>NC_069404.1:51221870-51244640 GCF_026875155.1 Cherax quadricarinatus
CCCGGGCACGTTAGTAAGCCTCAAGCATGGATTCAAGTTATTTCAATCTCCTTCTGTATGTTCTAATCTCTCAAGCGATTTTTATATCACTGCACCAGCTTTGTGGCATTTGTGTGGCTGAGTGGATAAAACCCTGCCTGGGAATCTTGACCGTCCCCAGTAGCAATATCGAGTCCTGCTGTCTGCGGTCTTCTTCTGTATATACCCCTCTTTCTGCCTGGTGCATTGATACTGAATTATGTTTTTTCTCGTTAGATTCAGAATGATTTTTTTGCGAAATTATTGCATACATAGATTTTCTCTTGCATTATTCGGCAAGAAGTGCGTTGCTATATAAGCCAAAATCGCAAGTTTTACTTATTCGGCACGATTATATATATATATATATATATAGATATATATATATATATATATATATATATAATATATATATTATTATATATATATATATATATATATATATATATATATATATATATATATATATATATATTATATATATATATATATAATATATATATATAAAGAGAGAGAGAGAGGAGAGAGAGAGAGAGAGAGAGAGAGAGAGAGATAATATATATGTACATTATTGGTACCTACCTGTGTGTTGGTGGAAAGTATGAGTGGTGATTCATCAAACTGTTTATTATCATCACTTGTATGATGAATCACCTGGGTGAAGCACCTAGACACCTATAATTACCCCTGGCAGGTGAACACTCATTGTTTCACCTGTTAATCATCAACACCTGATGTAATCGTCTCTCACCTGCTCGTTACCACCTGCTTACCTGCTCCTAATTACCTCCTACAGCCCACCTTAATTCGATTTATTTCTGATGCAGAGGAAAAGTAATATAATGATGTATTGTATGATGACTTGTATGATGTCTTGTGTGATGTCTTGTATGATGACTTGTATGATGTCTTGTATGATGACGACTTGTATGATGTCTTGTATGATGTTTGTAGATGACTTGTATGATGTCTTGTGCGATGTCTTGTATGATGAATTGTATGATGTCTTGTATGATGATGACTTGTATGATGTCTTGTATGATGATGACTTGTATGATGTCTTGTATGATGATGACTTGTATGATGTCTTGTATGATGATGACTTGTATGATGTCTTGTATGATGAAGACTTGTATGATGTCTTATGTGATGTCTTGTATGATGATGACTTGTATGATGTCTTGTATGATGAAGGACTTGTATGATGTCTTGTATGATGTCTTGTATGATGATGACTTGTATGATGTCTTGTAATGATGATGACTTGTATGATGTCTTGTATGATGATGACTTGTACGATGTCTTGTATGATGTCTTGTGCGATGCTGGTATGATGATGTCTTGGATGATGACTTGTATGATGTCTTGTGCGATGTCTTGTATAATGAATTGTATGATGTCTTGTATGATGATGACTTGTATGATGTCTGTATGATGAAGACTTGTATGATGTCTTGTATGATGTCTTGTGTGATGTCTTGTATGATGAAGACTTGTATGTGTCTCTGTATGATGAAGACTTGTATGATGTCTTGTATGATGTCTTGTGTGATGTCTTGTATGATGAAGACTTGTATGATGTCTTGTATGATGTCTTGTGATGATAAATTGCATGTTGTCTTTTATGATGTCTTATATGATGATGACTTGTATGATGTTTTGTATTGATGATGTATGATGTCTTGTATGATGATGTCTTGTGTGAAGATGTCTTGTATGATGATACCTTGTGTGATGATGTCTTGTATGATGATGTCTTGTGTGATTATGTCTTGTATGATGATGTCTTGTGTGATGATGTCTTGTGTGATGATACCTTGTGTGATTATGTCTTGTATGATGATGTCTTGTGTGATGATGTCTCGTGTGATGATGTCTTGTATGATGATGTCTTGTATGATGATGCCTTTTTATGATGATGTCTTGTGTGATGTCTTGTATGATGATGTCTTGTGTGATGATGTCTTGTATGATGATGTCTTGTGTGATGATGTCTTGTATGATGATACCTTGTGTGATGTCTTATATAATGATGTCTTGTGTGATGATGTCTTGTATGATGATGTCTTGTGTGATGATGTCTTGTATGATGATACCTTGTGTGATGATGTCTTGTATAATGATGTCTTGTGTGATGATGTCTTGTATGATGTCTTGTGTGATGATGTCTTGTGTGATTATGTCTTGTATGATGATGTCTTGTGTGATGATGTCTTGTATGATGATGTCTTGTATGATGATGTCTTGTGTGATTATGTCTTGTATGATGATGTCTTGTGTGATGATGTCGTGTATGATGATGTCTTGTATGATGATGTCTTGTATGATGATGTCTTGTATGATGATGTCTTGTGTGATGATGTCTTGTATGATGATGTCTTGTATGATGATGTCTTGTATGATGATGTCTTGTGTGATGATGTCTTGTATGATGATGTCTTGTGTGATTATGTCTTGTATGATGATGTCTTGTGTGATGATGTCTTGTTGATGATGTCTTGTATGATGATGTCTTGTATGATGATGTCTTGTGTGATGATGTCTTGTATAATGATGTCTTGAATGATGATGTCTTGTGTGATGATGTCTTGTATGATGATGTCTTGTATGGTGGCTGTGTCTACTCTCACGCCCATTCCCACTCCCTTTTATTCGCCCACTCACACCCCCTACAACGCCATTTCACCCCCTTCCCCACTCGCGCTCCCCGCTCAAGCCCACTCTCGCTCCCCGCTCAAGCCCACTCTCGCCTCCCATTCACTCCCATCCTCTTCCCTCACGCCCATTTCCGTTCCCCACTCGCACCCATTACCAACAACATGTTCATAATACCACCATTTTAAGTTGGGAAAGTGCACATTTCTGCGCGTTTTCACTCGGTATTTTGTTCTGTATCCACAGTGTCAATATTGACCTGAGCATGAGTGGCAGAGTTGCCCCGGCTGTGTCCGTCTTCCTGGGAGACGCGCACACACACACACACACACACACACACACACACACACACACACACACACACACACACACACACACACACACACACACACACACACACACACATACACATACCTAACAAAAGCCCTTCCTCACTCTCTCAACACTTTCAATAATCCCATAAATCTTTTCCCCTGTCTTGACGCTTCTCTTCCTTGCTCTCCCCTGTCTAAATAAAAACCCTGACCTCTTCCCCTGCAACACCACACGCCACAACCTCGCCCTAACCTTTTTCTCTCTCTCTCGTTCCTGCCAGGAACAACGAACACAAAGCCTAAACACCACATGTCAAAATATATATCAAAATAGCTTGGAGTGTACTACACAGAGGCAGAGGGATACGCAAACTAGAGTGATAAACTGGAAATAATACAGTCAGCAAAGGCATCCCCAGATATCTTAGATATCACAGAAAGAAACTGACTGCGATGGTTACAGATGCCATATTCCCACTAAGATATCAAGTAATGAGGTAGGGATAGGGGAGGAGTGGCATTGATAATTATAATAAGACACCAGTGATGCTTCAAAGAGACGAAGAGGAATTAGTCAGAGAATTACATAGTGAGCACAGTCAAGACTGGGAGATCTGTAGTACTAGTAGTAGTAGTAATCTACAACATGTTACCAAGTAGCAGGAAACCGAGACAGGAACATAAAGAAAAGAAGAGAAGAGTGGTTGACACCAAGACAGAAGCAGTAAGACCACATACGGACGAAGTAAGGTTGTCAATCATGTGAGACTCCAATTTTCTGGTCTACCAAAATGGTAGACCAGAAAATTGGAGGTTAAAATTAGGGAGGTGGTGAAAACTTGATGTTAATAAGTTAGGGACACAACAAGAGAGAGAGAGAGAGAGAGAGAAGGGGATAAACCAACAAGACTGGAACTAATATAAGTGCATCTGATGCAGGCGAAAAAATATATGATAGACATCTGGGCCTCAATGACCATATGGTAGATAATTTTGACTACGACATGGAAGGAAAAAATAGGACAGGGTGGGGAAGGGATGAGAGAAACCAGATTTCAGAAGAGACTTTGAAGATAATGAGAAAATTCTTTAACGCAGTTCAGTTACAAAGTGAACTGTTAGGAGAGTCGGTGAATGAAAATGCCAACAGTCGAAGTAGACTTAATGCCCAGAAGAACATAAAATTTTGAAAATAAAAAGAGCCTATGGTTGGACCAAAGCTGCAGAGAAGGGATAAAATAAAGTGTAAGAGCATGGAAAAACTATAGAAAACAAAGGACAGAAAAAAAGAGGGAAGTGAACAGAAGAGCCAGAAACGAATATGACAGGAAGAGGGATGAGCTTAGCAACGCTCTGAGAGCAGCTCAGTAACAAACGATATTTATCAGCTGCTTCACAGTCACATCAAAAGAAAGACGGCAGTAAATTCCTAGATGATAAAAATGAAGAAGGAGAAGACCTCACGAGAGACAGGAGGGAAGTCTGTGAGACACAGCAAGGAAGTCTGTGAGGAGACAGTGAGGAAGTCTGTGAGACACAGCAAGGAAGTCTGTGAGGAGACAGTGAGGAAGTCTGTGAGGAGACAGCAAGAAAGTCTGTGAGAGACAGCAAGGAAGTCTGTGAGAGACAGTAAGGATGTCTTGGAGGAGACAGCAAGAAGTCTGTGAGAGACAGCAAGGAAGTCTGTGCGAGACAGCAAGGAAGTCTGTGCGAGACAGCAAGGAAGTCTGTGAGAGACAGGAGGGAAGTCTGTGAGAGACAGGAGGGAAGTCTGTGAGAGACAGGAGGGAAGTCTGTGAGAGACGGGAGGGAAGCCTGTGAGAGACAGGAGGAAAATCTGTGAGAGACAGGAGGGAAGTCTGTGAGAGACAGAAGATAAATCTGTGAGAGACAGGAGGGAAGTCTGTGAGAGACAGTAAGGAAGTCTGTGAGAGACATTAAGGTAGTCTGTGAGAGACAGGAGGGAAGTCTATGAAAGACAGGAGGGAAGTCTGTGAGAGACAGGAGGGAAATCTGCGAGAGACAGGAGGGAAGTCTGTGAGAGACAGGAGGGAAGTCTGAGAGACAGGAGGGAAGTCTGTGAGAGACAGTAGGAAAGTCTGTGAGAGACAGGAGGGAAGTCTGTGAGAGACAGCAAGGAAGTCTGTGAGAGACAGGAGGGAAGTCTGTGAGAGACAGGAGGCAAGTCTGTGAGAGACAGTAAATAAGCGTGTGAGAGGAGGGAAGTCTGTGAGACACAGGAGGGAAATATGTGAGAGACAGGAGGGAAGTCTGTGAGAGACAGGAGGGAAGTCTGTGAGAGACAGCAAGGAAGTCTAGTGAGAGACAGGAGGGAAGTCTGTGAGAGACAGGAGGGAAGTCTGTGAGAGACAGTAAATAAGTGTGTGAGAGGAGGGAAGTCTGTGAGAGACAGGAGGGAAATATGTGAGAGACAGGAGGGAAGTCTGTGAGAGACAGAAGGGAAATCTGTGAGAAACAGTAAGGAAGTCTGTGAGAGACAGGAGGGAAGTCTGTGAGAGACGGGAGGGAAGTCAGTGAGAGACAGAAGGAAAGTCTGTGAGAGACAGGAGGGAAGTCTGTGAGAGAACGGGAGGGAAGCCTGTGAGAGACAGGAGGAAAGTCTGTGAGAGACAGGAGGGAAGTCTGTGAGAGACAGAAGAGAAATCTGTGAGAGACAGGAGGGAAGTCTGTGAGAGACAGTAAGGAAGTCTGTGAGAGACAGGAGGGAAGTCTTTGAGAGACAGGAGGGAAATCTGTGAGAGACAGGAGGGAAGTCTGTGAGAGACAGAAGGGAAATATGTGAGAGACAGGAGGGAAGTCTGTGAGAGACAGAAGGGAAATCTGTGAGAAACAGTAAGGAAGTCTGTGAGAGACAGGAGGGAAGTCTGTGAGAGGCAGAAGAGAAATCCGTGAGAGACAGGAGGGAAGTCTGTGAGAGACAGTAAGGAAGTCTGTGAGAGACAGGAGGGAAGTCTGTGAGAGACAGGAGGGAAATCTGTGAGAGACAGAGGGAAGTCTGTGAGAGACAGGAGGGAAGTCTGTGAGAGACAGGAGGGAAGTCTGTGAGAGACAGGAGGGAAGTCTGTGAGAGACAGGAGGGAAGTCTGTGAGAGACAACAAAGAACTCTGTGAGAGACAGTAAGGATGTCTTGGAGGAGACAGCAAGGAAGTCTGAGAGACAGCAAGGAAATCTGTGAGAGACAGCAAGGAAGTCTGTGAGAGACAGCAAGGAAATCTGTGCGAGGCAGCAAGGAAGTCTGTGAGAGACAGCAAGGAAGTCTGTGAGAGACAGCAAGGAAGTCTGTGCGAGACAGCAAGGAAGTCTGTGAGAGACAGGAGGGAAGTCTGTGAGAGACAGGAGGGAAGTCTGTGAGAGACAGGAGGGAAGTCTGTGAGAGACAGAAGGGAAACCTGTGAGAAACAGTAAGGAAGTCTGTGAGAGACAGGAGGGAAGTCTGTGAGAGACGGGAGGGAAGTCTGTGAGAGACAGGAGGAAAGTCTGTGAGAGACAGGAGGGAAGTCTGTGAGAGACAGTATGGAAGTCTGTGAGAGACAGGAGGGAAGTCTATGAAAGACAGGAGGGAAGTCTGTGAGAGACAGGAGGGAAATCTGTGGGAGACAGGAGGGAAGTCTGTGAGAGACAGGAGGGAAATATGTGAGAGACAGGAGGGAAGTCTGTGAGAGACAGAAGGGAAATCTGTGAGAAACAGTAAGGAAGTCTGTGAGAGACAGGAGGGAAGTCTGTGAGAGACGGGAGGGAAGTCAGTGAGAGACAGAAGGAAAGTCTGTGAGAGACAGGAGGGAAGTCTGTGAGAGACGGGAGGAAAGTCTGTGAGAGACAGGAGGGAAGTCTGTGAGAGACAGAAGAGAAATCTGGTGAGAGACAGGAGGGAAGTCTGTGAGAGACAGTAAGGAAGTCTGTGAGAGACAGGAGGGAAGTCTTTGAGAGACAGGAGGGAAATCGTGAGAAGACAGGAGGGAAGTCTGTGAGAGACAGTAAATAAGTGTGTGAGAGGAGGGAAGTCTGTGAGAGACAGAAGGGAAATATGTGAGAGACAGGAGGGAAGTCTGTGAGAGACAGAAGGGAAATCTGTGAGAAACAGTAAGGAAGTCTGTGAGAGACAGGAGGGAAGTCTGTGAGAGGCAGAAGAGAAATCCGTGAGAGACAGGAGGGAAGTCTGTGAGAGACAGTAAGGAAGTCTGTGAGAGACAGGAGGGAAGTCTGTGAGAGACAGGAGGGAAATCTGTGAGAGACAGGAGGGAAGTCTGTGAGAGACAGGAGGGAAGTCTGTGAGAGACAGGAGGGAAGTCTGTGAGAGACAGGAGGAAGTCTGTGAGAGACAGGAGGGAAGTCTGTGAGAGACAACAAAGAACTCTGTGAGAGACAGTAAGGATGTCTTGGAGGAGACAGCAAGGAAGTCTGAGAGACAGCAAGGAAATCTGTGAGAGACAGCAAGGAAGTCTGTGAGAGACAGCAAGGAAATCTGTGCGAGGCAGCAAGGAAGTCTGTGAGAGACAGCAAGGAAGTCTGTGAGAGACAGGAGGGAAGTCTGTGAGAGACAGGAGGGAAGTCTGTGAGAGACAGGAGGGAAGTCTGTGAGAGACAGAAGGGAAACCTGTGAGAAACAGTAAGGAAGTCTGTGAGAGACAGGAGGGAAGTCTGTGAGAGACGGGAGGAAGTCTGTGAGAGACAGGAGGAAAGTCTGTGAGAGACAGGAGGGAAGTCTGTGAGAGACAGTTGGAAGTCTGTGAGAGACAGGAGGGAAGTCTATGAAAGACAGGAGGGAAGTCTGTGAGAGACAGGAGGGAAATCTGTGAGAGACAGGAGAGGAAGTCTGTGAGAGACAGGAGGGAAGTCTGAGAGACAGGAGGGAAGTCTGTGAGAGAACAGGAGGAAACTCTGTGAGAGACAGGAGGGAAGTCTGTGAGAGACAGCAAGGAAGTCTGTGAGAGACAGGAGGGAAGTCCGTGAGAGACAGGAGGGAAGTCTGTGAGAGACAGTAAATAAGTCTGTGAGAGGAGGAAGTCTGTGAGAGACAGGAGGGAAATATGTGAGAGACAGGAGGGAAGTCTGTGAGAGACAGAAGGAATGTCTGTGAGAGACGGGAGGGAAGTCTGTGAGAGACAGGAGGGAAGTCTGTGAGAGACAGGAGGGAAGTCTGTGAGAGACAGAAGATAAATCTGTGAGAGACAGGAGGGAAGTCTGTGAGAGACAGTAAGGAAGTCTGTGAGAGACAGGAGGGAAATCTGTGAGAGACAGGAGGGAAGTCTGTGAGAGACAACAAAGAACTCTGTGAGAGACAGTAAGGATGTCTTGGAGGAGACAGCAAGGAAGTCTGAGAGACAGCAAGGAAATCTGTGAGAGACAGCAAGGAAGTCTGTGAGAGACAGCAAGGAAGTCTGTGGCGAGACAGCAAGGAGTCTGTGAGAGACAGGAGGGAAGTCTGTGAGAGACAGGAGGGAAGTCTGTGAGAGACAGGAGGGAAGTCTGTGAGAGACAGAAGGGAAATCTGTGAGAAACAGTAAGGAAGTCTGTGAGAGACAGGAGGGAAGTCTGTGAGAGACGGGAGGGAAGTGTGTGAGAGACAGGAGGAAAGTCTGTGATAGACAGGAGGGAAGTCTGTGAGAGACAGTAAGGAAGTCTGTGAGAGACAGGAGGGAAGTCTATGAAAGACAGGAGGGAAGTCTGTGAGAGACAGGAGGGAAATCTGTGAGAGACAGGAGGGAAGTCTGTGAGAGACAGGAGGGAAGTCTGAGAGACAGGAGGGAAGTCTGTGAGAGACAGGAGGAAACTCTGTGAGAGACAGGAGGAAACTCTGTGAGAGACAGGAGGGAAAGTCTGTGAGAGACAGCAAGGAAGTCTATGAGAGACAGGAGGGAAGTCCGTGAGAGACAGGAGGGAAGTCTGTGAGATACAGTAAATAAGTCTGTGAGAGGAGGGAAGTCTGTGAGAGACAGGAGGGAAATATGTGAGAGACAGGAGGGAAGTCTGTGAGAGACAGAATGGAAATCTGTGAGAAACAGTAAGGAAGTCTGTGAGAGACAGGAGGGAAGTCTGTGAGAGACGGAGGGAAGTCTGTGAGAGACAGGAGGAAAGTCTGTGAGAGACAGGAGGGAAGTCTGTGAGAGACAGAAGATAAATCTGTGAGAGACAGGAGGGAATTCTGTGAGAGACAGTAAGGAAGTCTGTGAGAGACAGGAGGGAAGTCTGTGGGAAACAGGAGGGAAATCTGTGAGAGAGAGGAGAGAAGTCTGTGAGAGACAGTAAGGAAGTCTGTGAGAGACAGGAGGGAAGTCTGTGAGAGACAGGAGGAAAGTCTGTGAGAGACAGGAGGGAAGTCTGTGAAGAGACAGTAAATAAGTGAGAGACAGAAGGGAAGTCTGTGAGAGACAGGAGGGAAGTCTGTGAGAGACAGGAGGGAAGTCTGTGAGAGATAGGAGGGAAGTCTGTGAGAGACAGTAAATAAGTGAGAAACAGGAGGGAAGTCTGTGAGAGACAGCAAGGAAGTCTGTGAGAGACAGTAGAGAAGTCTGTGAGAGATAGGAGGGAAGTCTGCGAGAGACAGGAGGGAAGTCTGTGAGAGACAGCAAGGAAGTCTGTGAGAGACAGTAGAGAAGTCTGTGAGAGATAGGAGGGAAGTCTGCGAGAGACAGGAGGGAAGTCTGTGAGAGACAGTAAATAAGCGTGTGAGAGGAGGGAAGTCTGTGAGACACAGGAGGGAAATATGTGAGAGACAGGAGGGAAGTCTGTGAGAGACAGGAGGGAAGTCTGTGAGAGACAGCAAGGAAGTCTGTGAGAGACAGGAGGGAAGTCTGTGAGAGACAGGAGGGAAGTCTGTGAGAGACAGTAAATAAGTGTGTGAGAGGAGGGAAGTCTGTGAGAGACAGGAGGGAAATATGTGAGAGACAGGAGGGAAGTCTGTGAGAGACAGAAGGGAAATCTGTGAGAAACAGTAAGGAAGTCTGTGAGAGACAGGAGGGAAGTCTGTGAGAGACGGGAGGGAAGTCAGTGAGAGACAGAAGGAAAGTCTGTGAGAGACAGGAGGGAAGTCTGTGAGAGACGGGAGGGAAGCCTGTGAGAGACAGGAGGAAAGTCTGTGAGAGACAGGAGGGAAGTCTGTGAGAGACAGAAGAGAAATCTGTGAGAGACAGGAGGGAAGTCTGTGAGAGACAGTAAGGAAGTCTGTGAGAGACAGGAGGGAAGTCTTTGAGAGACAGGAGGGAAATCTGTGAGAGACAGGAGGGAAGTCTGTGAGAGACAGAAGGGAAATATGTGAGAGACAGGAGGGAAGTCTGTGAGAGACAGAAGGGAAATCTGTGAGAAACAGTAAGGAAGTCTGTGAGAGACAGGAGGGAAGTCTGTGAGAGGCAGAAGAGAAATCCGTGAGAGACAGGAGGGAAGTCTGTGAGAGACAGTAAGGAAGTCTGTGAGAGACAGGAGGGAAGTCTGTGAGAGACAGGAGGGAAATCTGTGAGAGACAGGAGGGAAGTCTGTGAGAGACAGGAGGGAAGTCTGTGAGAGACAGGAGGGAAGTCTGTGAGAGACAGGAGGGAAGTCTGTGAGAGACAGGAGGGAAGTCTGTGAGAGACAACAAAGAACTCTGTGAGAGACAGTAAGGATGTCTTGGAGGAGACAGCAAGGAAGTCTGAGAGACAGCAAGAAATCTGTTGAGAGACAGCAAGGAAGTCTGTGAGAGACAGCAAGGAAATCTGTGCGAGGCAGCAAGGAAGTCTGTGAGAGACAGCAAGGAAGTCTGTGAGAGACAGCAAGGAAGTCTGTGCGAGACAGCAAGGAAGTCTGTGAGAGACAGGAGGGAAGTCTGTGAGAGACAGGAGGGAAGTCTGTGAGAGACAGGAGGGAAGTCTGTGAGAGACAGAAGGGAAACCTGTGAGAAACAGTAAGGAAGTCTGTGAGAGACAGGAGGGAAGTCTGTGAGAGACGGGAGGGAAGTCTGTGAGAGACAGGAGGAAAGTCTGTGAGAGACAGGAGGGAAGTCTGTGAGAGACAGTATGGAAGTCTGTGAGAGACAGGAGGGAAGTCTATGAAAGACAGGAGGGAAGTCTGTGAAGAACAGGAGGGAAATCTGTGGGAGACAGGAGGGAAGTCTGTGAGAGACAGGAGGGAAATATGTGAGAGACAGGAGGGAAGTCTGTGAGAGACAGAAGGGAAATCTGTGAGAAACAGTAAGGAAGTCTGTGAGAGACAGGAGGGAAGTCTGTGAGAGACGGGAGGGAAGTCAGTGAGAGACAGAAGGAAAGTCCTGTGAGAGACAGGAGGGAAGTCTGTGAGAGACGGGAGGAAAGTCTGTGAGAGACAGGGGGAAGTCTGTGAGAGACAGAAGAGAAATCTGTGAGAGACAGGAGGGAAGTCTGTGAGAGACAGTAAGGAAGTCTGTGAGAGACAGGAGGGAAGTCTTTGAGAGACAGGAGGGAAATCTGTGAGAGACAGGAGGGAAGTCTGTGAGAGACAGTAAATAAGTGTGTGAGAGGAGGAAGTCTGTGAGAGACAGAAGGGAAATATGTGAGAGACAGGAGGGAAGTCTGTGAGAGACAGAAGGGAAATCTGTGAGAAACAGTAAGGAAGTCTGTGAGAGACAGGAGGGAAGTCTGTGAGAGGCAGAAGAGAAATCCGTGAGAGACAGGAGGGAAGTCTGTGAGAGACAGTAAGGAAGTCTGTGAGAGACAGGAGGGAAGTCTGTGAGAGACAGGAGGGAAATCTGTGAGAGACAGGAGGGAAGTCTGTGAGAGACAGGAGGGAAGTCTGTGAGAGACAGGAGGGAAGTCTGTGAGAGACAGGAGGGAAGTCTGTGAGAGACAGGAGGGAAGTCTGTGAGAGACAACAAAGAACTCTGTGAGAGACAGTAAGGATGTCTTGGAGGAGACAGCAAGGAAGTCTGAGAGACAGCAAGGAAATCTAGTGAGAGACAGCAAGGAAGTCTGTGAGAGACAGCAAGGAAATCTGTGCGAGGCAGCAAGGAAGTCTGTGAGAGACAGCAAGGAAGTCTGTGAGAGACAGGAGGGAAGTCTGTGAGAGACAGGAGGGAAGTCTGTGAGAGACAGGAGGGAAGTCTGTGAGAGACAGAAGGGAACCCTGTGAGAAACAGTAAGGAAGTCTGTGAGAGACAGGAGGGAAGTCTGTGAGAGACGGGAGGGAAGTCTGTGAGAGACAGGAGGAAAGTCTGTGAGAGACAGGAGGGAAGTCTGTGAGAGACAGTATGGAAGTCTGTGAGAGACAGGAGGGAAGTCTATGAAAGACAGGAGGGAAGTCTGTGAGAGACAGGAGGGAAATCTGTGAGAGACAGGAGGAAGTCTGTGAGAGACAGGAGGGAAGTCTGAGAGACAGGAGGGAAGTCTGTGAGAGAACAGGAGGAAACTCTGTGAGAGACAGGAGGGAAGTCTGTGAGAGACAGCAAGGAAGTCTGTGAGAGACAGGAGGGAAGTCCGTGAGAGACAGGAGGGAAGTCTGTGAGAGACAGTAAATAAGTCTGTGAGAGGAGGGAAGTCTGTGAGAGACAGGAGGGAAAATGTGAGAGACAGGAGGGAAGTCTGTGAGAGACAGAAGGAATGTCTGTGAGAGACGGGAGGGAAGTCTGTGAGAGACAGGAGGGAAGTCTGTGAGAGACAGGAGGGAAGTCTGTGAGAGACAGAAGATAAATCTGTGAGAGACAGGAGGGAAGTCTGTGAGAGACAGTAAGGAAGTCTGTGAGAGACAGGAGGGAAATCTGTGAGAGACAGGAGGGAAGTCTGTGAGAGACAACAAAGAACTCTGTGAGAGACAGTAAGGATGTCTTGGAGGAGACAGCAAGGAAGTCTGAGAGACAGCAGGAAATCTGTGAGAGACAGCAAGGAAGTCTGTGAGAGACAGCAAGGAAGTCTGTGCGAGACAGCAAGGAAGTCTGTGAGAGACAGGAGGGAAGTCTGTGAGAGACAGGAGGGAAGTCTGTGAGAGACAGGAGGGAAGTCTGTGAGAGACAGAGGGAAATCTGTGAGAAACAGTAAGGAAGTCTGTGAGAGACAGGAGGGAAGTCTGTGAGAGACGGGAGGGAAGTGTGTGAGAGACAGGAGGAAAGTCTGTGATAGACAGGAGGGAAGTCTGTGAGAGACAGTAAGGAAGTCTGTGAGAGACAGGAGGGAAGTCTATGAAAGACAGGAGGGAAGTCTGTGAGAGACAGGAGGGAAATCTGTGAGAGACAGGAGGGAAGTCTGTGAGAGACAGGAGGAAGTCTGAGAGACAGGAGGGAAGTCTGTGAGAGACAGGAGGAAACTCTGTGAGAGACAGGAGGAAACTCTGTGAGAGACAGGAGGGAAGTCTGTGAGAGACAGCAAGGAAGTCTATGAGAGACAGGAGGGAAGTCCGTGAGAGACAGGAGGGAAGTCTGTGAGATACAGTAAATAAGTCTGTGAGAGGAGGGAAGTCTGTGAGAGACAGGAGGGAAATATGTGAGAGACAGGAGGGAAGTCTGTGAGAGACAGAATGGAAATCTGTGAGAAACAGTAAGGAAGTCTGTGAGAGACAGGAGGGAAGTCTGTGAGAGACGGGAGGGAAGTCTGTGAGAGACAGGAGGAAAGTCTGTGAGAGACAGGAGGGAAGTCTGTGAGAGACAGAAGATAAATCTGTGAGAGACAGGAGGGAATTCTGTGAGAGACAGTAAGGAAGTCTGTGAGAGACAGGAGGGAAGTCTGTGGGAAACAGGAGGGAAATCTGTGAGAGAGAGGAGAGAAGTCTGTGAGAGACAGTAAGGAAGTCTGTGAGAGACAGGAGGGAAGTCTGTGAGAGACAGGAGGAAAGTCTGTGAGAGACAGGAGGGAAGTCTGTGAGAGACAGTAAATAAGTGAGAGACAGAAGGGAAGTCTGTGAGAGACAGGAGGGAAGTCTGTGAGAGACAGGAGGGAAGTCTGTGAGAGATAGGAGGGAAGTCTGTGAGAGACAGTAAATAAGTGAGAAACAGGAGGGAAGTCTGTGAGAGACAGCAAGGAAGTCTGTGAGAGACAGTAGAGAAGTCTGTGAGAGATAGGAGGGAAGTCTGCGAGAGACAGGAGGGAAGTCTGTGAGAGACAGCAAGGAAGTCTGTGAGAGACAGTAGAGAAGTCTGTGAGAGATAGGAGGGAAGTCTGCGAGAGACAGGAGGGAAGTCTGTGAGAGATAGGAGGGAAGTCTGTGAGAGAAAGTAAGGAAGAGTGTGAGAGGCAGAAGGGAAGTCTGTGAGAGACAGTAAGGAAGTTTGTGAGAGACAGGAGGAAAGTCTATGAGAGACAGGAGGGAAGTCTGTGAGAGACAGGAGGGAAATCTGTGACAGACAGGAGATAAGTCTGAGAGACAGGAGTTAATCTGTGAGAGACAGGAGGGAAGTCTGTGAGAGACAGGAGGGAAATCTGTGAGAGACAGGAGGGAAGTCTGTGAGAGACAGGAGGGAAGTCTGTGAGAGACAGGAGGGAAGTCTGTGAGAAACAGCAAGGAAGTCTGTGAGGATTAGAACAAATGATTTAAACAGATGTTCTCTGAGAAACTAAAATATCACCAGAAAGTCAAAGTGAAAGGGTGCACCAGCGAGTACTGGACACCATACACACACAAAACAGGGGAAGAGGTGAGCAAAATTATGATTGAGCTGGATACAAAACAAGCAACTGGATTCTGCGATAGAGAGCAGAGGTACTATCTGAACCACTAGTTAAAATTTACGAATCAGTCCGTACGAGGCAATTGCCAGAGATCTGGAAGGCAGTAAATGTAATCCCAATATTTTAAGTAAGGAGACAAAGTGGAGGCTTTGTTATTTAATGTAGAAGTTAATAGGAAGGAGAATGGTCGAATACAGAGACGAGAACACTGGTCTCATATACACTGACCAGCATAGAATTAAGAGACGACAAATTTTGTCTCGAATACTTGCTAGAGTTCTATGAGAAAGTATCAGAAGGGAGAGGGGAGGTGGGTTAGAGAGAGAGAGAGAGAGAGAGAGAGAAGAATGGGTGAATTGCATATTCTTAGACTGCAAGAGACTGAGACAAAAACACGAGGAGCAGACAAGTACAAAAGATAATGCACTAGAATGGAACAAAGAATACCTTATGAGAGGGAAAGAGAGAGTGAAGGCCTGAGAACAGGTATCAGAATGTTCAAATGGAGCACGTCGGAGTTCAACATACATCAATATTTGAACCTGTGCTGTTGCTGGCACAAGTAATGACGCAGCAGAAGAGAAAGAGTCAGACATAACCCTGTTTATAGATGATGTCAAATTAATGAGGCAAGTAAAAAACTGACGAGGAAAATGGGAAGAAAGGAATGGAGGAAAATTGTAAATGAACCAGACAAACTACAGGACAGGACAAGACTGTACAGGTGCATGATTGAGTACAAGCGTTACCCACAATCACCTGTCACCGCACAACCACAACACCATCCCCCGTCAGTGCACCAACACGCGCTCTGGTTCACCAGCCCAGCCTCACCCATCATCACCAAGCCCTTGTTTACCCTTCTTCCCCTGCCCATTCCTGCCCTGCCCTTCCTGCCCATTTCTGCTCTCCCTGCCCTCCCTGCCCTCCTGCCTTCCCTGCCCTCTCCGTCCTCCCTGCCCTCCCTGCCCTCCCTGCCTCCCTGCCCCCCCTGCCACCCCAGATTCTGCCACCCAGGGAAGAGCATACGTCATTAAGGTTGTTTGCCCACAGACATTCAGAGACGTGTTTGTGCCAAGACAATCAGAGAGTGTGTTTGCCACGGCCAATCACGGCTCGTTAACGTCGCTGCGTCGCCTTTGAAACGTTTTAATCGACTCTGGATACGAAACATTCTTTTTCGCGTAATTGACTCGAGCAAACACAGTCGCGCGCGAATTTTTTTCTGTACCTTTGTGTATCTGTTAAACTAAATTAGCGGAGAGAGAGAGAGAGAGAGAGAGAGAGAGAGGAGAGAGAGAGAAGAGAGAGACAGACAGACAGAGAGAGACAGAGACAGAGAGAGACAGAGACAGAGAGAGAAAGAGAGTTGACAACCAGTGAAAGCCTTCACTGGACGCATCCTTAATCTACAACAAGAACACATTCCTCACCGGCAATATGTGACGAAGCCTACAGATCAGCCTTGGTTTGGCTTTCGTTGTAGAGAGGCTGCTACTGCTAAGTACAAAGCATGGCGAAACTATAAGAGACATCCTACCACCTATAACAAGAACTTGCACAGGCAAGCCTGTAGGCATATGGGTGACGTTTAAAAGTGAGCCATTGCTAAATGGGAGGTGGACACGAAAAGAAAGCTAGCATCAGGTAGGTAGGGTCCAAACCTGGTGATCCCTGGTCAAGGACAGACAAGGTTATCTGCCTGATGAACTCATTCCACCTCTGAATCGACAGATAGGACCACCTCTACTAGTAGTCAATGAGAAGGCGGACCTCTTTGCTGAACACTTTGCTACCAAAATGCAAATTCCTGATCCAGCAAGGACCCTCCTTGGCTAGCTGCAAGAGCTGTGTCAAAACTGTCAGTGTGACAATAAGGCAGGATGACGTGCATTTCCTTCTTAAATCGCTAGACCAAGAAAAGGCTGTGGGCCCAGACAAGTTGAGCCCAAGATTGCTAAGAAGATGTGCAGACCAGCTAGCAGCACCTCTATTTCGCATCTTCAGCACTGCCTAGTATAGTGTAAAATGGCTCTCTCTGTGGAAAGAGGCAAATGTAGTCCCTGTTCACAAAAAGAAGAGCAGATCACAAATCAGCAACTACAAACCAGTGTCATTCCTGTCAATCACTGGTAAGATCCTCGAGACAATAATCTCAAGAATAATGACAGTTTTTTGACTACCACTCACTACTTTGTGATCGTCAATATGGCGCCAGGAAAGGTTACTCTGCAGCTGATCTGTTGTAAACCTCTCCACTAAGTGGCACCAGTCACTGGATGAATCCAAAGTCAGCTGTGTGGTAGCACTGGACATTGCTGGCCCTTTCGACGGGTGTGGCACAGGGCCTCTTAGCAAAACTTCAAGCACTGGCAATTGCAGGCTCTACGCTATGTCTCCTCAGTGATTACCTTCATGGTAGATCACTAAGGGTAGTTCTCAATGGAACGGAATCAGCAAGACATCCTATTGGGGCAAGTGTTCCACAAGGAAGCGTTCTGAGACCATTGTTATGGAATGTCTACTTCAACGACTTCTTCATCTCATCCAGAATCCCATGCATATGCAGACGACTGTACACTGACATTCACTTATCCAAGAGAAAAAGGCCAGCTGCTCTAAGCTACATCAATCACCAGCTAAGAGCTATATCAGATTGGGGAAATAGATGACAAGCAACATTTGCACCTGAGAAAACACAAATGATGATGATCTCTAGGCACCATGATGGTAATGCTGGTGCAGTAGTAAGGATGAATGGGAGGGTGTTGGCACCTGGAGAAGAAGTTGATATCCTTGGGGTGAAATTTGACTCCAACTAACCATGAAGAACATGTTGTAAATCTTGCAAACAAGCAGCCAGGAAGCTTACAGCACTTCGCCGTATCTCGCATCTGCTTGACAGCAGGGGTTGCAAGATTCTGTATGAGGCACAAGTACGCTCACACCTTGAATATGCTCCACTTTCTTGGTTTGCCTGCCCCCCTCTCATCTGCGACTGCTTGACAGAGTAGAGAACAGAGCAAGACGTCTCATCTCTCGCCTGGACCCATCCTGGATAGATCTGTCATTTCAGCAGAGCCTTCAACACAGGAGGGATGTGGGTGGCCTTACTGTTATGTACAAGGCCAATGTTGTCAAAGTACCACACTTAGATCCACTTCGAGAACAGCGTGAAACAAGCTTTTATGCCACAAGACGGGCAGAAAGCAGCAACTTCACTCTGGTTGTACCCTTCTCCAGAACATCACTTCATCTGAGATCATTTATCTCCAGGATGACTCAAGTATGGAACACATTCGTACAGCATTATGATGTCAACGAGATAAAGTCAGTTGATCAAATGAAAATATTGGCCCACAGATGGTCCACAGCTGGCCCACAGGTGGTCCACAGCTGGCCCACAGATCGCTCCAACTTCATCCTGTTCCCTACTTGTATGTCTCATAACAATAAAAATGCTTTCAAATGAGCTGATGTAGGTAACAGCTCTTAGCTTACCAATAAAGTTAGGAATCCTTAACCTGTAAATAGCTTGTCAATAAAGCTAGGGATCCTTAACCTTGTCAAACCCTATGTAAAAAAAAAAAGGAACAGAGAGAGAGAGGGGGAAGAGAGAGAGAGAGAGAGAGAGAGAGAGAGAGAGAGAGAGAGAGAGAGAGGGAGGGGTTTAAACAAAATCATATATACAGATTTTCAAGTAAATTAACAATAAAGGGAATAACTTTGCGTCACATACAAAAAAAAAAAAAAGAATAAAAATAAGAAAACAGAATAAACTAGTGGAGTTTTGATGAGGTCGCGATATGAGAAATATATCCCCGGTGTCCTGCAAGCCCAGCCTCCTCTACCTCGGTAAAGCTTCCGTTAGTTACTGAACGGAAGTCTATTATTATTTTAATTAACGAAAAATATAAAGATAAATTAGACAGGTGTGCAACATTTGGGTATCTTTATTGGCCACACACTGGTTTTCATCAGTCTTATATAAAGAAGAATGGTGAAGATCAGTAAGAGTATGAGGTCAGTCCCTCAGCCTGGATTTTGATGTAATCAGTCCATCAATCAAGATTGAGGGACTGATTACCTCAAACTCCTTCTGATCTTCACCATTCTTCTTTGTATAGGACTGATGAAGCCACTGTGTGGCGAAACGTTTCCTCAGTAAAGATTCCTAAGTGTTGCACATGTGTCTAATTTAACTGAGACTCTGGCAGAGCACGAGCAACACGATCCTTGCTCTCTGGAAAACAACACCAGGCTAAAAGTTTGAAGCCTATCTGGAGAGTCATTCTGTAGTTATCGCAGGATTCCAATGACTTCAGCTTTCATAAACTAACTTACGACAATGATATTTGCACACCATTTCGTACATAAATTGGAAGATGTTGCAAAAGAGAATGATAGGATGGATAATGAGAACATTCAAAACAAGAGATGTCAAGCCAAAAACGATCCTTTTTAAATCACTTTTTCTCTCTAGGCGGGAATACGCTGTACATTAACATCTCCGTTCAAGCTGGGTGAAATTGCAGATCTGGAGAATGTACAGAGATCCTTTACTGCACGTAGAAGTTCCATTAAACACCTTAACTACTGGGAACGCCTGGAAACTTGACTTGTACTCACTGGAGCGCTGGCGAGAGACATACAACATAATCTACACCTGGAAGATCCTAGAGGAACTGGTCCCTAATCTGCACACACAAATCATTCCCTACGAAAGTAAAAGACTGGCTAGGCGATGCAACATACCCCCAGTGTAAAGTAGGGGCCACTGGTACACTAAGAGAAAACACAATAAGTGTCCGGGGCCCAAGACTATTGAACAGCCTCCCACCAGTCATAAGAGAAATTACCAATAGACCCCCTGGTTGTCTTCAAGAGGGAGCTGGACAGATACCTAAAATCAGTCCCGGATCAGCCGGACTGGGGTTCGTACGTTGGACTACATGCGGCCAGCAGTAAACAGCCTCGGTTGGTCAGTCCCTGATCCACCGAGAGGCCAGGTCATGGACTGGGCCACGGGGGCGTTGATCCCCGGAATACCCTCCAGGTAGGTAGACCAAGATACTTGTTCGTTTCTCTCTCTCCACCAGCCTACGAATTAGGAGGCAACGCGTCACAGAGCGTTGGAAGCCGAGCAGCAGAGGGTTTTGCGAGTTATTGGAGCCCTGAGATGAATCATGAATTAGCTCCTGTAGCCTTGATCACCCGGCCTCCTCCACCCCTTGCACGCGCCGGGAGGCTCAAGAATCTTACCCTGAGTGACCCCCTTCCCCACCTCCACCAGAAAAATTTCAAGTCGAACGGACGAAGCTTTCTCGTGTTATGAGCGAGAAACTAACGAGGAGTTCACTTTCGTCACATCTTCGCTCTTATTACCGAAGGTTTACGTTGACGTAGGGTCTACCGACGTCGGTGTTTGATCTCGCAACTCACCACCATCAAAATAAGATTATTCCTTCAGTCTGAGATGCGGGTTTATGAAAATAACGCCCATAGGTATATTATCATCGTCGAGGCACATATTTTCGATTTTTAATAGTCTGGAAAAACAGGTAGATGTGACCATAGGTGGTAGACGTGGCTACAGGTGGAAGATGTGGCTACAGGTGGTAAATGTGGCTACATGTGAGCACTTCTGCCAAGGTCTAATACAATGAATCTATCTGTGTTTTTTTCCTCTCACTCCAAGATGTCACCCGGGGGTCCACAGCCTCCCCAGGTCACTCCAAGACGTCACCCTGGGGGTCCATAGCCTCCTCAAGTCACTCCAAGACTTCAGCCTAGGGGTCCACAGCCTCCCCAGGTCACTCCAAGACGTCACCCTGGGGGTCCATAGCCTCCTCAAGTCACTCCAAGACTTCAGCCTAGGGGTCCACATCCTCCCCAGGTCACTCCAAGACATCACCCTGGGGGTTCACATCCTAGCCAGGTTACTCCAAGATCTCACCCTGGGGTCCTCAGCCTCACCAGGTCACTCACAGCCACTCAAGTTGTATCCCCGGCCGCCCAGGGATCACTTCCGGCCTCCAGGGGTCACCAGCGGTCACCCACCTACGACATTCCCCTCTTCCCCCGCCCCCCACCTCACACCAACCAGTCAACTGCACTGGAACGGCAGTGAACTGCACTGCTAAGGTATTGTGGAACGACAGTGCTTGATTAAATTAGGAGGAATGTGTTAAGAGTGGGTTGTATGAGGTCTTGTTTAGTGCAGCCCAGTTGAGAGAGAGAGAGAGAGAGAGAGAGAGAGAGAGAGAGAGAGAGAGAGAGAGAGAGAGAGAGAGAGAGAGAGAGAGAGAGAGAGAGAGAGAGAGAGAGAGAGACGGAACCTTGCCTTTAAGACTGGAGAGTGGACAGCAGTGCAACTTAAAAGCACTTCCACCCCTGGGTCAAGTGCTACCTCTGGGGGGAAGGTGTTACCCATGGGGGAGGTGTCACCCATGGGGTGGTGTCATTCCTGGGGCGGTGTTACCCTGGGGAATGTGTTACCCTGGGGAAGATGCCACCCTGGGGGTACGTATCACCCTGGGGAGGTGTCATCCTGAGGCCTTTGTCACCCTGGGGGAATGTGGCTGTCAGCCTCACTTAACACCTGTCTTTCTCTTGCTGTGACATTGCCTTAAAAACACACTGCAGAGTTAGGAAGAGACACTGGTCGAGGTGTTAATTGTACGAGAACAAACTAGGAATGTGTGTGTGTGTGTGTGTGTGTGTGTGTGTGTGTGTGTGTGTGTGTGTGTGTGTGTGTGTGTGTGTGTGTGTATGTGTGTGTGTGTGTGTGTGTGTGTGTGTGTGTGTGTGTGTGTGTGTGTGTGTGTGTGTGGTGTGTGTGTGTGTGTTGTGTGTGTATGTGTGTGTGTGTGTGTGTGTGTGTGTGTGTGTGTGTGTGTGTGTGTGTGTGTGTGTGTGTGTGTGTGCACTTCTGTGTCTTCTTTATACCAAGAAGAAGACGCAGAAGCAACGAAGATAAAGATGGTGTTTGCTTCAACCAGAAATGCAGGGAAGGAAAAGCACCGAAAAGTGTAAGAAGGTGCAAACAATACATAAACTACCGGACAGACAAGAAGAGTGAGGACAAGCTGAGAAGCAATTTGAAAATGACAGTACAGCAAAGGTCAAGTCTGAACCAGAAACACTTCACAACACCATCAGAAGAAAGACGACAGGAGACGACCAGACGAGGAAGGAAGGAAGGAGGAGAGCTCACGAACAATGACAAGGAAATTTTTGAATTGTTGATAAAAGGATTTGATGAGGTCTTCTCAGAAGAAATTGGAGCAGTACCAGAGAGACTAAGGAACAGGAGACACTGACAAATACTGGATGACATCCACTAAACAAGAGAAGACGTAGAGAAACTTCTGATAGACCTGGATACATCAAAGACAATGAAACTTGACAACATGTCATTATAGGTTCTACACAATGTTACAGAAGCATTGTCTAAACCACTAGTTATGATTTAAAATAAGTCAATGGGCACTGAACGGTTACCAGAGTTCTGAAAGACAGCAAATGTAGTCCCTATATTTAAGAAAGGAGATATAAAGGTGTTAAACTACAGATCGGTTTGACTGACTCGTATACCTTGTAAAATATACTTGTAAGGTCATGGGATGAGTGGTAGAACACTTGCAAAGAAGAGATTAAGGAAGGAGCAAAATGACCGGACACGGGGTATAGACCAAGGGGACAGAGGCTGCAGATTTCGCTCAGAGATAAAGACCTCCGGGTGAGTATGGTTCCTAGAACATCAACAGAGGATCACCTCAACTTGATAACTTCTGCAATCAACGCTCGTCTGGCAAATCCCAGAGCAGCCTTCAGGAATTTCTATAGTCTTTCAAGGGGAGACATGATAGCAATATAAATAATACTCAGAGGAATTGATAAAGTGGACAGGGATAGTCTGTTTGAGAGGCAAGAAACGGGAACTCGTGAACACAGCTGGAAGTTAAGACACGGATCAGCCACAAGGATGTTAGGAAGTATTTCTTCAGCCTCAGAGTGGTCGGGAGGTAGAATGATCTTGGTAAGAACCTGGTGGCGGCAGACTGCATACATTTTTAGAGCGTTACATAAAGCCGGAAAGGGTACGGCGGGGTGAATTTGGAGCGGCAAACAAGATAAGGGCAGGACTGCAACCACAAAT
>NC_069404.1:51245140-51260147 GCF_026875155.1 Cherax quadricarinatus
AAGGGGTGATTGTGTCAGTGTTGTTTGTGGCAGTGATGACTGTTTTGTGATGTTGTGGCATGATGATTGTGGCATGATCACTTGTCAATGATGATTGTGTCATGAGATTTTGCAGTGATGATTGGGGCAGTGATGTTTTTGGTGTTTTGTGTGTTTTTGTTTGTGGCAGTGATGACTGTGACAGTGGTGATTGTTCATGTTGATTGTGGCAGGATGACTGTTGCAGTGTGATTTTGGAGTGTGTTGTGGCAGTGATGTGTCGTGATGACTGTGTCTGATGATTGTGTCACTGATGATTGTGAGAGTGTGACCTGTCAATGATGATTGTGTCATGATGATTGAGGCAGTATGACTGTTCTGTGATGAGTGTGTCAGTGTTGATTGTGGAGTGATGTTGTGTCAGTGATGACTGTGCAGTGAGTTGGGGGCAGTGAGGGGATTGGGGCAATTTATGTTTGTGTCAGTGATGATTGTGGCTGATGACGTGCCCAATGTGTTGTGTAAAGGGTAAGAATAAAGGAAAGAATTGGGGAAAGGGGTTTTGTGAAAAAAGGGGGGGAAAAGGAAGGGTGAGAAGGAAGGGGTAAGGGGGAGACAGGGGGGAAAGAGTAACTGGAGGGGTGATAGGGGGAAAAGTAAAGGGAGTTGGGGGGAAGGGAAGGGGTGCAGGGCAACGAGTAAAGTAGCGGTGGAAAAGGAAAGGGGACGCCCAAAGGGTTTAAGAAGTAAGGGGTGTTAGGGGGGGGTTTTTGAGGGTGGGCGGTGGGGGTGGGGGGGGTGGGAAAGGGGTTGGTTTTTAAAAGGGGTGGAAAAAAAAAAGGGGGGGGGGGGGTTTTTTTTGTGGGGGGGAGGGGGGCCCCAAAAGGGTCCCCCCCCTTTGGAAGAGAAAAAGGGTGGGTTTTGGGAAAAAAAGGGCAAGGGGTTTTTTTTTTTTGGCCCCCCCTTTTTTTTTTTCTTTTCCCCCCCTCCCTTCCCCCCCACCCCCCGGGGTTCCCCCCCTTTTTCCCCCCCCTTTCCCTCCTTGAAATGAGATCCCAACTAAACGGGGTTTTAATAAATACACCCCAACCCCTTCCTTCCCCCCAACCCCTACCCTCTCCCCCCCAAACCCCTCCCCCCTTCCACAACATCCCAATTCCAAACCTCCCCCCCCCCCCCTACACCTCCCTTCACCCTAACCCCTGTCCTCCCCCACAAATCTTCCTTTTCTAGCCTTTCCCCTAACTCCCCTTTCCCCTTAAACGCCCCCCTTCCTCTCCATGTGTCGGGGAAATTGAAAATATCAGCTTTTTCTACAAGCAGAGTGGGCTGCAACTACATCGTGGAATCACCTAACTCTCATATACATTTAAACCCTTCTGCATATAACAGAAGTATCTAACCAGGTAGTCAGAATTAAACATCGTGGCCGGGTTCAAACAATTTCTTACTTTTTCATCTCTCCATTATTCCGCAATTAAAAACTCTTAAACATCCAAATTTAGAAACCCTAATTTAATAAATAAATATGTGGTCCGACAATTTCCATACAGGTGCGGGATGTTAAATGTTTTGGTGACCCTTTTAATTAATTAAACATTCACCCCATGGGCGTGGGGAAGGGGGGAATGGAAAGGGGGGGGAGGTTGGGGGTAGTTTTGTAATGGAGTATGGGAGGGGGTTGGGGGTTACTGAAGGGGATTTTCGGGCTTGGTGGGTACCAGGACCCCTGAACCCTTGAGTAGGACCCGCCATTGTTGGAGATACTCTTTCAATGTGTTTTTTTTTTATTAAATAAATTGAAAGAATTAGGAAGTAGGGTACTGTGTTCTATATGATAGTTACAAAGAAGGAAGACTGTATGGTGTGTTTTTTTTTCTGTGTGATATTTTACATACGGGAACCTACATTGCTTTGTGTTTATTGAAATTTTATTTTACAGTGTGGTACAAAATGAATGTTTTTATTAGTCACATTAACTTAAGTGTCAGTCAATTTCCCCCTAAATCTGCAACACAATTGTCCTAAAAATTTTTGTTAATTTATCCCATGAATTAAGGGAAATCCTGGATTCGTGACTCACGAAATCGTAATGACACGTTGCAAACAAACCAACCAGGAGGGGGTTTGAACCGGGGAAAGAGTTCTGGACTCTCTTACCGGGGTTCAACCCCATCGTGGTTACCGCGGGTTCAACCCCCATCCGTGGTTACCGGGGGGTTAAACCCCCATCCGTGGTATGGTTTATCCTGGATTTCACCTTACGAAACGGGACAAAGAAAATGCGTAAAAATTTGGACAAGGTTGTTTTTTGTGGTTGTTTGGGACAGAGAAAACCCCCTTTAAGGGAGGGGGATATTTCACTTCCCACTGTGGATCCGCCTATGAGGATGGACGGTGAGTGGGGTGTGGTGGAGGGGGGGTTTGGTGGTCGGGGGGGGGGGGGTGGGAATGCGTTTGGGGGGCACTGATTTGTGGAGTGGCGGACCCTGTTAATGCCTTGTTTGAGTTCATTATGCATTTTTAAGTGATCGCCGTGCTGGCTAGTTTATTGGTTTGGGGAAAACAAAATTTAAAAATTAGTAAAAATAAAATGAAACCATATAGAGAAAAAAATAATAGAATAGAATGGATGATAATAAAAAACCTCAAAAATAAAAAATCGCCACCACCACACCACCATCACCCACGATCCCCCCACCCCCATCACCACACTCTCCCACTACCCCATCGACCACCACACCACCTCCACCACAGATCACCAATCGGGCCCAAAATGAAACAAAAACACCCCCAAACTGAAAACCCCAAAACCACCCCCCCCGCCCCCAAACGTCACACAACACCACAACATACCCAGTAAAATGAAATCCCACAAAAATATTTTTTTAAAAACACACACCCAAAAAAAATTGGGTCCAAAGGGCGGCAAATACCTCAAATTTAGGAAACGTGTAAAGTGAGGAGGGAAATGAAAAGGGGTGACTGATCACAAAACACTAAAACGCGATCAACCCAATCTTTCTGTAAATATGAGAAAAAAAAAGAATCTGTGTGAAACCTTGTCTTTTTTTCAACCTTCAGAAGCTTGAGATAAATGGGGGAATTAAGGCTGCATGTCACCTTTAACCATAGTCGGGATAGTTTTATACCTAAAATACAAAAAAATTTAACTCTGTGTACATACACTGATTTTATTATTTTATTATTTTATTATTTTTAAAATTATTTTTATTATTATTATTATTATTTTTTATTAACACTCTCATTTTTTATATAGTGAAACCATCAAAGATTGATTGCAATTCCCCTTGCACCCATTTAAATTTAACTTCCCACTCGCACTTTAACCCTTCCCCATATTTTCCCGAAATTTGTTTTAACTTTCGGTTTTTCCTCTTTTAAAAACTGCATTTTGGGGCTCGCCGTCTCCATTTACAGCTTCTGCAAAGGGGTCGATGACGATACAGAATCTATATAGGGCGAAACGTTGAGACACAAGAAAGCCGGGCATGTGTCCACTCTTGAACCTTTCGCATATGTGTTTGTACCCTGGGGAGTAAGGTACCCTGGAGGGAAGAGTTCCCTGGAGGGAAGATCCCCCTGGGGGGAAGGGGAAAACCCCTGGAGAGTAGAGGTACCCCTGGGAAGGGGAGGTACCCCTGGAGGCAGAGGTACCCCGGGGGAAGAGGCCCCCGGGAGAGTAAGGTCCCCCCTGGGGGGAAGAGGTCCCCCTGGAGAAAGGTACCCGGGAAGGAAGAGGTACCCCTGGAAGAGAGGTACCGGGAAAGGGAAGAGGCCCCCTGGAGAGTAGAGGTCCCCGGGGAAGGAAGAGGTACCCCTCAGTGTGATCTCCTTCATGGGGCGCCCTGAGGATACCAATCAGGCGTGAATACCATGACATCCCTCTAAACCTCATCCCCTTCTTTTTCAACACCCTCTCTCTCTCTCTCTTCTCTCTCTCCCCCCTCCTCTTTTCTCCCCCTCTCCCCCTCCCCCCAAAAAAAGAAATCAAGAAAATTAAAAATTTTGCTCACGATAAATTGAAAGGAAATTACAAAAAAGCTAAAGGGTTAAACCCCCGAAGAATTCTTTAGATAGTCAGGGGCAAGAAAAAAGGTAAAAACAAGAGACCTTTAAGTAGCAAACACACTAGAATGACAAATAGCAACAAAAAAAGGGTTTTCAAAAGGGCCCCTTAGTTTTAAAGGTTAAAAATGTAGTCATTTTCGAGGACGCAAAAGAAACCCTTTCCTTTCGGACCTAAATATCAGTGATTTAGCAGTCTTGATGCTTTAAAATTTTGGGAAAAAGGGTTTGAGTTTAAATTTAAACAAGTGATGAGCTACCACAGCCCCCCCACATTTTTTATGGTTTAACATTACAGTTAAAAAAAATCTTAGGGAATGCAAAGTAGAAAAAGATTTGGCAAGGCATAAAAACCTCCTGCCATTCAGGAAGAGAGAGAAAAAGAGAGAGAGAAGAGAGAGAGAGAGAGAGAGGAGAGAGAGAGGAGAGAGAAGAGAGAAGGGGGAGAGAGAGAGGGAGAGAGAAAAAAACCCAAACAAACCCTTGAAGAACCATTTTGAAAAATCTTGCAAACAAGGCACCCAGGAAGCTTACAGACTTCCCCTTTCTGCTCTGCTTGACAGTAGGGTTGAAGTTTCTGTACGAGGCAAAAGTACGCTCATACCTTGGTATGCTCCACTTTCTTGGTTTGCCTCCCCCCCTCTCACTGCGATGCTTGACAGAGTAGAGAAAGGCAAGACGTCTCATCTCTCGCCGGGACCCATCCTGGATAGACTGTCATTTCACAGAGCCTTCAACTTGGGGGTGGGAGGGCCTTACTGTTTGTAAAAGGGCCCAATATTGCAAAGTACCACACTTGGATCCACTTCGAGGACAGCTAAACAAGCTTTTATCCACAAGACGGGAAGAAAGCACAACTTCACTTGGCTGACCTTCTCCAGGACATCACCCCATCTGAGATATACATACCCAGGATACTCGGTATGGAACCATTCGTACAGCATAATGATGTCAACGAGATAAAGTCAGTTGATCAAATAAAAATGCTGGCCCAAGATGGCTCCAACTTTATCCTTTCCCTACTTGTATGTTTAACAATAAAAATGTTTTCAAATGAGCGATATAGGTAACCTTTAGCTTGCTAATAAAGTTTTAGGAATCCTTAAAAAAAAATGTTTTTTTTTTAAATTGGGTTTTTTGTCAAAACCCTGTGTAAAAAAAAAAAAAAGGGGGAGGGAGGGGGGGGGGAGGGGAAAGGGGGGGGGGAGGGGGGGGAGAGAGAGGGGGGGGGGGGGGGGAGGGAGGGGAGGGAGAAGAGAGGGGGGAGGGGGGGAAAAAGGAAACGTTTCCTAGTACCCCCTAGCAAATAGGGATTTCAGGAAAACACGAGTGTATGAATTAATATTTTGGATAAAGAAGCAATTCCCCAGTAGACTAAACCCTTAAACCCCAGTTAATTAACGAAAGGAGGGTTAAATTTCTCTTGAATATAACAACTTAATATGAATTGGATTTAACAAACAAAGGATCCATATTTAAATATTTCTGCTGAATTCTTCATTCTAATATAAATTTTTATATAATATATATATATTATATATATATTTATATAATTATATTAATATTATTATAATATATATATATATATATAAAAAAAATATTTAGTATGAAGCTCGCCCTCAACGTAGCAAATTCCCCCTGACCTTTTGAAAAAAGTCAACGTGTCCTTCAAACAAAAAGATCCTGGCACAACTTTGTTTTGGCAATCCTGTTTGGCTTCCCACCAAGGAGGGACAAGTCACTAGCAACCATGTTATTAGGGCAATAAATCATTCCCAAGGGAAGACAACCTCGCCTCTCCCCCCCCCAGGGCGACAAACACCCCCCGGGCAAATGCCCAAAAACAAGACACCCGACCCCCTCAAAAATCAGGCCCAAAAAAGAAAAAAATAGAAGAGGGTAAAAAACTTTTGGGGTTTTTCTTAAAACCCTGGGTACCATCCCCCAAAGGCGTAGCATGCGCAAGCTCTGAAGGGCAAAACCACCCCGGCCCCCCCCCCCCCCCCCCCCCCCCCCCCCCCCAAACCCCCCCCCCCCCCCCCCCCCCCCCCCAAAAACCCCCCCAGAAAAATTTTATTCAGAGATCCTGAATACCAAAATTTTTAAACCCCCGGTGGCGTGTTTAAGGCCATGCCCTTTTTCCCGGGGGCCCAGGTCCCCCCGGAAAAAAGGATTTCAATCAACCCATTGAGTGGGGGTAACACCCTTTTTCCCCTTGCCGGCTGCTTAAAGGGGATCAAAAGGTGCTCAATGTGAAAAAACCAATCAGCCTTTTCGGGTTTTAACACCCCCGGGCGTGCCCCCCCCAGCAGAGTTTAAATATCAAAAACGTCCATTAAAAAGCCTTGGTCAAAGGACTTTGCCCCAAGCTTTCAAACCCGTCCAGAGGGATGCTGCTCCCAAGCGTTTATAAAACTTCCCCTTCCCCTTTTCCCCTTTATAGAATCGTGTTATAGTGTGTTCCAAAATTGTTTGGGGGCCATGAAATTGACTCTGGAGGGCGTGCAACAGGGGGGCCCCCTCGCCCCCTTTCTATTTTGTTTGGTCATCAAGGAAAACACGGAGGCACTCTCCAGCGAGCCAATACTGTTCCTGGACGACGGTACCCTAGCTGGCACAAAAGAATCTCTCCTGGAGGACACAGTAAAATTAAAGACATGGGAGGGAAAAAACCTGGGGCCCTTTTTTTAAACCCCACCAAATGTGAAATAGTTTTACCAATAAACAGTTGATCCAGAATATTAGTACCGTTTTACCCGGACACAGCCATTGATCAGCAATAGTACCTCCTCGGGGCCCTCTTGGGTCCAATGCCTCGATCGATCCCAGGAAAAAAAGTCTCAGACCTCCCGGCATGGAAAGCAAAGAAAAATTCACCCATCCTTCCACCTACTCACCCGGTCCGTCAACCCCAAAACTTACCTTTTTCTGAGATTCCCAGCCTTACCGTCCAAAACTCAAGGAAAAAACTCTCTCCTGAAGGGATGCTAGAGAGTGTACTGAATCTTTCCTTGACGATGGGCGTGGGTTCAAAGCCTTCCCGGGCAGGCTTGGAGGGCTAGGAGTACGCAGACCTCCAATTGCCCCTACCAGCTTTCCTATCCTCTTCCCTTGCATCAAACGAGTTGATAAGACAAATTTTTCTGACACCCTCATGACTCAGCAGGAATAGAAGACCCTACTATTCAGTGCCATCCCGAATGGGAGACTCTTGTGCTCCGCACCAAACCCTAGTGCAGACTGGCTCACAAAAGTCAAGCTGGGTAGCCCAAATTTCTGAAAAGGTGCTTTCCAAAATGTCAGGGGTGCAACTCAGATAGGGAGATTTCCCTCTCCAGGCTTTATGCACATCATCCGGGGACTTCCCCCAAACAGTTCCCCTAAACGGCAAATGGGAACGCGACTCGACCCCAAGACCCTCCTATTGCAGTGGCTCTGCGCCTTGCTGCCCAATTCCACAGAAAAAATTGTGTATTTGCGGCGAAGTGCAAGCAGACCCAAACGGTCTACATGGTCTTAAATGTTCCAAAACCAAGGGGGGCCCTGCAAAAACACAAAGGGTCAACGAATCATTAAAAGAACCCTTGCTACAGCTGGATGCCCTGCCGAGAGGGAGCCACGATACTTCAGCAAACAAAACCCCCAACCCAGCAAACCGCCCCCAGGGGGTCACCATCTATCTTGGAAGAATGGCAAGCTTTAGCATGGGGTATCCTGTGTGTCCACACTGGGCTGACACCCATATCCATCACAGTGTGGGGCGCAGGAAGGAGTGCTGCCACAGGGGGGATAAAATCAGCAAGTACAGGGGCATTAGCCAACAGTATCATTTGTCCCATGGGTCAGAGACCTTGGGATCATGGGGGAAAAAAAAAGCCACAGTTTCCCTTAAAGAATTTGGGGGTTTCCAGACTCATCGACACCACCAGGGACCCAAGGGCAGCCCCCTTTTTATGTTCCCGCGCCCAGCGTCGCCCGAGAGGGGGGAAAAGCTTTCTGCTATTGGCTCACGTCCGCCTCGGAGGAGCTGGGGGAAATTCATCATCTTTTATACATTGTGCCATTGTATTCATGTTTATGTTTTTTTTTTTGTAAATGTATTTTTTTTATTAATAAAAGTTCACAAGAAAAAACATATATAGGGGTGGTAGGAAAAAAAAATATTAAACAGCTCCGGGGAGAACCTTGAGTTTTCTTGAGGTAGTTTTTTGTCTTTTGAGGATGAGGGTCCCCATTCCAGCTATAGAGGTGGTACTTCCCTTTTAATAATATATATATATTATTATATATATATATTTTTATATAAATATATATATATAATATATATATTATTATATAATATTTTATATTTATATATATTTATAATAAATAATTATTTAGTTCCCATGGGTTTCCAGGGGCTTCAAAAAAAGTACTGCAGAATTTGTTGACAAAAAAAAAAAGAAATGCATTGCATAGAAACCCAAAATTTTAGAAAAAGATTATAACTGGAATTATTCCCCGCAAGTACACAAATACCCCGGCCTTTACGCGACGCTTCGGTGGTCCGGATGTTTTACCACCTCGGGGCTGTGACTTGTTTTTGTTTCTCGGGACATTCTCTCCATAATTTACATGGTAATCTTTAAGGGGATTAAAAATTAAAAATCATAGTTCAGGATAACACAAATTTGACATTGAACGCAATGACCTGGAAGGGAAGTTGGAACATGGAGATCTGAATAGGTTGACGCATTGTCGGAAAAGTTATTTAAAAAATTTTTGAAGTTGTGAACTGCAGAGTAAAAATAAATAAAGGATTAGAATAATGTCAGGCATTGTTTTTTTTTTTTTTTTTTTTGATATCCGATCGTGTTGCCCCAAGCAAGGCCTAAAGTAAAGAGGGGGGTCATTTAAACCCCAAATATTTTGTTATAATTCCCTCTCGTATTTACTGGGCGGAGAATGACACTTCTCACTTTTTGCACTGAACGCCCACAAGGGTTTAGCAAGCAAAATAAATTGATATTTTCCCCCTTTTTCTTTCTTTTTCCTCCCTTTACCGCCTGTCTTCTTTAAATCATGGGAGTGTTGTTGACCCTTGAGAAAAAGTTTGTAAAATTTCTAACCACCCCTTTTAACCCTTGCATACATACACACACCCCACACACCAAAAACACACATGGGCCAGGAGCTAAGACTGACCCCTGCAACCACAAATAGGTGAGTACAACACAAAAACACACAAAACACACACACACACACACACACACACACACACACACACACACAACAAAACACACATGACGGAAGGGACAGACTCAGAAGTGTCCCTGTTTGAAGTTGATGTGAAGTTAATGAGAAGATTTAAATCAGATGAGGATCAGTTCGGACTCCAAAGAGACCTGGACAGGCTGGAAATGGTCCCGCAATGTCTCGAATTTAACCGGCAAATGCAAAATCATGAAGATCGGGAAAGGGGAAAGAAGACCGCAGACAGAGTATAGGCTAGGTGAGTATAATACCGAGCACGTCTCCGGAAGCACAGATGAACCAGATAACGCTGCAGCAAAGGGGGCCTGAAACCTGGGAAAGTGTTCCGATACCCCTAAAAATCGTTCAAGGCCTGTACACTGCGCACTGTACATGTGCAGTGTACATGCCTTAATGGGGTACACTGAAATGGGGTCGTGTATTTCCCGTATCGCACCAGTTTGGAACCACACCTTCAAGCACGTCAAGAAATTAGATAAAGTGCAAAGGTTTCAACAAGGCTGTTCCAGAGCTAAGGGGGGAAAGTCCCCGAAAAAAGGGTTTAGGGAAATTGACCTGCGACATGGAGGACTGATGTTTGGGGAATAATACCGACATACAAAAAATTGCGAAAAATAAATAAGGTGGACAGAGCAGGGGTTATCCGAGATGGACACAGAAAAAAGGGGGGCACAATTTTAAAACTGAAGATTCAGATGAGTCAAAGGGGACGGGCAAGTACTTCTTCAGTACAGAGTTTCAGGAGGGAATTCCTGGAAATGGCATGGAGGCAGGAACCATAATAGCTTTAAAACGAGGTAGATAAAGTCATGGGGCAGGGAGAAAAGGGGAACCTAGTAGCGATTTGTGAAAGCGGGGCCAGAAGCTGAGTCTGCCCCCCGAATCACAAATAGGTGAGTCATGTGCAAGAAACCTTCCAGAGGAGCATAATTTGAGTATGTATGATATATATATATATATATAATATATATATATATATATATATATAATATATATATATTATATATATAATATATATAATTATATATTACATATTATATTATTATTTTTATTTTTATATAATATATATTTTTATATTTTTATTTATATATTAAAGTTATATATATAATGTTATATATATAATAATTTTATATAATATATATATATATATTATATATATAATGATTTAAAAAATTTATTTTTTATATATAATATATATATATATATATATATATAATATATATAATATAATTTTATATTTATATTATAAAAATATTATATATATATTTTTTTATAGAATAATATCTTCCAGAGTAAAGGCTTTTATTAGATAGGTCAAAACTAATTTTATTTCGCCTTTTTTTTTATAATAACTAGCAATAAAAGCCTTTCAAAACCGGGTTAAGCATTGTTTCTATCTGGGTACGAACTATTGCAGCATCACAGATGCGGGGAAAAAAATATCTAAGTAAAGCCTGCAATTTCATCAGTTTTCGGTAACCCTCCGTTATTACGCCAATCTTTTCAAAAGATTCTGCTTCACTTCATGGTTAAGTGTTGCTAACCCCTTCGTTAAGCTTTGCTAACCTCTTCGTTAAAGTTCCGCTTACCCCATCGTGAACTTCTGGAGATATCTTCGTTAGGTTTTGTCAGCCCCTAATTAGTTTCTCTTAATATTTTTGATGACTGATTTTAACTTCTCCGCTGAGTGTTGTTCACCTTCTTTCGTTAATTTCTGTTAACGTCTTCGTTAGCTGTTGTTAATCCATTCCTTAACTCTCACTAACATCTTCGTTAAACCCTTCGTTAAACGTTGCTAATCTCTTAGGTTTTCGATTTATTTTATGGTTGAACGATATTGGATACACCTATTTAATGGCATAGTTAGACAATGGGAAGAAATACCTGCTATGTTTTGCTATCAAATTCCATCATTACTACTATTACTACTGCCATTATTGCCACAAACACACACACACACATACATACATACACACACACACACACACACACACACACACACACACACACACAGAAGCTGGAGGATCAGGCACACGTAAAAGGAAGGGCACTGCAATGGATAAGGGAATACCTGACAGGGAGGCAGCAACGAGTCATGGTACGTGAAGAGGTATCACAGTGGGCGCCTGTTACGAGCGGGGTCCCACAGGGGTCAGTTCTAGGACCAGTGCTATTTTTGATATATGTGAACGACATGATGGAAGGAATAGACCTGAAGTGTCCCTGTTCGCAGATGACGTGAAGCTGATGAGAAAATTAAATGGGAAAAACGAGGATGAGGCAGGACTGCAAAGAGACCTGGAGAGGCTGGACATGTGGTCCAGTAACTGGCTTCTCAAATTTCCCAATCCAGCCAAATGCAAGTCATGAAGATTGGGGGAGGGGCAAAGAAGACCGCAGACAGAGTATAGGCTAGGTGGACAAAGACTACAGACCTCACCCCAGGGAGAAAGACCTTGGGGTGACCATAAACACCGAGCACATCACCGGAGGCACACATCAACCAAATAACCGCTGCAGCATACGGGCGCCTGGCAAACCTGAGAATAGCGTTCCGTATACCTTAATAAGGAATCGTTCAAGACACTGTACACTGTGTATGTTGAGGCCCATACTGGAGTATGCCAGCACAGTCTGGAACCCACACCTGGTCAAGCACGTCAAGAAGTTAGAGAAAGTACAAAGGGTTTTGCAACAAGCCTAGTCCCAGAGCTCAAGGGAATGTCGTACGAGGAAAGGTTAAGGGAAATCGGACTGACGACACTGGAGGACAGAAGGGTCAGGGGAGACATGATAACGACATAAAAGGGATACTGCGGGGAATAGACAAGGTGGACAGAGATAGGATGTTTCCAGAGAGGGGCCCACAGGGACAAGGGGTAAACAACGGGGAAGCTGAAGACTCAGACGAGTCACGGGGACTTTTAGGAATATTTCTTCAGTCATAGAGTTGTCAGCAAGTGGAATAGCCTAGCAAGTGAAGGAACCATACATAGTTTTTAAGAAGGGGGTATGACAAAGTTTCAGGAAGCAGAGAGAGAGAGGATCCAGTAGCGATCAGTGAAGAGGCGGGGCCAGGAGCTGAGTCTCGACCCCTGCAACCACAATTAGGTGAGTACAATTAGGGGGGTACACACACACACACACACACACACACACACACACACACACACACACACACACACACACACACACACACACCACACACATACACACACACACACACACACGCACACATACACGCACACATACACGCACACATACACACTCACATACACGCAACCACATACATACACACATATAACTATATATAAAATATATATATATAAAATTATATATATATATTTTTATATATAATATTTTTATATATTATATATATATATATAATTTTCCCTCTGGTCCGTGTAATGTTTATAACGGCATGACAAAGCTCCTGGAGAGCGAAACGTTGCCACAGTAAAATGTCACATTAGTTGTATATGGTCGTTTTACCTAATATTATCGATAATTTTACCTTTATTACTAATAATGATTCAGAAGAAGAAGAAGAAGAAGAAGAAGAAGAAGAAGAAGAAGAAGAAGAAGAAGAAGAAGAAGAAGAAGAAGAAGAAGAAGAAGAAGAAGAAAAAGAAGAAGAGAAAGAAGATCCTCACTGGTACGCCAGAAAGATAAGGAAAACATTACGGAAATTAATACCAATAAAAGAACTTATAATATCTGTTATTATCAGATGTCATTCTTAGATATTATTTATGCCCTGACAGGGAGACCTCTCACTGTCTGGTAGTTTGGTACTCATGGTGTGTGTACTCACCTATTTGTGGTTGCAGGGGTCGATACATAGCTCCTGGCCCCGCCTCTTCACTGGTCGCTACTAGGTCCTCTCTCTCCCTGCTCCATGAGCTTTATCACACCTCGTCTTAAAGCTATGTATGGTTCCTGCCCCCACTACGTCACTTGCCAAACTATTCCAATTCCTGACAACTCTTTGACTAAAGAAATACTTCCTAACATCCCTGTGATTCGTCTGAGTCTTCAATTTCTATGTGTGACCCCTTGTTTCTGTGTCCCCTCTCTGGAACATCCTGTCTCTGTCCACATTGTCAATTTCTCGCAGTATTTTGTGTGTGTGAGAGAGAAAGAGAGAGAGAGAGAGAGAGAGAGAGAGAGAGAGAGAGAGAGAGAGAGAGAGAGAGAGAGAGAGAGAGAGAGAGAGAAAGAAATCTCTAGTGAGTTTTATAAAGAGGTGTTACTGGACCTTCTTTCAAAGCCTGACCCCTAAATTTTAACGAGTAAAGCGTCATTGACTTTTCAGTGGAAATGAGGAAATTTTTGCAGCCGTCTAAAAGCGGGACTTTCACTTGGTCACTTGATACTTGTTTTTCTAAAATGACAATTTGTTATGGGGGCATGTTTGACAGCGGTCGGGTCAACCGTGCTGACCCCCCTTGAGAAAGCTACAAAACCAGAGTGAAAAATACCGTCTGTTACTGCTGGACCAGGGGGGCCAAACTCGAAAAGAAATTGTCCTCGCCCAAAACCCTGGAACGGCAAACTCATTGAGTGAAGGCTTCATTCGATGCACTTACTGTCTCCCCGCGAGTGACGCTAGTGAGGGCGGAATGCATGCTGATTAGAGTCGGCCACCTCGTTGTGTTGCGGACGTGGTAAGGAGAAATTAAGTTATATATATTATATTATTAATATATATTATATTATATATTATATAATTATATATTATATATATTTATATATTATATAATATATCACAGAGAGCAAAAAAGTTCCTTTCATCTCCTTGCCAGTATTGTATTACATTAATTCATGTACCAGAAATTTGGGAAAAGGAATTACTAGGGGCCACACTGGGAACGAACACCAAAAATTACTCCTTTTCTCTCTCCCCTCTCTCTCTCCTCTCTCCTTACTCTGTTCTCGCCTTTCCCTCAACCTTTCCTATTTTACCTGTCCTTTTCTTTACTTTCTTTTTCTTATCCTCTTCCCCCTCTCCCCCCCCCCCTTTTTCAAGGCCAAAAACCCCCGAGATGATTTTTATAAGTTGTGCTATCTCGGCACTGGTTGCAGCACGGGGGGGGGGCATGGGGGGCAGCAGGGGGCGCAGCACGGGTGCCCCCCCGGGATGGGGTGCAGCACGGGACGGAGAACTGGTTGCCCCCCTCACGGGGGGTGGATGGGGTGGACGGGGTGTGGCATGGGTGCAGCACGGGGCGCAGCACGGGGGGGCGGCATGGGGGGCAGCACGGGACGGGAACTGGTTGCATCCGGGGTGCGGGATGGGTGCAGCACGGGGCGCAGACGGGGTGCTGCACGGGGTGCGGGATGGGGGCAGCACAGGGGCGGAGAACTGGTTTTCATCAGGGGGGCGGCATGGGGTGCAGCCGGGGGCAGCAGGGGTGCAGCACGGGGTGCGGCCAAAGGGGCGCAGCACGGTGTGCAGCCCCGGGGGGCGGGTGGGGGCACACGGGGTGCAGCATGGTTATGTTAGAGATGTCTGGTTAGGGTACATCTGGGAGCGGGGGGGGGCAGGATTCATGGGTGTGAGTGAGGGGGGGGGCCTCTCTAAGGGCCCTGGGGGCTTTTCAATGGGCGTAATTACAGGATCGAAGTGTTGGAGAGAGAGAGAGAGACAAGACAGAAAGAAAACAGAGGACAGACGAAAAGTGCA
>NC_069404.1:51260647-51292991 GCF_026875155.1 Cherax quadricarinatus
CAAAGGTGTCACACAAAACAACTTGACAACTCCCCCTTGTGTGTGATCTTTATTTTTTAAACTCCAGCCCTTGAAAAACCCTCGCTTTTAAACTTCTCTTACAACCCCTCTAAAATATATTAAACAACCCCGGGTCATCACACTTCCTTTCAAAGGCCTATTTTACTGGGAATTTTTTTCCCCTCTTTCCTACAACCTAACTTGAGCCTCCTACCTCGAAAAAACTCTCACTGCTTTCAGTAGCTACCTCCTAACCTTTATACCTGCAACACTGCACATTGCCCCCTATCCCCCTGATAGCCTTTCCAAATCTTTAAATGCACAAAAAACCTCTTTTAGCCTTATCTAAATACTGTTCACTTTACGTTTCACTGTAAAAACCTGTCCCCAAACACCCCTACCTTTCCTAAAGCCTCATTGTTCATCTGCTTAACCTATTCCCGTCTTACTTTTAATCCTTTAAATTTAAAAACTTTCCATACACTTACAGACTTATTTCCCCTATAATTTTTTGCACTCTCTTTTGCCCCTTTCCCTAATACAAAGGAACTTGCAGCTCTTGCCAATCCCTAGGTACCTTTACCCTCTTCCCTGCATTTTTTAAAAAATATTGACCAACCACTCCAAAACTATATCCCCCCCTTTCTTTAACATTTTATCTTATCCCATCAACAGCCTGTAAAAGCCCTTGTGGTTAGCGCTTCTTTTTGATTATAATAATAAAATACCCCAATCAATCCCGGCCCCTTTACCCCCTTTCATTTTACCTACTGCCTCACGAACTTCCCCCACACTCACAACTGGCTCTTCCTCGCTCCTACAAGATTTTTTTTCCCCCTTCCCCTATACACGAAATCACAGCTTCCCTACCCTTCTAAACATTTAATAATCCTCAAAATATCCCTCCATCTTCCCAATACCTCTAACTCTCCATTTTAATAACTCTCCTCTCCTATTTTTAACTGACAAATCCATTTGTTCTCTAGGCTTCCTTAACTTGTTAATCTCACTTTTTTTTTTCCAACAAAATTTGTTGATAACATCTCACCCACTCTCTCATTTGCTCTCTTTTTACATTGCTTCACCACTCTCTTAACCCTCTCTTTTTCTCCATATACTCTTCCCTCCTTGCATCACTTCTGCTTGTAAAAACTTCTCATATGCTAACTTTTTCTCCCTTACTACTCTCTTTTGCATCATCATTCCACCAATCGCTCCTCTTCCCTCCCGCACCCACTTTCCTGTAACCACAAACTTCTGCTGAACACTCTAACACTACATTTTTAAACCTACCCCACCTCTTCGACCCCATTGCCTATGCTCTCATTAGCCCCATCTATCCTCCAATAGCTGTTTATATCTTACCCTAACTGCCTCCTCTTTTAGTTTATAAACCTTCACCTCTCTCTTCCCTGATGCTTCTATTCTCCTTGTATCCCATCTACCTTTTACTCTCAGTGTAGCTACAACTAGAAAGTGATCTGATATATCTGTGGCCCCTCTATAAACATGTACATCCTGAAGGTCTACTAAAGTCTTTTATCTACCAATACATAATCCAACAAACTATGTCATTTCGCCCTACATCATATCTTGTATACTTATTTTATCCTCTTTTTCTTAAAATATGTATTACCTATAACTAAACCCCTTTCTATACAAAGTTCAATCAAAGGGCTCCCATATCATTTACACCTGGCACCCCAAACTTACCTACCACACACCTCTCTAAAAGTTTCTCACTACTTTAGCATTCAAGTCCCCTACCACAATTACTCTCTCACTTGGTTCAAAGGCTCCTATACATTCACTTAACATCTCCCAAAATCTCTCTCTCCTCTACATTCCTCTTCTCCAGGTGCATACATGCTTATTATTTACCCACTTTCGCATCCAACCTTTAACCTTAATCCACATAATTCTTGAATTTACACATTCATATATTTCTTTTCTCCTTCATAACTGATCCTTCAATATTACTGCTACCCTTCCTTTGCTCTAACTCTCTCAGATACTCCAGATTTAATCCCATTTTATTTCCCCCCACCGAAACTCCCCTACCCCCTTCAGCTTTGTTTCGCTTAGGGCCAGGACATCCAACTCTTTTCATTCATAACATCAGCAATCATCTGTTTCTTGTCATCTGCAATACATCACGCACTTTCAAGCATCCATGTTTTATAAAGTTTTTCTTACTTCTCTTTTTAAGTAAGTGTCTACGGAGAAGGGGGTTACTAGCCCATTGCTCCCGGCATTTTAGTCGCCTCTTACGAACGCATGGTTACGGAGGAAAGATTCTTTTCCACTTTCCCCATGGAATTAGACGAAATAAAGAAGTGAAGAGTTATTTAGAAAAAGAGAAAAAACCTAGATGTATGTATATATATATATATGCAGGTGCGTGTCTGTTAAGAGTGACCAACAGTGTAAAGGAGGAGTAGCAAGATATCCCTGTTATATAGCGTGTTTATGTAGACATGAAAAAGAAACAAGCAATCCTACCATCTGCATAACAGTTTGAGGTTTCTGTTTCAGTCATCTGGCAGGACGTAGTACTTCCCTGGGTGGTGCTGTCTACCAACCCTTACTATATATATATATATATATTTATATATATATATATATATAAAACACATCGGACGTTTCCCCACCAAAGGCAGGGTAGCCGAAAGAATAACTTTCGTCTTCACTCATTCCATCACTGTATTGCCAGAAGCATGCTTCACTTACAGTTATAAAACTGCACATTAACACCCCTCCTTCAGAGTGTAGTCAATGTACTTCCATCTCCAGGAATCAAGTCGGCATGCGGTTTCCCTGAAACCCCTTCATAAATTTTTACCTTGTTTACACTCAACAGCACGTAAAGTCCTAAAACCTTTTGTCTACCATTTGCCCTACCACAAATCTCGCACACTTGACGGAAGAAGTCCAAGCCCCTCAGCACACAAAACCTCCTTACCCCTCCCTCTCAACCTTTCCTAGGCAGACCCCCACCCTGCCTTCCCTCCCACTACAGATTTATACACTCTCGAGTCAATTCTATTTTTCGTTTCCAACCTCTCTACATGTCCAAAAACCATCCAATACCCCTTCTCAGACCTCTGGATATACGTTTTGGTAATCCCGCACTCTCCTCCTAACTCCAAATACGGATTCTCTGGGCATTTATATTCATTCCAGAATTGCTCTCAGACATGATCACTGCCTCCAGCCTTTCTCCTTGTTGCAATATTCACAAACTAAGCCTCACACACATACCAAGAGAGTTGTATAACTTATACTTCATACATCCCCCTCTTTGATTTTTGGAATAAAGTTCTATGTCTCCACAGACTTCTCAAGTGCACCACAACCTTTTTCCCACCTCGTTATCTCTGTTCAACCTCATCTTCATAGACCCGTCTGCTGACACATCCACTCCCAAATATCTGAAACAATGAGCCTCATCCAATATTCTACTGTGAAATAATCTCCTCTGCCTACAATATTCTAAACCAGAGCATCACTATCCTCGTCAAAACTTTTCACCACTTTCAATAACCTACCTCTTTTTCCAATCATTTGCAACATCTGCACACGTGGCCACCTCTATGATATGCCTTTTCCAAATCTAAATGACACAAATACCTCTTTACCTTATCTTAAATACGTTCATCATGTTCACTGCAAACACTTAGTCCACACCACCTCTACCTTTCCTATAGCTCCTTGTTCATCTGCTTTAATTGCTATGTCTTTACTAATAATTCTTTCAATAATAATTCTACATTACACTTTACCAGATATACTCAACAGACTTATTCCCCTATATTTTTTTATCTCTCTTTTGTCCCCCTTTGCCTTTACTACAAAAGGAAAACTATGCATGATCTCTGCCAATCCCTAGGTACTTTACACCTCTTCCATACATTAATTAAATAAAACCACTTTTCCACTCCAAAACTATATCCCACCTGCCTTTATCATTTCTATCTTTATCCATCAATCCCAGATGCTTTACCCCTTTCATTCTACTCAGTTCCCCATGCACCTCCCCCACCACACTCACAAACGGTTCTTACTCACTCCTGTAAGATTGTTATTCTTCCTTGCCATATAAACGAAAATCACAGCTTCCCTATCTTCATCAAACATTTAACAATTCCTCATATATTCCATCCATCTTTCCAATACCTCTAACTCTCCTTTTATAAATCTCCTCTCATTTTTTTAACTGTCGAATCCATTTGTTCTCTAGGCTTCCCATACTTTATTATCTCAATCCAAAACTTTTTTTCTTATTTTCAACAAAATTTATTGATAACATCTCACCCACTCTCTCATTTGCCTCTCTTTTTACCACGGCTTCACCTCTCTCTTAAACCTCATTTTTCTCTCCCACATAATCCCCCCCTCCTTGCATCACTTCTACTTTGTAAAAAAAACTCTCATATGCAAACTTTTTCTCCCTTACTACTTACTCTCTTTACATCATCATTACACCAATCGCTCTTCTTCCTCCCGCACCCATTTCTGGTAACCACAACTTGCTGACTGAAACACTGGCCACTACATTCTTAAACTTACCCCATACATCTACCCCATCGCCTATACTCGTACTAGCCCATCTGTCCTCCAACAGTTGTTTATATCTTACCCTAACTGCCTCCTTTAGTTTAAAATCTTCACTTCTCTCTTACTTTCTGCTTCCATTCTCCTTGTATCCCATCTACCTTTTACTCTCACTGTAGCTACAACTAAAAAGTGATCTGATATATCTGTGGCTCCTCTATAAACATGTACATCTGAATTCTACCCAACAGTCTTTTATCTACTAATATGTAGTCCAACAAACTACTGTCATTTCGCCCTACATCATATCTTGTATAATTATTGATCCTCTTTTTCTTAAAATATGTGTTACCTATAACCAAACCCCTTTCTAGACAAAGTTCACTCAAATGTTCCCCATTATCATTTACATCTAGCACTCCAAACTTACCTACCACACCCTATTCCTTTGGTTAGGGAATACACGGATAAAGAAATCTACCCCTGCTTTTTTGCCTTGCTCTTTCTCTGTCCTGCTGAGTTCTTTGTTAGTTGACTTAGTTACCACCAGGTACAACAGACCATCAGACTACCAATCTGTGTTCATATTGTACATAAATTCCCATTTCCTGGATTTTTGAATAACTATACTGGGCTTCTCCAATGAGCATGTCAGTCATTATGTGAGCCAAGAGCCTTCGGTGATGACATAGAATCAGTAATATCATAGTCAATCTCAGTGTTATTAGAAAGCTTTAGCACCATTAGGATGGCAAACAATCAGTTTACAGTGTAGATGATCAGTTGTTAATTGTCATGCCTAACTTGACATAATTCCTATCGTTCTTAACTGAGGAGGTGACAAGAGCATATGCAGCCCTACCACTAGACTCCTGCTAAGATCCATCACTGTATAACTTGTGACAAATTATTACTACCAGTTAGGAAAAAAATTCTCGTGCAACAAGTGATTTAAGAAAGGGATTAATTACAAGTGATGAGTTGACTGGGAGGGACTTGCAGCTATGTGATATTAATTACAAGTGATGAGTTGACTGGGAGGGACTTGCAGCTATGTGATTTTTAATTACAAAGTGATGAGTTGTCTGGGGAGAGGAATTGCAGCTATGTGATATTAATTACAAGTGATGAGTTGACTGGGAGGGACTTGCAGCTATGTGATATTAATTACAAGTGATGAGTTGACTGGGAGGGACTTGCAGCTATGTGATATTAATTACAAGTGATGAGTTGACTGGGAGGGACTTGCAGCTATGTGATATTAATTAAACACAACTTCCATGGGTGATGGGAGTTATGTCTTTTTTTTTAAGCGTGCTAGTTCCTGCGTAATTCACTCAAAGGTACCTCCCGGGTAGATGTACTCAAAGGTACCTCCCGGGTAGATGTACTCAAAGGTACCTCCCGGGTAGATGTACTCAAAGGTACCTCCCGGGTAGATGTACTCAAAGGTACCTCCCGGGTAGATGTACTCAAAGGTACCTCCCGGGTAGATGTACTCAAAGGTACCTCCCGGGTAGATGTACTCAATGTTACCTCCGGGTAGTTGTACTCAAAGGTAACCTCCGGGGTAGATGCCCTCAAAGGTACCTCCCGGGTAGATGTACTCAAAGGTACCTCCCGGGTAGATGTACTCAAAGGTACCTCCCGGGTAGATGTACTCAAAGGTACCTCCCGGGTAGATGTACTCAAAGGGACCTCCCGGGAGATGTCTCTAAGGTACTCCCGGGAGTTGTACTCAATGTACCTCCGGGGTTAGATGTAATCATTGTTACCTACGGTAGACACACTCAAAAGTATCTCCAGGTAGATTGTATCAGAGCTAGAAGGAACCTGCTGACACTGCGTGCTCGTGAAGCTTATCTTGAACAAAAGCAAGGGGAGGTCGAGGGGGGGAGGGGAGAGAGAGGTGGGAGGGGGCAGGCAGAGAGGAGGGAGGGGGGGGCTGGGGGGAGAGGATGGGTGGGGGGGAGGAGGGTGGGGGGCTGGGGAGAGGAGGGAGGGGGGAGGAGAGGAGGGTGGGGGAGAGGAGGGGGGGGGCAGGGGAGAGGTGGGTGTACTGACGCTGGACGTCTAGGCAAAACAATAGAAAAGCCGCATGTCGATTACCAACCAGATCGATACTCGATATTAATTTAAAATCCCTTCCCCCACTCCAACTTCCTCGCTCCCACCTTCATCTCTCACACCTTCCTACACTCCCACCTTCCTCACTCCCACCGTCATCCGACAACCTTCCTCACTCCCTCCTTCCTCACTCCCAAATTCATCACTCCACCTTCGTCACTCCCACCTTCCTCTCTCCCACCCTCCTCAATACCACCTTCTCATCCACAACCATACCTTCTCTCCCACCTTCACCTCAAGCCCACCTCCACACTCAAACCGTCTCCTCATCTACCTCCTCCCCACTCACAAACTTCCTCCTCCTCCTCCACTCTCCCACTCCCCCACTCCACACTTTCATCTCCCTCCTCACCCACTCCCAACCTTTCCTCTCTACCACCTCCCCATCCACCTTCCTCACTCCCTCTTCATCACTCCCTTCCTCCCACCACACCACATTCCCCACTCCCACCTTCCCCACTCCCACCTCCACCAACTGCACACCTCCTACTGCCTCTCCCCACTCCCACATTCATCACTCCCACCTTACTCTACGACCTCATCCCCCACTCCCACCTCCCCAACTCCACCTTCCTCATCCCACCATTTCCTTCACTCCTCCTCCCCCACTCCCTCCTCTACCCACTCCAACCTCAACCACCATCCTCCCACATTCCCCCAATCCCATCCTCCGTTATTCCTTCTCATCCCTCACTTCTTACTCCATTACTCCGTCATCGTCCTCTCCTCCACTCCAGCTCCACCCCTCTGCCACATCCGGAACACGTTCACCGTTATGGATGGCTGGACCTCTAATCGAACACTCAATTTTCCAGCGACATCACTGTACTGATTTAACCAGATCTTACAGTGTTTTCTACCAGGCTCTTCAAATATGTGAGAGAGTGAGAGAGAGCGAGAGATCGCCTGAGTTATTTAACCTGAAGGAGAGACCTGTGACTTAAGAGTTGTTTCTCGTGGTGGTCTAGAGTAGAGAGAGCCTTGAAAAGGTATCGTATTGCTGATTCGAGACGTCTGGCGAGGTACTATTTGCGATCTCTTTACTACGGCAGAGTACGATGTCTGTACGTGACAGTGTACGAGGGTGAGGTTGGTTGGTTTTAACACGTATCATGACGACACGGGTTAGTGCGTCCACACTCCCTTCCCAACTGTGGGAGCTAGATTGGAGTTTTAGTGTTGGTTAGGAGTGGGTAAAGTCGGGGAGCGGGAGTGTGGTGGTGTGTATGGGTAGGGCGGTTGGAGTGGTCTTAGATGGGGTTTAAGGGGAAACGCGAGATGTGTATAGAGGAGGATGAGGATAAAGAAAGGAGGGGGGATAGAGGATCATGAGAGAAGGAGTGAGGATACAAAGGAATGAGGATAATGAAGAGAAGCGTGAGGCTATAAAGCGAATGAGGATAATGAAAGAGAATGAGGATAATGCAAGAGAAGGATGAGGGATCACGAAGAAGGATGAGGATCAGAAAAAGAAGGATGAGGATAATCAAGAGCATGAGGGATACAATATAAGAGAATGAGGATCATACAAAGAGCATGAGGATAAGAAAGAAGGATGAGGATAAGAAACGAAGGAAGAGGATAATAAAGGAAGGGATGCGGATAATGAAGAGACGGGATGAGGATAAGAACAGAAGGACCTCAAACGTCAAGACTAATCATTTACCACCCACCAGTTCTAACCCAATTCACCCTCCAACTATAACCCCTAAATAACACCCAATCCAAATTCTTCACTCCCCTCCTTCATCTTCAACCACCCTCTCCATCTTCACCTACCTCCTTCATTTCACCACCCTCTCCTTCATCTTCACCATCCTCTCCTTATCTTCACCCCCCTCCTTCATCTTCACCACCTCTCCTTCTCTTCACCACTATCCATCTTCACTCCTCCTTCATCTTCACCTCCCCTCCTTCATATTCACCACCTCTCCTTCATCTTTCCACCATCCTCTCCTTCATCTTCACCTCCCCTCCTTTCATCTTCACCTCCCTCCTTCATCTTCACTCCCCTCCTTTTCAACTTCACCACCCCTCCTTATCTTCTCCAACCTCTCTTCATCTTCACCTCCCATCCTTTCATATTCTCCATCCTCTCCTTCATCTTCACCATTCCTCTCCTTTCAGCTTCTCCGTCCTTTCCTTCATTTCACCTCCCCTACTTCATCTTGACCACCCCTCCTTCATCTTTACCACCCCTCCTTAATCTTCACCACCCTCATCTTCATCTTCACATCCTCTCCATCTTCACCATCCTCTCCTTCATCTTCACCATCCTCTCCATTTCACCATCCTCTCTTCCATCCTCCTTCATCTTCACCTACCCTCCTTCATCTCCACCTCCCTCCTTCATTTCCCTCTCCCTCCTTCATCTTTCACCATCTCCTCCTTCATCTTCCACCTATACCTCCTGCATCTTCACTCCCCTCACATCTTCACTATCCTCCTCCTTCTCTTCACCACCCCTATCCTTCAATCTTCACACACCCTCTTCCATTTTCACCACAATTACCTTCATCTTCAACACCCATCTTCATCTTCACCCCCTCCTAAGCATCTTCACTACCCTTTCCCTCATGTCCATTCCTCCCTTCATCTTCACACTCTCTCATCTTCACCACCCCTCCCTCATCTTCACTCCTCCCTCATCTTCACCATCCCTCCCTTCATCTCATTTTCCACGAGAATCGTTGATTGCAAAGGGGAAGTTACTCTCACTCTTATCTTTGATCTTCCCAGTTCGTAATCTTCTCTCTCTCTCTCTCTCTCTCTCTCTCTCTCTCTCTCTCTCTCTCTCTCTCTCTCTCTCTTATTTGCTGCATCCCTTTTCTAACTTCCTCTGCAGCAAAAAACATTTTTAGTTGCTTGGAAATAAATTGGTTTTATCCTTGGCGAGTTACTCTGTACTCTACGTACAGGTGACGAGGAGTACCAGGAATGTGGTTGAGTGTACTCGCCAAGCTGTACTCGCCTATTTCACTGAAAACTCGTTCCTAGGTGAGGAACGTCATTACGACGTTTCGGTCATCCCTGGAGCATTGTCAATTCACACCTGGGGCGGGAAAACTAGAGAAGGCCAGGAAACAATAAGGTAGCGGCGGGGAAAAAAAGCAGTAGAGGTGGTAGTAGTAATATTAATAGCAGTGGTGAAACAGGACGAACAGTCACCTATACTTGGAGGTACCCTGCATGACCCTGGGTTGACAGTCATGCAAAGTAGCTGAGAGTTGCTCACGCCTGCCAAATTATCTTTTAATCTTGACAATATATACCTGCCTTACTGGGATTTAACTCTGTATATCGTGCCAAAGGGGATTTAACAATCCCTAGGGGATTGAGCTTCCATTACAATTAAACTATTAATTGTTTTGTAGTGATAGCAAGCAGCAGTGTAGTAATTGCCAGTTGTAGTAATAGCATTAGTAGTAATAGCAGCAAGCAGTAGTAGTAATAGCAAGCACAGCGTGTTGTTTAGCAGAGCAGTAGTTGTAATAGAATGCAGCAGTTGTAGTTTTTGTAGCAGCAGACAGTAGTAGTAATAGCAGCTGCTGTAGTTAGTTTTAGCAGCAGCAGTTGGTGTAATAGCAGTTAGTAGTATTGCAGCAAGTTGTAGTAATGTATTAGCAGCAGCAGTTAGTAATAGCCGTGTAGTGAATAGTATAAAAAAACTGCAGCACAAGTAGTAGTAATACCAGCAGAATAGTATAAAAGTAGTTACCGCAACGTGCTAGCAGTAATAGTATTGAAGAATAGTAAAACAATTGGTAGTAATAGTATAGTTGTAGTAGTGGTAGAAGTGGTGTATTAAAGATACAAAAGAAACAACGAAGAACTGAAGGAGGGGACATGGTTCCGGGCTTAAGGCAAACCACCACGGGACGGGTAAAATAAAAACTAAGGTGAGAGCCCACCAAGACAGAAGACAGGGAAGGCACAAGACAGGACTGTGCAAAAGATAAATGAAGTAAACATCCACGGGCTGGGAATTGAACTCGATCAGAGTCTAAAAACTCCAGACAGTTCGCGTTAGCCACTAGACCAGCTTGCCACTATAAGATTCGTACAACATAGGTATATTTCTACACCTACAGGAAGGTGATTAGCTTAGGCACACTGTGACCACAAATGCAAGCTTTTACACGACGAATCTCCTGCTAGTTGTATGCGTGGCCGTGACGAACTCTATGCTCAAGTCCCCTCAAAGCCATCCACGTAAACATGACTCACGAAATCTGCATCGCGGGTTCTATCCCCGCCCCGGGAGGTATGGTTTGTTTGCTAATGTGCATTAACGATTTCGTGGAGTCATAAATGAAGTGGTAGAAGATGGAGGGCGGCAAAGGTGATCATGTCACGGCGTGTCTGATAGTCGAGAGCACTTGACAACGTACTTGGAAAGGCAGGCATATACAGAAACTAAGCCAGGACTAAGATTCGTGTTAGAAATGTTGTGTATAAAAGCTGCTTCAACAAAACGGTGTTTTTGAAGGCTTGAAGAAGGGTATATGGTTTAGCAGAAGACCACTTAATTGGATGGCTATGATCTCTGACTTGACAGAAGAGCATTGTTGGTGACGCCAAGCCGAGCACATATTCTGTGCTCTTAAGTCTGTCAGAAGAGCCGCCGCCAGTTTCACCAAAGTACTGTCGAGGACGGGAAGAGCAGGAAATGGAGTAGTCACGGAAAGCATCAGTAACTGGAGGAAAAGTATGAAAAGATTAGTGCGAAGGATATTAGTCTGACGAGAAGCAAGTTTGATAGCTAGACGACGGAGGATGTTGTTAAGTTAGAAGGATAGGAAATATAGAAAAGGTAAAGAATAGGAGAGATTAGGAATGAATACGAGAACATTTTTTCTCGATAGAAAAAGCATGGTCTAAGAAAAGTGGTGGATATAGATCCGTACCAAACATAGACTTGCACGATAACGGGGAGAAAAAATGAACAGCGAGGACATGAAATCAAGGAAAGGAAGCAGAGATTTCCTCATGATTGTTAATGGCATCAACAAAACACTGGAAGAGACTTAGACACATGTGACATAAAACCAAGACATTATCTACATAACGAAGCCATAAAAACGTAAACGAACAGAAGTAAAACAGTTCACAAATACCACAGGGGATTGAGATGAACGCATAACACTAAAGGTTTGAGAATAAATTACCTTGGAAAGAGAGGGAAAGACAACCAAAAGGTAAATAAGATCAAGAAATATATCAGTAGGGGATAGAGAGATGAAGGTAGCCCTTCTATGGCCTTCACTCTGGGAAACTGAACGCAGCATTAGAAAGAACATCGGTAAAGAGAGAGACTCACCATCAAGACTTTTTACGGATCAGTAGCAGCCGTACACTTACGTACTGTATACAATTCTCTTATTCAAGAACATATCTGAAACTTTTCCCCTTTCCCAAAAAATGGCATCTTTATCTCCACCATGGTCGTTCTCTCTTCTTCCCCTCTCTCCCATAATGGTAGTTTCCCAATCATCCATAGTAGTAGTATCCTCCACGTCCTTCCTCTCCATAATGGCAGTTGCACCATTACCACTACCTTACCCCCCACCCAACCACCTACTCCGCAAGAATGAGTGAGGAGGAAGTGGAGTCAGCTGTTTGCTCAGCGGCCTCAATTTTCGCCCAGTCAAACACTCATTTCCATGAAAAAATTAACCGCCTCCCCGGCACTTCTAGGTGTGTCAGAGTGCTAGTGGTTCTCTCTCTCTCTCTCTCTCTCTCTCTCTCTCTCTCTCTCTCTCAGTATATATTGTAGTTAATTGTTACCCCAATTTTATATTAATCCAAATAAACTTAACTTCAGGGACTTGCACATGAGTTAATAGGGCTATCAAAGTTTATTTCTTGGGTAGCACTGAAAATGGGTTGGTAAATATTTTTGTTTGTGGATTTGGTTTGAGGACCTGCCTTAGTATGGGCAATAAGCTTGCTTGCAACGGTACTAATTTCACTTGTTTTATGGTTCAGAACCTGAATAAACATAAAGATATGTGGGGGAAAGTGTGAAACGTCATGATACTGTAAATAAAGAAAACGCCGAGAAAAAACTGAACAACGGAAAAATTTATTTTTTACATTTGTTTATAGGCCTTGGTCTGGAAGCTGACCGCTGGGTCGTGATCCTTGGACTCCTCCAAGTATAATACCAGGATACCTCCACAAAACAACTAGTGACAACCACTGGCCAAAAACTGTTAATGTAATAAGAGAGATTAAAAAAGACCTGCCTATCATGAGCCAGTAGACCTGTTGCAGTGCTCCTCCTTTCTAATGATTTTATGAGGAAACGATTCACTAACAGGTGGCTTTCTCAGTTCATTACAGTAGAATGATTAGTTCTGCAAGGCTGAGGGGCTCCTCAAATTGCAAGAACTACCACAGAAGGTAGAGGGAGATAAAGTAATAGGTGAAGGTGAGGTTGAGAAAAGTGGTGGTGGAGGAAGATTGTGTAATAAAGGGAAAATGGAAGGAAAAAATGAAATAAGAGGAAGTAGAGAGAGTCGAGTGAGATCGTGGGGGGGAAGGTAGTGGGGTGACTCGGAATAGAAGATAAAGGGGAGGAGGAAGACGCGGTTAGAGGTAGGTGGAAGTGGATAGGGAGGGGAAATGAGTAAATGGGTGAAGGAAGGAGGCATGAGGAGTCAGTCATTTCCGTGCTAACCACCAATAATTAAACATTTGCCTATCGTGCGGACTAGCACTCCCGTGATAACAACAAGCCGTATACAATCCTACATCAGGGAGGAGAGAGAGTGAAGAAGGGTACGGCGAGATGTAAGAGGGAAGATGGAAGTGACGAGATGTGGGGGATTTAAAGGCAGAAAGTGGGAGGGAGAGAAAGTGAGAGGGAAAATGAACTGTGTGTGTGTGTGTGTGAGTGAGGAGAGAGAGTGAGAGAGTGAGATGAAAGAGGAGAGAGAGAGATGTGATCGAGAGGAAGAGAGAGACAGAGAGAGAAGTGGAAGGATGATGGTGAATCCTTGGTAGTTTGCTGCTACTTCAGCATCAACCATGACAATATGGCTTCTGGGTAAACAAGGTCAGAGAGGCAGGTTGCAGTGGAGCACAGATTGTCAAACTCAGCCAAGATGCTATCCTCAACTGAAATGGTGATTCTCGGGTTTTTTCATTATTTATCGAAAAAATGAATATAATGCATTGTGCCTTGGTCCACTATGATAGTTACACAGTGGGACAAAGGCCTACGTTTCATATTTCATAACACAGGTTGGGTTTACTAGTTATAAAAAGTCCGTCAGCCTGAGCTGGGAGACTTCAGTAAGGTAATATGAATATCATCAGGCGTTCCATTGACCTGCAGTTTGAAGGGGAAAGGGAAAGAGCAGGGAGAGAAAATGAAGAGGAGGGAGGAGAGAAGGGATGGAGCTGAGAAAGGGAAGGATGCTGAGATTCTCGGAAGAGAACAATGGACAGGAAAAAAGGGAAGGATCTGGAGAGTACTGAGAGGGAGAGAGCAGGGAAAAACAGTAAATGAAATGATGGAATTCATGACAACAAAATGCAAGAAGGCAGAGGAGAGGTTCGTACCCAAGGGTAACAGAAACAATGGGAAGATCAAAACGAGCCCTTAGTTCACCCAAAGGTGTAGAGAAGCCAAAATTAAGTGTGCTAGAGAATGGAAAAAGTATAGAAAACAAAGGACCCAGGAATATAAGGCGATTAGCCGAAGAGCCAGAAATGAATATGCATGGATAAAGAGCGAGGCCCAGCGATAATAAGAGAATGATATAGCATCGAAAGTCAAATCTGACCCAAAGCTGTTGTACAGTCATAATCAGGAGGGAAAACAAAACATCGAGGATCAGGTAATCAGACTGAGGAAGGAAGGAGGGAAGATCACAAGAAACGACAAAGAAGTATGTGAAGAGCTCAACGTGAGATTCAAGGAAGTGTTTTCAGTGGAGATAGAAACCGGGATGGAAGGGTACACCAACAAGTGCTGGACACACTACATACAACAGATCGGGAGGTCGGGAAAAGGCACTAAGTGAGTAGATACCTCATAGGCGGTGGACCCGGGACATCTATCCGTGGGTCCTGGAAGAGGGAACAGAGGCGCAATATGTGCCATTAACAATCTTTAACACATCTATCGAAACAGGGCAACTACCTGAGGTGTGGAAGACTGTAAATGTAGTCCGGTGTTTAAGAAAGGAGACGGGAAGTGGCATTCTCAAGTAAAGTCTGACCAGCGTCAACTGACACTGGCCTGTAGTTTAGTGCCACCTGACACTGGTCAGTCATGTAGAAGCTGTTTAGGAAAAGACTGATGGAGCATCTAGAAAGGAATGAGATTATACACAATAACCAGCACGGTTTCAGGGAGGGAAAATCCTGCATCACAAACCTACCAGAGTTTTACGGACAAGGTGACAAAAAGACAGGAAGAAAGGGGATGGGTATAGACTGAATTTCTTGGACTGCAAGAAGGCTTTCGACAGTTCCACACAAGAGATTGTTGCAAAAGCTAGATGAGCATTGGCATTACAATGGATCAGAGAATACCTGACAGGAAGGAAACAACAAGTGATGGTACATGACGAGGTGTCAGAGTGGGCGCCTGTGACGAGCGGAGCTACCACAAGGGTCAGTCCTTGGGCGGTGATGTTTCTGGTATATGGTGATTGACATGACGGAAGTGATAGATTCATATGTTGTCCCTGTTTGCAGAACGTGTGTAGTAATGCGGAGAATTCAAAGGGATGAGGATAAGGCAGGACTACTAATGGTTCTGGACAGCTGAAGCTTGGTCTAACAACTGCGCTCTGGAGTTTGACCCACCTTGGGGTTAGGTGAATGAAAGACCACCAGAGCAAGGCTAGGGATCCCTTAGACTGTAAACCTCATCAAGGAAAGGGATTTTGGGGTGAGGTGAGTTAATACCGGCACATCTCTTGAGTGGCACATTCAACCAAATAAACTGCTGAAGCTATGGGCGCCTTGACAAACCTAAGAATAACATTTCCACATATGAGTAAGGAATCATTCAAGACTCTGTATACCGTGTATGTCCAGTCCATATTGGAGTATGCAGCACCAGTATGGAACCCACACCTGGTCAAACACATCAAAAAATTACAGAATGTACAAAAGTTTTGCAACAAGTTCCCAGAGTCTAAAGGGGTATGTCCTACGAGGAGAGGTTAAAGAAAATCAACCTGATGACACTGGAGAACAGAAGAGATAAGGGAGACATGATAACGACATATAAAATACTTTCAGAAATTAACAAGGTACATAAGGACAGAATGTTTTAGAAATGGGACACAGCAACAAGAAGACACAACTGGAAACTGAAAACTTGGTTGAGTCACAGGGATGTTAGGAAGCATTTCTTCAATCATAGAGTTATCAGGAAGTGGAACAATCTGGAAAGTGATGTAGTGGAGGCAGGATCCATACACAGCTTTAAAAAGAGGCCCGATAAAGCTAGTAAAGACTAACGAATAGGCAGGGCCAGAAGCTGTGAATCGACCCTAGCAACCACAAATAGGGAAGTACACACACGCACACACAAACACTAACACACCTCACTACACACACGCACACACCAACATACACACACAAACACTACACACACACACACTACCCACACACACTACACACACACACTACACACAACACACTACACACACACACACACACTCACACTACACACACCACGCGCATACACCACACAAACACAAACACACGCACACGTTACACGACACACAACGCATTCAAACTGATGTATAGCCACAATCAGGAGGGAAGACAGTCAAAGACCAGATCGATCAGACTGAGGATAGAAGGTGGAAAGAAACTCACAAGCAATGATAGGAGGTATGTGAGGAGCTAATCAGGAGATATAAGGGAAGTTTTTACAGTAGAGACAGGAAGGGCTCTGGAAGACACACAGAAGGATAACAATCAAGAGGGAATATACAACAAGTATTGGATGACATAACGAACAACCGAAGGGGAGGTGCAGAAAGAGCTAAGTGACACTTGAGACCTCAAAGGCGAGGGGACCGGTCAACATCCTAACGTGGGTCCTTAGAGAACGGAGCAGAGATTTGCTGTGCGTGCCCTGTTGCAAACCCCTGAATGGGGTCACATTGTCTATAATTGTAAATTACCTTTTCATATAATTTTTATATGCTTATATTTGCCGATTTTAGATAAAATCGTAAATATATTGCTTTATTTATTATTTGACTTAGTTACTTTTGTTAGGTAGGATGTAACATTCATATATTATTTTATTATTATTTAATTATGTGCTCATAGTTCAAGTCTTGATTGTCTAACTACTGTAATTATCGCTGGTGGATCGTTACTCTGCCGACTTCTGTGTTGCTGAGTAGCCAACTGTCAACGGAAGCTATCACGTGATCGCAGGGGGTATGTGAACACACCTCACCTGAAGTAGTCTGTCTGGCTAGTCTTTCTCTTGGTGGTTTTGGACGTATTCCTGACAAGACGTGCCTAACTCTTCCTTATTGGCCCTTGTTGGAAGATCGTCTCTGTAGCTTTCTTGTTAGTTCTGTAGTACTCTGTTCACAGAACATTGTATAGACTTAGTGATTTTCGACAACTCAAGTCCTGAGCTGTAGCTTCTGACCTAACTTGTACTGGTATCTGTGTACTGTCACAATCGGGGATTTTCTTATGCTGAACTTAGATTCAGTAGTATAGGAGTTTTGTGACTTTTGTGGAGGATCTGCAGATGGTCCCTACTTAGTGTCGTTATATTATCCCCTTGTTCCTGATTCTGTGTCACTTTTGCTTGTTATATTGTTGTTCGACTTAACAGTCGTTTTATTGTTCAAGCTGTTCTGATTGCCAGTTGGTCAAGAAGTTAGTTAATGTGAGGACTTTGTCAGTCACTGGTTTAAGTCTAGTCTAGTCGTGAGACATAGCGAACTACTTAGAGCACATACACACAAACTTATTTGTATATATATGATTAGGTTATTAAAGGTTAACAATGTACCAGGACTGTACTTTAAGGATCATATAATGTGGTTGAATGTGCCTTCAGTACAATATTCTGTACACGAGAGAAAGTGATATTTTATGTTGAATACTAGTGATTAATTTTAATTTAATTTGATAATATACTCCTACACATTATTATTGTTAATAAATTTATTAAATTTTAATTTCTCTAGTTAGTAGCCTACCAGTTGTAATCCTGAAGCACTATTGAATCATACTGAATTCTAATGGATAATTGGACCAGGATACTGACTACTTGTTACGAAAACCCAGTAACAGGCTGAATGCTAGAAGGGCAGTCCTTTCTAGTATTCACTGAAGATCTCTAAGCTTATTAGAAATCGTGTTTTTTGTAACATGCCCATAATCACAATCTTCAACACATCCCTTGAAACTGGGCAACTACCTGAGATATGGAAGACGGCAAATGTAGTCCCCATATTTAAGAAAGGAGACAGAAACGAGGCACTAAACTACAGACATGTGTCTCTGACATGTATAGTATGCAAAGTCATGGAGAAGATTATCAGGAGGAGAGTGGTGGAACACCTGGAACGGAACAAGATTATAAATGAAAACCAGCATGGATTCATGGAAGGCAAATTCTGTGTCATAAACCTTCTGGAGTTTTGTGACAAGGTAACAGAAGTAAGACACAAGAGAGAGGGGTGGGTTGATTGCATTTTCCTGGGGACTGCAGGAAGGCACTTTGGCACTGTTCCACCACAAGAGATTAGTGCAGAAGCCGGAGAGGATTCAGGCGCTCCATATAACAGGGAGGGCGCTGAAATGGTTCAGGGATACTTGACCAACGAGTCATGGTACGTGAAAAAGTATCACAGTGGGCGCCTGTGACGAGCGGGGTCCCACAGGGGTCAACTTCTAGGACAGTGCTATTTTTTATATATACGAACTGACATGGTGGAAAGGAATAGACTCTGAAGTGTCCCTATTCGGCAGATGTGATGTTGATTGAAAAGAAATTAATCGGCTATGAGGAAGGATGAGGCAGGACTGCAAAGAGACCGGAAGGCTGCGACACGAGGTCCAGGAAATCTGGCTTCTCGATTCAACCTGCCAAAATGCAAAGTCATGAAGATTGGGGAGGGGCAAAGAAGACCGCAGACAGAGTATAGCTAGGTGGACAAAAGACCTAAAAAGACCTCACTAGGAAAAAAAAAAGATCTTGGGGTGACCATAAACACAGAGGCAAAAATCGTCACCGAAGGCACACATCAAAACCCAAATAAAACAGCTTGCAGCTTACGCCGCCAAGCAAACCTGGAGAATAGCGTTCGATACCTTAATAAGGAAAAAACCGTTCAAGACACTGTACACTGTGTATGTTAGGCCCATACTGGAGTATGCATGCACCAGTCTGGAACCCACACTGGTCAAGCACGTCAAGAAGTTTTAGAGAAAGTACAAAGGTTTGCAACAAAGGCTAGTTCCAGTGAGACTCAGGGGAATGTCGTACGAGGAAAGGTTGTGAGGAAATCGGACTGACGGACACTGGAGGACAGAAGGGTCAGGGGGGATACATGATAACGGACATACAAGATACTGCGGGAATAGACAAGTAGGACAGATGACAGGATGTTCCAGAAAGGAGACACCAGAAACAAGGGTCCAATTGGCGCTGAAAGACAGCAATGCCTAAGCGTACGTAAATAAGGCAAAATAGATTACTGCGGATATTTATATCAAGAAGTGTAAGCAACAGAAGTCCAAAGCGGTCCTTACTGCAGCCTTTATACATCATTAGTAAGGCCTCACCTAGATTATGCAGCTCAATTTGGTCTCTATTACAGAATGGACATAAATTCGTATTAGAAAACATCAGGCGTAGGATGACCTAAATTTAATACATTAGCATTGAAATCTTCCTTATGAGAAAGATTGAAGGACTCTTAAAGTTACATTCACTGTTAGAAGAAGAATGAGGGGAGACCTGATCGAAAGTGTATATAAGCGGAAGATAGGTAGTATAAACGGGGATATAACAAGGTTCTTGAGGATATCTCTCCAAGAGAGAACCCGCAGAGTAAATGGGATTTAAATTAGATCCCCACTCGGATGTTAAACCCATTTATGGACACTTCCTTTGCTTCCTGTCTGTGAGCCATGATTCGATCCACGAGAGCACACCCACTTCCCCCAATGCCATGAGCTTTGCTATTTCTTCAACAGTCTTGGGTGCGGGAACTCGATCAAATGCCCTTACTAAAATCTAAGTAAAAATATCAATTTTTATCGTGGTCAACAGCCTCAAAAGCTTTTACTGAAGAAAGTAATAAATTAGTTTAGGACCAAAGACCGGCCTCTTGCTGAATCCATGCTGGAGTATCATTAATCAAGCTATGCTTATCGAGATGGTTCTTATAATTCAGCTATAATTGACTCTAGTAAATTTGCATTAGCAATTGAGGTCAGGCTTATGGGGCGGTAATTTGACCGGTAAACGACTTGTCCCCTGTTTTAAAAATGGAATTTACATTAGCATCTTCCACATATCAGACACTTGCCACCTGTTTGAAGAGATAAATTAAAAAATATTAGTTAATGGGTCACGCTTCTTTTTGCATCCTTTAGAACCTGAAGAAACCTCATCAGGACCCGGTGACTTATTTTGCTTCAGTCTGTGTCTATCTGCTTCACAAACCATTTCACTAGTGACTGTGATGTTACATAATTTATTTCTTCTTCTGATCCACTATAAATATTAATTGGGAATATTATTAGTTGTCTTCCTGTTGTGAAAAAACCGAGAGGAAAATAATTATTTAAAAATCCCGAAACGCACATTTTCTTCTCTTCAGTCAGAAAGATGCCCATAGTTATTTTTAAGGGGACCTATCTTATCTCTGACTTTTGTTCTATAGACCTGGAAAAAACTTTGGGTTAGTTTTAGAATCCCTAGCAACTTTAATTCCATAGTCCCTTTTAGCTTTTCTTATCCCCTTTTTAATGTCCCTCTTAATGTCAATATACTGATTCATAAGATGACCCTCGCCTCTTTTGATACGCCTATAAATTCCTTTCTTATGCCCTAGTAGATATTTCAGCCTATTATTCATCCATTTTGGGTCATTTCTATTTGATCTAATTTCCTTATAAGGGATAAACGTTCTTTGAGCAGCATGTATTGTTTAGAAAGACACGTAAGCAAACACTATAACATATTTATTAGAAAACGTTTCGGTCCTGGAACCTTGATCAAGGTTCCAGGACCGAAACGTTTTCTAATAAATATGTTATAGTGTTTGCTTACGTGTCTTTCTAAACCAACTTGTCGGTATTTATTACCAAGGTTTATACCAGCATGTATTGTGTTCAGAAAACTGTCATATTGATAGCTCTCTTCGTTACCCCAGTCAACAGATGATAAGTGTTCTCTAAGCCCATCGTAATCTGCTAAGCGAAAATCTGGGACTGTTACTGAGTTATCCCTACTATCATACTTCCATTCAATTCTACATGTAATTGATTTGTGGTCGCTAGCACCCAGTTCCTCTGAGACTTCTAAATTATTAACAAGGGATTCATTGTTTGCCAGAACTAAGTCAAGCAGGTTATTACCCCTTGTAGGTTCTGTCACAAACTGCTTCAAAAAACAATCCTGAACTACTTCTAAGAAATCGTATGATTCTAAATTCCCAGTCAAGAAATTCCAATCAATATGACTAAAGTTAAAGTCTCCTAGAATTACTACATTATCGTGCCTTGTGGCCCTAACAATTTCCTCCCATAGTAGTCTCCCCTGGTCCCTATCTAAATTTGGGGGACGGTATATCACACCTAAAATTAATTTTTCATGCCCCTCTGAAAATTCTATCCAAACAGACTCTATATGTGTTACTTCAGACTTAATACCTGTTTTTATGCAACAGTTCAAGCGATCTCGGACATACAATGCCACCCCACCCCCCAAAGTATTGGTTTGGAAATAGGGTAGTTGATGAGTGGAACAGTCTACCTAGTTGGGTTATTGAGGCTAGGACTTTGGGTAGTTTCAAATTTAGGTTGGATAAGTACATGAGTGGGATGGGTTGGATTTGAGTGGGACTTGCACATCAGAGCTTATTTCTTGGGTAGCATTGAAAATTGGGTAGGTCAAATGTTTGTTAGTGGGATGAATTGTAAAGGACCTGCCTAGTATGGGCCAACAGGCCTGCTGCAGTGTTCCTCCTTTCTTATGTTCTTATGTTCTCAGACGAGTCACAGGGACGTTAGGAAGTATTTCTTCAGTCATAGAGTCGTCAGGAAGTGGAATAGCCTAGCAAGTGAAGTAGTGGAGGCAGGAACCATACATAGTTTTAAGAAGAGGTATGACAAAGCTCAGGAAGCAGAGAGGGAGAGGACCTAGTAGCGATCAGTGAAGAGGCAGGGCCAGGAGCTCAGTCTCGACCCCTGCAACCACAATTAAGTTAGTACACGGAGTACTCAGTACTAAGTGAGTACACACACACGTTACACGCACACGCACACACACACACTACACACACACTACACACACACTACACACACACTACACACACACTACACACACACTACACACACTCACACACACACACACACACACACACACACACACACACACACACACACACACACACACACACACACACACACACACACACACACGCGCGCGCGCGCTCACTACCTTTTGCTAATTATTTCAATTCCTGAATTTGCAAAGAACTCGAGAAGTAAGTGAATAAAACTCTTGCATTTATTCCGCGGAAAAAATCATTACGACCATTACTGGCGATAATGTAAGTAAAAAAACTACTCTTATATTTACGCCATTACCAGGACTAAACCCTCCAGAATAAATTTATTCCACCAGTGTCAGTATTTTCCAAGGGGAAAAAAGTCCGTGAAATATTGGCCACGTCACCATTACGTCTGGTTCAACAGAAGAGTTGTTTACAATCATGTAGTGCCAGGAAGTAGTGCCAGGAAGTAGTGCCTGGCAGGGACTGAGGATGAGTACCTGCTACGCACGCAGGATGATACCGTGGCAATATAAACACAAATGCAGTATAATGTGATCCTTTATTGACTACGTTTCGCCCACACAGTGGGCTTTTTCAAGTCACAAACAGAACTACCTGGGGTGGAAGGAACGCGAGTATTTATAGTCCGGCTGAGGTCAGGTGAAGAATGCTGCATCTGATGATGTACCGAGTGGGGTTATAGTCTAAAAACTGGGTAGCTTGGAAAGGAGACTGGACAAGTTTGTGAGCAGACCTTCTACAGTGTTCTTATGTGGGATAGCGATGAAGAAGTTTCTTGGCAAGTGGTTCAGCTATGTTATAGAAGCCACTATTCTGGTTGAAGTTGTCGGATATAGAAATAAGTGATGATTCCAGGATTCTTCGGTATTGAGTGTTGTCTTCTGTGGCGATAAGTCTTGAGTTTCTGTAGTTTATCAAGTGGTTGTGTGAATTACGGTGTTGTACGCAGGCATTCCTTGTGTCGTCAGACCTGCTTGCGTATTGGTGTTCTGAAATACGTGTTTGGAGGTCCCTTGATGTTTCGCCCACGTATAACTTGTTGCAGTCATTACAAGGGATTATGTATACCCCTGCAGAGGATGGAGGCTTGTCCTGCCTACTACTGGTGATGTCCTTGATGGTCGTGGTTGTGGAGGTAGATACTTGGAATGATGTTTTGGCAAAGATGTTGGGAACATGTTTGGCAATGGAGTTGGTGGGAAGAACTATGTATCTCTTCTCGGCAGTGTCTTCTCTGGGTGTGTTGAAGACACTGCCGAGAAGAGATACATAGTCCTTCCCACCAACTCCATTGCCAAACATGTTTCCAACATCTTTGCCAAAACATCATTCCAAGTATCTACCTCCACAACCACGACCATCAAGGACATCACCAGTAGTAGGCAGGACAAGCCTCCATCCTCTGCAGGGGTATACATAATCCCTTGTAATGACTGCAACAAGTTATACGTGGGCGAAACATCAAGGGACCTCCAAACACGTATTTCAGAACACCAATACGCAAGCAGGTCTGACGACACAAGGAATGCCTGCGTACAACACCGTAATTCACACAACCACTTGATAAACTACAGAAACTCAAGACTTATCGCCACAGAAGACAACACTCAATACCGAAGAATCCTGGAATCATCACTTATTTCTATATCCGACAACTTCAACCAGAATAGTGGCTTCTATAACATAGCTGAACCACTTGCCAAGAAACTTCTTCATCGCTATCCCACATAAGAACACTGTAGAAGGTCTGCTCACAAACTTATCCAATCTCCTTTCCAAGCTACCCAGTTTTTAGACTATAACCCCACTCGGTACATCATCAGATGCAGCATTCTTCACCTGACCTCAGCCGGACTATAAATACTCGCGTTCCTTCCACCCCAGGTAGTTCTGTTTGTGACTTGAAAAAGCCCACTGTGTGGGCGAAACGTAGTCAATAAAGGATCACATTATACTGCATTTGTGTTTATATTGCCATTGTGTCGGTATTTTATACCATTTATTTCCAGGATGATACCCTTGACAGACCTTTGTTAGGTAAGACACATATGCAACAGTTAGGTATCTTTATTTCGAAACGTTTCGCCTACACAGTAGGCTTCTTCAGTCGAGTACAGAAAAGTTGATAGAAGCAGAAGATTGAACAATCTGTCAGACACTGCAACACAAGGGTATCTTGGTACAGACCTGCAATCAACTTCGACAACTTCCACTAGTGAGAGCGGCTGGATTTGAGAGGGACCTGACCTCTCAACATCTGAGTTCTTACCTCTCCTAGTGGCCTACGTCTCACCTCTTGGCGCTATAAAAAGCTCCATCCTGTCACTTCATCTCCATATTGTTTCATACTATGGAACAATGCTCTTCTCCAGACTGAGGGACTGACCACCTCAAAACTTTAAGGGTGATGGACTGATTACATCGTCTTCAAGTATCTTCTGCTTCTATCAACTTTTCTGTACTTGACTGAAGAAGCCTACTGTGTAGGCGAAACGTTTCATAATAAAGATACCTAACTGTTGCATATGTGTCTTACCTAACAACATGTGTCTTACTCTCATCTTGTCGGTATTATATACCATTCGTACACAACTTGTCAGACACTGCAACATCATGGAATCTTAATTCTGAGGACATGTACATAACCTTCACGACTACGACAACTACTACTACTACTACTACAACTAACCCATCTCTTTGGGAAGGTCCTACTTCCACTGGGGAATCCCGCCTACCAGTGAATTTGCCCTCGTCTGCTTCACCTGACGTTACTATATAAGCGCCAGGATTCTTTCTTCTGCTTCAGAATCTCCACGACTATGGTGTTGTTCGCACCTACTCCTAGGTTCAGGGACTGATTACCTCAACTTCTGTACATAGTTCTACTGTCTTCAAGTTATGTCCTAGAATTTGTATTGATAAAGCCACTGGATGGCGAAACGTCTACAATAAAGATACCCAGATGTTGCACATGTGTCTTACTCTCATAATGTCTCCCGTGTTTATGCCCGTCATCCACTTATACACTTCAATGATATCTCCCCTCATTCTACGCCTCTCCAGAGAGTGGAGATTTAAGGCTTTAAGTCTATCTTCAAACGGGAGGTTCCTTACACAGTAAATCATTTTAGTCATTCTTCTCTGTATGTTCTCTAATGAGTCTATGTCCATCCTGTAGTAAGGGGACCAAAACTGAGCAGCATAATCTAAATGAGGCCTCACTAGTGATGTATAGAGCTGTAAAATAACTTTTGGACTTCTGTTACTTATACTTCTTGAGATAAATCCAAGTAATCTGTTGGCCTTGTTGCGCACACTAAGGCACTGCTGCCTTGGCTTTAGATTTCTGCTTACCATGACTCGTTGAAGATTGAGACACTTATGCAGCATATGGGAATCTTTATTCAGGAAACGTTTCGCCACACAGTGGCTTCATCAGTCCAATACAAAGAGGAAGGCGTAAGGAAAGGAGGAGTATGAGGTAATCAGTCCCTCAGCCTGGAGTCGATGTGTTCAGTCCATCAATCTTGTAGAATGTACAGCATAGGGCCGTAGACGTGGCTTATATACTGTAGTGAGGTGACTTGAAGCAGACGGAGGCGGGATCATAGTGGTATCATCCACTAGTCGAAGTAGGTCTTTGTCCAAAGGTTGAACAAGCGTTGAAGAATTCTTTGTAAGAAGATCCCATGATGCTGCAGTGTCTGACAGTTGTGATGACACTGCAGCATCATGGGATCTTCTTACAAAGAATTCTTCAACGCTTGTTCAACCTTTGGACAAAGACCTACTTCGACTAGTGGATGATACCACTATGATCCCGCCTCCGTCTGCTTCAAGTCACCTCACTACAGTATATAAGCCACGTCTACGGCCCTATGCTGTACATTCTACAAGATTGATGGACTGAACACATCGACTCCAGGCTGAGGGACTGATTACCTCATATTCCTCCTTTCCTTACGCCTTCCTCTTTGTATTGGACTGATGAAGCCACTGTGTGGCGAAACGTTTCCTGAATAAAGATTCCCATATGCTGCATAAGTGTCTCAATCTTCAACTTGTCGGTTTTTCAAACCATTCCTCATTACCATGACTCCCAAGTCTTTTTCACATTCTGTATGACCAAGCTTTACTTCACCTAAATTATAGCTTCGAGGGTTATTTTCATTACCAAGGGCAAGTACCTTACACTTATCCACATTAAACTTCATCTGCCATTTTTCAGACCAAGACATTAATTTGTTCAAATCGTCCTGGAGTTCATTGATATCCTCCTCAGAGTGAATTATACGGCCTATCTTTGTATCATCAGCAAATTTACTCATGTCACTAGTAATCCCTTCATCAAGGTCATTAATGTAGATGAACGGTTCAGAGAACCGACATGTTGATAAATTAGACACATGTGCAACTCTTGGGTATCTTTATTGAGGAAACGTTTCGCCACACAGTGGCGAACGTTTCCTCAATAAAGATACCCAAGAGTTGCACATGTGTCTAATTTATCAAGGTCATTAATGTAAATTACGAACAGGAGAGGGCCTAAAACTGATCCTTGTGGAACGCCGTTGGATTGTAGATGAATGGTTCAGAGAACCGACATGTTGATAAATTAGACACATGTGTCTAATTTATCAACATGTCGGTTCTCTGAACCATTTCATCTACAAACCTGTCAGACACTGCAACTTCTTGGGATCTTAATACTTGGGAATTCTTCGCTTGCCTAATTCTTGGGCACGACCTACTTCAACATTGAACAAATGTTACACGACCTATGACTGCTTCACTCTCCTGCCAACGGTTTATAAGCTCCTTCTCAGCACGTATGCCGTATTCTATTCAAGATTGATGGACTGACCACATCGACTCAAGGTTGAGGGACTGATTACCTCATTCTCCTCCTGTTCTTCAAGATTCTCCTTTGTATGGACTGATGAAGCCACTGTGTGGCGAAACGTTTCCTCAATAAAGATACCCAAGAGTTGCACATGTGTCTAATTTATCAACGCCACTGGAGTTTACCTGGTGACTAATCCCCATTCAGATTTCACTCCATTAATGGTAACTCTCTGCTTTCTATTGGTAAGCCATGCCTCAATGCCTCGTTGTTGATAAGTAAAACACATGCAACAATTAGGTATTTTTATTCCGAAACGTTTCTCTTACACAGCAGACTTCTTCAGTCGAGTACAGAAGAATTAATAGAAGCACTAGAGATGTGAAGACGATATAATCAGTGTGCAAGAAAGGTATAAAATACCGACAATATGAAAGTTAAGACACATGTGCAACATCTGGAAATCTTTATTGTAGACGTTTCGCCATCCAGTGGCTTTATCAATACAGATTCTAGGACATAATAAGAAGACAGTAGAACTATATACAAAAGATGATGTAATCAGTCCCTCAGCCTTGGAGTTAGTGTTCACAGCATCGTGGTGGAGGAGAATCTGGAGCAAAGACGATACGATACGATAGGATAGGACTCACAGGTAAGGACCCACGAGGGGCGAGGGGCAAGTGGGGACAGTGCGAAGAATAGATGGTGAGAGGAATGTCTTGAGTTGAAGAGAGAAGATTTCAGGACAAAACCCAACTGCTAAGCCTGGATAAACAATAACGAAGACGACATAAAAGAAAAACAGGGACTCTGCGGGTGCTGACTGCAACTGACTGGAAGCACTTCAACTTGCAATGACTGGATATGGTTTCAGGGACACGTTGTTGCAAAGGCGACGCAAAACGCACATCGCAAGCACTTCAGCCCTAAAAAGCACAAAAACGCAGCTATACGCAATGGCACTTTTAAGTTATTTGAATTTTTAAGCAAAAGTCAGATAATTTGTGTATTGTGGTGGAGGTGCCGGTCTTCAATGATTGAAAAAGATTTACATCATTGTAAGGGGCGTCTGAGAGTATCAGCTAAGTATGTAGTCCAGTAGTCATGATATGTTTCAAGTCTGTCAAGTTGTTTGTCACTAAGTGTCTTCCAGTATACGTTCAAAGCTGGTGTGTTTGTCGTGAGGTGGAGAGAAATTTACTGGTGGCAAATTCGTCCCACCTCACTCCCAACACCAACGTAATGCACGATTCTGGATACGTTGAAATTTTAGTGCGTTTTGTTTGGCAATTAACGTCAGAGCGAGTGGAAAGTAAGAGAGTAGGGACGAATGAGTGCTTTGTAAAAAATGTAGTTTTGTCTTGGGATGGCTCCTCGCAGCTTATATAACCCTTTTGAGTGCAGTTCCCGCAGTATGGTCTTTGTAGTAATGTGAGATTTTAAGTTCAGTGTGTGAATACCAAGGGTAATACCAAGGACAACTGTCGTGAAGGAGCGTGGGATGGGGGTTTCGGGAGGTGTTGTTTTGAGTTCGGGCAGGAGTGGGGACATCACGCATTTATGGAAGTAAGTGATTTTTTACTTATTTGGGGTTTGGGTTTTTATGCGCCATAATAATTCCCAGGCGGTAATCCTGTCGACCTCTCTTTGTGTTCTGCGTGCAAGAAACGAAAGTTTTCATTTTGTTTTTGAGTTGAGTGATGTCGTCTGCTAAGAAAGGGTAATTGTGTTTGGGTAAAGAGGTTCAGGTAAATCATTCGTGTAGAGTATATATAGGGTGGGAGATAGGACAGAGCCTTGGGGGTACACCCGCTTTTAATGTGAAATAGTCCGAATAATGATCTCTGAAAACCGTATAGCATCGTTCGGCCATCTAAAAAATGACATAATAATTTCATCAATTTATAGTTAAGTCAAAGGAAGTGCAAAGTTTTTTATTTTAATCCTTCATTTCCAAACAGTGTCAAAAAGCTTTCTCTACATCTTTGGCAACAAGGGCGGAGGTACAGTTCTGGGCTTCATTGGGTACGTATATAGTTCAGGATTATATTCAAAACGTCTTGGGGAGATCGTTTTTTTCGGAAACCGAATTTGTCTTTCAGTAAGCAAGTTATGTTTTTAGGTGGGTCCTGATCGATATTTACAAGTCGTTAAAAGGCTTCCCCAAAAATTTAAAAGGAGGCTAATTGGTCATAGTTCTTGGGGTCAGTAAGTTTTCCCAGTTTGGTATGAGAATGCAGTTGCAGTTTTAAAGAATAGGGGGAAAAGCCAGATGCAAGGAGGTTTTAAAGAGTCAGGATAGCGAAGCAACGAAAGGGGAAAGGTGACGAAGGACGAAGTGAAAGACCTAACACCGGGAGTTTTTTTTTGGAAGGTGGTTAGTAAGGAGGAACTCATTTACAGAAAAAGGAGAGTTTGAGGTTTGTGGAAGATAGGGTGTTTAGGTTTATGTTTGATCAGGTTTGGTTAATCTTCATGGTTGGAAAACCCCATCTTCTATTCTAAGTGTGTCTATAACAGCGGGTCGGGTGGATGTGGGTGAAAGTTTTTCCCTTGCTTTAAAAAATATGTACCGCTTCAGCAGGGCAGAGATCTGTCTGTTGTTGCTGTTTATGTGTCAAAAAGGTTGTGGATCGAGGGGTCCTGTAAGTTTCCGAATGGATGACCAGATGCTTTGGGATCTCTTGTCGCTGTACATCGTATGTTTTAACTGATTCCCAAATGTCGGGCTGGTCATCGTCTGGCATGGAGATATGTGTACGTAAATTAGTGGGGTCCATCGGTATATTAGTTGTTTTGGTTTGCTGGAAAAGGGTGTCTGTAACATGTGATAATCTTTTTGTTCTTTCTGATGGGCGAAAAAGAGTATCGTACTTTGTGGTGTGTCATTGGGACAACCCTGTAGCATTTGGGGAATTTATTGTTGAATGGTTTAATTGTGTGTCTATGTCTGATAGGTCTTTGTCTATTGTTGTTAGATCAAAATGTTAGGCGTTGTTTGAACAGATCCCCGCCCCCTGGGAAAAAAAGCTGGAGAGGGGCGAACTGGAATGGTAAAGATTTAAGGAAAAGGCAAAATGATAGGGAAAGTGGCAGATCCAGAGGCGGCCTGGTTTGTGTAGTGATGTAAGTGATTATAGCTTGTTTGTAAAAAATTTTCAGGGGTGCCTTGGCCATTGTGTGTATAGCCGGAAATAAAAACACATGTGTATAGTGTGTTAGATTTGGGGAAATAAGGCCCAGGGGGCATGAATTTTGTGTTACAAGTTATGAAGTTGCCTCCATGCAAAATTTGTGAAATGTCATGGAAGTCGTGTGTTTGGCATTTAGGTCGGAGAGGGATACGGGGGATGTGTAGATTAAAAAAAGGTTAAATCAGAAGTTAATGTTTTTTATGGGGTCTGATATATGTCGTGTAACGATGATGGGCCGTGATTGGTAAATTTTTACAGCCTGCGTGAGAAAAAGTAAAAGGAAGGGAAAAAAAAACCATGTTTAATTGTACTTTTAACAAAAAAGCTACCCTTCCCGTGTTCACAGGAGACGACGGGGTTATATCCCAAGTGTCTGCAGTTTAAATTCACGAAACACGGTGAAGTAAGACACATGTGAACATCTGGGGATCTTATTGTAGACGTTTCGCCACCCGTGGGTTTTTCAAACAAAATCTAGGACATAACTTTAAACAGAGAACTATCTACGAAAAGAGGTAATCTCCCTCAACCCAGGATAGGTGGAACCACCATAGTCGTGGGGATTTTGAGCAGAAAAAAGAATCCTGGGCTTATATAGTAACGTCAGGGGTAGCAGACGAGGGGAATTCACGGGAGGGGGGATTCCCCCTGAATAGGGCCCTTCCCAAAGAGAGGGTTAGTTGTAGTATAGTTGCGAAATCGTGAAAGGTTTTTGTACTGTCCTTAATTAAGATTCCTGAGTTGCAGTGTCTGACAAGTTGTGGTAATAATACCCCAAGATGAGAGTAAGACACATGTGCAACACTGGGTACTTTATTGTAACGTTTTGCCATCCCTGGCTTTATCAATACAATTTTTCCCCCCCCCCACTTCCCCACCCCCCCACTCCCTCCTCCACTACCTCTCTTCACTACTTCACACCCCCACCAACACCCCTACTGCTATTGCTACGACCACCCCTCCCCCCACTTCCTTACCCACTTCATCCCCTTCCAAAGCTTCCATTTCCTCACAGCTTAACCAAAACTTCCACTTCCTCTGCATCCACCTTCGCCCACTCACCACAACCAAAACCTCATCCAGGTCCAACTTCCACCTCCTCCAGACAAAATCCACTCAAACCTAAACCTCCCCCCAACTTCTAACGGACAGACCAAAGAACATAAAAACAGATCCATCTCTTCCTCCCCCTCCAGGAAACGGGTCCGTAGCACCTACAAACACACATCCACTGATGGCACCTCTATCACGGCTTTAATCCAAACTCCTCCCCCCGACATTAACTTTGCTAAGACGAAACCATTAAATCACGTTTAAGGCGATTTAGTTCAAAAGTACGTTCTTACTTTACAATTAGACACCTACTGGCCGAGCTCCCTTGAAGCAGAGAGGCCAGATATTTTTTGCTAAAAAAGTACCCTGCCTCAAAGCCCCTCAATGTATCCGCCATTATGGTTATACTGCACTACAGTCCCCCTATGATCCCCACGATGGGGTTGCCATCCCCGTCAATTCCAACATAAAACAGAATTTCTCCCAATCCCTTTTTCACCAACACTGTCTTGCGGTCAGAATACACACCCACCTTGCCCCTTTATCTTTTTCACCACCTATGCTCGCCCAAACACTACTCTCAACATACACGATCTCTCCTTAGTCTTCAACTACACCAACACACCAACTTACCTACTAGCTGACATGAATGCCAAACACACAGCCTTTCATCACACCAGTAACAACCACTTGGTCACCAATTACTCAACTTCACAAACCATAAACACCTAATTCATCTTGCCCCAGACTTCAATACCTTCTTCAACCACACGGGCCAAGGCAAACCAGACATCATTCTGGCAAACCGAGCCAGCTCTCCATTTCAACTTTACATCTCACTGGCCCTATTACAGGCTCTGATCACATCCCAGTCATCTTACACATCTCCTCCAACCCTATCCTCATTCCAACCACACCTTTATTTCTCCTACAAGAACGCGACTGGGATGCTTTCAAACAACACATAGACAATATTAACCTCACCTATGACTACAACAACAAAACCCTTTCCCTGAACAATCAAATTA
>NC_069404.1:51293491-51318491 GCF_026875155.1 Cherax quadricarinatus
ACACACACCACACACACACACACACACACACACACACACAACACAAAACACACACACACACACACACACACCAACACACATCATGAGGAAGCATGAATCGGGGAACCGTTGCTTAGAACGACTTGGGTTTTAAGACCCCGTTTAAACTCTCCTATGGATAAATAAGGCGGCACACACTATATCTCCTACACCGAAAAGGAAGTGGCTGGTGTGAGCCCGGGGTCTTAGGTATTATCTTTACATTTCTGGAAGGTCTGCTCTTCTTACATTACCCTACTTCTATTTATACTCTTGAAACGAGTATCATCACACCGCTAGCACTTGACATGCCGCTGTTAAGCGATCGTATCTGACAGTATATATTTGTTGGAGAGAGTATATGTTTGTGAGGTGGGAGAGTCTGACGGTGTGTGTGTGTGTGTGTGTGTGTGTGTGTGTGTGTGTGTGTGTATTCACTAGTTGTACTCACCAAGTTGAGGTTGCAGGGGACGAGTCCAAGCTCCTGGCCCCGCCTCTTCACTGGTCGCTACTAGGTCACTCTCCCTGAGCCGTGAGCTTATCATACCTCTGCTTAAAGCTATGTATGGATCCTGCCTCCACTACATCGCTTCCAAACTATTCCACTTCCTGACTGCTCTGTGGCTGAAAGAAATACTTCCTAACATCCCTGGTGATTCATCTGTGTCTTCAACTTCCAACTGTGTTCCCTTGTTGCTGTGTCCCATCTCTGGAACATCCTGTCTTTGTCCACCTTGTCAATTCCTCTCAGTATTTTGTATGTCGTTATCATGTCCCCCTATCTCTCCTGTCCTCCAGTGTCATCAGGTTGGTTTCCCTTAACCTCTCCTCGTAGGGACATACCTCTAACTCTGGGACTAGTCTCGTTGCAAACCTTTGCACTTTCTCTAGTTTCTTACGTGCTTGGCTAGGTGTGGGTTCCAAACTGGTGCCGCATACTCCAATATGGGCCTAACGTACACGGTGTACAGAGTCCTGAACGATTCCTTATTAAGATGTCGGAATGCTGTTCTGAGGTTTTGCTAGGCGCCCATATGCTGCAGCAGTTATTTGGTTGATGTGTGCTTCAGGAGATGTTGCCTGGTGTTATACTCACCCCAAGATCTTTTTCCTTGAGTGAGGTTTGTAGTCTCTGGCATCCTAGAGTGTACTCCGTCTGCTGTCTTCTTTGCCCATCCCCAATCTTCATGACTTTGCACTTGGTGGAGTTGAACTCCAGGAGCCAATTGCTGGACCAGGTCTGCAACCTGTCCAGATCCCTTTGTAGTTTTGCCTGGTCTTCGATCGAATGAATTCTTCTCATCAACTTCACGTCATCTGCAAACAGGGACACCTCGGAGTCTATTCCTTCCGTCATGTCGTTCACAAATACCAGAAACAACACTGGTCCTAGGACTGACCCCTGTGGGACCCCGCTGGTCACAGGTGTCCACTCTGACACCTCGCCAAGTACCATGACTCGCTGCTGTCTTCCTGACAAGTATTCCCTGATCCATTGCAGTGCCTTCCCTGTTATCCCTGCTTGGTCTTCCAGTTATTGCACTAATCTCTTGTGTGGAACTGTGTCAAACGTCTTCTTGCAGTCCAAGAAAATGCAATCCACCCACCCCTCTCTCTTGTCTTACTGCTGTCACCATGTCATAGAACTCCAGTAGGTTTGTGAGACAGGATTTCCCGTCCCTGAAACCATGTTGGCTGCTGTTGACGAGATCGTTCCTTTCTAGGTGTTCCACCACTCTTCTCCTGACAATCTTCTCCATGACTTTGCATACTATACATGTCAGTGACACTGACATGTATAGTGTGTATGTGTGTGTGTGTGTGTGCGTTGGAGAGTCCCTACGGTGTGTGTGTGGGGGGGGAGAGTCTGACGGTGTGTGTGTGTGTGTGTGTGTGGGAGAGTCTGACGGTTGTGTGTGTGTGTGTGTGTGGTGTGGGAGAGTCTGACAGTGTGTGTGTGGGACAGTCTGACAGTGTGTTTACCTGGAGTTTACCTGGAGAGAGTTTCGGGGGTCAACGCCCCCGCGGCCCGGTCTGTGTGGGAGAATCTGACAGTGTGTGTGGGAGAGTCTAACAGTGTGTGTGTACTCACCTATTTGTGGTTGCAGGGGTCGAGTCACAGCTCCTGGCCCCGCCTCTTCGCTGATTGCTACTAGGTCCTCTCTCTCCCTGCCCCATGAGCTCTATCATACCTCGCCTTAAAACTATGTATGGTTCCCGCCTCCACTACGTCACTTTCTAGGCTACTCCACGGCCTGACTACTCTATGACTGAAGAAATACTTCCTAACATCCCTTTGATTCATCTGAGTCTTCAACTTCCAATTGTGACCTCATGTGTCTGTGTCCCTTCTCTGGAACATCCCGTCTTTGTCCACCTTGTCTATTCCGCCCCAGTATTCTTTATATGTCGTTATCATGTCTCCCCTGACCCTCCTGTCCTCCAGTGTCGTCAGGCCGATTTCCCTCAACCTTTCTTCGTAGGACAATCCCCGTAGCTCTGGGACTAGTCTTGTTGCAAACCTTTGCACTTTCTCTAATTTCTTGACGTGCTTGACTAGGTGTGGATTCCAAACTGGTGCTGCATACTCCAGTATGGGCCTGACGTAAATGGTATACAGAGTTTTTAAACGAATCCTTACTGAGGTATCGGAACGCTATCCGTAGGTTTGCCAGGCGCCCGTATGCTGCAGCAGTTATCTGATTGATGTGCGCCTCAGGAGATATGCTCGGTGTTATGCTCACCCCCAGATCTTTTTCCTTGAGTGGGGTTTTGGGCAGTCTTTGGCCATGTAAACTATATTGTGTCTGCGGTCTTCTTTGCCCTTCCCCAATCTTCATGACTTTGCATTTGGCAGGGTTAAATTCAAGGAGCCAGTTGCTGGACCAGGCTTGTAGCCTGTCCAGGTCTCTTTGTAGTCCTGCCTGGTCCTCATCCGATTTGATTCTTCTCATTAACTTCGCATCATCTGCAAACAAGGACACTTCTGAGTCTACCCCTTCCGTATGTCGTTCACATATACCAAGAACAGCACAGGTCCTAGGACTGACCCCTGTGGAACCCCCCTTGTCACAGGCGCCCACTCTGACACCTCGTCGCGTACCATGACTCGTTGTTGCCTCCCTGTCAGGTATTCTCTGATCCATTGCAGTGCCTTTCCTGTTATGTGTGCCTGATCCTCTAGCTTTTGCAGCAACCTCTTGTGAGGAAATGTGTCGAAGGCCTTCTTGCAGTCCAAAAATATGCAGTCGATCCACCCTCTCTCTCTTGTCTTACTTCTGTCACCTTGTCATAAAACTCTAGTAGGTTTGTGACACAGGATTTTCCTTCCCTGAAACCGTGCTGGTTGTCAATTCATACACTTGTTTCTTTCCCGGTGCCCCACCACTCTCCTCCTGATGATCTTCTCATGACCTTGCATACTATACACGTTAATGATACAGGTCTGTAGTTTAGTGCCTCATGTCTGTCTCCCCTTTTTAAAAATTGGGACTACATTTGCCATTTTCCATACCTCAGGGAGTTGCCCAGTTTCAAATGATGTGTTGAAGATCTTTGTTAACGGCTCACACAATATCTCTGCTCCCTCTTAAGGACCCATGGAGAGATGTTGTCTGGTCCCACCGCCTTTGAGGTGTCAAGTTCGCATAGCAGCTTCTTCACCTCCTCCTTGGTTATATGTACCTCATCCAGCACTTGCTGGTGTGCCCCCCTGTTCTGATTTCTGGAGTCCTACTGGTTTTCCACTGTAAATACCTCTTTAAATCTTGTGTTGAGCTCCTGACATACCTCTTGGTCGTTATCTTGTGAATTCCCCATCACCCTTCCTCAGTCTGATTACCTGGTCCTTGACTGTTGTTTTCCTCCTGATGTGGCTGTACAACAGCTTCGGGTCAGTCTTTACTTTTGATGCTATGTCATTTTCATATTGTCTCTGAGCCTCCCTTCTTATCTGTGCATATTCGTTTCTGGCTCTTCGGCTGATTTCTTTATTTTCCTGAGTTCTCTGTCTTCTGTACCTTTTCCATTCTCTGGTTACACCTAGTTTTTGCCTCCCTACACCTTTGGGTGAACCAAGGACTCGTTCTGTTCTTCCCATTATTTCTGTTTCCCTTGGGACAAACCTCTCCTCTGCCTCCTTGCATTTTGTTGCCACATAGTCCATCATTTCTTGTACTGGTTTTCCTGTCAGTTCCCTCTCCCACTGAATGTCTTGAAGGAAGTTCCTCATGCCTGAGTAGTTCCCCCTTTTGTAGTTTGGTTTTTCCCAGCCTATTCCTGCTACTCTCTCCACTTGGAGCTCAACTATGTAGTCGAAGCACAGAACCACATGATCACTAGCTCCCAGGGGCCTTTCATACATGATATCCTCGATGTCCGAACTACTCATGGTGAATACAAGGTCCAGCCTTGCTGGTTCATCCTCTCCTCTCTCTCTGGTAGTGTCTCTAACATGTTGATGCATGAGGTTTTCCAGTACCACATCCATCATCTTGGCTCTCCATGTTTCGGGACCCCCATGGGACTCCAGGTTTTCCCAGTCAATCTCCTTGTGATTGAAATCACCCATAATTAGTAACTTTGCTCCCCCCCATGTGTGCTATCCTGGCCACCTCGGCTAGTGTGTCGATCATTGCTCTGTTGCTCTCATCGTATTCTTCTCTTGGCCTCCTGCAGTTCTGTGGTGGGTTGCACATTACTGCAATTATCACCTTATGTCCCTCAGACTGGATTGTTCCTACTAAGTAGTCCCTTTCGCCCATGCCATCCATTCCTTCCATTTTCTCAAAATCCCACTTGTTTTTAATGAGCAGTGCAACTCCTCCTCCCCCTCTCCTCCCTCTGTCTTTCCTGAGGATTTGGTATCCGCATGGAAAGATTGAATCTGTTATTATTCTGGTGAGTTTTGTTTCTGTGAGTGCTATTATATCTGGGGATGTCTCTTTGATTCTTTCGTGCCACTCCTCATACTTGTTTGTTATTCCATCTGCATTTGTATACCACACCTTCAACTTCTTTTCTAAGACTGTGGTCTGGGAGGTATATTGGGGTTGGGGAAGTGGGAGACCTAGTAAGGAACTATGGGTTGTTGCTGTGGGGGTGGAGTTTGTAATGTAGTGGGTGGGGGCATTGGATGTGGCATGGGTGTTTTGATTTAGAGTGTTTGGTTGCACTGGGGTTGACCTGGTTGGGAGGCTTCTATAGGAAGTTGTGAGGGGGGCTGTATTTGATTCTTCCTGGGTCTGGGATCTCCTGTCTGTCTTCTCCATCCCCTCTCTTTCCTCCTTTCGCCTTTGTACCATCTCTCTCAGTTTCTGCCTTTCTTCTTGTGTTCTGTCGCGGTCGAGATACACCTTCCTGAATGCCGGCATGTCCCTTAATCTTGCTTTCTCCTGCAGGATCCTGGTCGAGTCCTTTTGCCTGAGGTCCTTTCACTGGCCGGTTCTTTTTTTTACACCCCCTATATTCTCCGAAAATTTTCCAGCTTTATGTCGTCTTCTCTATTGCTTTCATGATGCTTCAATGCTTTTTTCCCTTGTTTACTTGCTTCATATGTTTCCCCTTCAATTCCTGGAGCCCATAACAAAGACTGACCTCACCCTTTCATTCCCACTGTATCCTGTGTATCCCCTCATTTAATTTGGTTTCCTGCACTGCAGCTTTCCTTTCTTCAGTTTTGCTGGCCAATGTACTTGGGCTCAGTGGCCTGTCATTTCCCTTCTCGGCTTCCTTGGGCTCTGTTTGTCAGTTAGGGGCCGAAATGTTTAGCTCTTTCATTATACTACAGTCTCTCTGATAGAGCTTCCCAGCAGTTGCTGCAGTTCTTTAGTTCATTTAGTTCTTTAGGCTGTTTCAGATTTTTCAGTTCCTCTTCTAAACTCTGTATCCTAGCCTCTGTTGCTTTGACATGCACCTCCCACTTTCTGTACAGTGTACAGTGTCTTAAATGATTCCTTATTAAGGTATCGGAACGCTATTCTCAGGTTTGCCAGGCGCCCGTATGCTGCAGCGGTTATTTGGTTGATGTGTGCCTCCGGTGATGTGCTCGGTGTTATGGTCACCCCCACAGGACGGTAGTACCTCCCTGGGTGGTTGCTGTCTACCAACCTACTACCACAGGACGGTAATACCTCCCTGGGTGGTTGCTGTCTACCAACCTACTACCACAGGACGGTAGTACCTCCCTGGGTGGTTGCTGTCTACCAGCCTACTACCACAGGACGGTAGTACCTCCTGGGTGGTTGCTGTCTACCAACCTACTACCACAGACGGTAGTACTCCAGGGTGGTTGCTGTCTACCAACCTACTACCACAGGACGGTAGTACCTCCCTGGGTGGTTGTTGTCTACGAACCTACTACCACAGGACGGTAGTACCTCCCTGGGTGGCTGCTGTCTACCAACCACTACCACAGGACGGTAGTACCTCTCCTGGGTGGTTGCTGTCTACCAACTACTACCACAGACGGATAGTACATCTCCTGGTGGTTGCTGTCTACCAACCTACTACCACAGGACGGTAGTACCTCCCTGGTTGGTTGTTGTCTACCAGCCTACTACCACAGACGGTAGTACCTCCCTGGGTGGTTGCTGTCTACCAACCTACTACCACAGGACGGTAGATAACCTCCCTGGGTGGCTGCTGTCTACCAACCTACTACCACAGGACGGTAGTACCTCCCTGGGTGGTTGCTGTCTACCAACCTACTACCACAGGACGGTAGTACCTCCCTGGGTGGTTGCTGTCTACCACCTACTACCACAGTACGTAGTACCTCCCTGGGTGGCTGCTGTCTACCAACCTACTCCACAGAACGGTAATACCTCCCTGGGTGTCTGCTGTCTACCACCTACTACACAGTACGGTAGTACCTCCCTGGGTGGTTGCTGTCTACCAACCTACTACCACAGGACGGTAGTACCTCCCTGGGTGGCTGCTGTCTACCAGCCTACTACCACAGACGGTAGTACCTCCCTGGGTGGTTGCTGTCTACAGCCTACTACCACAGTACGGTAGTACCTCCTGGGTGGTTGCTGTCTACCAGCCTACTACACACAGACGGTAGTACCTCTGGGTGGTTGCTGTCTACCAACCTACTACCACAGGACGGTAGTACCTCCCTGGCGTGGTTAATGTCTACCAGCCTACTACCACAGACGGTAGTACCTCCCTGGGTGGCTGCTGTCTACAAGCCTACTACCACAGTACGGTAGTACCTCCCTGGGTGGTTGCTGTCTACCAGCCTACTACCACAGGACGGTAGTACCTCGCTAAGTGGCTGCTGTCTACCAACCTACTACCACAGGACGGTAGTACCTCCCTGGGTGGTTGCTGTCTACCAACCTACTACCACAGGACGGTAGTACCTCCCTGGGTGGCTGCTGTCTACCAACCTACTACCACAGGACGGTAGTACCTCCCTGGGTGGTTTCTGTCTACCAACCTACTACCACAGGACGGTAGTACCTCCCTGGGTACCTGCTGTCTACCAACCTACTATCACAGGACGGTAGTACCTCCCTGGGTGGCTGCTGTCTACCAACCTACTACCACAGGACGGTAGTACCTCCCTGGGTGGCTGCTGTCTACCAACCTTCTACCACAGGACGGTAGTACCTCCCTGGGTGGTTGCTGTCTACCAACCTACTACCACAGGACGGTAGTACCTCCCTGGGTGGTTGCTGTCTACCAACCTACTACCACAGGACGGTAGTACCTCCCTGGGTGGCTGCTGTCTACCAGCCTACTACCACAGGACGGTAGTACCTTCCTGGGTGGCTGCTGTCTACCAACCTACTACCACAGGACGGTAGTACCTCCCTGGGTGGTTGCTGTCTACCAACCTACTACCACAGGACGGTAGTACCTCCCTGGGTGGTTGCTGTCTACCAACCTACTACCACAGGACGGTAGTACCTCCCTGGGTGGCTGCTGTCTACCACCCTACTACCACAGGACGGTAGTACCTCCCTGGGTGGTGCTGTCTACCAACCTACTACCACAGGACGGTAGTACCTCCCTGGATGGCTGCTGTCTACCAACCTACTACCACAGGACGGTAGTACCTCCCTGGGTGGTTGCTGTCTACCAGCCTACTACCACAGGACGGTAGTACCTCCCTGGGTGGCTGCTGTCTACCAACCTACTACCACAGGACGGTAGTACCTCCCTGGGTGGCTGCTGTCTACCAGCCTGCTACAACAGGACGGTAGTACCTCCCTGGGTGGCTGCTGTCTACCAACCTACTACCACAGGACGGTAGTACCTCCTGGGTGCTGCTGTTACCAAGCCTACTACAAACAGGACGGTAGTACCTCCCTGGGTGGTTGCTGTCTACCAACCTACTACCACAGGACGGTAGTACCTCCCTGGGTGGTGTTGTCTACCAACCTACTACAACAGACGGTAGTACCTCCCTGGGTGGTTGCTGTCTACCAACCTACTACCACAGGACGGTTAGTACCTCCCTGGGTGGCTGCTGTCTACCAACCTACTACCACAGGACGGTAGTACCTCCCTGGGTGGCTGCTGTCTACCAACCTACTACCACAGGACGGTAGTACCTCCCTGGGTGGCTGCTGTCTACTCAGCCTACTACCACAGACGGTAGTACCTTCCCTGGGTGGCTTGCTGTCTACCAACCTACTGCCACAGGACGGTAGTACCTCCCTGGGTGGCTGCTGTCTACCAACCTACTACCACAGGACGGTACTACCTCCCTGGGTGGTTGCTGTCTACCAACCTACTACCACAGGACGGTAGTACCTCCCTGGGTGGTTGCTGTCTACCAACCTACTACCACAGGACGGTAGTGTACCTCCCTGGGTGGTTGCTGTCTACCAACCTACTACCACAGGACGGTAGTACCTCCCTGGATGGTTGCTGTCTACCAGCCTACTACCACAGGACGGTAGTACCTCCCTGGGTGGTTGCTGTCTACCAACCTACTACCACAGGACGGTAGTACCTCCCTGGGTGGTGCTGTCTACCAACCTACTCCACAGTACGGTAGTACCTCCTGGATGGTTGCTGTCTACCAGCCTACTACCACAGGACGGTAGTACCTCCCTGGGTGGTTGCTGTCTACCACCTACTACCACAGGAACGGTAGTACCTCCCTGGGTGGCTGCTGTCTACCAACCTACTACCACAGGACGGTAGTACCTCCCTGGGTGGTTGCTGTCTACCAACCTACTACCACAGGACGGAAGTACCTCCCTGGGTGGTTGTTGTCTACCATCCTACTACTACAGGACGGTAGTACCTCCCTGGGTGGTTGCTGTCTACCAACCTACTACCACAGGACGGTAGTACCTCCCTGGGTGGTTGCTGTCTACCAGCCTACTACCACGGACGGAGTACCTCCCGGGTGGTTGCTGTCTACCAACCTATCCACAGGACGGTAGTACCTACCCTGGGTGGCTGCTGTCTACCAACCTACTACCACAGGAGGGTAGTACCTCCCTGGGTGGCTGCTGTCTACCAGCCTGCTACCACAGGACGGTAGTACCTCCCTGGGTGGCTGCTGTCTACCAACCTACTACCACAGGACGGTAGTACCTCCCTGGTGGCTGCTGTCTACCACCTACTACCACAGGACGGTAGTACCTCCCTGGGTGGTTGCTGTCTACCAACCTACTACCACAGGACGGTAGTACCTCCCTGGATGGTTGTTGTCTACCAACCTACTACAACAGGACGGTAGTACCTCCCTGGGTGGTTGCTGTCTACCACCTACTACCACAGGACGTAGTACCTCCCTGGGTGGCTGCTGTCTACCAACCTACTACCACAGGACGGTAGTACCTCCCTGGGTGGCTGCTGTCTACAACCTACTACCACAGGACGGTAGTACCTCCCTGGGTGGCTGCTGTCTACCAGCCTACTACCACAAGACGGTAGTACCTCCCTGGGTGGTTGCTGTCTACCAACCTACTACCACAGGACGGTAGTACCTCCCTGGGTGGTTGCTGTCTACCAACCTACTACCACAGAGACGGTACTACCTCCCTGGGTGGTTGCTGTCTACCAACCTACTACCACAGGAGGGTAGTACCTCCCTGGGTGTTGCTGTCTACCACCTACTACCACAGGACGGAGTACCTCCCTGGGTGGTTGCTGTCTACCAGCCTACTACCACAGGAAGGTAGTACCTCCCTGGGTGTTGCTGTCTACCAGCCTACTACCACAGGACGGTAGTACCTCCCTGGTGGTTGCTGTCTACCAACCTACTACCACAGACGGTAGTACCTCCCTGGGTGGTTGCTGTCTACCAACCTACTCCACAAGTACGGTAGTACCTCCCTGGATGGTTGCTGTCTACCACCTACTACCACAGGACGGTAGTACCTCCCTGGGTGGTTGCTGTCTACCAACCTACTACCACAGGACGGTAGTACCTCCTGGGTGGCTGCTGTCTACCAACCTACTACCACAGGACGGTAGTACCTCCCTGGGTGGTTGCTGTCTACCAACCTACTACCACAGGACGGAAGTACCTCCCTGGGTGGTTGTTGTCTACCATCCTACTACTAAGGACGGTAGTACCTCCCTGGGTGGTTGCTGTCTACAACCTACTACCACGACGGTAGTACCTCCCTGGGTGGTTGCTGTCTACCAGCCTACTACCACAGGACGGTAGTACCTCCCTGGGTGGTTGCTGTCTACCAGCCTACTACTACAGTACGGTAGTACCTCCCTGGGTGGTTGCTGTCTACCAGCCTACTACCACAGGACGGTAGTACCTCCCTGGGTGGTTGCTGTCTACCAGCCTACTACCTACAGTACGGTAGTACCTCCCTGGGTGGTTGCTGTCTACCAACCTACTACCACAGGACGGTAGTACCTCCCTGGGTGGCTGCTGTCTACCAACCTACTACCACAGGACGGAAATACCTCCCTGGGTGGTTGCTGTCTACCAACCTACTACCACAGGACGGTAATACCTCCCTGGGTGGTTGCTGTCTACCAATCTACTACCACAGGACGGTAGTACCTCCCTGGGTGGCTGCTGTCTACCAACCTACTACCACAGGACGGTAATACCTCCCTGGGTGGTTGCTGTCTACCAACCTACTACCACAGGACGGTAGTACCTCCCTGGGTGGTTGCTGTCTACCAGCCTACTACCACAGGACGGTAGTACCTCCCTGGGTGGTTGCTGTCTACCACCTACTACCACAGGACGGTAGTACCTCCCTGGGTGGTTGCTGTCTACCAACCTACTACCACAGGACGGTAGTACCTCCCTGGGTGGTTGCTGTCTACCAACCTACTACCACAGGACGGTAGTACCTCCCTGGGTGGTTGCTGTCTACCACCTACTACCACAGGACGGTAGTACCCCCTGGGTTGTTGCTGTCTACCAGCTTACTGCTCACAGGACGGTAGTACCTCCCTGGGTGGTTGCTGTATACCAGTTTACTGCCACAGGACGGTAGTACCCCCCTGGGTGGTTGCTGTATACCAGCTTACTACCACAGGACGGTAGTACCTCCCTGGGTGGTTGCTGTCTACCACCCTACTACCACAGTACGGTAGTACCTCCCTGGGTGGCTGCTGTCTACCAGCCTACTACCACAGTACGGTAGTACCTCCCTGGGTGGTTGCTGTCTACCAACCTACTACCACAGGACGGTAGTACCTCCCTGGGTGGCTGCTGTCTACCAGCCTACTACCACAGTACGGTAGTACTTCCCTGGGTGGTTGCTGTCTACCAACCTACTACCACAGGACGGTAGTACCTCCCTGGGTGGTTGCTGTCTACCAACCTACTACCACAGTACGGTAGTACCTCCCTGGGTGGTTGCTGTCTACCAACCTACTACCACAGGACGGTAGTACCTCCCTGGGTGGTTAATGTCTACCAACCTACTACCACAGTACGGTAGTACCTCCCTGGGTGGTTGCTGTCTACCACCTACTACCACAGAACGGTAGTACCTCCCTGGGTGGTTGTTGTCTACCAACCTACTACCTCAGGACGGTAGTACCTCCCTGGGTGGTTGTTGTCTACCAGCCTACTACCACAGTACGGTAGTACCTCCCTGGGTGGCTGCTGTCTACCAGCCTACTACCACAGGACGGTAGTACCTCCCTGGGTGGTTGCTGTCTACCAACCTACTACCACAGGACGGTAGTACCTCCCTGGGTGGCTGCTGTCTACCAGCCTACTACCACAGTACGTAGTACCTCCCTGGTGGTTGCTGTCTACCAACCTACTACCACAGGACGGTAGTACCTCCCTGGGTGGTTGCTGTCTACCAACCTACTACCACAGTACGGTAGTACCTCCCTGGGTGGTTGCTGTCTAGCAACCTACTACCACAGGACGGTAGTACCTCCCTGGGTGGCTGCTGTCTACCAACCTACTACCACAGTACGGTAGTACCTCCCTGGGTGGTTGCTGTCTACCAACCTACTACCACAGTACGGTAGTACCTCCCTGGGTGGTTGCTGTCTAGCAACCTACTACCACAGGACGGTAGTACCTCCCTGGGTGGTTGCTGTCTACCAACCTACTACCACAGGACGGTAGTACCTCCCTGGGTGGCTGCTGTCTACCAGCCTACTACCTCAGGACGGTAGTACCTCCGTGGGTGGTTGCTGTCTAGCAACCTACTACCACAGGACGGTAGTACCTCCCTGGGTGGTTGCTGTCTACCAACCTACTACCACATCACGGTAGTACCTCCCTGGGTGGTTGCTGTCTACCAGCCTACTACCACAGGACGGTAGTACCTCCCTGGGTGGTTAATGTCTACCAACCTACTACCACAGTACGGTAGTACCTCCCTGGGTGGCTGCTGTCTACCAGCCTACTACCACAGGACGGTAGTACCTCCCTGGGTGGTTGCTGTCTACCAACCTACTACCACAGGACGGTAGTACCTCCCTGGGTGGTTGCTGTCTACCAGCCTACTACCACAGAGGTAGTACCTCCCTGGGTGGCTGCTGTCTACCAGCCTACTACCACAGGATGGTAGTACCTCCCTGGGTGGTTGCTGTCTACCAGCCTACTTCCACACTTCGGTAGTACCTCCCTGGGTGGTTGCTGTCTACCAGCCTACTACCACAGGACGGTAGTACCTCCCTGGGTGGTTGCTGTCTACCAACCTACTACCACAGGACGGTAGTACCTCCCTGGGTGGTTGCTGTCTACCAGCCTACTACCACAGGACGGTAGTACCTCCCTGGGTGGTTGCTGTCTACCAGCCTACTACCACAGGAGGGTAGTACCTCCCTGGGTGGTTGCTGTCTACCAGCCTACTACCACAGTACGGTAGTACCTCCCTGGGTGGTTGCTGTCTACCAGTCTACTACCACAGTACGGTAGTACCTCCCTGGGTGGTTGCTGTCTACCAGCCTACTACCACAGGACGGTAGTACCTCCCTGGGTGGTTAATGTCTACCAACCTACTACCACAGGACGGTAGTACCTCCCTGGGTGGTTGCTGTCTACCAGCCTACTGCCACAGTACGGTAGTACCTCCCTGGGTGGTTGCTGTCTACCAACCTACTACCACAGGACGGTAGTACCTCCCTGGGTGGTTGCTGTCTACCAGCCTACTACCACAGTACGGTAGTACCTCCCTGGGTGGTTGCTGTCTACCAACCTACTACCACAGGACGGTAGTACCTCCCTGGGTGGTTGCTGTCTACCACTACTACCACAGGACGGTAGTACCTCCCTGGGTGGTTGCTGTCTACCAGCCTACTACCACAGGACGGTAGTACCTCCCTGGGTGGTTGCTGTCTACCAGCCTACTACCACAGGACGGTAGTACCTCCCTGGGTGGTTGCTGTCTACCAGCCTACTACCACAGGACGGTAGTACCTCCCTGGGTTGGTTGCTGTCTACCAGCCTACTACCACAGGACGGTAGTACCTCCCTGGGTGGTTGCTGTCTACCAGCCTACTACCACAGGACGGTAGTACCCTCCTGGGTGGTGCTGTCTACCAGCCTACTACCACAGGACGGTAGTACCTCCCTGGGTGGCTGCTGTCTACCAACCTACTACCACAGGACGGTAGTACCTCCCTGGGTGGTTGCTGTCTACCAGCCTACTACCACAGTACGGTAGTACCTCCCTGGGTGGTTGCTGTCTACCAACCTACTACCACAGGACGGTAGTACCTCCCTGGGTGGCTGCTGTCTACCAACCTACTACCACAGGACGGTAGTACCTCCCTGGGTGGTTGCTGTCTACCAGCCTACTACCACAGTACGGTAGTACCTCCCTGGGTGGTTGCTGTCTACAACCTACTACCACAGACGGTAGTACCTCCTGGGTGGTTGCTTGTCTACCAACCTACTACCACAGGACGGTAGTAACCTCCCTGGGTGGTTGCTGTCTACCAGCCTACTACCACAGGACGGTAGTACCTCCCCTGGGTGGTTGCTGTCTACCACCTACTACCACAGGACGGTAGTACCTCCCTGGGTGGTTGCTGTCTACCAGCCTACTACCACATGACGGTAGTACCTCCCTGGGTGGTTGCTGTCTACCAGCCTACTACCACAGGACGGTAGTACCTCCCTGGGTGGTTGCTGTCTACCAGCCTAACTACCACAGGACGGTAGTACCTCCCTGGGTGGTTGCTGTCTACCAGCCTACTACCACAGGACGGTAGTACCTCCCTGGGTGGCTGCTGTCTACCAGCCTACTACCACAGGACGGTAGTACCTCCCTGGGTGGCTGCTGTCTACCAACCTACTACCACAGGACGGTAGTACCTCCCTGGGTGGTTGCTGTCTACCAGCCTACTACCACAGTACGGTAGTACCTCCCTGGGTGGTTGCTGTCTACCAACCTACTACCACAGGACGGTAGTACCTCCCTGGGTGGCTGCTGTCTACCAACCTACTACCACAGGACGGTAGTACCTCCCTGGGTGGTGCTGTCTACCAGCCTACTACCACAGTACGGTAGTACCTCCCTGGGTGGTTGCTGTCTACCAACCTACTACCACAGGACGGTAGTACCTCCCTGGGTGGTTGCTGTCTACCAGCCTACTACCACAGTACGGTAGTACCTCCCTGGGTGGTTGCTGTCTACCAACCTACTACCACAGGACGGTAGTACCTCCCTGGGTGGTTGCTGTCTCCAGCCTACTACCACAGGACGGTAGTACCTCCCTGGGTGGTTGCTGTCTACCAGCCTACTACCACAGGACGGTAGTACCTCCCTGGGTGGTTGCTGTCTACCAGCCTACTACCACAGGACGGTAGTACCTCCCTGGGTGGTTGCTGTCTACCAGCCTACTACCACAGGACGGTAGTACCTCCCTGGGTGGTTGCTGTCTACCAGCCTACTACCACAGGACGGTAGTACCTCCCTGGGTGGTTGCTGTCTACCAGCCTACTACCACAGGACGGTAGTACCTCCCTGGGTGGCTGCTGTCTACCAGCTTACTGTCTAATTAAAACTTTTAAAGTCCAGTGAAATTACACTGTTCTTGTTCCTCAGATTTTAAGATTAATCATCATATTAAAAATAAGCGCTAAACTCTTACGGTCATGCAGCCTAGGAATAATACGTTCTCACTTCCATGCAAAACAATGGGTTGTAATACCTTATATATGTTTTTGAATCCCCGGTGGATACCATGTAAAGTCTGAACAGTTTACATTGTCTTCAAATTCAAACCAATTCTAAATCTATTTGATCACCGTAAGTAATTCAACCTGTGAAGAGTCATCAAGGGGTGAATTTCCCCCTTAAGGATAAATCTCCCCCCAAGGGGTGAATTTCCCACATGGGGTGAATTTTCCCCTGGTTGAGAATCACTGCGTTAGAGTCAAGTAACGAAGATCAAGTTGACATATTTTGTGTTTATTTATTCTAGTCACATTACTATGTTTGTCCTGCACACTGATCAACATTATATTGTAATAATAACAACATAAGATGCTTCTTAATAGTTCTGAAAACTAACAATCACTTAATCGTAAGGAATTTTAAATGCTGCATAACTTTTACATTTATTGAATTTTCTTTAAATTAAAACTGCTTTCAAGTTTGTATCAAGATTTCAAAGTATTTCAACTATCTTGTCCAATAAACTCTCAAAGGCGGTGGATACAACGCGGCTGAATATGTTGACAAAGGCCACAGTAGTGCCGCTGTCAGGAGGCAGGTTTGCTTGTCTAGCCAGAGGGTCGAGTTTCAGGGTGAGCTTTAAGATACAATAATCTGTAACTTTGGGATCAACACGCAACAATAAACTTTCTTTCGCCTCTAGATAGACTCTGATCAAATGTTCCCTGAGATTTACGTCTGTGACTGAGAGACGATGTATTAGTTTCGTGCTAGTACTGGTGAATGTCGTCTGTTGTGTGTGTGTGTGTAAAGTTATACCTGGCTTATACACCGTCTTATGTATATATATATATACATACATATATACGAGAGTATGACTACTACGAATTAGAACTAGACGCTGGAGTTATCCACATTATTGAACAGATATAAGACTAAATGAATAAAAATATCGCTTTCCAACCTTATAAATTTGTGTTGGTGACGATGTTAGGGTTGTTGGTGATGTCAGGGTTGTTGGTGATGTCAGGGTTGTTGGTGATGTCAGGGTTGTTGATGATGTCAGGGTTGTTGATGATGTCAGGGTGTTGGTGATGTCAGGGTGTTGTGTGATGTCAGGGTTGTTGGTGATGTCAGGGTTGTTGGTGATGTCAGGGTTGTTGGTGATGTCAGGGTTGTTAGTGATGTCAGGGTTGTTGATGATGTCAGGGTTGTTGATGATGTCAGGGTTGTTGGTGATGTCAGGGTTGTTGGTGATGTCAGGGTTGTTGGTGATGTCAGGGTAGTTGATGATGTTAGGGTTGTTGATGTCAGGGTTGTTGATGATGCCAGGGTTGTTGGTGATGTCAGGGTTGTTGGTGATGTCAGGGTTTGTTGATGATGTCAGGGTTGTTGATGATGTCAGGGTTGTTGGTGATGTCAGGGTTGTTGGTGATGTCATGGTAGTTGATGATGTTAGGATTGTTGATGATGTCAGGGTTGTTGATGATGTCAGGGTTGTTGGTGATGTCAGGGTTGTTGGTGATGTCAGGGTTGTTGATGATGTCAGGGTTGTTGATGATGTCAGGGTCGTTGACGATGTCAGGGTTGTTGGAGATGCGACCAATACGCTCAGTGGACTGTGAGGTTGATATAACGTAAACAAGGATGGGGTACCCTGACTGGTAACAAAACTTGTACCAGTTATTACTGTACCAATGATATCATCGTCAGTGATAAGCTAAACACCACTGAAGTTAAAATTCCCGATCGTCTTTCCACTGTTTATGACATTTACAATTTGAAAGTCGTGTTACCTGCTGGCAAGGTTACCTGACTGGCAAGGTTACCTGACTGGCAAGGTTACCTGACTGGCAAGGTTACCTGACTGGCAAGGTTACCTGACTGGCATAAATACCTATGTTTAAGCAACCCTAGATCACTTCATTGACCAGTTAAAAGTTATATTGGTGTGTCTGTTAAGCTCGACGTTGTTGGGTAAATTGTGGTGAAGTTATATATGGATTAATGTTACCCTGTCAGGCAGGTACCAGGTATATTACTTAAGACATTACCTTGTGAGGCAGGTATCAGACATATTACTTAAGACATTACCATGAGAGGCAGGTATCAGACATTGTATCACTCACGGTTAAATATTCTTTACAAACATCTAGCGTAGTATTGTTATCAAGAATAAAATTATATGACTCATGAACTCTGCTGGGGATAAACATTTCTCACTATCTACCCTTTTAGATTCTTAATATATATTATTTCCAACGATAGGAAATTTAGACCATCGAAAAATTAACTGTCCGGCATAAATATTAACATCATTGGGATTTTTATTCGTCTGAATCTCGTAGGAGATTCAGTGTGTCAGTGAAGGAAACTGACTGAATCCAACCCCAAGTTGACACTCGTTCTGAACTACACACAATTTGGAAGCCACTACAAATATGTGCGAGTTCTGGCTACATTGTGGTGGCTGGTAGAGAGCATTAACCTCACGGCTTTAGCACTGTCTTATCTACACATTAGTCTGTGCCACAGCTTGTGATCTGCCACACACTGGATGGGCACCAGCAAACACACTAAAATCTGACACGAAATCAGGAGGAAGTTTGACAGTATCACTGTGATCTGAACCAAGAGAATTTGGTAAGACCAGAGAGAATAAATTAGAAATAACTCACGAAATCTTAATGACACGATTGCAAACAACCACGGAACGTGTGGGGATTGAACTCGCGGCAAGTGAGTCGTAAGACTCCAGGCCAGTGCGTAAGCCACTGGACCAGTTGGCTACACTAAGATTCATGCAACTAGGTAAATTTATACACCATAGGGAGGTTAGCATAGGTCCCACTGTGACCATATATGTAACTTTTAACAGATGAATCTCCCGCTACCGTGGCAGTGACGAACTCTAGCTCAAGTCCCCTCAAAGTCGTCATCATGACTCACGGAATCGTAGTGACACAATTGTAAACAAACCACGGTAAGAGTGGGACTTGAACTCGCGGCACTGAGTCGTAAGACTCCAGGCCAGCGGCTAAATCGGCGTGGATTACGCACTGACCTGGAGGTTTGCTACTCACTAGCCGCGAGTTCAAGCCTTACCCGTACCTAGGTTAATAAATAAGAATCTTCAGAGCTGAGTGTTGTGTTTGTTAGGAACAAGGAAGGTATTTCCCGGTGCTGATGATGGAGTATGACACCCTCTGCTGGAGTGTGACACCCTCTGCTGGAGTGTGACACCCTCTGCTGGAGTGTGACACCCTCTGCTGGAGTGTGACACCCTCTGCTGGAGTGTGACACCCTCTGCTGGAGTGTGACACCCTCTGCTGGAGTGTGACACCCTCTGCTGGAGTGCGACACCCTCTACTGGAGTATGACAACCTCTGCAGGAGTGTGACACCCTCCACTGGAGTGTGACAACCTCTGCTGGAGTGTGACACCCTCTACTGGAGTATGACAACCTATGCTGGAGTGTGACACCCTCTGCTGGAGTGTGACACCCTCTGCTGGAGTGTGACACTCTCTACTGGAGTGTGACAAGCTCAGCTGGAGTGTAACACCCTCTACTGGAGTGTGACAACCTCAACTGGAGTGTGACACCTTGCTGGAGGTGACACCTCCACTGGAGGTGACAACCTCTGCTGGAGTGTGACACACTCCACCGGATTGTGACGACCTCTGCTGGAGTGTGACACCCTCCACTGGAGTGTGACAACCTCTATTGGAGTGTGACACCCTCCACTGGAGAGTGAAAACCTCTGCTGGAGTGTAACACACTCTACTGGAGTGTGACACTCTCCACTGGAGTGTGACAACCTCTGCTGGAGTGTGACACCCTCTACTGGAGAGTGACAACCTCTACTGAAGTGTGACACTCTCTGCTGGAGTGTGACACCCTCCAGTGGAGTGTGACAACCTCTGCTGGAGTGTGACACCCTCCACTGAAGAGTGACAACCTCTGCTGGAGTGTGACACACTCCACCGGAGTGTGACAACCTCTGCTGGAGTGTGACACCCTCCACTGGAGTATGACAACCTCTGCTGGAGTGTGACACCCTCTACTGGAGTGTGACAACCTCTGCTGGAGTGTGACACCCTCCACTGGAGTGTGACAACCTCTGCTGGAGTGTGACTCCCTCTACTGGAGTGTGACACCCTCCACTGGAGTGTGACAACCTCTGCTGGAGTGTGACACCCTCCATTGGAGTGTGACAACCTCTGCTGGAATGTGACACCCTCTGCTGGAGCGTGACAACCTCTGCTGGAGTGTGACACCCTCCACTGGAGTGTGACAACCTCTGCTGGAGTGTGACACCCTCCACTGGAGTGTGACACCCTCCAATGGTGTGTGACAACCTCTGCTGGAGTGTGACACGCTCCACTGGAGTGTGACAAAATCTGCTGGAGTGTGATACCCTCCACTGGAGTGTGACAACCTCTGCTGGAGTGTGACAACCTCTGCTGGAGTGTGACAACCTCTGCTGGAGTGTGACAACATCTGCTGGAGTGTGACACCCTCCACTGGAGTGTGACAACCTCTGCTGTAGTGTGACACCCTCTACTGGAGTGTGACAACCTCTGCTGGAGTGTGACAACCTCTCCTGGAGTGTGACAACCTCTGCTGGAGTGTGACAACCTCCACTGGAGTCTGACAACCACTGCTGGAGTGTGACAACCTGTGCTGGAGTCTGACAATTTCTCCTGGGGTCTGACAACATCTCCTGGGGTCTGACAACCTCTCCTGGGGTCTGACAACGTCTCCTGGGGTCTGACAACCTCTCCTGGGGTCTGACAACCTCTCCTGGGGTCTGACAACCTCTCCTGGGGTCTGACAGCCTCTCCTGGGGTCTGACAACGTCTCCAGGAGTCTGACAACCTCTCCTGGGTTCTGACAACCTCTCCTGGGGTGTGACAACCTCTCCTGGGGTCTGATAACCTCTCCTGGGGTCTGACAACGTCTCCTGGGGGTCTGACAAGTTCCTGGGGTTGACAACCTCTCCTGGGGTCTTACAACCTCTCCTGGGGTCTGACAACCTCTCCTGGGGTCTGACAATCTCTCCTGGGGTCTGACAACCTCTCCTGGGGTCTGACAACCTCTCCTGGGGTCTGACAACCTCTCCTGGGGTCTGACAACCTCTCCTGGGGTCTGACAACCTCTCCTGTGGTCGACAACCTCTCCGGGGCTGACACCTCTCCGGGGTCTGACAACCCTCCTAGGTCTGACACGTCCTCCAGGGGTCTCAACCTCCCTGGGTCTGACAACCCCCTGGGTCTGACAACCTCTCCTGGGGACTGACAACCTTCCTGGGCCGGACACCTCCCTGGGGTCTGACAACCTCTCCTGGGGTCTGACAACCTCTTCTGGGGTCTTAAAACCTCTCCGGGGGTCCTGACAACCCTCCTGGGGTCTGACAACCTCTCCTGGGGTCTGACAACCTCTCCTGGGGTCTGACAACCTCTCCTGGGCCTGACAACCTCTCCTGGGGTCTGACAACGTCTCGTGGGGTCTGATACTTATATTACTATAATCACCTGACTGTTGGAGTCGTTGGGAGCTACAGTTCCCTGGATCAAGAGCCCTGCAGTGACATCAAGACACAGTGTATATGTGGCCACACAGGTGTTTCATGAGTGCCAGCCACACAGGTGTTTCATGAGTGCCAGCCACACAGGTGTTCCATGTGTGCCAGCCACACAGGTGTTCCATGAGTGCCAGCCACACAGGTGTTCCATAAGTGCCAGCCACACAGGTTTTTCCATAAGTGCCAGCCACACAGGTGTTCCATAAGTGCCAAGCCACACAGGTGTTCCATGAGTGCCAGCCACACAGGTGTTCCATGAGTGCCAGCCACACAGGTGCTCCATGAGTGCCAGCCACACAGGTGTTCCATGAGTGCCAGCCACACAGGTGTTCCATGAGTGCCAGCCACACAGGTGTTCCATAAGTGCCAGCCACACAGGTGTTCCATAAGTGCCAGCCACACAGGTGTTCCATAAGTGCCAGCCACACAGGTGTTCCATGAGTGCCAGCCACACAGGTGTTCCATAAGTGCCAGCCACACAGGTGTTTCCATAAGGGGCCAGCCACACAGGTTTTTCCATGAGTGTCAGCCACACAGGTGTTCCATGAGTGCCAGCCACACAGGTGTTCCATGAGTGCCAGCCACACAGGTGATTAATATCACTTATGCATTTCTAAAAGAAATTATAAGCACTTATAATGCCTGGAAGGTCACCTGCCGTCAAAACAGGATGATCCACAGAAGAAAATACCTTCACCATTATTCACTTAATCGCTGTCTTTCCAGAAGTGCGCTGCACTATACCCACGCACATTCAAACACTTTGTAGTGGACTGATGAAGCCAGTGTGTGGCGAAACGTTTCCTGAATGAAGATTCCCATAAGTTGTATAAATGTCGATTATCAAACTGTTTATCAGGCATGGATTATATGTCTAGCCTACTGTGCTGACCGGATATATCAGACACGATAAACAAAGTTACTGTGTCAGTGATTAACCAAGTAATGGAGAATGTAAGATATGCTTAAATAAGCTTATTTAAGAGGGAGACAATGTAAGATATGCTTAAATAAGCTTATTTAAGAGGGAGACAATGTAAGATATGCTTAAATAAGCTTATTTAAGAAGGAGACAATGTAAGATATGCTTAAATAAGCTTATTTAAGAGGGAGACAATGTAAGATATGCTTAAATAAGCTTATTTAAGAAGGAGACAATGTAAGATATGCTTAAATAAGCTTATTTAAGAGGAAACAATGTAAGATATGCTTAAATAAGCTTATTTAAGAGGAAACAATGTAAGATATGCTTAAATAAGCTTATTTAAGAGGGAGACAATGTAAGATATGCTTAAATAAGCTTATTTAAGAGGAAACAATGTAAGATATGCTTAAATAAGCTTATTTAAGAGGGAGACAATGTAAGATATGCTTAAATAAGCTTATTTAAGAGGGAGACAATGTAAGATATGCTTAAATAAGCTTATTTAAGAGGGAGACAATTGTAAGATATGCTTAAATAAGCTTATTTAAGAGGAAGACAATGTAAGATATGGCTTAAATAAGCTTATTTAAGAGGGAGACAATGTAAGATATGCTTAAATAAGCTTATTTAAGAGGAGACAATGTAAGATATGCTTAAATAAGCTTATTTAAGAGGGAGACAATGTAAGATATGCTTAAATAAGCTTATTTAAGAAGGAGACAAAGTAAGATATGCTTAAATAAGCTTATTTAAGAGGGAGACAATGTAAGATATGCTTAAATAAGCTATATTTAAGAAGGAGACAATGTAAGATATGCTTAAATAAGCTTATTTAAGAGGGAGACAATGTAAGATATGCTTAAATAAGCTTATTTAAGAAGGAGACAAAGTAAGATATGCTTAAATAAGCTTATTTAAGAGGGAGACAATGTAAGATATGCTTAAATAAGCTTATTTAAGAGGGAGACAATGTAAGATATGCTTAAATAAGCTTATTTAAGAAGGAGACAATGTAAGATATGCTTAAATAAGCTTATTTAAGAGGGAGACAATGTAAGATATGCTTAAATAAGCTTATTTAAGAGGGGAGACAATGTAAGATATGCTTAAATAAGCTTATTTAAGAGGGAGACAATGTAAGATATGCTTAAATAAGCTTATTTAAGAGGGAGACAATGTAAGATATGCTTAAATAAGCTTATTTAAGAGGGAGACTATTTTTGTTTCCACAAACGCTGGTTTACTTAACCTCGGGTAATACACAGACAATATAATCCAACTTATTTTTAAATGTTTCATGTATGGAGATTTTGTTTTGGTAAAATTGTTAACGAGCCTAAACAAAACCGAGTTTAATTTATGTAGTGGTTGAAGAGAGTGTGTGAGGAACAAGGTGAAGACAGTGTGTGAGGAACAAGGTGAAGATAGTGTGTGAGGAACAAGGTGAAGATAGTGTGTGAGGAACAAGGTGAAGATAGTGTGTGAGGAACAAGGTGAAGATAGTGTGTGAGGAACAAGGTGAAGATATGTGTGAGGAACAAGGTGAAGATAGAGTGTGAGGAACAAGGGAGTGAAGAGAGTGTGAGGAACAAGGGAGTGAAGACAGAGTGTGAGGAACAAGGGAGTGAAGAGAGTGTGAGGAACAAGGGAGTGAAGACAGAGTTGTGAGGAACAAGGAGTGAAGAGAGTGTGAGGAACAAGGGAGTGAAGACAGAGTGTGAGGAACAAGGGAGTGAAGACAGAGTGTGAGGAACAAGGGAGTGAAGAGAGTGTGAGGAACAAGGAGTGAAGACAGAGTGTGAGGAACAAGAGAGTGAAGACAGAGTGTGAGGAACAAGGGAGTGAAGAGAGTGTGAGGAACAAGAGAGTGAAGACAGAGTGTGAGGAACAAGGGAGTGAAGACAGAGTGTGAGGAACAAGGGAGTGAAGAGAGTGTGAGGAACAAGGGAGTGAAGACAGAGTGTGAGGAACAAGAGAGTGAAGACAGAGTGTGAGGAACAAGGGAGTGAAGAGAGTGTGAGGAACAAGAGAGTGAAGACAGAGTGTGAGGAACAAGGGAGTGAAGAGAGTGTGAGGAACAAGGGAGTGAAGACAGAGTGTGAGGAACAAGGGAGTGAAGAGAGAGTGTGAAGGAACAAGGGAGTGAAGAGAGTGTGAGGAACAAGGGAGTGAAGAGAGTGTGAGGAACAAGAGAGTGAAGACAGAGTGTGAGGAACAAGGGAGTGAAGAGAGTGTGAGGAACAAGGGAGTGAAGACAGAGTGTGAGGAACAATTGAGTGAAGACAGGTGTGAGGAACAAGGGAGTGAAGACAGAGTGTGAGGAACAAGGGAGTGAAGAGAGTGTGAGGAACAAGAGAGTGAAGACAGAGTGTGAGGAACAAAGGGGTTGAAGAGAGAGAGAAACAAAGGGGTTGAAGAGAGTGAGGAACAAAGGGGTTGAAGAGAGAGAGTGAGGAACAAAGGGGTTGAAGAGAGTGAGGAACAAAGGGGTTGAAGAGAGAGAGTGAGGAACAAAGGGGTTGAAGAGAGTGAATGAGGAACAAAGGGGTTGAAGAGAGTGAATGAGGAACAAAGGGGTTGAAGAGAGTGAGGAACAAAGGGGTTGAAGAGAGTGAGGAACAAAGGGGTTGAAGAGAGAGAGTGAGGAACAAAGGGGTTGAAGAGAGTGAGGAACAAAGGGGTTGAAGAGAGAGAGTGAGGAACAAAGGGGTTGAAGAGAGTGAATGAGGAACAAAGGGGTTGAAGAGAGTGAATGAGGAACAAAGGGGTTGAAGAGAGTGAATGAGGAACAAAGGGGTTGAAGAGAGTGAATGAGGAACAAAGGGGGTTGAAGAGAGTGAATGAGGAACAAAGGGGTTGAAAGAGAGGAACAAAGGGGTTGAAGAGAGTGAGGAACAAATGGGTTGAAGAGAGAGAGTGAGGAACAAAGG
>NC_069404.1:51323491-51328431 GCF_026875155.1 Cherax quadricarinatus
AATAATAATAATAATAATAATAATAATAATAATAATAATATAAGAACATAAGAATATAAGAAAGAAGGAACACTGCAGCAGGCCTACTGGCCCATGCGAGGCAGGTCCAAGCCTCCTACCTGCTTAAGCCAATGCCCCAACATAGTCAGGTCAGTTAGTTGTTAGGTAAGACACATATGCAACAGTTAGACAACTTTATTCCGAAACGTTTCGCCTACACAGTAGGCTTCTTCAGTCGAATACAGAAAATAGACAGGAACAGTAGAGATGTGAAGACGATGTAATCAGTCCATCACCCTTGTAGTCGTAGAATTTGAGGTTGTCAGTCCCTCGGCCTGGAGAAGTTCAGTTCCATAGTCAGGAACTATCTGAAGATCAAGCGACAGTGCGGAGACTTAAATACTGTCGGAAGGAGAGGTGCAGAGTAGTAGTAGTAGTAGTAGTAGTAGTGAGAATGTACCACTGAGAGGTCATGTCCCTCTCAGATCCAACACTTCTCACTTGAAAAGCTTGTCCAAGGTGTTTTCTGTACCAAGATGCCATGTGTTGCAGTGTCTGACAAGATGAACATCAAAATGGTATACAATACCGACAGGTTGTTAGGTAAGACACATATGCAACAGTTAGACAACTTTATTCCGAAACGTTTCGCCTACACAGTAGGCTTCTTCAGTCGAATACAGAAAATAGACAGGAACAGTAGAGATGTGAAGACGATGTAATCAGTCCATCACCCTTGTAGTCGTAGAATTTGAGGTTGTCAGTCCCTCGGCCTGGAGAAGTTCAGTTCCATAGTCAGGAACTATCTGAAGATCAAGCGACAGTTCATAGTCAGGTCAGGTCACATTCACTTAAGGAAGGAACACGGCAAGTGACCTAGTAGCACAAGCTAATCAGGTCTAATTCACACCCACCCACACCAACTCATGCATTTATCTAACCTATTTTTAAAACTACACAACGTTTTAGCGTCAATAACTGTACTCGGGAGTTTGTTCCACTCATCCACAACTCTATTACCAAACCAGTGCTTTCCTATATCCTTCCTGAATCCGAATTTTTCCAACTTAAAAACCATTGCTGCGAGTCCTGTCTTGGCTGAATATTTTCAGCACGTTATTTACACTCCCTTTATTTATTTCTGTCTTCCATTTATACACCTCAATCACATCCCTCCTAATTCTACGTCTTTCTAGAGAGTGCAGATTCAGGGCCCTCAGTCTGTCCTCATAGGGAAGATTTCTGATACATGGGATCAACTTTGTCATCCTCCTCTGTACGTTTTCCAGAGCATTTATATCTATTCTGTAATACGGTGACCAAAACTGTGCAGCATAATCTAAATGAGGTCTAACCAAGGATATATAGAGTTGAAGAACAACCTGAGGACTCCTATTATTTATGCTTCTTGATATGAAGCCAAGGATTCTGTTAGCTTTATTGCGAACACTTATGCACTGTTGTCTTGGTTTTAGATTACTGCTAACCAGAACTCCCAAATCTTTTTCACAATCCGTAATATTAAGATCTACATTATTTAGTTTATGTGTGGCATGGTTATTTTCCTGTCCAACATTTAGAACTTTGCATTTGTCTATATTAAACTGCATCTGCCACTTCTCCGACCACTGCATCAGTCTATTCAAATCTTCCTGGAGTGCTCTAATGTCCTCGTCAGAATGAATTGGACGGCTTATTTTGGTGTCATCGGCAAACTTGTTTATGTCGCTCACTATGCCCTCATCAATGTCGTTTATGTAGATTGTGAACAACAGGGGGCCCAACACTGACCCCTGTGGAACACCGCTCATGACGCTTCCCCACTCTGATTTCTCCCCATTTATGCAAACTCTCTGCTGTCTATTTGTCAGCCATGCCTCTATCCAGGAAAAAATTTCTCCTATTCCATGTACCTTAAGTTTCCTCAATAGCCTCTGATGTGGAACCCTGTCAAAAGCCTTACTAAAGTCCATATACACAATATCATATATATTACCATGATCTACCTCCTCAAATACCATAGTGAAAAAAGTTAATAAATTCGTAAGGCAGGAACGCCCTTTTGTAAAACCAAGCCGAGATTCGTTGATTAATTTATGCTTTTCAAGGTGGCTACGAACTGTCTCGGCAATTATTGATTCCATAAATTTTCCCACTATGGAGGTTAGGCTTATTGGTCTATAGTTCGAAGCTAAGGACCTGTCACCTGTTTTGAAAATAGGTATTACATTTGCCATTTTCCACTTATCTGGCACCATGCCCGTTTGTAGTGATATGTTGAAAAGATTAGCCAGAGGTTTGCTAAGCTCCTCTTTACATTCCTTTAGAACCCTTGCATACAGTTCATCAGGGCCTGGGGACTTGTTAGGTTTTAATTTATCTATTTGCCTAAGGACCATGTCACTTGTGACCCTAATAGTGCACAGTTTATTATCGTCCTGTTCTACATAATTTATTATTTCTGGAATATCGCTAGTATCTTCCTGTGTAAAATCTGAGGGAAGTATGTGTTAAAAATTCTACACATTTCCTTATCACTGTCCATGAGCTGACCCGAGGAACTTTTGAGTGGGTCTATCTTGTCCGTGACCTTACTTCTGTATACCTGAAAAAATCCTTTTGGGTTAGTCTTCGATTCTCTTGCAACTTTAACCTCATAATCTCTTTTTTCTTTTCTTATTCCCTTTTCTATTTCTCTCTTTAACTGAATATATTGATTTCTTAATTGCCCCTCTCCTCTTTTGATTTGCTTATATAGGCCTCTCTCTTTTGACCAGTGAGATGTTTTAATCTATTGTTCATCCATTTAGGATCACTGTTGTTTGATCTGATTTCCCTATTTGGAACATAAGTTGTCTGAGCAGCTAGAACTATGCCCTGGAAAGCGTCATATCGGCAACCATCACCACCTACCTGACCCTTAGTCAGGTCATGCCAGTTCAGCCCACCCAAGTAATTTTTCAGTCCTATGAAATCAGCCAAGCGGAAGTCAGGGACAGAGACTTGATTGCCATTATTAAGGAAATTCCACAATATATTAAAACTGAGTGATTTGTGATCACTCTCCCCGAGCTCATCATTAACCTCAAGATTGTTAATTAGCGTTTCCCTGCTGGCAAGAACCAAGTCAAGCAGGTTATTTCCTCTAGCTGGTTCTGTCACAAACTGTTTTAAAAAACAATCCTGAATCGTATCAAGAAAGTTAATATAAATAAAGTATATAATACATCGGGTATACACAGAGAGATGTATTTTGCTAAACGTATTCATACTAAGAGTTTAATCTCTGTTTTAGAGAGTAAAGTATTCTTGTCTGGTGGTGGAAAGGTTACGAGCAGCATCAATGACCCCAGTGTAGACAGTAGGCTTTAAACCCCATTACATTAATTCAAAGCATGTAAAAGATTGAAGCAAACTCTGTGAATATACGCAGAAACATTAACCACTTGGTGTGTATACCACTTGTGCGTCATGTATAGATTTTTTAACGTTACCGGCCGTCTCCCACGGAGGCTGGGTGATCCGACAAAGAAATCACTTTCACTGTCATTCAATCAGTTGCTGTATTACCAGATGAGAACTGACATTACAGTTCAGATGACCCTCCGAACCACAACATCCCCATACCTCCTTCAGAATGCAGGCACTGTACCTTCCACCTCCTGGACCAAAGTCCGGCTAACCAGTTTCCATGAATTCCTTCATCAATGTTACCGTGCTCACACTCCAACAGCACGTCAAATCATAAAAAAAACATTTGCCTCCACCCAGACCTAACAGCACTGCTGTAAGATAAGTGGCGACTAAAATGCCGAAAACAAGGGGCTAGTAACCCCTTCTCATGTATAAATTATCAGAAGGATAAAATATCAAAGTTATAGATATTAAAACACATCGACTGCCAAGGTCATTAAGGCTACAGTTTGACCAGTCACAAACCATTCACTTTCACTCGAGTTTATGTACCCACGAAGGGGAAAGGTCTGTATTCTATTACAAATATGTTGCCGGGAGGGTGCCAAACACAATAGTGTTGCCCCCTGACAAAGCTTGGGCACTTGCGTACCATGACCTGACAAAAGACACAGTGTTGATCCTGGCTAAGTGAACACTCTTCACTCAAACTTAAAACCGTAAATATCTAGCAGCCTCACGTGCATCTCATTTGGTCTGCGTCTGCATAAGTTGAATAAATACACAGACGAGGACCAAAAATCAACAGGGATATGATCTATATATTTAAATAACTATTGTATACCATTTAAGGGTTTGAATACCACACATAACGACATCTTAAGAGCAAACTAGTTTAATAATCTAATTTATTTCTTAATGTATAACTGTGTGAGTCTTGGTAATCTATAAAAAGTGTCACATTAGGTACCGATAAATATGTGAATCAGACACATGTACAAAGTTTGGAAACTTTTGCTGGGATACGTTTCGCTCACCAGGGACATTCTCAGTACGAAACTGAGCGATGAAAACATGTGTAAATATAGCAAAGAAGAGCAGGTGTAATGTAGGCTTGACATGTGCAGTATAATTGTTCCACCTGACAGCTGTTTCTTGCGGTCCAGGACCAGTTTAGCTAAAACTTTTAAAACGTTAAGACACTCGGTGTTCTGTTCTTTATCCTTGAAACTGAAAGCTGCTGATTAGTAAGTCTATTCAGGTATACACAAATACAGTTACATAGATTATCATACATAGCAGCATATGTGTAGAGAACCTGAGATAACCCCAAAAAGTCAGAGTGACTTATTTCTATTGGTGTCAAGGAAACGACGTGTGTGTGTGTGTGTGTGTATGGGTCTTCTTATTCGTCAGTCTAACCTCTCTTCTAGGTAATAATTATGACCATTAATTTTTAAAGGGTGGACCGGTAAGCCAGCGGAAGTCCTCGGTCAGATGACCAAAAGCTCCAACGGCGGTTTTTC
>NC_069404.1:51328931-51423931 GCF_026875155.1 Cherax quadricarinatus
CCCCCTACACAGCTAACAAGATAAACGCTTCTTCTCAACATAGATCTAATCTCCCAGTAAAATCCCACATACCAATCCCTCCGGGGGACTACCTGAGGGGAAATTTTCCCAAATTTCCTTCTATTTTGCCCCCAACTGAGCCCAGGGAAAGTCATTGAGATTATAAAGTCACTTAAAAAAATCGGGAATCTGTCTCGTCCCCCCATTACGTACAAGCAGCGGCCCATGTCCTTTCGCTGCTATTTCATTCTTTTAACAAGCACTAGAACTACACCTTCCCCGAAACTACTCAAATGGAAGGGGGTTACACCAATCATAAAGGGGGTGACCCTACAGATTTTAAACAACTATGGGCCAAAAATTAACTTACCATTGCACCCAAAAATCTTTGAGAATCGTGCACGGGAAAACTTATTCATTTTAAGGGCCAAACAAAATCAACCCCTCCCAATTTTTGGTTCAGGAAAAAAAAAAGCACAAGATGCAACATAAAAATGCAAAACTGCTTTACACAGCATTGGAAAATGGGAAATATCCCTGGGATTTTTATTGCCCTTTAAGAAAAGTTTTTGAAAAGTAGACACGACCCTACTCCACAAATTGATCTTTAGGAAAAAAAGAGGCCCTGCGCTTGCTTATTTCAAATTTAAAATTACAAAAAGGTACAGTACGTCACCATTAAAGAACAGCACACAACCGGCCATTGATACTGGATTTCCCGCAGGGAAGTGCCCTTGGTCCCCTGCTTTTCCCTCTTTACATCAATGATCTTCCAAAGTATCCCAACCCCTGAAACCCATTCTCTTTGTGAAAACGACTTTATGTTCTCTCACCCTAATCTTCCCACCCTCAAACCCCCTTGTGAAGGGTGATTAAAATATCGACTTGATGACACCCAATAAATTACGCTTAACATGACAAAACCACTATATTATTTTGGTGCAGAGCGGGGATGCACAAATTAACATTAAGATTGACAAACTCAATTACCCAAAATAAGGGGGAAAATTCCTGGCTTATAAACCTTACAACAAACCCGAATTTCAGCACCCTTCCAGCATATAACCCAAAAAATATCCAAAACGGTTGGGATCCTCTCCAAAAATCGATACTACGTGCGCAAAATGCCCTCTCCAAATTACCCTCACTTTTTTATCCATACCTCACCTATGCTATTGTGCTTGGGGGTCAAAATGCAGCAACACACCTAAAGCCAATAATAACCCAACAAAAAGCGGCAGTAAGAATTTTAAATCACTAAATCCATCCCTGGCAACACCCCCCCCACTCTTCATATACCTAAACATACTCCCAGTTACAGTACAATCCACACTTACTACTTGTGCAATCTTACATCTACAGGCCCTTAAACTCATAATATCACCTGACCCTAAATCGCTTTCTTATAGTTGTGACAAACCCACAGCATAACACCAGACACAAACATCTCTACGACATTCCCTCCCCGTTCCGACTAAAACCTTTACAAAAAATCATGTATGTCAAAGCCCCTAAAATCTGAATACCCTAACCCTACCTGAAAACTATAGAACTGCAAGACCACATTCATCACCTTCAAAACTAGCATAAGAAAACATCTAATCTCCCAGAACACCACCCTCAACTAACTACAACGAATACCACCTGGTGGTTCACACTTACACTCACTCACTCATTTGACCATAAACAGAAATATTAATCTCAATCTTAAAATATTAATCCTGTGATTTCTCCAATACTGAAACTATGTACTGTGCAAAACAAAAGCATTCACATTGCTAAACTCACAAACTAGTATGTAGTCACTTAGCCATAATACCAACTTACCTCATAATTTGTAATATTTTACAATTAAGAATAAAACTAAGTCTGCCCGAAATGCCTAGCCATGCTAAGCGTTCTAGTGGTACACTCTGTAATCACAATTTTACAACATGTAAACCACACAATAACCAAATTTCTGTAAACTCAGCATTGTAATCCTTATAGAGAATAAACTTTGAATTTGAATTTGAATTTGACCGTCACCAACAAAGAGACTGAGGGACTGATTACGTTCTCTGTGGTGTTTAGTTCTACTGTCTTCCAGTTACGTCCTGGAATTTGCATTGATGAAGCTACTGGATGGCGAAACGTCTATAATAAAGATACCCAGATGTTGCACATCTGTCTAATTGTTCATCTTGTCGGTATTGTCTACCATATACATAAATATCACTTTGCTGGCGTCGACCAGCTGGAACTACTGCAGTGGTATTTTCTTCTGATAATATGGCAACACTAACGCCATCATTATTACATTATTACATTTGGAGTCATGAGACAATGGAGGGGGTGGGGGTGATGGATGCATGACCTTGGAGCAGTGCCACAAGGTCAAGTCAGCGCCTGAGGTGAGGGAATGGAGAAGGATGGAAGGGAGGGAGAGAGGGGTGTGAAGGGTGAATGGGGAAGCAAGGGGGTAAAAGTGGTGGAGGGAGGGGAAGGAAGAAACAGGAGGAAGGGAGGGTGAAGAGGAGGAAGTTAGGCGCGGTATAGCCTTCCCTTGTCAAAAACTCGCCAGGAAGAGTTGAGCCAAGAAAAAGAGGATAGCCGTGGGGATAGGGGAAGGAATCTGGCCAAGTTGGTACTCACGAGACGGTGAGGAGGTCAGAAGGGAGTGGCTGGACGGGACGTAAAGGGGAAGGGTGGAATGTGAAAGGTAGAGAAAGGTGGGGGAGGGGTGTAAGATGAGAGTAGTGATATTAGAATCAGATTTTGTCACTGAAATGGTTGATTAATTTCACACTCTCTCCATTGTGTTGTGGGTAGCGCAAGAGCATGTGGATGCACACAAGGCCCAGGAGCTAGAATCTAGGCGGGTTAGCAGGAGTAAATTTGGGTTGGTTGAATAATTGGGTTTAATTTTAATTATATCCACTATATGAGGGTCATCAATACTGCATGTCACCTGTACACCACCAGTCACTACACGAGGGTCATCAATACTGCATGTCACCTGTACACCACCAGTCACTACACGAGGGTCATCAAATACTGCAATGTCACCTGTCCACCACCAATTTACTACACGAGGTCATCAATACTGCATGTCACCGATCACCACCCAGTCACTTCACGTGGATCATCAATTACGCATGTCACTGTTCACCACCGTCACTACAACGAGGGTCCATCAATACTGCATGTCCACCTGTACACCAACAGATCGCTTCACGAGGATCATCATACTGCATGCTATCACATGTACACACCATCACTACACGAGGTCCATCAATACTGCATGTCACCTGTACACCACCAGTCACTTCACGAGGATCATCAATACTGCATGTCACTTGTACACCACCAGTCACTACACGAGGGTCATCAATACTGCATGTCACTTGTACACCACCAGTCACTACACGAGGGTCATCAATACTGCATGTCACTTGTACACCACCAGTCACTACACGAGGGTCATCAATACTGCATGTCACTTGTACACCACCAGTCACTACACGAGGGTCATCAATACTGCATGTCACCTGTACACCACCAGTCACTACACGAGGGTCATCAATACTGCATGTCAACCTGTACACCACCAGTCACACACGAGGGTCATCAAATACTGGCATGTCACTTGTACAACCAACAGTCCACTACACGAGGATCATCAATACTGAATGTCACTTGTACACCACCAGTCACTACACGAGGGTCATCAATACTGCATGTCACCTGTACACCACCAGTCACTACACGAGGGTCATCAATACTGCATGTCACTTGTACACCACCAGTCACTACACGAGGGTCATCAATACTGCATGTCACTTGTACACCACCAGTCACTACACGAGGGTCATCAATACTGCATGTCACCTGTACACCACCAGTCACTACACGAGGGTCATCAATACAGCATGTCCACTTGTACAGCAACCAGTCACTACACGAGGTCATCAATACTGCATGTCACCTGTACACCACCAGTCACTACACGAGGGTCATCAATACTGCATGTCACTTGTACACCACCAGTCACTACACGAGGGTCATCAATACTGCATGTCACTTGTACACCACCAGTCACTACACGAGGGTCATCAATACTGCATGTCACTTGTACACCACCAGTCACTACACGAGGGTCATCAATACTGCCTGGTCACTTGTACAACCACAAAAGTCACTTCAACGAGGGTCATCAATACTGCATGTCACTTGTACACCACCATCACTACACAGTCATCAATCTGCATGTCACTTGTACACCCACCAGTCACTACAACGAGGGTCATATCAATACTGCATGTCACTTGTACACCACAGTCACTACACAGGGTCATCAATACTGCATGTCACCTGTAACACCCCCAGTCACTACACAGAGGTCTCAATACTGGCAATTGACTTGGTACACCACCAGTCCACTACATCGGGTCTCAATAACTGCATGTCCACCTGTACACCACCAGTCACTACACGAGGGTCCATCAATACTGCATGTCCCCTTGTACACCAACCAGTCACTCACGAGAATTCATCAATACTGCATGTCACTTGTACACCACCAGTCACTACACGAGGGTCATCAATACTGCATGTCACCTGTACACCACCAGTCACTTCACGAGGATCATCAATACTGCATGTCACTTGTACACCACCAGTCACTACACGAGGGTCATCAATACTGCATGTCACTTGTACACCACCAGTCACTACACGAGGGTCATCAATACTGCATGTCACCTGTACACCACCAGTCACTTCACGAGGATCATCAATACTGCAAGTCCTAATTGTACACACACCAGTCCACTACACGAGGGTCATCAATACTGCATGTCACCTGTACACCACCAGTCACTTCACGAGGATCATCAATACTGCATGTCACTTGTACACCACCAGTCACTACACGAGGGTCATCAATACTGCATGTCACTTGAACACCACCATTCCACTAACTACACGAGGGTCATCAATACGTGGCATGTCACTTTGTACAGCACCAGTCAGCTAACAACGAGGGGTCATCAATACGCATTCACTTGTACAAACGCACCAGTTCACTACACGAGGAATCATCAATACTGCATGTCCACCTGTACAACCACCAGTCACTACAACGAGGGTCATCAATACTGCATGTCACCTGTCACACCAGTCACTACACGAGGGTCATCAATACTGCATGTCACTTGTACACCACCAGTCACTACACGAGGGTCATCAATACTGCATGTCACTTGTACACCACCAGTCACTACACGAGGGTCATCAATACTGCATGTCACCTGTACACCACCAGTCACTAACCGAAGGTCATCATATAGCTGCATGTCCACTTGTATCAGCACCAGTCCCACAACAACGAGGGTCATCAATACTGCATGTCACCTGTACACCCCCAGTCACTACACGAGGACCATCAATACTGCATGTCCACTTTGTACACCACCATCACTACACGAGGGTCATCAATACTGCATGTCACTTGTACACCACCAGTCACTACACGAGGGTCATCAATACTGCATGTCACTTGTACACCACTAGTCACCTACACTATGGCATCCAATACTATGCATGTCACTTGTACACCACCATCACTACACGAGGTCTCAATACAGCATGTTCACCTGTACAGCCACCAGTCACTACACGAGGGTCATCAATACTGCATGTCACCTGTACACCACCAGTCACTACACGAGGGTCATCAATACTGCATGTCACTTGTACACCACCAGTCACTACACGAGGGTCATCAATACTGCATGTCACTTGTACACCACCAGTCACTACACGAGGGTCATCAATACTGCATGTCACCTGTACACCACCAGTCACTACACGAGGGTCATCATTACTGCAATGTCACTCGTACACCACCAGTCAGTACAACGAGGGTCATCAATACTGCATGTCCACATGTACACCACCAGTCACTACACGAAGGGCATCAATACTGCATTCACTTTGGTACACCACCCAGTCACTACAACGAGGGTCATCAATACTCATGTCACTTGTACACCACCAGTCACTACACGAGGGTCATCAATACTGCATGTCACTTGTACACCACCAGTCACTACACGAGGGTCATCAATACTGCATGTCACCTGTACACCACCAGTCACTACACGAGTTCATCAATACTGCATGTCACTTGTACACCACCAGTCACTACACGAGGGTCATCAATACTGCATGTCACTTGTACACCACCAGTCACTACACGAGGGTCATCAATACTGCATGTCACCTGTACACCACCAGTCACTTCACGAGGGGTCATTCAATACGGCATGTCACCTGTACACCACCAGTCAACTTCACGGATGTCAGATCAATACAGCCGTCACCTGTACACCAAAAGTCACTTCACGAGGGTCATCAATACTGCATGTCACTTGTACACCACCAGTCACTACACGAGGGTCATCATACTGCTGTCACTTGTACAACCCACCAGTCACTACACGAGGTCCATCAATACTGCATGCACTTGTACAACCACCAGTCACTACACGAGTGGGTCATCATACTGCATGTCACTTGTAGCACCCGACCCAGTCCACTACACGAGGGTCATCAATACTGCATGTCACCCTGTACACCACCAGTCACTACAAACGAGGGTCATCGATACTGCAATGTCCACTTGTACACCACCAGTCCCACTAACACGAGGGTCATCATACTGCATGTCACTTGTACACCCACCAGTCACTACACGAGGGTCATCAATACGCATGTTCAATCTTGACACCACTCATTCTCCTACACGAGGGTCATCAATACTGCATGTCACTTGTACACCACCAGTCACTACACAAGGGTCATCAATACTGCATGTCACCTGTACACCACCAGTCACTACACGAGGGTCATCAATACTGCATGTCACTTGTACACCACCAGTCACTACACGAGGGTCATCAATACTGCATGTCACTTGTACACCCAACCATCCCACTACACGAGGGTCATCAATACTGCATGTCACTTGTACACCACCAGTCACTACACGAGGGTCATCAATACTGCATGTCACTTGTACACCACCAGTCACTACACGAGGGTCATCAATACTGCATGTCACTTGTACACCACCAGTCACTACACGAGGGTCATCAATACTGCATGTCACTTGTACACCACCAGTCACTACACGAGGGTCATCAATACTGCATTTCACCTGTAATCACACCCCAGTCACTACACAGGGTCATCATACTGCATGGGAATGTACCCCACCATCAACTACACGAGGGGTCATCAATACTGCATGTCACCTGTACACCACCAGTCACTACTACACGGGGTCCATCCATACTGCATGTCACCTGTACACCACCAGTCCACTACACGAGGGTATCAATACTGGCATGTCCACTTGTACAGCCACCCAGTCACTACACGAGGGTCATCAATAACTGCATGTCACTTGTACACACACCAGGTCACTAACACGAGGGTCATCAATACTGCATGTCACCTGTACACCACCAGTCACTACACGAGGGTCATCAATACTGCATGTCACCTGTACACCACCAGTCACTACACGAGGGTCATCAATACTGCATGTCACCTGTACACCACCAGTCACTACACGAGGGTCATAAATACTGGCATTTCACTTTACACCACCAGTCACTACACGAGGGTCATCAATACGCCCATGTCACCTGTACACCACCAGTCACTACACGAGGGTCATCAATACTGCATGTCACTTGTACACCACCAGTCACTACACGAGGGTCATCAATACTGCATGTCACCTGTACACCACCAGTCACTACACGAGGGTCATCAATACTGCATGTCACCCCTGTACAAACCACCAGTCACTACAACGAGGGTCATCAATACTGCTGTCACTTGTACACGCACCAGTCACTACACGAGGGTCATCAATACAGCCTGTCACTTGTACCACCACCCATCACTACACGAGAGGGTACAACAATACTGCATGTCCTTGACACCACCATCCACTACACGAGGGTCATCAATACTTCATGTTCACCTGTAACCACCAGTCCCTACACGAGGGTCACAATACTGCATGTCACTTGTACACCACCAGTCCACTACAACGAGGGTCATCAATACTGCATGTCACTTGTAACTCCACCTAGTCACTACACGAGGGTCATCAATACTGCATGTCACTTGTACACCACCAGTCACTACACGAGGGGTCATATACTGCATGTCACTTGTACACCACCAGTCACTACACGAGGGTCATCAATACTGCATGTCACTTGTACACCACCAGTCACTACACGAGGGTCCTCAATACTGCATGTCCACTGTACACCACCCTCACTACACGAGGGTCCATGCAATACTGCATGTCACTTGTACAACCACCAGTCACTACACGAGGTCATCATACTGCATGTCCACCTGTACACCACCATCACTACACGAGTGTCATCAATACTGGCATGTCACTTGTACACTCACCAGTCACTACACGAAGGGTCATCAATACTGCATGTCACTTGACACCACCAGTCACTACACGTAGGTCATTCAATACTGCATGTCACCTGTACACCACCAGTCCACTACAGAGGTCACAATACTGCATGTCACCTGTACACCACAGTCCACTAACACGAGGGTCATCAATACGCATGTCACTTGGTACACCACCAGTCACTACACGAGGGTCATCAATTACTGCATGCACTTGTACAACCACCATTCACTTACACGAGGGCATCAATACTGCATGTCACCTGTCACCACCAGTCACTACAACACGAGGGTCTTCAATAACTGCATGTCACTTGTCACCACCAGTCATTACAACGAGGGTCCTATCAATACTGCATTCACTTGTACACCACCAGTCACTACACAGGGTCACAATACTGCATGTCACTTGTACACCACCAGTCACTACACGAGGGTCATCATACGGCATGTCACCTGTACACCACCATCCACTACATCGAGGGTCATCAATACTGCCCATGTCACTTGTACAACCACCAGTCACTACAACACGAAGGGTCATCAATACAGCATGTCACTTGTACAACCACCATCACAACGAGGTCACAATACTGCAATGTCTACCTGTACACCACCCAGTCCTGTACCGAGGGTCATCAATACTGCAATGTCACTTGTACACCAACAGTCACACAACGAGGTCATCAATACTGCATGTCCACTTGTACACCACCAGTCATACACGAGGTTCATCCAATATGCATGTCACTTTTACACCACCATTCACTAACACGAGGGTCATCATACTGCATGTCACCTGTACACCACCAGTCTCTAACACGAGGGACATCAATACTGCATGTCACTTGTACGACTCACAGTCACTACACGATGGTCATCAATACTGCATGTCACCTTAGCACCACCAGTCAGTACAGCACTAGGGTCATCAATACTGCATTCACTTGTTCACCACCAGTCACTACACGAGGTCATCAATACTGCATGTCCACTTGTACACCACAGTCACTTCTCGAGTCATCAATACTGGCAGTCACTTGTACACACACCAGTTCACTACACGAGGGTCATCAATACTGCATGTCACCTTAAGCACCACCAGTCACAACACGAGGGTCCATCAATACTGCATTCACATGTAACACCAACAGGTCACTACACGAGGGTCATCAATACTGCATGTCACCTGTACACCACCAGTCACTACACGAGGGTCATCAATACTGCATGTCACTTGTACACCACCAGTCACTACACGAGGGTCATCAATACTGCATGTCACTTGTACACCACCAGTCACTACAAACGAGGGTTCCCAATACTGCATGTCCACTTGTAACCACCAGTCACTACACGAGGGTCATCAATACTCTGCATGACACCTGTAAACCACGAGTCCACACAACGAGGGTCATCAATACTGGCAAGTCACTTGTACAACCACCAGTCACTACACGAGGTCATCAATACTGCATGTCACTTGTACACCACCAGTCACTACACGAGGGTCATCAATACTGCATGTCACCTGTACACCACCAGTCACTACACGAGGGTCATCAATACTGCATGTCACCTGTACAACCACCAGTCCTCTACACGAGGGTCATCAATACTGCCTGTCCACTTGTACACCACCAAGTCACTACACGAGGGTCATCAATACTGCAAGTCCCACCTTGTACAACCACAGTCCCTACAGGAGGGTCATCAATACTGCATGTCACTTGTACACCCACCAGTCACTAACACAGGTCATGCAATAGCTGCAGTCACCGTACAGCCCACCAGTCACTACTACACGAGGGTCCTCAATACTGCATGTCACTTTGTAATACACCACCAGTCCCTACACGAGGGTCATCGATACAGTGCATGTCACCCTGTACACCACCAGTCACTACACGAGGGTCTTCAATACTGCATGTCACTTGTACACCACCAGTCACTCATAGCAGCGTGGAGTACATCAGCTACTTGCGATGTCACTTGTATACCATACACACCAGTCACTACACGAGGGCATCTATAACTGTGCATTTCACCTGGTAACACCACAGTCACTACACGAGTCATCAATACTGCATGTCCACTTGTACACCACAGTCACTAACTACAGAACGAGGGTCAATCAAATACTGAATTCACTTGTACACCACCAGTCACTACACGAGGGTCATCAATACTGCATGTCACTTGTACACCACCAGTCACTACACGAGGGTCATCAATACTGCATGTCACTTGTACACCACCAGGAGTCAAAATAAACTCTCAGTATATATATATAAATAAAGCGCATATACATCTTTGTGTATATATACTTAATGTACATCCACATAAATATCTAAAAAAATTTGTTATAATTAAATTTAAAATTCTTTATGATTAATTAGATACATGTATAACACTTGGGTACATTCACTGTGGAGACGTTTCTCCACACTGTGGCTTCATCAGGCCAATACGGAGAAGAATGGTGAAGATGATAGGAAGCTTGACGTAATCAGTCCCTCAGCCTGGCATCAGTCCTTGACATCTAACACAGGTTATTGTCCTGGCTGTGTTAGTTACCATTTTGTCCCAGGCACATGTCGATTAGACACTAGGCCTGTTGTGTGAGTGTGTGTGTGTGTGTTGTGTGTGTGAGGTGTGGTGTGATGTTTGTGTTGTGTGTGTGTGTTGTGTGTGTGTGTTGTGTGTGGATGCGTGTGTGTGATGCGTGTGTGTTGATGCTGTGGTGTGCTGCGTGTGTGTATGCGTGTGTGTGATGCTGTGTGTGTGTGTGTGTGTTGATGCGTTTGTGGTATGCGTGTGTGTGATGCGTGTGTGTGATGCGTGTGTGTGTGTGTGGTGTGGTGATGCCGTGTGTGTGATGCGTGTGTGTGATGCGTGTGTGTGATGCGTGTGTGTGATGCGTGTGTGTGATGCGTGTGTGTGATGCGTGTGTGTGATGCGTGTGTGTGATGCGTGTGTGTGATGCGTGTGTGTGATGCGTGTGTGTGATGCGTGTGTGTGATGCGTGTGTGTATCCCTCAACACGTGAACAATGAAATGCATAGCATTCAAGAAAGTGGCCAAAACTTTGATCACATACTTTGTATGTATGTGAGTCATTATCTTATGTGTACACAACTCTGTATGAATTACTTGTGAAAATGGTATAAAATATCGACAAGTTGAAGATTAAGACACACGTGTAACAGTTGGGTGTCTTTATTGATAAAACGTCTCGCTTACACAGTAGACCATGGAACTGAGCTCTTCTCCAGGCTGAGGGACTGACCACCACCATGGAACTGAGCTCTTCTCCAGGCTGAGGGACTGACCACCACCATGGAACTGAGCTCTTCTCCAGGCTGAGGGACTGACCACCACCATGGAACTGAGCTCTTCTCCAGGCTGAGGGACTGACCACCACATGGAACTGAGCTCTTCTCCAGGCTGAGGGACTGACCACCACCATGGAACTGAGCTCTTCTCCAGGCTGAGGGACTGACCCACCACCATGGAACTGAGCTCTTCTCCAGGCTGAGGGACTGACCACCACCATGGAACTGAGCTCTTCTCCAGGCTGAGGGACTAACCACCACCATGGAACTGAGCTCTTCTCCAGGCTGAGGGACTAACCACCACCATGGAACTGAGCTCTTCTCCAGGCTGAGGGACTGACCACCACCATGGAACTGAGCTCTTCTCCAGGCTGAGGGACTGACCACCACCATGGAACTGAGCTCTTCTCCAGGCTGAGGGACTGACCACCACCATGGAACTGAGCTCTTCTCCAGGCTGAGGGACTGACCACCACCATGGAACTGAGCTCTTCTCCAGGCTGAGGGACTGACCACCACCATGGAACTGAGCTCTTCTCCAGGCTGAGGGACTGACCACCACCATGGAACTGAGCTCTTCTCCAGGCTGAGGGACTAACCACCACCATGGAACTGAGCTCTTCTCCAGGCTGAGGGACTGACCACCACCATGGAACTGAGCTCTTCTCCAGGCTGAGGGACTGACCACCACCATGGAACTGAGCTCTTCTCCAGGCTGAGGGACTGACCACCACCATGGAAACTGAGCTCTTCTCCAGGCTGAGGGACTGACCACCACCATGGAACTGAGCTCTTCTCCAGGCTGAGGGACTGACCACCACCATGGAACTGAGCTCTTCTCCAGGCTGAGGGACTGACCACCACCATGGAACTGAGCTCTTCTCCAGGCTGAGGGACTGACCACCACCATGGAACTGAGCTCTTCTCCAGGCTGAGGGACTGGCCACCACCATGGAACTGAGCTCTTCTCCAGGCTGAGGGACTGGCCACCACCATGGAACTGAGCTCTTCTCCAGGCTGAGGGACTGACCACCACCATGGAACTGAGCTCTTCTCCAGGCTGAGGGACTGACCACCACCATGGAACTGAGCTCTTCTCCAGGCTGAGGGACTGACCACCACCATGGAACTGAGCTCTTCTCCAGGCTGAGGACTGACCACCACCATGGAACTGAGCTCTTCTCCAGGCTGAGGGACTAACCACCACCATGGAACTGAGCTCTTCTCCAGGCTGAGGGACTGGCCACCACCATGGAACTGAGCTCTTCTCCAGGCTGAGGGACTGACCACCACCATGGAACTGAGCTCTTCTCCAGGCTGAGGGACTAACCACCACCATGGAACTGAGCTCTTCTCCAGGCTGAGGGACTGGCCACCACCATGGAACTGAGCTCTTCTCCAGGCTGAGGGACTGGCCACCACCATGGAACTGAGCTCTTCTCCAGGCTGAGGGACTGACCACCACCATGGAACTGAGCTCTTCTCCAGGCTGAGGGACTGACCTCCACCATGGAACTGAGCTCTTCTCCAGGCTGAGGGACTGACCACCACCATGGAACTGAGCTCTTCTCCAGGCTGAGGACTGACCACCACCATGGAACTGAGCTCTTCTCCAGGCTGAGGGACTGACCACCCACCATGGAACTGAGCTCTTCTCCAGGCTGAGGGACTGACCACCACCATGGAACTGAGCTCTTCTCCAGGCTGAGGGACTTACCACCACCATGGAACTGAGCTCTTCTCCAGGCTGAGGGACTGACCACTACCATGGAACTGAGCTCTTTTCCAGGCTGAGGAACTGACCAACACAATGGAGCTGAGCTCTTCTCCAGGCTGAGGGACTGACCACCACCATGGAACTGAGCTCTTCTCCAGGCTGAGGGACTGACCACCACCATGGAACTGAGCTCTTCTCCAGGCTGAGGGACTGACCACCACCATGGAACTGAGCTCTTCTCCAGGCTGAGGAACTGACCACCACCATGGAACTGAGCTCTTCTCCAGGCTGAGAGACTGACCACCACCATGGAACTGAGCTCTTCTCCAGGCTGAGGAACTGACCACCACCATGGAACTGAGCTCTTCTCCAGGCTGAGAGACTGACCACCACCATGGAACTGAGCTCTTCTCCAGGCTGAGGGACTGACCACCACCATGGAACTGAGCTCTTCTCCAGGCTGAGGGACTGACCACCTCAAATTCTACGACTACAAGGGTGATGGACTGATTACATCGTCTCCAAATCTCTTCTGCTCCTGCCAACTTTTCTGTACTCGACTGAAGAAGCCTACTGTGTAGGCGAAACGTTTCGGAATAAAGATACCTAACTGTTGCTTATGTGTCTTACTTACCAACCATAGTTTTAACTAACAATCATAAAAAATATTATATAGTGTAAAACTCGCCGTCTTGTTTAAGATGCAGAACAAAATCTTCAGAATATTAGCGGTAAAGATAAGTGGTTCAGAGAACCAACAAGTTGATAAATCAAACACACGTGTAACACTTGCGTATCTCTACTGGGGGAACGTTTCGCCCCACAGTGGCTTCATCAGCCCATACAAAGGAGAATGGTGACTGAGTCCCTCAGCCTGGAGTCTTCTTCAATCCACTCCAAGCTGTGGGACTGATTACCTCAGTCTCCCCATCTTCACCATTCTTCTTTGTATTGGACTGATGAAGCCACTGTGTGGCTAAACGTTTCTACAGTAGAGATACCCAAGTGTTGCACATGCGTCTAATTTATCAGAGAGAGATAGGGAGTGCCACCCACGCCTCCAGGCGTCGGGCCAGAGATTATTCAAGCTTGCTGCTAAAACTAGCCTAAGGTGCATGAACCACTGTGAATGTTCTTGTTGCTGCCTGCTTACGTCTGTTGGCTGTGTCCTCAACCTGTTGCTGACGTCCGTTCTCTCACAGACTTTGACATATGGCGGATTTTTGTTGACCGTGGTCCAGAGAATGTTGGAGCGTGTTGGATGCCTTCTTGTAAAGAATGCCAAAAGCATTCAGCTAGGCCTGTGCATGACGCAGACTGTAGGGTAGGTTCTGGTATAAGCAGACTGTAGGGTAGGGTGTGAGCAGGTGTAAGCCTAGACAGTTGTTGTTAGGCGCGGGTGTTAGCAGGTGTAGGTGCTGACAGATGTAGGTGTGAGTGTAGGCAGAGACAGTTGTTGACACGTGTGTGTTTTAATAGGTATTTGAAGGTGTTGACAGGTGAAAGTGTTGACAGGTGAAGGTGTTGACAGGTGAAGGTGTTGACAGGTGAAGGTGTTGACAGGTGAAGGTGTTGACAGGTGAAGGTGTTGACAGGTGAAGGTGTTGACAGGTGAAGGTGTTGACAGGTGAAGGTGTTGACAGGTGAAGGTGTTGACAAGTGAAAGTGTTGACAGGTGAAGGTGTTGACAGGTGAAGGTGTTGACAAGTGAAAGTGTTGACAGGTGGTGTTGACAGGTGAGAGTGTTGGCAGGTGAAGGTGTTGACAGGTGAAGGTGTTGACAAGTGAAAGTGTTGACAGGTGAAGGTGTTGACAGGTGAAGGTGTTGACAGGTGAAGGTGTTGACAGGTGAAGGTGTTGACAGGTGAAGGTGTTGACAAGTGAAGGTGTTGACAGGTGAAGGTGTTGACAGGTGAAGGTTGACAGGTGAAGGTTGTTGACAGGTGAAGGTGTTGACAGGTGAAGGTGTTGACAAGTGAAAGTGTTGACAGGTGGTGTTGACAGGTGAGAGTGTTGGCAGGTGAAGGTGTTGACAAGTGAAAGTGTTGACAGGTGAAAGTGTTGACAGGTGAAAGTGTTGACAGGTGGTGTTGACAGGTTAAAGTGTTGACAGGTGAAGGTGTTGACAGGTGAGGGTGTTGACAAGTGAACTTGTAGACAGGTGAAGGTGTTGACAGGTGAAAGTGTTGACAGGTGAGTGTTGACAGGTGTATACTAACAAGGGGTGACAGCAGATGACACATGACCATTGTCAACAATGTTGATGGAAATTATGGCGGTGGTGATGGTAATGATGGGAGTGTTCAGGGGGGGCGGATGGGGCAACGGTCCAAGACCAGGCCTCTCGGTGGATCAGTGCCTGATCATTCAGACTGTTACTGCTGGCCTCATGCAGTCCAGCGTACGAACCACAGCCTGGCAGGTCTGAAGTGACTTTAGGTATCTGTCCAGCTCTCTCTTAAAGACAGCCAGGAGGTCTATTGGTAGTCTTCCCTTATGTGTGATGAGAGGCTGTTGAAGTCTTGGACCCCTTACACTTATTGTACCGTCTACCGAGTCTTGTCCTTTCCTAGGGAGTGATGATGTTAATATTGATGGTGATAATGATGGTAAAGATGATAGTGAGGACAATAAGAATGGCTTTCATAGTGATGTAATGTAGGGGTAACTGTTGTGGTTAAGGGAGAGGAAATGTTGGAGAAGACCATACCACCACCACCACGTCCAAATTCTCCCTTCCTCCTCCCTTCCTCCTCCCTTCCTCCTCCCTTCCTCCTCCCTTCCTCCTCCCTTCCTCCTCCCTTCCTCCTCCCTTCCTCCTCCTCCCTTCCTCCTCGAGTTCTTGGCCCTTCACCAAACACGTTCCGGGAGTGTCAGAGATGCCTATCTGTCGTCCTTAGGGTCGCATTCACTACATATTGTATGGTGTATAACGACCCTGACATCCAGTGTATGGAGACGCTGTGGCACTACGTGGCACTACTGGACACTCGACTGTGGCACTGAATTATTACTCTGGGAATTTTCTAACAGCTTTCTCTAGTTTTGGTCATATTTGCTGAAATGAGGGTTCTGTGCTGGCCCTGAGTACCTTTCTACAGGTCTGATTACATGGTATGGTAAAACACTTTTTGTTCTGGCATCTGATTGTCATTCTCAGGTGTGCCAGCGCGGGTACACGCGGTCATAATTTGGCTGACAAGCTCCTCCGATGATATGTTTGGTCTTATGCTCACCCCAAGGTCTCTCAGGTCTCTGAGATCCATATCCTCTGGTCTTAACAATCTCTATTCCGTAATCGGTCTTTTCTCTCCTTCCTCAGTTTTCACAGCCTTGCACCTGCTGGAGTTGAAGTCCAACAGCCACTTATCTTACTATTCCTGTAGCCCATTTGACAACCACCTGGCGATCTAGGGCTGTAGGCCACCTTAAGATGGCTCTGCTCCCCGTGCAGTTGCCTAAACGACTGCAGGACTCATTGTTGTTCGGGTGTGTCTCAAATAATATAATGGGGGATCGAGCATCTTGGCACTGTTGTTGTCACTCATGGTGTTACTGGCACTGCTGATGTCACTACGGTGTTACTGGCACTGCTGATGTCACTAACGTGTTACTGGCACTGCTGATGTCACTAACGGTGTTACTGGCACTGCTGATGTCACTAACGGTGTTACTGGCACTGCTGATGTCACTAACGGTGTTTACTGGCACTGCTGATGTCACTAACGGTGTTACTGGCACTGCTGATGTCACTAACGGTGTTTACTGGCACTGCTGATGTCACTAACGGTGTTACTGGCACTGCTGATGTCACTAACGGTGTTACTGGCACTGCTGATGTCACTAACGATGTTACTGGCACTGCTGATGTCAGTAACGGTGTTACTGGCACTACTGATGTCACTAACGGTGTTACTGGCACTGCTGATGTCACTAACGGTGTTACTGGCACTGCTGATGTCACTAACGGTGGTTACTAGGGCCACTACTGATGTCACTAACGGTGTTACTGGCACTGCTGATGTCACTAACGGTGTTACTGTGCAGCTGATGTCACTAACGGTGTTACTGGCACTGCTGATGTCACTAACGGTGTTACTGGTACTGCTGATGTCACTAACGGTGTTACTGGCACTGCTGATGTCACTAACGGTGTTACTGGCACTGCTGATGTCACTAACGGTGTTACTGGCACTGCTGATGTCACTAACGGTGTTACTGGCACTGCTGAGTCACTAACGGTGTTACTGGCACTGCTGATGTCACTAACGGTGTTACTGGCACTGCTGATGTCACTAACGGTGTTACTGGCACTGCTGATGTCACTAACGGTGTTACTGGCACTGCTGATGTCACTAACGGTGTTACTGGCACTGCTGATGTCACTAACGGTGTTACTGGCACTGCTGATGTCACTAACGGTGTTACTGGCACTGTTGATGTCACTAACGGTGTTACTGGCACTGCTGATGTCACTAACGGTGTTACTGGCACTGTTGATGTCACTAACGGTGTTACTGGCACTGCTGATGTCACTAACGTGTTTACTGGCACTGTTGATGTCACTAACGGTGTTACTGGCACTGCTGATGTCACTAACGGTGTTACTGGCACTGTTGATGTCACTAACGGTGTTACTGGCACTGCTGATGTCACTAACGGTGTACTGGCACTGCTGATGTCACTAACGGTGTTACTGGCACTGCTGATGTCACTAACGGTGTTACTGGCACTGCTGATGTCACTAACGGTGTTACTGGCACTGTTGATGTCACTAACGGTGTTACTGGCACTGCTGATGTCACTAACGTGTTACTTGGCACTGTTGATGTCACTAACGGTGTTACTGGCACTGCTGATGCCACGACCGAACAGATTTCGCTATCTCCAGTGGTACAGGTGTAATATACCGGACATGCGCTATACTAGTGCAGTGTACCTGGACATGCGCTATACTAGTGCAGTGTACCTGGACATGCGCTATACTAGTGCAGTGTACCTGGACATGCGCTATACTAGTACAGTGTACCTGGACATGCGCTATACTAGTGTAATGTACCTGGACATGCGCTAAAACTAGTGCAGTGTACCTGGACATGCGCTATACTAGTGTAATGTACCTGGACATGCGCTATACTAGTGCAGTGTACTGGACATGCGCTATACTATGCAGTGTACCTGGACATGCGCTATACTAGTGTAATGTACCTGGACATGCGCTATACTAGTGCAGTGTACCTGGACATGCGCTATACTAGTGCAGTGTACCTGGACATGCGCTATACTAGTGCAGTGTACCTGGACATGCGCTATACTAGTGCAGTGTACCTGGACATGCGCTAAAACTAGTGCAGTGTACCTGGACATGCGCTATACTAGTGCAGTGTACCTGGACATGCGCTATACTAGTGCAGTGTACCTGGACATGCGCTATACTAGTGTAATGTACCTGGACATGCGCTATACTAGTGCAGTGTACCTGGACATGCGCTATACTAGTGTAATGTACCTGGACATGCGCTATACTAGTGTAATGTACCTGGACATGCGCTATACTAGTGTAATGTACCTGGACATGCGCTATACTAGTGCAGTGTACCTGGACATGCGCTATACTAGTGTAATGTACCTGGACATGCGCTATACTAGTGCAGTGTACCTGGACATGCGCTATACTAGTGCAGTGTACCTGGACATGCGCTATACTAGTGTAATGTACCTGGACATGCGCTATACTAGTGCAGTGTACCTGGACATGCGCTATACTAGTGCAGTGTACCTGGACATGCGCTATACTAGTGTAATGTACCTGGACATGCGCTATACTAGTTAATGTACCTGGACATGCGCTATACTAGTGTAATGTACCTGGACATGCGCTATACTAGTGCAGTGTACCTGGACATGCGCTATACTAGTGTAATGTACCTGGACATGCGCTATACTAGTGTAATGTACCTGGACATGCGCTTATACTAGTGCAGTGTACCTGGACATGCGCTATACTAGTACAGTGTACCTGGACATGCGCTATACTAGTGTAATGTACCTGGACATGCGCTATACTAGTGCAGTGTACCTGGACATGCGCTATACTAGTGTAATGTACCTGGACGTGAGCTATACTAGTGCAGTGTACCTGGACATGCGCTATACTAGTGCAGTGTACCTGGACATGCGCTATACTAGTGTAATGTACCTGGACATGCGCTATACTAGTGCAGTGTACCTGGACATGCGCTATACTAGTGCAGTGTACCTGGACATGCGCTATACTAGTGCAGTGTACCTGGACATGCGCTATACTAGTGCAGTGTACCTGGACATGCGCTATACTAGTGCAGTGTACCTGGACATGCGCTATACTAGTGCAGTGTACCTGGACATGCGCTATACTAGTGCAGTGTACCTGGACATGCGCTATACTAGTGCAGTGTACCTGGACATGCGCTATACTAGTGCAGTGTACCTGGACATGCGCTATACTAGTGCAGTGTACCTGGACATGCGCTATACTAGTGTAATATACTTGGACATGCGCTATACTAGTGCAGTGTACCTGGACATGCGCTATACTAGTGTAATATACTTGGACATGCGCTGTCTTATTTCTATAAATTCAATGTCCAGCTCGTGGCCGAGGAGAGTTAGTCTACGTTGTGCCTTCTCTGTGCCCTCTCTAATTACCTATTTACCAATGTCTTTTGTGTGTGTGTGTGTATGTGTGTGTTAGTGTTATTGCCTGTTTCAGCGTGTGCGGTAATGTGCTCTAGCTCTTGTCCCGTCTCTTAACTCTCGACCGATTAGATTACGTAAGGTTCGTCAGGAAACAAGACAAGTGTTTCCTGACGCGGGTCACATAATGACCTGTCGATGGAGCTCTGGTCATCGACCTAATTAACTACAATATTCCTGTGATTTTGTAACCTTCTCCTTGGTGTTCGTACCCTCTATTTCACTGTTCAGTTCACTGTATTTCGTAGCCACTCCCAACCTTAAATGATTAACTTCGTTAGAGATTAACATATTACCTGGAGTTTACCTGGAGAGAGTTTCGGGGGTCAACGCCCCCGCGGCCCGGTCTGTGACCAGGCCTCCTGGTTGTAAACAAAGTACATTGCCGTCTAGATAATCCTGGAAATCAAAGCACTTTAGTGAATGAGTCTTCAGTAGGTATTTTATTGTTAATGAGCCAAAGAGGCCATTTAATTGTTACTGAGTCAAGGAGGCCATTTAATTGCTGAGCAAAGGAGGCCATTTAATTGCTACTGAGCCAAGAAGGCCATTTAATTGTTACTGAATCAAGGAGGCCATTTAATTGCTACTGAGCCAAGAAGGCCATTTAATTGTTACTGAATCAAGGAGGCCATTTAATTGTTACTGAGCCAAGAAGGCCATTTAATTGTTACTGAATCAAGGAGGCCATTTAATTGCTACCGAGCCAAGAAGGCCATTTAATTGTTACTGAATCAAGGAGGCCATTTAATTGCTACTGAGCCAAGAAGGCCATTTAATTGTTACTGAATCAAGGAGGCTATTTAATTGTCCCGTTGGGTTCGGTAACGTGGATTGGGTAAGGATACTCACATAGGCAATAGTAGAGTATAATTGAAACGGAGGCTTGGCCTGCCTCTCTGTTCCCTATCCTTTCGACTGACTCCGAGATGGTTCCTAGGGGTGAGTGGGTTTAAAACATGCTAAGGTCAGCTGTAACAGATTCTGAATAACAAGTGATTCACACGATGGTTGGCAGTGAGTCACTACTACTGACACTGGTAACTGGTTACTGGTACTACTGAGAGCTCGGCGACGCTAACGTACGTCGTCCCGACATACAGCTAATACAAACTAGAGATGGCAGGTGTACGGTATGGGCTGATTCTATACAGTGTCAAAATACACAACAATTGAACATTATAACATACATAAGGAGAATATCAGAATGGAAGCTAACATAACTTACTGTAATGCATTACAAGGTATGATATAGAACAACTGATAGAATGAAACTCAACATTGGGATTACACAATAGAAGTGACAATAAAAAAAATTTTGATTGATCGATCTGTATTCATGTGATTTATGGATTCTGAGGAAGGAATATATGCAAAGAAAGACGTGTTTAACAGAAAAGGCAGACTTGGTGCACTCAAATCTAGACTGTTAAATCTCAGAATTCGGAGAGAATGTGAACACAATCTTTTTTTTTTTTTTATATTAATAAGTTGATATTGTAGCAGACAATAGAAATTCATCTATGCAGGTTATTTACATTTAACCCCAGCTCTGCTAGGGTGAGATTGACATATGCAGAATGGGTGTCATCTCTGGGAGGATCAAACTCTGTTGCACTGGCTAACTCATGCTGTATTTGAGGCAAATCTGAATTGGTAGTTACAAATGATACTTTAGGATTTCTCAACATCTGTCATGTACATAGGGAATAACGACATTCAGGTTGATCGTCTGACTAAGTATTAGAGGTAGAGGGTACAGGATCAAGAGGATTGTCAGAGTCTGTCACATTAGTCTGGGTTGGAACATCATTATCATCACATACTAACTTCATATAATCTAAATGTGATTCTTTATACTGACCAGTACTAATTTCTCTAACCTTATACTTATTACCAGTGATATGTTCAACTACTCGATAAGGACCAACAAACTTTTGATCAAGCTTAGGCATTGCAGACGTTTTGTTAAAGTTAGTCAGCATAACTCTTGAACTTACTGTAATTTTGGACGGCTTTGCTCGAGTGTTAGCGACTCTTGTAAATTCTGCTGTTGATTTATGAAGTGTTTCATGGATTCTTCTAAAGACACTTTGAGCTAAGCTGGTACGAGTCATTATGAAATCATCAGGGTTGTAATTTGCTTTCAGGTTAGAATATAACTCATAATGCAAACGTTTATCTACACTGTACAATGTATAATGTGGAGTGTCACCGATAGACACATTGTAAGCAGAATTTATAGCATGCTGAACATCAGGTATAACTTCATCCCAAGTTTCACTGTTGGGATTGATAGTGGCTCTCAAGACATCAAGTACTTTCTTACTGGTTCATTCCGCTAACCCACTGCTGGCAGGAAGATGAGGAACAATGGTGGATTTAGAGATCTTGTACAAGGTACACAAATTTTCAAGAAACTCATTACAGAATTCAGCTCCATTATCTGTTACTAGGGACATAGGGGTGGTATGCCTGCAGATAATGCGTTCTTTAAACGCTTTAGCTACTGTCTCAGCAGTCTTATCTGCAACAGGAACTAACTCACAATATCTGGTGAAATGGTCTACCATAACACAGATGTTTGTTGATTTGGAGGGAACATTGGAAATTAGTTAACAAATCTAGCGCAACTCTTTCCCACAGTTTACTAATAGTTGCATACACCTGGATTGGATTAGGACCATTAACATTACCTTTATGTTGCATGCAGACACTGCATTTCTTAACATAACAGAAATATCAGTTGCCATACTAGGCCAAAAGTATTTCAGTCTGGCTTGTTTTACTGAACGATCCATACCAGGGTGCGCAACACCTGGTACGTCTTGAACTAGCTGTAAGGCTACATTCACTAGTGACTGTGGAATTACTAACTGGTATACCCATCTGCTAGGAGTACCCAACTCGGCTGTTCGATACAGTAATTCTTGACTCATGACAAAGTCACCGATGGGTGCTGGTGGTTTCACAGTCAGAAGAGATCTTCCTGGAGCAAGAATCGAATCACACCAGACCACATGGGATCTGTTCGTTGAGCATTCTTTACGTCCTCTGCACTAAATGGAGGGTCTGCAGTTACTATACTAATATGTCGCGATAAAGCATCTGCGACTACATTTGACTTGCCAGGTAAGTGTTCAAAGGTAGGAATGAACTCTTGGATAGTCAAGGTCCATCTGGCTAACCTTCCAGAAGGTTGTTTGTTCTGGAATAAAGGTATCAGTGGAACATGATCTAAGACATGAACAGGGTACTGATAAATAATGTCTCAGAAGTGCTTTAAAGACCATACTATTGCTAAAGCTTCTTGCTCAGTTACTGTATAATTACGTTCAGCCTTCGTAAGGACTCGGCTAGGAAATGCAACTGCGTTGTACTTGCCATCAGTCTTCTGAGCTAGTACGGCACCTATGCCAATTGAACTAACATCAGTTGTCAGATAGAAGGGCTTAGAAAAATCTGGAAATTTCAAAATTGGAGCAGATGTTAGCTTTTCTTTTAGAGTTTGGAATGCTCTTTCTTGACGGAAGGTCCAAACAAAAGGAGCATCTTTCTTAAGCAACTCAGTTAGAGGAGCAGCTATGGAAGAAAAATTGGCAATAAAAGATCTATAAAAACCTGCTAAGCCCACAAAGGATCTTACGGCATCAGCAGTTTTGGGAGTTGGAAAATTTAGTACTGCAGTTACTTTACTTTGGTCAGTCGTAACCCCTCTAGGAGTGACTACGTGACCAAGAAACTTGATTTCTGATCTGAAAAATTGACATTTAGACAGTTTGATCTTTAAATTGGCTTCTTCAAGCCTACCAAGTAGTACATGACCTGTGGACACCCCACAAACAATCTTCTAACGTCGGAAATACCCGTAAATCCACGCCCACAACGCTGTCACCAATTTGTCTCGTTGGGTTGGTAACGTGGACTGCGTAAGGATACTCACATAGGCACTAATGAAGTATAATTAAAATGGAATATATGGGAAGTACCAAGCCTGACCTGCCTCTCTGCTCCCTGTCCTTTCGACTGACTCCGAGATGGCTCTTAGATGGGAGCGGGTTCAAAACATGCTAGGGTCAGCTGTAACAGTGAATAACAAGTGATTGACACAGACGGTGGGGAGGGAGTCACTACTACTAACACTGGTAACTGGTTACTGGTACTACTGAGATAACTGCTACTGAGCCAAGGAGGCCATTTAATTGTTACTGAGTCAAGGAGGCCATTTAATTGCTACTGAGTCAAGGAGGCCATTTAATTGTTACTGAGCCAGGGAAGCTATTTAATTGCCACTGAGTCAAAGAGACCATTTAATTATTACTGAGCCGAGAAAGCCATTTAATATCTACTTAGTCAAAGAGACGAGACCACTTAATTGTTACTGAGCCAAGGAGGCCATTTAATTGCTACTGGGTCAAGGAGGCCATTTAATTGTTACTGAACCAAGGAGGCCATTTAATTGTTACTGAGCCAAGGAGGCCATTTAATTGCTACTGAGTCAAGGAGACCATTTAATTGCTACTGAACCAAGGAGGCCATTTAATTGCTACTGGGTCAAGGAGGCCATTTAATTGCTACTGGGTCAAGAAGGCCATTTAATTGCTACTGAACCAAGGAGGCCATTTAATTGCTACTGAGCCAAAAAGGCCATTTAATTGCTACTGAGCCCAGAAAGCTCTTTAATTTCTAATGAGGCAAGTAGGCTATTTAATTGCTACTGATCTAAAAATGTCATTTAATTGTTACTGAGCCAAGGTGGCCATTTAGGAAGAGGCCTTAAGTTTATGTTTGTCATTAGCCTCACGGCGATGCTCTTCACACACACACACACACACACACACACACACACACACACACACACACACACACACACACACACACACACACACACACACACACAATGTACACACATCACTGAGGAAGCATGAATCAGCGGAACCGTTGCTTAGAACGATTTCGGTTTAAGACCCCGTTTAAACTCTCCTATGGATAAATAAGGCGGCACACACTATATCTCCTACACCGAAACAGGAAGTGGCTGGTGTGAGCCCGGGGTCTTAGGTATTATCTTTACATTTCTGGCAAGGTCTGCTCTTCTTACATTACCCTACTTCTATTTATACTCTTGAAACGAGATCATCACACCGCTAGCACTTGACATGCCGCTGTTAAGCGATCGTATCTGACAGTATATATTTGTTGGAGAGAGTATATGCTTGTGAGGTGCGGAGAGTCTGACGGTGTGTGTGTGTGTGTGTGTGTGTGTGTGTGTGTGTGTGTGTACTCACCTAGTTCTCACCTAGTTGAGGTTGCGGGGGTCGAGTCCGAGCTCCTGGCCCCGCCTCTTCACTGATCGCTACTAGGTCACTCTCCCTGAGCCGTGAGCTTTATCGTACCTCTGCTTAAAGCTATGTATGGATCCTGCCTCCACTACATCGCTTCCCAAACTATTCCACTTCCTGACTGCTCTGTGGCTGAAGAAATACTTCCTAACATCCCTGTGATTCATCTGTGTCTTCAACTTCCAACTGTGTCCCCTTGTTGCTGTGTCCCATCTCTGGAACATCCTGTCTTTGTCCACCTTGTCAATTCCTCTCAGTATTTTGTATGTCGTTATCATGTCCCCCCTATCTCTCCTGTCCTCCAGTGTCGTCAGGTTGATTTCCCTTAACCTCTCCTCGTAGGACATACCTCTTAGCTCTGGGACTAGTCTCGTTGCAAACCTTTGCACTTTCTCTAGTTTCTTTACGTGCTTGGCTAGGTGTGGGTTCCAAACTGGTGCCGCATACTCCAATATGGGCCTAACGTGTGTGTGTGTGTGTGTGTGTGTGTGTGGGAGAGTCTGACAGTGTGTGTGTGGGAGAGTCTGACAGTGTGTGTGGGAGAGTCTGACAGTGTGTGTGTGTGTGGGAGAGTCTGACAGTGTGTGTGTATGGGAGAGACTGACAGTGTGTGTGTGTGGGAGAGTCTGACAGTGTGTGTGGGGGAGAGTCTGACAGTGTGTGTGGGAGAGTCTGACAGTGTGTGTGGAAGAGTCTGACAGTGTGTGTAGGAGAGAGTCTGACAGAGTGTGTGTGTGTGGGAGAGTCTGACAGTGGTGTGGGGGAGAGTCTGACAGTGTGTGTGGGAGAGTCTGACAGTGTGTGTGTGTGGGAGAGTGACTGTGTGTGTGGGAGAGTCTGACAGAGTGTGTGTGTGGGAGAGTCTGACAGTGTGTGTGTGGGAGAGTCTGACAGAGTGTGTGTGTGGGAGAGTCTGACAGTGTGTGTGGGGGAGAGTCTGACAGTGTGTGTGGGAGAGTCTGACAGTGTGTGTGTGGTGGGAGAGTGACTGTGTGTGTGGGAGAGTCTGACAGTGTGCGTGTGGGAGTCTGACAGTGTGCGTGTGGGAGTCTGACAGTGTGTGTGTGTGTGGGAGTCTGACAGTGTGTGTGTGTGGGAGAGTGACTGTGTGCGTGGGAGAGTTTGACAGTGTGCGTTTGGGAGTCTGACAGTGTGCGTGTGGGAGTCTGACAGTGCGTGTGGGAGAGTCTGACAGTGTGTGTGTGGTGTGAGAGTGACTGTGTGTGTGGGAGAGTCTGACAGTGTGTGTGTGGGAGTCTGACAGTGTGTGTGTGTGTGGGAGAGTCTGACAGTGTGTGTGGGAGAGTCTGACAGTGTGTGTGTGGGGGAGAGGGACTGTGTGTGTGGGAGAGTCTGACAGTGTGCGTGTGGGAGTCTGACAGTGTGTGTGTGTGGGAGAGTCTGACAGTGTGTGTGTGTGGAGAGTCTGACTGTGTTTGTGTGGAGAGTCTGACAGTGTGTGTGTGGGAGTCTGACAGTGTGTGGTGTGTGTGGGAGAGTCTGACTGTGTGTGGTGGGAGAGTCTGGACAGTGTGCGTGTGGGAGTCTGACAGTGTGTGTGTGTGGGAGAGTCTGACAGCGTGTGTGGGAGAGTCTGACAGCGTGTGTGGGAGAGTCTGACATGTGTGTGTGGGAGAGTCTGACAGTGTGTGTGGGAGAGTATGACAGTGTGTGCGTGTGGGAGAGTGACTGTGTGTGTGGGAGAGTCTGACAGTGTGCGTGTGGGAGTCTGACAGTGTGTGTGTGTGTGGGAGAGTCTAACAGTGTGTGTGGGAGAGTCTGACAGCGTGTGTGGGAGAGTCTGACAGTGTGTGTGGGAGAGTCTGACAGCGTGTGTGGGAGAGTCTGACAGGTGTGTGGGAGAGTCTGACAGCGTGTGTGGGAGAGTCTGACAGCGTGTGTGGGAGAGTCTGACAGTGTGTGTGGGAGAGTCTGACAGCGTGTGTGGGAGAGTCTGACAGCGTGTGTGGGAGAGTCTGACAGTGTGCGTGGGAGAGTCTGACAGTGTGTGTGGGAGAGTCTGACAGTGTGTGTGGATGAGTCTGACAGCGTGTGTGGGAGAGTCTGACAGTGTGTGTGGGAGAGTCTGACAGCGTGTGTGGGAGAGTCTGACAGCGTGTGTGGGAGAGTCTGACAGTGTGCGTGGGAGAGTCTGACAGTGTGTGTGGGAGAGTCTGACAGTGTGGTGGAGAGTCTGACAGTGTGTGTGTGTGGGAGAGTGACTGTGTGTGTGGGAGAGTCTGACAGTGTGCGTGTGGGAGTCTGACAGTGTGTGTGTGTGTGTGTGGGAGAGTCTAACAGTGTGTGTGGGAGAGTCTGACAGCGTGTGTGGGAGAGTCTGACAGTGTGTGTGGGAGAGTCTGACAGCGTGTGTGGGAGAGTCTGACAGTGTGTGTGGGAGAGTCTGACAGCGTGTGTGGGAGAGTCTGACAGCGTGTGTGGGAGAGTCTGACAGTGTGTGTGGGAGAGTCTGACAGCGTGTGTGGGAGAGTCTGACAGCGTGTGTGGGAGAGTCTGACAGCGTGTGTGGAGAGTCTGATAGCGTGTGTGGGAGAGTGTGACAGCGTGTGTGGGAGAGTCTGACAGCGTGTGTGGGAGAGTCTGACAGTGTGTGTGGGAGAGTCTGACAGTGTGTGTGGGAGAGTCTGACAGTGTGTGTGGGAGAGTCTGACAGCGTGTGTGGGAGAGTCTGACAGTGTGTGTGGGAGAGTCTGACAGCGTGTGTGGGAGAGTCTGACAGCGTGTGTGGGAGAGTCTGACAGCGTGTGTGGGAGAGTCTGATAGCGTGTGTGGGAGAGTGTGACAGCGTGTGTGGGAGAGTCTGACAGCGTGTGTGGGAGAGTCTGACAGTGTGTGTGGGAGAGTCTGACAGTGTGTGTGGGAGAGTCTGACAGCGTGTGTGGGAGAGTCTGACAGTGTGTGTGGGAGAGTCTGACAGCGTGTGTGGGAGAGTCTGACAGCGTGGTGGGAGAGTCTGACAGCGTGTGTGGGAGAGTCCTGATAGCGTGTGTGGAGAGTGTGACAGCGTGTTGGGAGAGTCTGACAGCGTGTGTGGAGAGTCTGACAGTGTGTGTGGAGAGTCTGACAGTGTGTGTGGGAGAGTCTGACAGCGTGTGTGGGAGAGTCTGACAGTGTGTGTGGGAGAGTCTGACAGCGTGTGTGGGAGAGTCTGACAGCGTGTGTGGGAGAGTCTGACAGCGTGTGTGGGGAGAGTCTGATAGCGTGTGTGGGAGAGTGTGACAGCGTGTGTGGGAGAGTCTGACAGCGTGTGTGGGAGAGTCTGACAGTGTGTGTGGGAGAGTCTGACAGTGTGTGTGGGAGAGTCTGACAGCGTGTGTGGGAGAGTCGACAGCGTGTGTGGGAGAGTCTGACAGTGTGTGTGGGAGAGTCTGACAGCGTGTGTGGGAGAGTCTGACAGTGTGTGTGGGAGAGTCTGACAGCGTGTGTGGGAGAGTCTGACAGTGTGTGTGGGAGAGTCTGACAGCGTGGTTGGGAGAGTCTGACAGTGTGTGTGGGAGAGTCTGACAGTGTGTGTGGGAGAGTCTGGCAGTGTGTGTGGGAGAGGGAGACTATGATAGTATATCTTCCAAGGTGCTCACTTTCTCCTTGTCATGTATCTTCATCGGCTGTTATGTTATACTAGTCAGAAAATCTGAATTATATTTAATGTGTCTTATACATATATTTAGCTTCACATATTCTGGAGTTCTCTTAACACCATTTGTTCTTCCTTCTACTTATTATAACCTTTCTGCTCCTTTTCGAAATATTCACGACCTGTCTAGTTCCACTTTTTTGTGACATCTGGATTCATTATCTCTCTCACTTCCTGTTACAAAAAACGTGATTTCTAATAAGCATAGAGATCTCCAGGTAATACTAGAAAGGACTGCCCTTCTAGCATCCAGCCTGTTACTGGGTTTTCGTAACAAGTAGTCAGTATCCTGGTCCAATTATCCATTAGAATTCAATAAGAATTATTAGTGCTTCAGGATTACAACTGGTAGGCTACTAAATAAAGAAATTAAAATTTAATAAGTTTGTTAATAACAGTCTAGAGGAATAAGATCAAAGTAAATTAAATTAATATGAGCAAAATAATAATAATCACTTCTCTCGTGTACAGTAGTATTGTGCTGAAGACACATATCACATTTATACGTCTTAAGTACCGTCTGGTACATTAACATTTAATAATACATACATATATATATATATATATATATATATATATATATATATATATATATATATATATATATATATATATATATACAAATAAGTTTGTGTGTGTGTGTGTAAGTGCTCTAAGTAGTTCGCTATGTCTCACGACTCGACTAGACTTAACCAGTGACTGACAAAGTCCTCACATAAACTAACTTCTTGACCACCTGGCAATCAGAACAGCTTGCTTGAACAAACGACCGCTAAGCCCAATAGCAATATAACAAGCAACTGCGACACAGAATCAGGAACAAGGAGATAATATAACGACACTAAGTAGGGACCATCTGCAGATCCTCCACAAAAGTCACAAAACTCCTTTACTACTGAATCTAAGTTCAGCATAAGAAAATCCCCGAATGTGATAATACACAGATACCAGTACAAGTTAGGTGAGAAGCTACAGCTCAGGACCTGAGTTGCTCAGAGTGTCTATGAGACACACAACCTCAGTACAACGTCGAAAATCACTAAGTCTAGACAATGTTCTGTGAACAGTTCTACAGAACCAACAAGAAAGCTACAGAGACGATCTTCCAACAAGGGCCAATAAGGGAGAGTTAGGCACTTCTTGTCTGGAATACGTCCAACCACCAAGAGAGTCTAGACCAGACTGACTACTCCAGGCAAGGTGTGATCACACCCCCCCCTCGATCACGTGATAGCTCTGTGGACAGTTGCTGCCCAGCAACACCGAGAAGCCGGCAGAGTAACGAGCAAAGAGCGATAATTACAGTAGTTAGACAATCAAGACTTGAACTATGAGCACATATATGAATGTTACATCCTACCTAATAATATAACTAAGTCAAATAATAATATAAAGCAATATATTTACGATTTAGCTATTATCGCAAATATAAGCAATATAAAATTATATGAACAGGTAATATACATTATATACATTGTGACCCATTCAGGGGTCGCAACACTTGCTCATTAGTCGTTGAAATTTCTTCTAATTTTCGCTGCTCATGTCTTTCTTCCACTTCTCTTGGTGTCTACACACTTCCCTCTTATTATTTGTTAATTGACTCGCCTTCCTCAGTCTTATTATTACCAGAACTTCAATAAAACCATGGGATCGCTCAGCTCTTCTGTATTCCCTTACTTGATGAGTAACACACATGTGCAACACCTGGGTGTCTTTATTGTTGAAAAGTTTTGCCTACACGGTAGGGTTCTTCGGTCGTATACAGAGACAGCAGGTGTAGCAGTGCATCAATCAGTCCATCAATCTTGAAAAGATTGATGGACTGATTCCATTATCTTACATGGACTCAAGGCTGAGGGACTGATTACCTCAAACTCCTCCTGTTCTTCACCATTCTCCTTTACATGGACTGATGAAGCCACTGTGTGGTGAAATGTTTCTTCAATAAAGATTCCCATATGTTGCATAAGTGTTTCAGTCTTCAACACTTCCCCTGTATCCCTCGACGAGCCGATTAGTAACTAACTTCTTTCCATTTAGTGTGTGTTGCTGCCTCCAGGATCTGTGGTACCGCTCAGTGGAGGACTGTACTCACATATTTATGGTTGCAGGGGTCGAGGCATAGCTCCTGGCCCCGCCAGGATTGCTAGGCACCCATATGCTGCAGCAGTTATTTGGTTGATGTGCGCTTCAGGAGATGCGCCTGGTGTTATACTCACCCCAAGATCCTTTTCCTTGAGTGAGGTTTGTAATCTCTTTCCCCCTAGTCCGTACTCCGTCTGCGGTCTTCTTTGCCCTTCCCCAATCTTCATGACTTTGCACTTGGTGGGGTTGAACTCCAGGAGCCAGTTGCTGGACCAGGTCTGCAGCCCGTCCAGATTCCTTTGTAGTTCTGCCTGGTCCTCGTCCGATTGAATTCTTCTCATCAACTTCACATCATCTGCAAACAGGGACACTTCCTAGTCTATTCTTTGCGTCATGTTGTTCACATATGCCAGAAACAGCAACGGTTCTAGGACTGACCCCTGTGGAAGCCCGCTAGTCACCGGTGCCCACTCTGACAGCTCGTCACGTACCATGACTCGCTGATGTCTTCCCGACAGGTATTGCCTGATCCATTGTAGTGTTACTTGTAGTGCACTGTTATCCTTGCTTGGTCCTCCAGTTTTTGCACTAATCTCTTGTGTGGAACTGTGTCAAAAACCTTCTTATAGTCCATGAAAACGCAATCTTCCTACCCCTCTCTTGTCTTACTGCTGTCTCCCTGTCATAGAACTCCAGTAGGTTTGTGACACAGGATTTCCCGTCCCTGAAACCGTGTTGGTTGTCGTTGACAAGCTCATTCCTTTGTAAGTATTCCACCTCTCTTCTCTTGATAATCTTCTACATGACTGTGGCATGCAAAGAGTACGTAACCTTTATTCGGCGCATGTACACACCCTCATTAATATTATATATATATATATATATATATATATATATATATATATATATATATATATATATATATATATATATATATATATATGATTGTACATACATGTGTAGTGTAACCTAAGTGTAAGTAACAAGACGTACCGGAAATCTTGCATGTTTATGAGCCAGAAAAAAGACACCAGCAATCCTACCATCATGTAAAACAATTACAGGTTTCCGTTTTACACTCACTTGGCAGTACTGTAGTACCTCCCTGGGTGGTTGTTGTCTACCAGCCTACTACCACAGTACGGTAGTACCTCCCTGGGTGGTTGCTGTCTACCAGCCTACTACCACAGTACGGTAGTACCTCCCTGAGTGGCTGCTGTCTACCAACCTACTACCACAGTACGGTAGTACCTCCCTGAGTGGCTGCTGTCTACCAACCTACTACCACAGTACGGTAGTACCTCCCTGGGTGGTTGTTGTCTACCAGCCTACTACCACAGACGGTAGTACCTCCCTGGGTGGTTGCTGTCTACCAACCTACTACCACAGTACGGTAGTACCTCCCTGGGTGGTTGCTGTCTACCAACCTACTACCACAGTACGGTAGTACCTCCCTGAGTGGCTGCTGTCTACCAGCCTACTACCACAGTACGGTAGTACCTCCCTGAGTGGCTGCTGTCTACCAACCTACTACCACAGTACGGTAGTACCTCACTGGGTGGTTGCTGTCTACCAACCTACTACCACAGGACGGTAGTACCTCCCTGGATGGTTGCTGTCTACCAACCTACTACCACAGTACGGTAGTACCTCCCTGAGTGGCTGCTGTCTACCAACCTACTACCACAGTACGGTAGTACCTCCCTGGGTGGTTGCTGTCTACCAACCTACTACCACAGGACGGTAGTACCTCCCTGGGTGGTTGCTGTCTACCAACCTACTACCACAGTACGGTAGTACATCCCTGAGTGGCTGCTGTCTACCAACCTACTACCACAGTACGGTAGTACCTCCCTGGGTGGTTGCTGTCTACCAACCTACTACCACAGTACGGTAGTACCTCCCTGAGAGTGGCTGCTGTCTACCAACCTACTACCACAGTACGGTAGTACCTCCCTGGGTGGTTGCTGTCTACCAACCTACTACCACAGTACGGTAGTACCTCCCTGGGTGGTTGCTGTCTACCAACCTACTACCACAGTACGGTAGTACCTCCCTGGGTGGTTGCTGTCTACCAACCTACTACCACAGGACGGTAGTACCTCCCTGGATGGTTGCTGTCTACCAACCTACTACCACAGTACGGTAGTACCTCCCTGAGTGGCTGCTGTCTACCAACCTACTACCACAGTACGGTAGTACCTCCCTGGGTGGTTGCTGTCTACCAACCTACTACCACAGGACGGTAGTACCTCCCTGGGTGGTTGCTGTCTACCAGCCTACTACCACAGTACGGTAGTACCTCCCTGGGTGGTTGCTGTCTACCAACCTACTACCACAGGACGGTAGTACCTCCCTGGGTGGTTGCTGTCTACCAGCCTACTACCACAGTACGGTAGTACCTCCCTGAGTGGTTGCTGTCTACCAACCTACTACCACAGGACGGTAGTACCTCCCTGGGTGGTTGCTGTCTACCAACCTACTACCACAGGACGGTAGTACCTCCCTGGGTGGTTGCTGTCTACCAGCCTACTACCACAGGACGGTAGTACCTCCCTGAGTGGCTGCTGTCTACCAGCCTACTACCACAGGACGGTAGTACCTCCCTGAGTGGCTGCTGTCTACCAACCTACTACCACAGGACGGTAGTACCTCCCTGAGTGGCTGCTGTCTACCAACCTACTACCACAGGACGGTAGTACCTCCCTGGGTGGCTGCTGTCTACCAGCCTACTACCACAGGACGGTAGTACCTCCCTGAGTGGCTGCTGTCTACCAACCTACTACCACAGGACGGTAGTACCCCCTGGGTAGTTGCTGTCTACCAACCTACTACCACAGGACGGTAATACCTCCCTGGGTGGTTGCTGTCTACCAGCCTACTACCACAGGACGGTAGTACCTCCCTGAGTGGCTGCTGTCTACCAACCTACTACCACAGTACGTAGTTACCTCCCTGGGTGGTTGCTGTCTACCAGCCTACTACCACAGGACGGTAGTACCTCCCTGGGTGGCTGCTGTCTACCAACCTACTACCACAGGACGGTAGTACCTCCCTGGGTGGCTGCTGTCTACCAGCCTACTACCACAGGACGGTAGTACCTCCCTGGGTGGCTGCTGTCTACCAGCCTACTACCACAGGACGGTAGTACCTCCCTGGGTGGTTGCTGTCTACCAACCTACTACCACAGGACGGTAGTACCTCCCTGGGTGGTTGCTGTCTACCAACCTACTACCACAGGACGGTAGTACCTCCCTGGGTGGTTGCTGTCTACCAACCTACTACCACAGTACGGTAGTACCTCCCTGGGTGGCTGCTGTCTACCAACCTACTACCACAGTACGGTAGTACCTCCCTGGGTGGTTGCTGTCTACCAACCTACTACCACAGGACGGTAGTACCTCCCTGGGTGGTTGTTGTCTACCAACCTACTACCACAGTACGGTAGTACCTCCCTGGGTGGTTGCTGTCTACCAACCTACTACCACAGGACGGTAGTACCTCCCTGGGTGGTTGCTGTCTACCAACCTACTACCACAGTACGGTAGTACCTCCCTGGGTGGTTGCTGTCTACCAACCTACTACCACAGGACGGTAGTACCTCCCTGGGTGGTTGCTGTCTACCAGCCTACTACCACAGGACGGTAGTACCTCCCTGGGTGGTTGTTGTCTACCAACCTACTACCACATTACGGTAGTACCTCCCTGGGTGGTTGCTGTCTACCAACCTACTACCACAGGACGGTAGTACCTCCCTGGGTGGTTGCTGTCTACCAGCCTACTACCACAGGACGGTAGTACCTCCCTGGGTGGTTGTTGTCTACCAACCTACTACCACAGGATGGTAGTACCTCCCTGGGTGGTTGTTGTCTACCAACCTACTACCACAGGATGGTAAGTACCTCCCCTGGGTGGTTGTTGTCTACCAACCTACTACCACAGGATGGTAGTACCTCCCTGGGTGGTTGTTGTCTACCAACCTACTACCACAGGACGGTAGTACCTCCCTGGGTGGCTGCTGTCTACCAACCTACTACCACAGTACGGTAGTACCTCCCTGGGTGGCTGCTGTCTACCAGCCTACTACCACAGTACGGTAGTACCTCCCTGGGTGGTTGCTCTCTATCATCCTACTACCACAGGATGGTAGTACCTCCCTGGGTGGTTGTTGTCTACCAACCTACTACCACAGGACGGTAGTACCTCCCTGGGTGGCTGCTGTCTACCAACCTACTACCACAGTACGGTAGTACCTCCCTGGGTGGTTGCTGTCTACCAGCCTACTACCACAGGATGGTAGTACCTCCCTGGGTGGTTGTTGTCTACCAACCTACTACCACAGGACGGTAGTACCTCCCTGGGTGGTTGCTGTCTACCAGCCTACTACCACAGTACGGTAGTACCTCCTTGGGTGGCTGCTGTCTACCAGCCTACTACCACAGGACGGTAGTACCTCCCTGGGTGGCTGCTGTCTACCAACCTACTACCACAGGATGGTAGTACCTCCCTGGGTGGCTGCTGTCTACCAACCTACTACCACAGGATGGTAGTACCTCCCTGGGTGGCTGCTATCTACCAACCTACTACCACAGGACGGTAGTAGCTCCCTGGGTGGCTGCTGTCTACCAACCTACTACCACAGACGGGTACCTCCCTGGGTGGCTGCTGTCTACCAACCTACTACCACAGGACGGTAGTAGCTCCCTGGGTGGCTGCTGTCTACCAACCTACTACCACAGGACGGTAGTACCTCCCTGGGTGGCTGCTGTCTACCAACCTACTACCACAGGATGGTAGTACCTCCCTGGGTGGTTGCTGTCTACCAACCTACTACCACAGGATGGTAGTACCTCCCTGGGTGGCTGCTGTCTACCAACCTACTACCACAGGATGGTAGTACCTCCCTGGGTGGTTGCTGTCTACCAACCTACTACCACAGGATGGTAGTACCTCCCTGGGTGGCTGCTGTCTACCAACCTACTACCACAGGACGGTAGTACCTCCCTGGGTGGTTGCTGTCTAACCAACCTACTACCAACAGGACGGTAGTTACCTACCTGGGTGGCTGCTGTCTACCAACCTACTACCACAGGATGGTAGTACCTCCCTGGGTGGTTGCTGTCTACCAACCTACTACCACAGGATGGTAGTACCTCCCTGGGTGGCTGCTGTCTACCAACCTACTACCACAGGACGGTAGTACCTCCCTGGGTGGTTGCTGTCTACCAACCTACTACCACAGGACGGTAGTATCTACCTGGGTGGCTGCTGTCTACCAACCTACTACCACAGGATGGTAGTACCTCCCTGGGTGGTTGCTGTCTACCAACCTACATACCACAGGATGGTAGTACCTCCCTGGGTGGCTGCTGTCTACCAACCTACTACCACAGGATGGTAGTACCTCCCTGTGTGGTTGCTGTCTACCAATCTACTACAACAGGATGGTAGTACCTCCCTGGGTGGTTGCTGTCTACCAACCTACTACCACAGGACGGTAATACCTCCCTGGGTGGTTGCTGTCTACCAACCTACTACCACAGGACGGTAGTACCTCCCTGGTGGCTGCTGTCTACCAACCTACTACCACAGGACGGTAGTACCTCCCTGGGTGGTTGTTGTCTACCAACCTACTACTACAGGACGGTAGTACCTCCCTGGGTGGCTGCTGTCTACCAACCTACTACCACAGGATGGTAGTACCTCCCTGGGTGATTGCTGTCTACCAACCTACTACCACAGGACGGTAGTACCTCCCTGGGTGGTTGCTGTCTACCAACCTACTACCACAGGACGGTAGTACCTCCCTGGGTGGTTGCTGTCTACCAACCTACTACCACAGGACGGTAGTACCTCCCTGGGTGGTTGTTGTCTACCAGCCTACTACCACAGGATGGTAGTACCTCCCTGGGTGGTTGCTGTCTACCAACCTACTACCACAGGACGGTAGTACCTCCCTGGGTGGTTGTTGTCTACCAACCTACTACCACAGGACGGTAGTACCTCCCTGGGTGGTTGCTGTCTACCAACCTACTACCACAGGACGGTAGTACCTCCCTGGGTGGTTGCTGTCTACCAGCCTACTACCACAGGACGGTAGTACCTCCCTGGTGGTTGCTGTCTACCAACCTACTACCACAGGACGGTAGTACCTCCCTGGGTGGCTGCTGTCTACCAGCTTACTACCACAGAACGGTAGTACCTCCCTGGGTGGTTGCTGTCTACCAACCTACTACCACAGGACGGTAGTACCTCCCTGGGTGGTTGCTGTCTACCAACCTACTACCACAGGACGGTAGTACCTCCCTGGGTGGTTGCTGTCTACCAACCTACTACCACAGGACGGTAGTACCTCCCTGGGTGGCTGCTGTCTACCAACCTACTTCCACAGGACGGTAGTACCTCCCTGGGTGGCTGCTGTCTACCAACCTACTACCACAGGACGGTAGTACCTCCCTGGGTGGTTGTTGTCTACCAGCCTACTACCACAGGACGGTAGTACCTCCCTGGGTGGCTGCTGTCTACCAGCCTACTACCACAGGACGGTAGTACCTCCCTGGGTGGCTGCTGTCTACCAACCTACTACCACAGGACGGTAGTAACCTCCCTGGGTGGTTGTTGTCTACCAACCTACTACCACAGGACGGTAGTACCTCCCTGGGTGGCTGCTGTCTACCAACCTACTACCACAGGATGGTAGTACCTCCCTGGGTGATTGCTGTCTACCAACCTACTACCACAGGACGGTAGTACCTCCCTGGGTGGTTGCTGTCTACCAACCTACTACCACAGGACGGTAGTACCTCCCTGGGTGGTTGCTGTCTACCAACCTACTACCACAGGACGGTAGTACCTCCCTGGGTGGTTGTTGTCTACCAGCCTACTACCACAGGATGGTAGTACCTCCCTGGGTGGTTGCTGTCTACCAACCTACTACCACAGGACGGTAGTACCTCCCTGGGTGGTTGTTTGTCTACCAACCTACTACCACAGGACGGTAGTACCTCCCTGGGTGGTTGCTCTCTAACCAACCTACTACCACAGGACGGTAGTACCTCCCTGGGTGGTTGCTGTCTACCAGCCTACTACCACAGGACGGTAGTACCTCCCTGGGTGGTTGCTGTCTACCAACCTACTACTACAGGACGTAGTACCTCCCTGGGTGGCTGCTGTCTACCAGCTTAACTACCACAGAACGGTAGTACCTCCCTGGGTGGTTGCTGTCTACCAACCTACTACCACAGGACGGTAGTACCTCCCTGGGTGGTTGCTGTCTACCAACCTACTACCACAGGACGGTAGTACCTCCCTGGGTGGTTGCTGTCTACCAACCTACTACCACAGGACGGTAGTACCTCCCTGGTGGTTGCTGTCTACCAACCTACTACCACAGGACGGTAGTAGCTCCCTGGGTGGCTGCTGTCTACCAACCTACTACCACAGGACGGTAGTACCTCCCTGGGTGGTTGTTGTCTACCAGCCTACTACCACAGGACGGTAGTACCTCCCTGGGTGGCTGCTGTCTACCAGCCTACTACCACAGGACGGTAGTACCTCCTGGGTGGCTGCTGTCTACCAACCTACTACCACAGGACGGTAGTACCTCCCTGGGTGGTTGCTGTCTACCAACCTACTACCACAGGACGGTAGTACCTCCCTGGGTGGCTGCTGTCCTACCAACCTACTACCACAGGACGGTAGAATACCTCCCTGGGTGGCTGCTGTCTACCAACCTACTACCACAGGACGGTAGTACCTCCCTGGGTGGTTGTTGTCTACCAGCCTACTACCACAGGACGGTAGTACCTCCCTGGGTTGGCTGCTGTCTACCAACCTACTACCACAGGACGGTAGTACCTCCCTGGGTGGCTGCTGTCTACCAGCCTACTACCACAGGACGGTAGTACCTCCCTGGGTGGTTGCTGTCTACCAACCTACTACCACAGGACGGTAGTACCTCCCTGGGTGGTTGCTGTCTACCAACCTACTACCACAGGACGGTAGTACCTCCCTGGGTGGCTGCTGTCTACCAACCTACTACCACAGGATGGTAATACCTCCCTGGGTGGCTGCTGTCTACCAGCTTACTGTCTAATTAAAACTTTTAAAGTCCAGTGAAATTACACTGTTCTTGTTCCTCAGATTTTAAGATTAATCATCATATTAAAAATAAGCGCTAAACTCTTACGGTCATGCAGCCTAGGAATAATACGTTCTCACTTCCATGCAAAAAAATGGGTTGTAATACCTTATATATGTTTTTGAATCCCCGGTGGATACCATGTAATGTCTGAACAGTTTATATTGTCTTCAAATTCAAACCAATTCTAAATCTATTTGATCACCGTAAGTAATTCAACCTGTGAAGAGTCATCAAGGGGTGAATTTCCCCCTAAAGGGTGAATTTCCCACAAGGGGTGAATTTCCCACAAGGGGTGAATTTCCCACAAGGGGTGAATTTCCCACAAGGGGTGAATTTCCCACAAGGGGTGAATTTCCCACAATTGGTGAATTTTCCCCTGGTTGAGAATCACTGCGTTAGAGTCAAGTAACGAAGATCAAGTTGACACATTTTGTGTGTATTTATTCTCGTCACATTACTATGTTTGTCCTGCACACTGATCAACATTATATTGTAATAATAACAACGTAAGATGCTTCTTAATAGTTCTGAAAACTAACAATCACTTAATCGTAAGGAATTTTAAATTCTGCGTAACTTTTACATTTAGTGAATTTTCTTTAAATTAAAACTGCTTTCAAGTTTGTATCAAGATTTTAAAGTATTTCAACTATCTTGTCCAATAAACTCTCAAAGGCGGTGGATACAACGCGGCTGAATATGTTGACAAAGGCCACTGTAGTGCCGCTGTCAGGAGGCAGGTTTGCTTGTCTAGCCAGAGGGTCGAGTTTCAGGGCGAGCATTAAGATACAATAATCTGTAACTTAGGGATCAACACGCAACAATAAACTTTCTTTCGCCTCTAGATAGACTCTGATCAAATGTTCCCTGAGATTTACGTCTGTGACTGAGAGACGATGTATTAGTTTCGTGCTAGTACTGGTGAATGTCGTCTGTTGTGTGTGTGTGTGTAAAGTTATACCTGGCTTATACACCGTCTTATGTATATATATATACATACATATATACGAGAGTATGACTACTACGAATTAGAACTAGACGCTGGAGTTATCCACATAATTGAACAGATATAAGACTAAATGAATAAAAATATCGCTTTGCAACCTTATAAATTTGTGTTGGTGACGATGTCAGGGTTGTTGGTGATGTCAGGGTTGTTGGTGATGTCAGGGTTGTTGGTGATGTCAGGGTTGTTGGTGATGTCAGGGTTGTTGGTGATGTCAGGGTAGTTGATGATGTTGGGGTTGTTGATGATGTCAGGGTTTTTGATGATGTCGGGGTTTTTGGTGATGTCGGGGTTTTTTTGGAGATGCGCCCAATTAGTTCAGTGGACTTTTGAGGTTGATTTAACATAAAAAAGGAGGGGGTTTACCCTGACTGGTAACAAAACTTGTCCCAGTTATTATTTTTTCCCAATGTTTCCCCATGTAAAGTGATAAGGCAAACACCAAAGAAAAGTTTTAAATTTTTTTCCCCGTTCGGTTCCTTTTCCATTTTTTATGAAACCATTTCCCCAATTTGGAAAGCCCTTTTTTTTTTTATTGCCCTGGCGGTTTAAATTTTTTTTTTTTGGTTAAAATTTTTTTTTTAAGGGGGTTTTGTTTTTTGGGGTTTTTTTAAAAGTTATATTGGTGTGTTTTTTTTTTAAAGCTGGGACGTTTTTTGGGAATTTTGGGGGGTTGAATTTTGTTTTTGGTTTTAAGGTTCCCCCCTGTCAGGCAGGTACCAGGTATTTTTAGTTAAGACATTCCTTGTGAGGCAGGTATACACTTTAAAAAAATTTAAGACTTTCCCCTTGAGAGGCGGGTTTATCAAAATATTCTTAAGACATTACCATGAGAGGGGGGTATAAGACATATTACTTAACCCCTTTTTAACCAGAAAAGGCAGGTATCAGACAAAATTTTTAAGACTTACCTTGAGAGGCGGGTTTCCCAGACATATTATTTAAGCCCTTCCCATAAAAGAGGGGGGGTATCGGGACAATTATTTAAAGGGACTTTACCATAAGATGCAGGTATCAGACATTGTACACCAGGGTTTTTTAAATATTCTTTACAAACATCTAGCGTAGTTTTTTTTTCAAGAATAAAAATTTGATCATAAAATTTCTGGGGAAAACCCATTTCTCAGATTTTCCCCCTTTTTAGATTCTTAATAAAATTTTTTTCAACGATGGGAAAAAATTTGGGCCCATCAAAAAAATTAAACTTCCGGCATAAATTTTAACTTTTTGGGGGATTTTTTTTCGTCGGAATTCGTAGGAGTTTTCAGTGTGCCCAGGGGGGGGAAAAATTAAACTGAACCCAAACCCCCAGTTGACACTCGTTCTGAACTACACAAAATTTTGGAAGCCACTACAAATATGTGCGAGTTCGGGTTTAAAATTGGGGGTGGCTGGTAGAAAAAAAGCTTTAAACCTCAGGGGGGTTTTTTTAGTTTTGTCTTTTCTACCCCTTTAGTCTGTGCCACAGCTTTTGATCTGCCACCCCACTGGAGGGGGCCAAAAGCAAAACACACAAAAAACTGACCAAAAATCGGGAGGAATTTTGGGACAGTATCACTGGATCTAAACCAAAGGGGAATTTTGGTTAAGACCAGAGGGGAAAAATAAATTAAAAAATAATCACAAAATTTTAATGAACGATTGCAAAAACCAAAACAACGTTTGGGGTTTAAAAACTCGGGCAAGTGAGTCAAAGACTCCGGGCCCAAAGTGGGGTTTAAGCCACTGGACCGTTGGCTACACAAATAAAATTCATGCAACTAGGTAAATTTATTTTACCTTTGGGGGTTAGCATAGGCCCCACTGGGGACCATATATGAAATTTTAACAGATAAATTTCTCCCGCTACCGTGGCAGTGACAAATTTACTCAAGCCCCCTAAAAGTCGTCTTTCATGCCCTAAGGGAAATTTCGTAGTGGCCCAAAATTTTGTAAAAAAAACCACGGTAATAGGGGACTTAAAACTCGGGGGCACTGGCCCGTAAGACTCCAGGCCAGCGGCTAAATCGGCTAGGGGATTACGCACGGGACCTGGAGGTTTGCAAATCATACCCGCGGTTAAAAGCCTTCCCCGTCCCTGGGTTTAAATAAATAAGAATTTTTAGAGCTGATTGTTGTTTTTTGTTAGGAAAAAGGGGAAAGGAAATTTCCCCGGTGCTGTGATGGATTTATGCCCCCTCTGCTGGAGTGTGAACCCTTTTGCGGGAAAGTGTAAACCCCCCCCCCCTTCTGCGGGAAATTTGTGACACCCTTGCTGGAGTGGACACCCTCTGTGGGGTGGGGGACCCCCTCTGCTGAGGGGGGTTTTTGCCCAACCTTTTGCTGGGTGTAAACCCCCCCCCTCTGTGGAGTGTGACCCACCCCGCGGGAGTGTGACACCCTCTGTGGATTTGTAAACACCCCCCCGGCTGGATTTTTGACACCCTCTGCTGGAGTGGGGACCCCCTCTCTGGAGGGGGACCCCCCTTGCTGGAGGGGTGACACCTCTGCTGGAGTGTGAACCCTCTGCTGGAGTGGGGCCACCCTCTGTTTGGATTTTGTGACACCCTTTTGCTGGTGTGTAAACCCCCTTTTGCTGGAGTGGGGACACCCTCTGGGGAGTGTGACCCCCTCTGTTTGGGTGTGACACCCTTCCCTGGAGTTGGACCCCCTCTGCTGGAGGGGGAACCCCCTCTGCTGGAGTGTAAACCCCCTTTTGGCTGGAGTGTGACCCCCCTTGCTGGAGTGTGACACCCTCTCTGGATTTGTGACACCCTCTGGGGATTTGTGACCCCCTCTGTGGAGTGGGGACCCCCCTTGCTGGGTTTTGACCCCTTGTGGAGTGGGGAAAACCCTTGCTGGAGTTTGCCCCCCTCTGTGGAGTGTGACCCCCCCTCTGTGGAGTGTGACACCCTTGCGGGGTTTGTAAACCCTCTGCTGGAGTGGGCACCTTGCTGGGGTGTGACACCCTCTGCTGGAGTGTGAAACCCCCTCGGCCCCGGAGTGTGACCCCCCTCTGTGGAGTTTTGACCCCCTCTGTGGGAGGGGGGACCCCTCTGCTGGAGTGGGGAAAACCCTCTGTGGGTGTGACACCCTCTGCTGGATTTTTGTGTACAACCTTTGCGGAAAGTGTGACCCCCTCTGCTGGGGTGTGACACCCTCTGCGGGAAATTTTGTGACCCCCCTCTGCGGGGAGTTTTGACACCCCTGGGGGAGTGTAAAACCCTTGCTGGATTTTGGGGACACCATCTGGGGGAGTGTGACACCTCCCCTTTGGGTGTGAAAACCTTTTGCGGGAGTATGAAAAAACCTTGCTCGAGTGTGACCCCTTGCTGGAGTGTGACCCCCTCCACTGGATTTGTGAAAACCCTCTGCTGGAGTGTGAAAAACCCCTTGGGGGAGTTTTTTGACAAACCTCTGCTGGAGTTTTGAAAACCTCTGTGGAGTGTGAACCCTCCACGGGGAGTGTGACACCCTCTGTGGAGTGGGGGAACCCTCTGCGGGTGTGGGGGACACCCTCTGCGGATTTTGCAACACCCTCTACTGGATTTTAATGACAACCTCTGAAAGATTTGTGACACCCCCCCAATGGAGGTGGAAAACCTCTGCTGGGGGTCCCGACCCCCTTACTGGAGTTTTTGGACAATCTCTGCGGGGAGTGGGGACACCCTCTGTGGTTTGTGACCCCTCTGCTGGGTGGGGCCCACCCCCCAATGGATTTGTAAAAACCCTCTGCTGGAGTTTTGTCCCCTCTGTTTGGGGAGTTTTGAAGCCTTGCTGGAGTTGTGGGGGACCCCTCCACTGGATTTTGTGCCCAACCTCTTGGAAATTTGGACACCCTCTGCTGGAGTGTGACACCCTTGCTGGAGTGTGACCCCCCTCTGTGGGTGGACACCCTATACTGGATTTATGAAAACCCTCTGCGGGGATTTTGTGAAAACCTCTGCTGGAGTGTGACCCCCCCTTACTGGAGTATGAAAACCTATGCTGGAGGTGACCCCCTTTCTGGGGGAAGGTGTAAACCCCCTTCTGCTGGAGTGTGACACTCTCTAGGGGAGTGTTGGGGAAAACCTCAGCTGGGTGTGACCCCCTCTACGGGGAGTGGGGACAAAACCTCAAGGGGTGTCCCCCCACCCTTGCGGGAGTGTGAAAACCCTAGTGGAGAGGGGAAAACCCTTTCTGCGGGAAAGTGTGACCATTCCCCGGAGTTTTTGGACGACCTCTGCTGGATTTGTGCCCCACCCCCCACTGGAGTGTGACAACCTCTGGGGAGTGGGGCCCCAATCTTGCTGGAGTGTAAACCCCCCCTCTGCTGGAGGTGACACCCTCCACGGAGTGTAAAAAACCTCCCCTGGAGTGGGGAATACCCTTTGCGGGGATTTGTAAACAGCCTCTGCTGGGTGTGCACCCTCCACGGGATTTGGGGAAAAACCTCTACTGGAGGGGGTGCACCCTTTTGCTGGAGTGTGACCCCCCTTTTCTGGGAGTTTTGAAAAACCCTCGGGGAGTGGGGGCCCCACCCTCTATGGAGTATGACAACCTTGCTGGAGTGTGAAAAAACCTCGCGGGAGTGTGACACCCTTTACTGGGGGGTATGAAAACCCCTATGCGGGGAGTGTACACCCTCTGCTGGAGTGTGACCCCCTCTGTTTGGATTTGTGAACCCCTTACTGGAGTGTGACAACCTCAGCTGGAGTTTTTGACCCCCTCTACTGGATTTGTGACAACCTCAACTGGATTTGTGACCCCTCTGCTGGAGTGTGACACCCCCCACTGGAGGGGTGCAACCTCTGCGGGAAAGTGTGCACACTCCCCTTTTTTGTGACGACCTTGCGGGGTTTGTAAAAACACCCCCCACGGGAGTTGGAAAACCCTCTGCTGGAGTGTGACCCCCTCCAGGAGATTTTAAAAACCCTTCTGCTGGAGTGTGCCCACACCAAATGGGGGTTTTGACACTCCCACGGGGGGTTTTCAACCTCTGCGGGAGTTTTAAACACCCTTACTAGAGAGGTGGACAACCTCTATTTAAAATTTTTGTGACACCCCTGCTGGAGGGGTGACCCCCTTTAAAAGGGGATTTTGTGACACCCTCCACGGGAAAGGTTTTGGACCCTCTGCGGGAGTGTGCACCCTTCCCCCCCCCCTGGGGTGACAACCTCGGGTGGAGTGGGGACACACCCCAAAGGGAGTGTGAAAAACCTCGTGGAGTGGGGACACCCCCCCACTGGAGTATAAAAAAACCTCTGTTGGAGTTTTGGAACCCCCCCTCGCGGGGGGTTTTGTGAAAAACCTTTGCTGGGGGTTGTGACACCCCCATGGATTTGGGAAACCTCTGCTGGGGTGGGGACTCCCTCTATGGAGTGTAAACCCCCCCTCCAGGAGTGTGACAACCTCTGCTGGAGTGTGAAAACCCCCCCACTGGATTTTTGTGAAAAAAAACCCTCTGCGGGAATGTGACACCCTTGCTGGGGGCGTGAAAACCCTCTGTGGAGTGTGACACCTCTATGGAGTGTGAAAAACCCTGCTGGAGTGTGACACCCTCCACTGGATTTTTGGTGACACCCCCCAAATGGTGTGTGAAAAAAACCCTCGGGCTGGAGTGTGACACGCCCCCACTGGATTTGTGACAAAATCTGCTGGAGTGTGATACCCTCCCTGGAGTGTGAAAACCCTCTGCGGGGAGTGTGAAACCCTTTCTGGGGAGTGGGGAAAACCTCTGCTGGATTTTGTGACAACATTGCTGGAGTTTTTTGGAACACCCCACTGGGTGTGAAAACCCTTTCTGCTTTTGTTTTGACACCCTTAGGGGTTTTGTGAAACCTCTGTTTGGAGTTTTGACAACCTCTCCTGGATTTTTGGACAACCTCTGCGGGAAATTTGTGCCCAAACCTCCATGGATTTTGACAACCACTGCTGGGTGTGAAAAACCTGTGCGGGGGTTTTTTGGAACAATTTCTCCGGGGGTTGACAACATCTCCGGGGGGTCTGACAAACCTTCCGGGGGTTTTTGGAAAAACCCTATCCGGGGGTTTTTCCGGAAAAACCTCTTCCTGGGGCCCTGACAGCTCCCCCGGGGGTTTCGGGAAAAACCGTCTCCAGGATTTTCTGAAAAACCTTCCGGGGGTTTTCTGACAACCTCTCCGGGGGGTTTTTTTTTTGGACAACCTCTCCTGGGGTTTCTGTTTAACCTCTCCGGGGGTTTTTTGGCAAAACGTCCCCGGGGGGGGGGGTCTGAAAAACCTCTCCTGGGGTCTAAAAACCCTTCCCCGGGGGTTTCGGGAAAAACCTCTCCTGGGGGTCTGAAAAACTTTTTCCCGTTGTTGACAAACCTCTCCTGGGTTGAAAACTTTTTGGGGCCCTGAAAAAATTCCCCTGGGGTCTCAAAACCCTCTCCTGTGGTCTGACACCCCTCTCCTGGGGTTTACAACCTCTCCGGGGGTTTCTGACAACCTCTCCGGGGGTTGGGACAAGTTCCGGGGGGCCCTTACAAACCCCCCCCCCCCCTTCCCCCCCCCTGGGGTTGACAACCTTCCGGGGGTTTTTTGACAACCTCTCCGGGGGGTTTACAACCTTTCCTGTTGGGGTTTTTCTGAAAAAATTTCCCCTTTGGGGTCTGAAAAACCCTTCTCCTGGGGTCGGGAAAACCCCCTCTTTTGGGGTCTTAAAAACCCCTCCCCCGGGGTCTGACAACCCCCCCCCGGGGGGTCTGAAAACCTCCCTGGGGTCTGACAACCTCCCCTTTGGGGGTTTTTTGAAAAATCCCCGGGGGCGTTGACAACCTCTCCTGGGGTCTGACCCCTCCCCTGGGGTCTGCCCAACCCTCTCCTGGGGTTAAATCCCTTTCCCCTGGGGTCTGACAACGTCTCCGGGAAATTTTCTCCCAAAACCTCTCCGGGGGGTCTGACAACCTCTCCGGGGGTTTTTTACAACCTCTTTGGGGTCTGAAAACCTTTTGGGGGTTTCTGAAAACCCCTCTCCTGGGGTCAAAAACCTCTCCGGGGGGGTTGAAAACCCTCCGGGGGTTTAAAAAAACCTCTCCTGGGGTTAAACAACCTCTCCTGGGGGTCTGCAACCTCTCCGGGGGGTTCTGAAAAACCTCCCCGGGAAAGTCTGACAACCTCTCCTGGGGTCTGAAAAAACCCTCCCCGGGGGTTGAAAAACCTTCCGGGGGTTTGAAAAACCTCCCCGGGGGTTGAAAAACCTCTCCGGGGGTCTGAAAACCCTTTCTCCTGGGGTTTTGAAAAAACGTCTCGTGGGGTCTGATACTTTTTTACATTTTTAAAATACCTGACTGGGATTTCTTTGGGGCTACATTTCCCGGGGATCAAAGCCCTGCAGTGAAAATTCAAAAACACAGTGTAAAAGTGGCCCACAGGTGTTTCATGGGGTCCCAAAGCCACAAGGGTTTTTCCCATAAGTGCCGCCCCCAAGGTGTTCCATTGTCCCCGGGCCAAAAATGTGTTCCATGATTTGCAGCCCCCAAGGTGTTTTAAGTGCCGCCACACAGGTTTTTCCATGATTTGCCAGCCACACAGGTGTTTCATGATTTTGCCAGCCACACGGTTTTCCCATAAGTGCCCCAAAGGGCCCCCCCCAAAAAGGGGTTCTTTTGTGTGCCAGCCACACAGGTGTTCCATGGTCCCCAGCCCACGGGTTTGTTCCAGGGTTTTCCAGCCAAACAGGTTTTTCCCTGAGGGCCGGCCAAAACAGGTTTTCCCATAAGTCCCAGCCACACAGGTTTTCCCAAGGGTGTGCCAGCCACACTTTTGGGTTCCATGTGTCCCAACCCAAACACAGGTGTTCCAGGGAGTGTTTTCCCACACAGGTGTTCCATGAGTGCCTCCCACACGGTTTCCATGATTTTTGGGCCACCCACACAGGGGGTTCCCCAGGGATTTTAACCAGCCACCTGTTGTTCCATGAGTGTCAGCCCCCCACAGGTGTTAAAATGAGTGCCAGCCCCCACGGGGTTTTTCCCATGTGTGCCAGCCACACAGGGGTTCCAGGGATTTCCCCCAGCCACACTTTTTTTGTTCCTGGTGTCAGCCAAAGGTGTTCCTGAGTCCCGGGGCCACAAGGTGTTCCATAAGTGCCAGCCACACAGGTTTTCCCAATGAGTCCCAAAAAACACGGGTTTTTCCCATGATGCCAGCCACACATTTTTTGTTCCATAAGTCCCAAACCCCACACAGGTGTTCCAGGGTTTGCCGCCATAAAGGTTTTTCCCAAAAGTTGCCACCCCACACGGGGTGTTCCAGGGAGGCCAGCCCCCACAGGTGTTCCATAAGTGCCAGAAACACAGGTGTTCCATAAGTGCCACCCACCACAGGTGTTCCTTTAAGTGCCGCCACACAGGTTTTCCCCCAAATTTTAAGTGCCAGCCCACGGGTGTTCCAGGGGAGTGCCACCCCCACACAGGTGTTCCTTTTGGTGCCAGCCCCGGGTTTGCTCCTTGATGCCAGCCACACAGGTGTTCATTGGTGCCAGCCCCCACAGGGTTCCATGAGTGCCACCCACACCAGGTTTTCCCCATAAGTGCCGGGCCACACAGGTTTTCCATAAGTGCCCCCCCCCACACAGGTTTTCCCAAAAGTGCCCCCCACACAGGTGTTCATGAGTGCAGCCCCCCCACAGGTGTTCCAATAAAAGGTGCCTTTTTCCAAACAAAAGGTGTTTCCAAAAGGTGAAAGGCCAAAACCACGGTTCCAAATCCACCCCAAAAAAGGTGTTCCATTAATTTCCCCAAGCCAACAAGGTGTTCCAAAAAAAATTTTGGTCCACCCCAAACAGGGGGTTCCATAAAGGCCCCCACCCAAACACAGGGTTTTCCCATGAGTGCCAGCCCACAGGTAAATTAATATCCCTTAATGCTTTTCAAAAAGAAATTTTTATAAGCACTTTTGGATCCCGGGAAGGGTTCCCCGGGCCGTAAAAACGGGTTGGACCCAACAGAAAAAAAATCCCCTTTTCACCTTTTATTCATTTTAATTTCGTTTGTTTTTCCCAAGAATTTGCGCTGCACAAAACCCACCCCAATTAAAAAACCACTTTGTTGTGGACTGTTTGAACCCGTGTGTGGCAAAACGTTTCCCTTTGAAGGGAAGTTTCCCCTTTATTTTGAAATAAATGTCGATTATAAACTGTTTATCAGGCATGGATTATATGTCTAGGGCCCACTGTACTGACCGGATTTCATCAGACACGATAAACAAAGTTTCGGGGGTCAGTGATTAACCAAATTAAAGGGGAATGTAAGGGGGTTTTTGCTTAAATAAGCTTTTTTTTAAAAGGGGAAAAATGTAAAATTATTGGGTTAAATAAGAATTTAAAAAACTGAAGATTTTGGAAAAAAGCCCAAATTTTAAGGGGGGGCAAAATTTGATTAAAAAAAATTAATAAAAAAAATTAAAACTTTAAAATAACCCTTTTTTTAAGAAGGGAGCCCCCGTTAAGATATGGCCCCCCCCAAATAAGCTTATTTTAAAAGGGGGGGCAAAGTAAGAAAATGCTTTTAAAAAAAGCTTATTTAAGGGGGGGAAAATGTTAAAAATTTTGTTTTAAAAAAGCTTATTTAAAAGGGGGACAATGTAAGATATTTTTTTAAAATAAGCCTTTTTTAAGAGGGAGACAATTTTAAGGGTTTTTGCTTTAAAAAAGCTTATTTAAGAGGGGACAATGTAAGATATGCTTAAAAAAAGTTATTTAAGAGGGAGAAATGTAAGATATGCTTTTAAAAAAAAACTTATTTAAGAGGGAGACAATTTTAAGATTTGCTTAAATAAGCTTATTTTTAAGAAAGGGAGGGGACTATTTTTTTTTCCACAAATGCTGGGTTTTCTTAACCTCGGGTTTTAAAACACAAACCCAAAATTAAACCCAAATTATTTTTAAATGGTTTTATGTATGGAAATTTTGTTTTGGTTAAAAAATTTTTAAACGAACCTAAAAAAAAAACCCAGTTTTTAATTTTTTGTTTTTTTTTTAAGAAAGTTTTGTGAGGAACAAGGTGAAGGGCAGTGTTTTTGAGGGGAAAAAGGTTTAAGAAAAGTGGTGAGGAAAAAAGGTGAAAATAGTGTGTGAGGAAAAAAAGGTGGGGAAGGGCAGGGTGTGAGGAACAAGGGGTGAAGATAGTGTGTGAGGAAAAGGTGAAGACAGTGTGTGAGGAACCCAAGGGTTGGGAAAATAGTGTGTGAGGAACAAGGTGAAGCCCGTGTGTGAGGAAAAAAGGGTTTAAGATAGGGGTTTTGGGGGGGGAAAAAAGGGGAAGGCAAATGTGTGAGGAACAAGGTGAAAATAGTGGTTTAGGAACAAGGTGAAAATAGTGTGTGAGGAACAAGGTGGGGGAAAAGAGTGTGTGAGGAACAAGGTTTAAGAGATGTTTGTGAGGGGGAAAAAAGGGGAGTTGGGGAAAACAGAGTTTGTTAGGAAAAAAGGGAGTGGGGAAAAGAGTGTGAGGGAAAAAAGGGGTGGAAAAAGAGAAAAAGTGAGGAACCCCAAAGGGGGGGTGAAAGGGCAGAAATGTGGGGAAAAAGGGAAGGGGGAAGAGAGGTTTTGTGAGGGGGGAAACCCAAGGGGGTGAAAAACAGAGTGTGTGAGGGAAAAAGGGGAAATGAAGAGAGAGTGTGGGGAGGGAAAAAGGGGAGGGGAAAGACAGAGTGGTGAGGGGAAAAAGGGGAATGGGGGAAAACGGGGTGTTTAGGAACAAGGGTGAAGAGAGAGGTGTGAGGAACGAGGGAAATGAAGAGAGAGTTGGAAGGGGGAAACCCCGGGAGTGGAAGACAGAGTGTTGGGGAGGAAAAAGGGAGTGAAAAAGAGTTTAGGAACAAAGGGGGTTTAAGAGAGTGAATGAGAAACAAAGGGGGTTAAGGGGGAGAGAGAGAGGAAACAAAGGGGTTTTGGGGAAAAGAGGGGGAATGAGAAAACCCCCCCCAAAAGGGGTTTTAAGGGGAGAGGAACAAAGGGGGGTTTTAAGGGAGAGAGTGAAAGGAAAAAAAGGGGGGTTTAAGAGAGTGAGGAAAAAAAGGGGTTGAAAGGAAAAAGGGGGCGGGGGTTTAAACAACAAAAGGGGTTTTTAAAAGGGGGAGAGGAAAAAAGGGGTTTAAGAGAGGGGAGTGAGCAACCAAAAAGGGGTTTAAGAGAAGGGGAGGGGAAAAAAAAGGGGTTTGGGGGAAAAGAGAGGGGTTTTGGGAAAAAAAGGGGGTGAAAAGGGGTGAATGAGGAACAAAAGGGGGTTGGAAAAAGAGAGGGAACAAAGGGGGTTGGGAAAAAAAGAAAAGTGGAGCCCAAAAACCAAAAGGGGGTTTAAAAAGAGAGAGTTGGGGGGAAAAAAAAGGGGTTGAAGGGGAGAGGTGAGGAACAAAGGGGGTTTAAGGAAAAGGAAAAGAGGAGGGAAAAGGGGTTTTTAAGGGGAGAGAGTGAGGAAAAAGGGGTTTTAAGAGAGTGAAAAGAGGAAAAATGGGTTGAAGAAGAGGGGGAACAAAGGGGTTGAAAAAAAGGGGAAGTGAGGGAACAAAGGGGGTTTAAAGGGGAGAGAGTGGGGAACAAAGGGGTTGAAAAAAGAGAGGGGGAACAAAAGGGGTTTTAAAAGGGGAGGGGGAGTGAGCAAAAAAAAAAGGGTTTGGGGAAAAGAGAGAGGAAAAAAAGGGGGTTTTTAAGAGAGAGAGTGAGGAAAAAAAAGGGGTTTTAAAAAAGAGGGAACAAAAAGGGGTTTTTAAGAGAGGGGGGGAACAAAGGGGGGTTTTTTTTTGGAAAAAAAAAGAGGAAAAAAAGGGGTTGAAGAGAGGGGAGTGAGGAACCCAAAAGGGGTTGAAGGGAAAAAGAGAGGAACAAGGGGGGGTTTTTTAAAGAGAGAGTTGGGGGAACCCAAAAGGGGTTTAAAAGAGAGGAAAAAAAGGGGTTTTTAAAAAGAGTGAAAGGGAACAAAGGGGTTTTAAAAAAAGAGGAAAAAAGGGGTTTAAGGAGAGGGAGGAACAAAGGGGTTTTTAAAAGAGAGGAACCCCAAAAGGGGGTTGGGGAAAGAGAGTGAATGAGGAAAAAAAGGGGGTTTTAAAGAGAAGAGGGAAAAAAAGGGGTTGGGAAAAAAAGAGGGGGAGTGGGAACCCAAAAGGGGGTTGGGAAAGGAAAGGGAAAAAAGGGGTTTTAAGAGAGGGAGGAAAAAAAGGGGTTGAAAGAGAGGAAAAAAGGGGGGTTTTTAAGAGGGGGAGGAAAAAAAAGGGGTTGGAAAAAAGAGAGGAGAGGGAAAAAAGGGGTTTTTTAAAGAGAGAAAAGGAACAAAGGGGTTTTGAAAGAGGGAAAAAGGAACAAAGGGGTTTTAAGAGAGTGAAAAAGAGGAACAAAGGGGTTTTTGGGGAGAGGAAAAGAGGAAACAAAGGGTTTAAAAAGAGGGGGGAAAAAAAGGGGTTTTGAAGAGAGGGGAGAGAGGAAAAAAAAGGGGTTGAAGGAAAAGAGAGGAACCAAAAAAAGGGGTTGTTTTGGGAAGAGGGAAGTTAATTTAGGAAACAAAGGGGTTTAAGAAGGAGAGAGAGGGAAAAAAGGGGTTGAAGAGAAGTGAATGAGGAACAAAGGGGTTTTGAAAAAGAGTGAGGAACAAAGGTTTTGAAAGAGGGAACAAAGGGGTTGAAGAGGAGAGAGGAACAAAGGGGTTTTAAGAGAGTTGGGGGGAAAAAAATGGGTTGAATAAAAGAGAGTGAGGAAACCCAAAAGGGGTTGGAAAAAGAAGGGGAGGAAAAAAATGGGTTTGAAAAAGAGAGAGTGAGGAAACCCCCGGGGTTGAAGAGTGAGGGGTGAGGGGAACCAAAAGGGGTTGAAAGAGAGGAAAAAAAGGGGGTTTTAAAAGAGAGGATGTGCCCGACCCGCTTGAGCACCTAACTCGCTCTTTTTTGGGACCCGCCCAGTACCCGGGGGTTTAAAGGCCCTCCCCTTGGAAAAGAAGGGAAATGTTGTCCCTGTTTAAAAAAAAAGAAAAGCAGAGGGAAAAAAATCAGCAACTAAAAAGGGCCAGTGTCACTGCTGTCAATCACGGGGAAATAAAACTTTAAGACAAATGACAGAGTTTTTTTAATACCACTCACTTTCTTTGGATTTCAGTATGGGTTTAGGGAAAAAAGGGTTTCTTTGCTGCCCGAATTTTGTTGTTTTTTAAAACCCCTCCACTAAGTGGCACCCGTCACTGGATGAAATTTCCCAAAATAGCTGTGTTTTGGGAGCACTGGCCATTTTCGGGCGTTTTTTTTGCCCGGGGCCCCTTAAACCCAAAACTTCAAGCACTGGGGGAAATTTCGGCTCCCATTTTCTTGTCTTTTTCAGTTTATTACCTTCATGGTAGATCTCTTAGTTTTAGTTCTCAATGGAAAAGGAATCAGCCAAGAAAATCCTATTGGGGCAAGCGTTCCACAAGGAAGCGTCCTGGGTCCATTGTTATGGAATGTCTACTTCAACGACCTTCTTCATCTATCCAGAATCACATGCATATGCAGACGACTGTACACTGACATTCACTTATCCAAGAGAAGAAATGCCAGCTGCTCTAAGCTACATCAATCACCAGCTGAGAGCTATATCAGCTTGGGGAAATAGATGGCAAGTAAACGTTTTGCACCTGAGAAAACGCAAATGATGATCGTCTCTAGGCACCATGATGGTAATGCTGGTGCAGTAGTAAGGATGAATGGGAGGGTGTTGGCACATGGAGAAGAAGTTGATATCCTTGGGGTGAAATTTGACTCCAAACTAACCATGAAGAACCATGTTGTAAATCTTGCAAACAAGGCAGCCAGGAAGCTTACAGCACTTCGCCGTATCTCGCATCTGCTTGACAGTAGGGGTTGCAAGATCCTGTACGAGGCACAAGTATGCTCACACCTTGAGTATGCTCCACTTTCTTGGTTTGCCTGCCCCCCCCTCTCATCTGCGACTGCTTGACAGAGTAGAGAACAGAGCAAGACGTCTCATCTCTCGCCTGGACCCATCCTGGATATATCTGTCATTTCAGCAGAGCCTTCAACATAGGAGGATGGTGGGGGTGCCTTACTGTTATGTACAAGGCCAATATTGTCAAAATACACACTTGGATCCACTTCGAGGACAGCGTGAAACAAGCTTTTATGCCACAAGACGGGCAGAAAGCAGCAACTTCACTCTGGCTGTACCCTTCTCCAGAACATCACTCCATCTGAGATCATACATACCCAGGATGACTCGAGTATGGAACACATTCGTACAGCATAATGATGTCAACGAGATAAAGTCAAAGATTGAGACACTTATGCAGCATATGGGAATCTTTATTCGGGAAACGTTTTGCCACACAGTGGTTTCATCAGTCAATAAAAAGAGGAAGGGTAAGGAAAGGTGGAGTATGAGGTATCAGATACTCCTCTTTCCTTACGCCTCCTTTTGTATTGGACTGATGAAGCCTGTGTGGCGAAAACGTTTCCTGATAAAGTTTTCCCATATGCTGCATAAGGTCTCTTTCTTAAATTGTCGGTTTTTCAAACCATTTCATCAGAGATAAAGTCAGTTGATCAAATGAAAATGTGGCCAAGATGGCTCCAACTTCTCTGTTTCCCTATTGTATGTCTCATAAACAATAATAATGTTTCAAAGAGTGATGTAGGTAAAAGCTCTAGTTGCAATTTAAGTTAGGAATCCTTAACCTGAAATAGCTTGTCAAAAAGTAGGGATCTTAACCTTGTCAAAACCTGGGGTAAAAAAAAAAAAAAAAGAGGAAACAAAGGGGTTGAAGAGAGAGGAACAAAGGGGTTGAAGAGAGAGGAACAAATGGGTTGAAGAGAGGGGAAAACAAAGGGGTTAAATTTGGGAGAGGAAAAAAAGGGGTTGAGAGAGAAGAAACAAATGGGTTTAAGTGAGGGGAAAACAAAGGGGTTGAAGAGAGAGAAACAAAGGGGGTTAAAGAGAGAGGAACAAAGGGTTGAGGAGAGAGGAACAAAGGGGTTGAAGAGAGAAGGAACAAAGGGGTTGAAGAGAGAGGAACAAAGGGGTTGAAGAGAGAGGAACAAATGGGTTGAAGAGAGAGGAACAAAGGGTTGAAAAGAGAGGAACAAATGGGTTGAAGAGAGAGGAACAAAGGGGTTGAAGAGGGAGGAGGAACAAAGGGGTTGAAGAGAAAAAGGAACAAAGGGGGTTAAAGAGAGAGGAAAAAGGGGTTTGAAGAGGAGAGGGAACAAAGGGGTTGAAGAGAGAGGAACAAAGGGGTTGAAGAAAGAGGAACAAAGGGGTTGAAGAGAGAGAAACAAAGGGGTTGATGAGAGAAGGAAAAAAGGGGGTTTGAAGAGAGAGGAACAAAGGGGTTGAAGAGAGAGGAACAAAGGGGTTGAAGAGAGAGAACAAAGGGGTTGAAGAGAGAGGAACAAAGGGGTTGAAGAGAGAGGAACAAAGGGGTTTGAAGAGAGGGAACAAAGGGGTTGAAGGGGGGGTGACAAAGGGGTTTGAAGGAGAGAGGAACAAGGGGTTGAAGAGGAGGAACAAAGGGGTTGAAGAGAGAGGAACAAAGGGGTTGACGGGGGAAGGAACAAAGGGGGTTGAAGAGAGAGGAAAAAAGGGGGTTTGAAGAGAGAGGAACAAAGGGGTTGAAGAGAGAGGAACAAAGGGGTTGAGAGAGAGGAACAAAGGGGTTGACGAGAGAGGAACAAAGGGGTTGAAGAGAGGGAACAAAGGGGTTGAAGAGAGAGGAACAAAGGGGTTGAAGAGAGAGGAACAAAGAGGTTGAAAGAGAGAGGAACAAAGAGGTTGAAGAGAGAGGAACAAAGGGGTTGAAGGGAGAGAGGAAAAAAGGGGTTGAAGAGAGAGGAACAAAGGGGTTGAAGAGAGAGGAACAAAGGGGTTGAAGAGAGAGGAAACAAAGGGTTTTTGAAGAGAGAGGAAAAAAGGGGTTGAAGAGAGAGGAACAAAGAGGTTGAAGAGAGAGGAACAAAGGGTTGAAAAAGAGAGAAAACAAAGGGGTTTGAAGAGAAAAAGAGGAAACAAAGGGGGTTGAAGAGAGAGGAACAAAGGGGTTGAAGGGGGAGAGGAACAAGGGGTTGAAGAGAGATGAACAAAGGGGTTGAAGAGAGAGGAACAAAGGGGTTGAAGAGAGAGGAAAACAAAGGGGTTGAGGGGAGGGAACAAAGGGGTTGAAGAGAGAGGAACAAAGGGGTTGAAGAGAGAGGAACAAAGGGGTTGAAGAGAGAGGAAAAAGGGGTTGAAGAGAGAGGAACAAAGGGGTTGACGAGAGAGGAACAAAGGGGTTGAGAGAGGGGGAAACAAAGGGGTTGGAAGAGAGAGGAAACAAAGGGGTTGAAGGAGAGGAAAAAAGAGGTTGAAGAGAGAGGAACCAAAGAGGTTGAAGAGAGAGGAACAAAGGGGGTTGAAGAGAGAGGAAACAAAGGGGTTGAAGAGAGAGGAACAAAGGGGTTGAAGAGAGAGGGAAAAAAGGGGGTTTTGAAGAGAGAGGAAAAAAGGGGTTGAAGAGAGAGGAACAAAGGGGGTTGAGAGAGAGGAAACAAAGAGGTTGAAGAGAGAGGAACAAAGGGGTTGAAGAGAGAGGAACAAAGGGGTTGAAGAGAGGGAAAAAAGGGGGTTTGAAGAGAGAGGAAAACAAAGGTTGATAGAGAGAGGAAAAAAGCGGTTGAAGAGAGAGGAACAAAGGGGTTGAAGAGAGAGAGTGAGGAACAAAGGGGGTTGAAAAAGAGGAACAAAGGGGTTGAAGAGAGAGGAACAAAGGGGTTGAAGAGAGAGGAAACAAAGGGGTTGAAGAGAGAGGAACAAAGGGGTTGAAGAGAGAGGAACAAAGAGGTTGAAGAGAGAGGAACAAAGGGTTGAAGAGAGAGGAACAAAGGGGTTGAAGAGAGAGGAACAAAGGGGTTGAAGAGAGAGGAAAAAAGGGGTTTTGAAGGGAGGAACAAGGGGTTGAAGAGAGAGGAACAAAGGGGTTGAAGAGGGGAGGGAACAAAAGGGGTTGAAGAGAGAGGAACAAAGGGGTTGAAGAGAGAGGAACAAGGAGGTTGAAGAGAGAGGAACAAAGGGGTTGAGAGGAGAGGAAACAAGGGTTGAAGGAGAGAACAAAGGGGTTAAAGGGAGAGAGGAACAAAGGAGTTGAAGAGAGAGGAACAAAGGGGTTTGGGAAGAGAGAGGAACAAAAGGGGTTGAAGAGAGAGAGTGAGGAACAAAGGGGTTGAAGAGAGGAAAAAAGGGGTTGCAAGAGGGGAGAAAAAAAGGGGTTTGGGAAGAGAGAGGAACAAAGGGGTTGAAGAGAGAGGAACAAAGGGGTTGAGAGGAGAGGAAACAAAGAGGTTGAAGGAGGGGGAAAAAATGGGTTAAAGGGAGAGAGGAACAAAGGGGTTAAAGAAAAGGGAAAACAAAGGGGTTGAAGAGAGAGGAACAAAGGGGTGAAGAGAGAGGAACAAAGGGGTTGAAGTGAGGAACAAAGGGGTTGAAGAGAGAGGAACAAAGGGGGTTGAAGAGAGAGGAACAAAGGGGTTGAAGAGAGAGGAAAAAAGGGGTGGAAAAGAGAGAGGAACAAAGGGGTTGAAGAGAGAGGAACAAAGAGGTTGAAGAGAGAGGAACAAATGGGTTGAAGAGAGAGGAACAAAGGGGTTGAAGAGAGAGGAGTGAGGAACAAAGGGGTTGAAGAGAGGAACAAAGGGGGTTGAAGAGAGGGAAAAAAGGGGTTTGAAGAGAGAGGGAACAAAGAGGTTGAAGGAGAGAGGGGAACAAATGGGTTGAAGAGAGAGGGAACAAAGGGGGTTGAAGAGAGGGGGAGTTGAGGAACAAAGGAGGTTGAACGAGAGGAAAACAAAGGGGTTGAAGAGAGAGAGTGAGGAACAAAGGGTTAAAGAGAGGAACAAAGGGGTTGAAGAGAGAGGAACAAAGGGGTTGAGAGAGAGGAACAAAGGGGGTTGAAGAGGAGAGGAACAAAGGGGTTAAAGAGAGAAAAAACAAGGGGTTGAAGAGAGAGGAACAAAGGGGTTGAAGAGAGAGGAACAAAGGGGTTGAAGAGAGGGGAAAAAAGGGTAGCAACACTATTATCAGTCACAAAGAAATATAGAAAGTGATCCTGTTTGCTAAATAACTTGGCGAGTCTTGTACTTTTATTATAAGACACAAGAGAATTTTGTGGTGCGCTGTATACGTGGGTGACTTGGTGAGTCGGGTTAAGTACAGCCGAGTCAGGCTAGTAACTTCATGGGTGATACCCATAAACCGGCCTTGTTTTTACCTTGAACTATTTTCCACAGTTTACATTAAAATATGTACCTCATTATTGCTAATACTCGTAGCATACAAAACTTGTTTTCTACGTGTATCTATACGTGTATATTTGTTAGCTGTGCATGTTTTCTATACATGTATATGAGTATACAAGGGGGGACGAGAGGATCGATCTGTGGTCCAAAATTTACAGGGTATCGCTCTTTTTGATTATTTATGACAGTAGTTTATTACGACTTAATCTGAGTTTATACATGTATATGCTTAACAATTCGCGAACAAGTGAAATTATTGACGGACATGTCAGACCAACGAACGACTCTAACCTGCGCACTCTACATCAAAGTACACAGTACTTAAAACCCGACAGAATCAGGTAAGTTAGGCGCCCAGTGGGACACTGATCGTTAAAGAACAGAGGCACAATACCCTGAAGATTTGAGACACTTATGCAACACATGGGAATCTTTATTTAAGAAACGTTTCGCCACCCAGTGGCTTCATCAGTCCAATACAAAGTAGAAATTGGTAAGGAGAGGAGAAGTTTGAGGTAATCAGTCCCTCAACCTGGAATCGATGTGTTCAGTCCATCACTCTTGTATGAAGTACAGCATAGGGCCAGAGAGGTGGCATAACTACTACAACTAACCCATCTCTTTGGGAAGGACCTACTTCCACTAGGGAATCCCGCCTACCAGTGAATTTGCCCTCGTCTGCTTCACCTGACGTTACTATATAAGCGCCAGGATTCTTTCTTCTGCTTCAGAATCTCCACGACTATGGTGCTGTTCGCACCTACTCTTAGGTTGAGGGACTGATTACCTCATCTTCTGTACATAGTTCTACTGTCTTCAAGTTATGTCCTGGAATTTGTATTGATAAAGCCACTGGATGGCGAAACGTCTACAATAAAGATACCCAGATGTTACAAATGTGTCTTACTCTCATTGTGGGGTCTGACTGTGTGGTATAAGTACTGTGTTGGTTTAGAAAGACACGTAAGCAAACACTATAACATATTTATTAGAAAACGTTTCGGTCCTGGAACCTTGATCACTTCTAACATACAGAGGTAGAAAGACATTATATATATAGGCGGAGAGTGAGATGTGACGCACGTGACCTGAGGAATGTCATAAGAACATAAGAATGGAGGAACACTGTAGAAGGCCTACTGGCCCATGCGAGGCGAGGGTAGACGATGAAATCACGTGACTCCGTGGACCGAAACGTTTTCTAATAAATATGTTATAGTGTTTGCTTACGTGTCTTTCTAAACCAACTTGTCGGTATTTATTACCAAGGTTTATACCATAAGTACTGTGTACCTTGATGCAGAGTGCGCAGACCTAGTCTAAGATTTATATATATGTGAATGTATAGCTGTGTATGTTCGACTGTTAATACCCAGTAGCGAGGCCTATACCCGTACCTGAAGTTTCATGAACCTTCTTTATTTATTTAAATAGGATCGCAGATATCTTATAAAGTATTCAATGGTGTTATTAATGAAGGATAAATGTAAGAACATTTAGAAAATAAATTGAAAATCTAACCAAGATATGTTGTGGTCGCTTAGTTGGGCCACAGTCTGTCTGATCACTCTGACACCACCAAAAACGGAACTCCAAACCAGAGGTTATATTTGGCCAAGGTGGTGGGGAACCTCGGAAAAAAAGAAAAAGTGAGGTATCAGGCGGTGAGCCGTGGAAGGAGAACCACATGCTGGAGCAGACTAACTGCCTCTTCTTGTTCATCATGTCGTTGACCTGTCTATCACTTTTAATGTCAGTGAATACAGAACATTTTTTGCACCAAGTCTGGTATTTTTTCGGTAATAACTTTAGCCCATTTATTAAACTAAACATTTCGCCATGGGTGGCTGTATCAGGATTGAAGAAAAACACTCGTGGCGAAACATTTCCTCTTGTCCGAAGTGCACTCATAGCTACTAATGTTCTAATAGCTACTCGTAGTACTAATAGCTTAATAATCTTATATTACTGAGAAATATGTATGTCCATTTGGTAGACATCTATATGAAGTCACGTTGTACGGCACAGGCACGCAAGTAAGCTGTATAAGTAACACATGTACAACATTAGGTATCTTTAATCCGAAACGTTTCGCCTTTCACAGTAGGCTTCTGCACTAGAATACAGAGAAGTTTTGTTCCATAGCCTAGAACATTAATCCAGACTGTGGATCAGAACCTCTTCTCCGGGCTGAGGGACTCACCAACTCCAGGGTGATGGATTGATTACATCGTCTTTACATCTTACTGCTCCTCTGTATTCGACTGAAGAAGCCTACTGTGTAGGCTTTGTAAAACCCACTGTGGCTTTGCAATCTGTCTTGTACCTCTGTCTCACAGAATGAGCTGTGTGTGCACAACAACCAGCCGCTCAGGAGGCATTGTAAAAATTGACTTTTACCAAGCAACATTGACCGTCACGGGTTTAGGTTTTTGTAAATATAATACTGTGATGATAATAATAATAATATATATAATAATAATAATTAATAATAATAATAATAATAAATAATAATATATAGAACAAGAATATAAGAAAGAAGGAACACTGCAGCAGGCCTACTGGCCCATGCGAGGCAGGTCCAAGCCTCCTACCTGCTTAAGCCAATGCCCCAACCTAGTCAGGTCAGGTCACATTCACTTAAGGAAGGAACACGGCAAGTGACCTAGTAGCACAAGCTAATCAGGTCTAATCCACACCCACCCACACCCACTCATGCATTTATCTAACCTATTTTTAAAACTACACAACGTTTTAGCGTCAATAACTGTACTCGGGAGTTTGTTCCACTCATCCACAACTCTATTACCAAACCAGTGCTTTCCTATATCATTCCTGAATCCGAATTTTTCCAACTTAAAAACCATTGCTGTGAGTCCTGTCTTGGCTGGATATTTTCAGCACGTTATTTACATCCCCTTTATTTATTACTGTCTTCCATTTATACACCTCAATCACATCCCTCCTAATTCTACGTCTTTCTAGAGAGTGCAGATTCAGGGTCCTCAGTCTGTCCTCATAGGGAAGATTTCTGATACATGGGATCAACTTTGTCATCCTCCTCTGTACGTTTTCCAGAGCATTTATATCCATTCTGTAATACGGTGACCAAAACTGAGCAGCATAATCTAAATGAGGCCTAACCAAGGATGTATAGAGTTGAAGAACAACCTGAGGACTCCTATTATTTATGCTTCTTGATATGAAGCCAAGGATTCTGTTAGCTTTATTGCGAAACACTTATGCACTGTTGTCTTGGTTTTGATTACTGCTAACCAGACTCCTAAATCTTTTTCACAATCCGTAATATTAAGATCTACATTATTTAGTTTATGTGTGGCATGGTTATTTTCCTGTCCAACATTTAGAACTTTGCATTTGTCTATATTAAACTGCATCTGCCACTTCTCCGACCATTGCATCAGTCTATTCAAATCTTCCTGGAGTGCTCTAATGTCCTCGTCAGAATGAATTGGACGGCCTATTTTGGTGTCATCGGCAAACTTGTTTATGTCGCTCACTATGCCCTCACTATGCCCACCGGTGGCCTGGTGGCTAAAGCTCCCGCTTCACACACGGAGGGCCCGGGTTCGATTCCCGGCGGGTGGAAACATTTCGACACGTTTCCTTACACCTGTTGTCCTGTTCACCTAGCAGCAAATAGGTACCTGGGTGTTAGTCGACTGGTGTGGGTCGCATCCTGGGGGACAAGATTAAGGACCCCAATGGAAATAAGTTAGACAGTCCTCGATGACGCACTGACTTTCTTGGGTTATCCTGGGTGGCTAACCCCCCGGGGTTAAAAATCCGAACGAAATCTTATCTTATCTTAATGTCGTTTATGTAGATTGTGAACAGCAGGGGGCCCAACACTGACCCCTGTGAAACACCGCTCGTAACGCTTCCCCACTCTGATTTCTCCCCATTTATGCAAACTCTCTGCTGCCTATTTGTCAGCCATGCCTCTATCCAGGAAAAAATTTCTCCTATTCCATGTGCCTTAAGTTTCCTCAATAGCCTCTGATGTGGAACCCTGTCAAAAGCCTTACTGAAGTCCATATACACAATATCATATTCATTACCATGATCTACCTCCTCAAATACCATAGTGAAAAAAGTTAATAAATTCGTAAGGCAGGAACGCCCCTTTGTAAAACCAAGCCGAGATTCGTTGATTAATTTATGCTTTTCAAGGTGGCTAAGAACTGTCTCGGCAATTATTGATTCCATAAATTTTTCCACTGTGGAGGTAAGGTTTATTGGTCTATAGTTCGAAGCTAAGGACCTGTCACCTGCCTTGTAAATAGGTATTACATTTGCCATTTTCCACTTATCAGGCACTATGCCAGTTTGTAGTGATATGTTGAAAAGATTAGCCAGAGGTTTGCTAAGCTCCTCTTTACATTCCTTTAGAACCCTTGCATACAGTTCATCAGGGCCTGGGGATTTGTTAGGTTTTAATTTATCTATTTGCCTAAGGACCATATCACTTGTGACCCTAATAGTGCACAGTTTATTATCGTCCTGTTCTACATAATTTATTATTTCTGGAATATCGCTAGTATCTTCCTGTGTAAAATCTGAGGGAAGTATGTGTTAAAAATTCTACACATTTCCTTATCACTGTCCATGAGCTGACCCGAGGAACTTTTGAGTGGGTCTATCTTGTCCGTGACCTTACTTCTGTATACCTGAAAAAATCCTTTTGGGTTAGTCTTCGATTCTCTTGCAACTTTAACCTCATAATCTCTTTTTTCTTTTCTTATTCCCTTTTCTATTTCTCTCTTTAACTGAATATATTGATTTCTTAATTGCCCTCTCCTCTTTGATTTGCTTATATAGGCCTCTCTCTTTTGACCAGTGAGATGTTTTAATCTATTGTTCATCCATTTAGGATCACTGTTGTTTGATCTGATTTCCCTATTTGGAACATAAGTTGTCTGAGCAGCTAGAACTATGCCCTGGAAAGCGTCATATCGGCAACCATCACCACCTACCTGACCCTTAGTCAGGTCATTCCAGTTCAGCCCACCCAAGTAATTTTTCAGTCCTATGAAATCAGCCAAGCGGAAGTCAGGGACAGAGACTTGATTGCCATTATTAAGGAAATTCCACAATATATTAAAACTGAGTGATTTGTGATCACTCTCCCCGAGCTCATCATTAACCTCAAGATTGTTAATTAGCGTTTCCCTGCTGACAAGAACCAAGTCAAGCAGGTTATTTCCTCTAGCTGGTTCTGTCACAAACTGTTTTAAAAAACAATCCTGAATCGTATCAAGAAAGCTAATATAAATAAAGTATATAATACATCGGGTATACACAGAGAGATGTATTTTGCTAAACGTATTCATACTAAGAGTTTAATCTCTGTTTTAGAGAGTAAAGTATTCTTGTCTGGTGGTGGAAAGGTTACGAGCAGCATCAATGACCCCAATGTAGACGGTAGGCTTTAAACCCCATTACATTAATTCAAAGCATGTAAAAGATTGAAGCAAACTCTGTGAATATACGCAGAAACATTAACCACTTGGTGTGTATACCACTTGTGCGTCATGTATAGATTTTTTAACGTTACCGGCCGTCTCCCACGGAGGCTGGGTGATCCGACAAAGAAATCACTTTCACTGTCATTCATTCAGTTGCTGTATTACCAGATGAGAACTGACATTACAGTTCAGATGACCCTCCGAACCACAACATCCCCATACCTCCTTTAGAATGCAGGCACTGTACCTTCCACCTCCTGGACCAAAGTCCGGCTAACCAGTTTCCATGAATTCCTTCATCAATGTTACCGTGCTCACACTCCAACAGCACGTCAAATCATAAAAAACATTTGCCTCCACCCAGACCTAACAGCACTGCTGTAAGATAAGTGGCGACTAAAATGCCGAAAACAAGGGGCTAGTAACCTCTTCTCATGTATAAATTATCAGGACAAAATATCTAAGTTATAGATATTAAAACACATCGACTGCCAAGGTCATTAAGGCTACAGTTTGACCAGTCACGAACCATTCACTTTCACTCGAGTTTATCTACCCACGAAGGGGAAAGGTCTGTATTCTATTACAAATATGTTGCCGGGAGGGTGCCAAACACAATAGTGTTGCCCCCTGACAAAGCTTGGGCACTTGCGTACCATGACCTGACAAAAGACACAGTGTTGATCCTGGCTAAGTGAACACTCTTCACTCAAACTTAAAACCGTAAATATCTAGCAGCCTCACGTGCATCTTATTTGGTCTGCGTCTGCATAAGTTGAATAAATACACAGACGAGGACCAAAAATCAACAGGGATATGATCTATATATTTAAATAACTATTGTATACCATTTAAGGGTTTGAATACCACACATAACGACATCTTAAGAGCAAACTAGTTTAATAATCTAATTTATTTCTTAATGTATAACTGTGTGAGTCTTGGTAATCTATAAAAAGTGTCACATTAGGTACCGATAAATATGTGAATCAGACACATGTACAAAGTTTGGAAACTTTTGCTGGGATACGTTTCGCTCACCAGGGACATTCTCAGTACGAAACTGAGCGATGAAAACATGTGTAAACATAGCAAAGAAGAGCAGGTGTAATGTAGGCTTGACATGTGCAGTATAATTGTTCCACCTGACAGCTGTTTCTTGCGGACCAGGACCAGTTTAGCTAAAACTTTTAAAACGTTAAAACACTCGGTGTTCTGTTCTTTATCCTTGAAACTGAAAGCTGCTGATTAGTAAGTCTATTCAGGTATACACAAATACAGTTACATAGATTATCATACATAGCAGCATATGTGTAGAGAACCTGGGATAACCCAAAAAATTCAGAGTGACTTATTTCTGTTTGGTGTCAAGGAAACGACGTGTGTGTGTGTGTATGGGTCTTCTTATTCGTCAGTCTAACCTCTCTTCTAGGTAATAATTATGACCATAATTTTTAAAAGGGTGGACCGGTAAGCCAGCGGAAGTCCTCGGTCAGTTGGCCAAAAGCTCCAACGGCGGTTCATCATATAGCCAAGACCCGCGATAGGAAACACTTGTCCAGTTTCCTGACAAACATTACCTAACCTAACCTAACCTCTGTCTTAATTCACTAGATAGCTATGGCTATTCTTATTACTGAGTTTATCTGTACGTCAGGTATACTTGTGTTCTTTAACATGTGTGTCTAGATGGGAGACAGTCAGGTTTGACTCGAGGAATGGGAGGAAAGAGTCAGTTCCTCAGAATGAGAACCTTAGCTCAAGAACCATCAGGCGAGAACTTTGGCAAGGTCTCTGCCGTGCCAGGGGCATTTGGGGAAAAACCTGAGGTTAATGGCAGGGATTATCATTGTCACAGCGCCACAACATTTTTCCCTTCCATCTTGCCTCCCTCATTTTGCGTCCTCTTTTCTTTATTTTACCTCTTAGACCAATAAATGCTTACTATAAACACTATGGATTTTATTGTACTTAGGGCTAAACAAAAAAATAATTTTTATTTTAAGATTGCAGGAGTCATGGCAGAACACGGCAGTACTATCAGTCTAGATTTTTTCTAAGGGGAAAACATAAGAGGCACTCATAGCCAGCTAGACTGGTCAAGGACCCAGCCGTTGTTAGTGACGCGAGATGTTTTGCTATCAGAAACTCTCGTGACATTTCGCATTGAGAGATATTAGATATCCTTGCCAGATTAATAATTGTATCTATTATTTCCTGAGGATCGACACCATGCCCAGCCCTTCTAGGGTAGGGTAGGTGCCTGAGCCCGAGCCTTTAGCTCACAAGACTGTCATTCCCATTTGCCCCCTTGGGGCGGGGATGGCAGACCAGAGAGGCCTAGCTTGTGGCTAGGCCTGGGGCCAGTTGGTCTCAAAGATGAGGAGGTACTTGTGCCTCCTCCCATAGGAGACTTAGGTCTCAGACATTCCCTAAAGAGGGAGCCAAGGCCGGGCCACCACTTGGAAAAGGCCCGGCCCGGGAGAATACCGGCGAATCTTTAATAATAATAATAATAATATTTCCTGAGGACATAAAAAATATGATTTCTAGGCCAGGTTAGGTGAGATTTGTCAGGTAACATGACAAGTGTTTCCTTCTAGGGGAACAACAATGTTGGGAATATAATATATGCCTAGTTTGTGGGGGATTTTTCTCTTTGAGAGCAGTTGCCAAAAATGATTGAGTTTACCCAAGGTGCTCATTCTGTATAAAAAATTAATATGTTATATGGAACAACATTAATTAAGCTGTTTTGTAGGGCGACTGAATGTTGAGATATCTTAATTAAAGACATTTTTTAATTTTAGTTTTGTATATCCTAGGTTGCTATATTATATTTTAATAAGAACACCACTTTTAATAATTAGTAACAGTTTACTAACTCACTGTCCAGACATGAAAGTGTCTGGTGAGTAAGACATAGTTGAGTATCATTGTTGTTGACATGTCTGGCCTATGTGGGAGGCTTTGTGAAGATGTACAGTATATTATGTTTTTATATATCTAAGACACCCACTAGATATCTGTAATGACTATATTAAACACATTGGTACTTAGCTACCATCTGGTTGGCACTTGTTGCTTGGTGTCTGGCTGCTTAGCATAGTGATTCATCTACCGCAAATCAGTCTTCGGATTACCCTCCCCCCCCTTCCCGAATTCAGTCTGAGTAATCCACAGTTTTGGGGTTGTTAATTAAGGACCAGTAATGAAGTGAGTTAAAGATATTTCTACCAGTCTTGATCACTTTTTAACGTCCAGTAAGTGCGTGTCACGGTGTCATATACCGTTATTATATAAGATTATTAAAAAACAATATTAATTTTTTTTGTACAGTAATTATGAATTTTTGGGTTATGGGTTATGTGGAAAATGTTGATACAGTATTAGCATAAGCAAAATATTTTATAAGAAGAAAAACGGCAATTGATTTGCTTATTATATAGCACGGCTTGATAAGAATTAGTGCAGGAGAAAAAATAAACTTCCATAAGGATAATTCGACAATCAATGAACGAGGCCGAGACACCTTTATCATAGCCAGTCAGTACGCAGTATCCTGATCGACACCATGCCTAACCCTTCTAGGGCAGGGTAGGTGCCTGAGCCCGAGCCTTTAGCTCATAAGACTGTCATTCCTATTTGCCCCCTTAGGGCGGGGATGGCAGACCAGAGAGGCCTAGCTTGTGGCTAGGCCTGGGGACAGTTAGTCCCAAAGATGAGGAGGTACTTGTGCCTCCTCCCATGGGAGACTTAGGTCTCAGACACTCCCTAAAGAGGGAGCCAATGCCGGGCCACCACTTGGAAAAGGCCCGGGCCGGGAGAATACCGGCTAATCTTTAATAATAAGAGTATCCTATCCCAAGACAAAACTACATCTTTACAAAGCACTCATTCGTCCTCTACTCTCTTACTTTCCACTCGCTCTGACGTTAATCGCCAAGACAAACGCACTAAAATTTCAACGTATCCAGAATCGTGCATTACGTTGGGTGTTGGGAGTGAGGTGGGACGAATTTGCCACCAGTGAATCTCTCCACCTCACGACAAACACACCGGCTTTGAACGTATACTGGAAGACACTTATTGACAAACAACTTGACAGACTTGAAACATATCATGACTACTGGACTACATACTTAGCTGATACTCTCAGACGTCCTTACAATGATGTAAATCTTTTTCAATCGTTGTATGATCCGGCACCTCCACCACAATACACATAAATTATCTGACTTTTGCTTAAAAATTCAAATAACTTAAAAGTGCCATTGCCGTATAGCTGTGTCTTTGTGCGTTTTTAGGGCTGAAGTGCTTGCGATGTGCGTTTGCGTCGCCTTTGCAGCAACGTGTCCCTGAACCATATCCAGTCATTGCAAGTTGATGTGCTTCCAGTAAGTTGCAGTCAGCACCCGCAGAGTCCCTGTTGTCTTTTATGTCGTCTTCGTTATTGTTTATCCAGGCTTAGCAGTTGGGTCTAGTCCTGACTCTTCTCTCTTCAACTCAAGACATTCCTCTCACCGTCTATTCTTCGCACTGTCCCCACTTGCCCCTCGCCCCTCGTGGGTCCTTACCTGTGAGTCCTATCGTATCGTATCGTATCCTATTTGAGCTCAGGCCTATACGATTAATACTACAGAATGAAAGAAAGTAGAAATGTGAATCTACTTTAGGATAGCGCATTACCAGATAAAATTAATAAATAAATGCCAGTGGATGTAGAGTAGTGCTCATGTGTGGGATGGTGTGATCTAGAGGCCAGACATGGCGCTAGGTGGGATGGTGTGATCTAGAGGCCAGACATGGCGCTAGGTAGGACGGATCTACGTCGGTATTATCCACTTATAGCTTGCACATTTAGGATCATCGAAGACCATGGATGCCAGGGTGTCTTCAAGAAGGACCGCGGTGGTCATCATAACGAATAACGGAAAAATATACGGCCGTTTAACCGCGGGTGAAGACGATAGAGAACAAGAAATATCAATTTATTACAGTAAGAGGATGGTACATGGCAACCAATGATGCAGGTATTTTTACACACCAAGTAAATAGCTGGCCAGGGATTTAGATGGTGTTTAAATCTGGTTGACGGTGTGGTGGGTTAAGAAGAGGTATTAACAACAAAACAGTGCCAGCGCCTTGACATTTTGAACTCTGAGCTAGTGCTGAAATTCTTACTGTTCATTTATATTTTTCTCGTATATTGAATGTTCAACTCTTTTGTGTAGTTAATTTCCAATCGAAATACAAATTAAGAAAGATGCCATTTATAATTAAAAGGTATTTTAGATAGTAATCGGTGGCACACCAGCCCTTCAAGGTGCATTGAGACTCGTCCTCCGAGCAGTTACTTCTTCACATAAGATTTGCAGAACATTTCTAAGTTAGGTTACGTTATCCTCTATCCATAAAATATAATAAATTATAACATGCCACAATGGAAAATATAAAAGATAAAAGACGATGAAAATCTTAGGCGAGAACAGTAAAAAGGTCGCCACTGGGCACGGCTAGAACAGTGGCCACTTTCAACAGTCACCCATATGACTGTTATTACAACAGTGCCGTGAAGTCTGTTGTTAAGATGTACATTGACGCTGTTGAGGAGCTCTTGAACGGTGACAGTGACTTGGATTTTCCCTCGTCATTCTGCGTTTCAACCTAAATGTTGTCTAGTGCCCGGGCGCTGTCTGACTTCCTGTGGCCCCACTGGAGGTTGGCATTCCAAATCTGAATACCATGGCCCATGTTAAGCAGGTCCAACTCACCCAAGCCCATCCAACCTATATTTAAAGTTACCCAAAGTTCTCAGTAACGCTACCTGGGAGTGTTTCCCTCGTTTACAACTATAGTGCCAAGCAGTGCCAAGCCCAGCCAGTACTTTCCTATATGCTTTTTAAATCTACAATTTGTCCAACTTGAATTCATTGCTGCGAGTCTAATCTTGACACTTTCACTAAATATCTGTATCTAGCCTTCCCCTTTAATAATAATAATAATAATAATAATAATAATAATAATAATAATAATAATAATATCTTTATTTACTACAAGTACCTGTACAAAGTATACAGGCCATAGCTGACAACAATGACATACTACTATATAGAAAGCCTCTTGTTATGCTCAGCATGTCGGGCAAATTAGGTAAGTATTCCAGGATGCGACCCACACCAGTCGACTAACACCCAGGTACTCATTTTACTGATGGGGAACATAGACAACAGGTGGAAAGAAACACGTCCAATGTTTCTACTCTGAAGGAACTGTTCCTTAGCCAAGATAACTGCATTACCAAAATATTGTTTAACAAATACTAAAATCTGTAAGAAGGTATCTCATCAGGGGAAATGCCTTGTGCCGGTGTGGGGCTCTTGATCCAAAGAACTACACTTCTTCCTTGGAGCTAACCAGAATGCTTCCCATTCCCCAGGCGCTATATGAATCCTACGTTGACGAATTTAATTTTGTTTGCGGCTTTTCCAACGAGAAACAAGAGGGGAAACTTGCATAAAAACAACAAGTTTGGTGTTGGGTCAATATGATAAAATGTGAATGCTTCTGCTGGTGTGCTGGCAAGGCTACTGAGGTCGGTGACCCACTGCTGCCCAGCCAACAACCAACACCTGCCTCATCTCAATTGTCAACTGTTTTCTGTTGTCTGAGTTGGGACATTCAAGGTTGTCAGCGTTAAACCAATGTACGCAGGATAGTCTATGTTGCTTCTGCCTACATTGTTCAGTATACAATAGTCTATGTTGCTTCTGCCTACATTGTTCAGTATACAATAGTCTATGTTGCTTCTGCCTACATTGTTCAGTATACAATAGTCTATGTTGCTTCTGCCTACATTGTTCAGTATACAATAACCAATGATACTTTGAGGTCGAAACATAATTGCTTAAAACATATCAACTCAGCAGTATTGTTTGTTAAGGTGTATGAACCTTAATTGTTTGAGATAGTTTTTCAACCTGTTTTATTTCTTTAAAAGTACTCATAACGCCACCCATCCTCCAACGTGTCCTCCAGTCCATCCTCCAACCTATCCTCCAATACATCCTCCAACTTTCTTTTCTCGTTGAGACAAATCACTCGCTCTAAGAATCACGGTAAAACTCCGCCTTGATAGATTTAAACAATCAAATCTTTTTTTGATTAAGATAAAGAGCAAAAAAAATTTTTTAACTTTTATTAGATTTTGTCGAGAAGAAGCAAGTCAATGAAGTTACAAATCATAAGATAAGAGATAAGATAAGATTTCATTCGGATTTTTAACCCCGGAGGGTTAGCCACCCAGGATAACCCAAGAAAGTCAGTGCGTCATCGAGGACTGTCTAACTTATTTCCATTGTGGTCCTTAATCTTGTCCCCCAGGATGCGACCCACACCAGTCGACTAACACCCAGGTACCTATTTGCTGCTAGGTGAACAGGACAACAGGTGTAAGGAAACGTGTCGAAATGTTTCCACCCGCCGGGAATCGAACCCGGGCCCTCCGTGTGTGAAGCGGGAGCTTTAGCCACCAGGCCACCGGGCCTGGTGTGTCAGCAACCACTAGAGATATAAAATACCAAAGGTAGAAGCTTATAGTGATAAACTAAAGTAATACTTGACGCTCCGAGTGTCTATTCAGCCAGGTCGTGATGGCTATGTTAAGCTGCGGCCGCTGGTAGCAGCAGCTTAGAAGTCTGTCCAAAGGCTTGGCTCTGAGAGTACAGTCGCCTCAAGAGAGGTTCCTTGACGCTGGTGAGGGGCTCTTGATCTAGGGAATTGTATCTGTGCTCCGGTTCCCTGAATTGAGCCTAAAGGCCTTCCATCCCTCCCCCAAGGCACTGTATAATCCCTACGTGTTTAGTGCTCCCGGGTTGGAACAATGAAATGTTTCCTCCCTTTCTCGAACATATTGTACTGGATTTATTTTCCTGTTAAAGCCTACCAGGATATAATTTGTTTGTTTAGCCCACCAGGACATAGTTTAGTTGTTTAGTCCACTTTGACATAGTTTGGTTGTTTAGTCCACCAGGACATAGTTTAGTTGTTTAGCCCACCGTGACATAGTTTGGTTGTTTAGTCCACCTTGACATAGTTTGTATGTTTAGTCCACCTTGACATAGTTTAGTTGTTTTTGTCCACCTTGACTAGTTTGTTGTTTTGTCCACCTTGACATAGTTTGGTTGTTTAGTCCACCTTGACATAGTTTGTATGTTTAGTCCACCTTGACATAGTTTAGTTGTTTAGTCCACCTTGACATAGTTTAGTTGTTTAGTCCACCTTGACATAGTTTGGTTGTTTAGTCCACCTTGACATAGTTTGTATGTTTAGGGCCAACTTTTACATAGTTTAGTTGTTTAGTCCACCTTGACATAGTTTGGTTGTTTAGTCCACCTTGACATAGTTTGTATGTTTAGTCCACCTTGACATAGTTTAGTTGTTTAGTCCACCTTGACATAGTTTAGTTGTTTAGTCCACCTTGACATAGTTTGTATGTTTAGTCCACCTTGACATAGTTTAGTTGTTTAGTCCACCTTGACATAGTTTAGTTGTTTAGTCCACCTTGACATAGTTTAGTTGTTTAGTCCACCTTGACATAGTTTGGTTGTTTAGTCCACCTAGACATAGTTTAGTTGTTTAGTCCACCTTGACATAGTTTAGTTGTTTAGTCCACCTTGACATAGTTTGGTTGTTTAGTCCACCTTGACATAGTTTGGTTGTTTAGTCCACCAGGACATAGTTTGGTTGTTTAGTCCACCTTGACATAGTTTAGTTGTTTAGTCCACCTTGACATAGTTTGGTTGTTTAGTCCACCTTGACATAGTTTGGTTGTTTAGTCCACCAGGACATAGTTTGGTTGTTTAGTCCACCTAGACATAGTTTGGTTGTTTAGCCCACCAGGACATAGTTTAGTTGTTTAGTCCACTTTGACATAGTTTGGTTGTTTAGCCCACCAGGACATAGTTTAGTTGTTTAGTCCACTTTGACATAGTTTGGTTGTTTAGCCCACCTTGACATAGTTTGGCTGTTTAGTCCACTTTGACATAGTTTGGTTGTTTAGTCCACTTTGACATAGTTTGGCTGTTTAGTCCACTTTGACATAGTTTGGCTGTTTAGTCCACTTTGACATAGTTTGATTGTTCTGTAGTATGTGAATAGCGATCGATTTTCATGTAATACATAAATATTGTTCCTCCATAAGAAATTCTCCTATTTTGATAATTAAAAAGCCAGGACGCTAACTTAAAAAGCAATGGTATCGTAATGAAGTTGATAGAGATGTGCAGTCTTGACAACAGTGTTGAGTGGAAACTTAAGCTTTTGGCTTTCCCTACCTTGATAGTTATTATTATTATTATAATCAAGGGGGAAGCACTAAACCCGTAGGATTACACAGCACCTCTGGGGGGATGTGGAAGGTATTCAGGTTTAATTCAGGGAACTGGAGAACATATCCAATTCCCTAGATCAAGAGCCCCTCACCAGCGTCAAGGAACCTTTCTTGAGTGGTTCCCTAGCTTGAGAGAAAGGTGGAGCGTGCCTGGGTTGTCCCTACCATGACTGTACATTAGTGGGAAAAGTAACCTATCTCTGAGCTGAGATCCTATATTATACCGGCCACCCACACTACCATATGCTTGATATGCATATTATCTTGAATAATGGAAATGATATTCAGGAGGATAGTGGAGCAACTGGAGAACAGTGAATACATAAATGGGAACAAGAATGATCAGAGAAGGAAAATCCTGTCTTGCAAATCCACTGGAGTTCAAAGACAGGGTAATAGAGATTAAGCAGGAAAGAGAGGCGAATATAGCCTGTATATTTTCAAAATGTAGGAAATCATTCGATTTTAGACCATACTAGACACAGAGGGGCGAGGACTGACTTAAAGACTTAAGAAAATTGAACCAATGACTTTTAGAGGATATGAGGACTAGAATTTACAAGATAACGATGTATAAGATTCTCAAATGATTTGATAGTTCAGACAGGGACAAACTACGTACGTACCTGTCGTATGTAGTTAAGTGGAGCCAGAAATCGAAACTCAATCCCCAGCAACCACAACTTGGTGAGTACAAAAATAAAAACTAGAAACATGTTGGGTGTTGGCTTCCCATATTCCACATTACTGTAATAATTTTATTGTACCTTCGATATTTCTTGGGTAGATACCGGATTTTCCTGACACTCGGCCATTTGATAAATTTGACAGTGGATGCACCCACAGACCTGATAATATGCAACATGGATAACTCTGCTATTTTTGAAAATGATCATAATTATTGCAGCCATTCCTTAACGAATGTGTCGAGTATTTTCGTATTTATTTTGCAAGTCTTGGCAAATAAGTATTTTTTCTTCTGTTACATGCTTCAATCAACATTTATCCAGTGTAGATTAACCTGAGCCAGCCTCTCTTGAGTAATCTGACTTTACCTAAGTTATGTGACTCGTTCACCAAACAAATGTTATGAATAGTTTAGATAAATTACCGAAGAATTTTCACTTTGAAAGTTACCATGATTATAATATTGTATTTTTAGACCCCCTCCCTCCCCAAAAAAACTATTATGAGATATACAGTGTGAAGATGCTAGTGAATACCAAATGCCGTGGTAGTTTAGATCTTCATACACGCCAGAAAACCTGGGAACTAATATAGTATTATGCATTTTAAGGGTGGAGTGTTTATCTGAAAATTGTGACCAGATTTTACGAATCTAATCCTGTATATGTAACTGCCCCTTGAGTTAGAATATACCTAGAAGCAGAAAGGGGAGATAGGGAGCCTCTTTATGACAATGATTTGGGTGTTAAAATTCTGATTGGTTAATTTTGGTGTGCCTTTCATATTACGAGGTTTAGTAAGAGCGTTAATATTGTGCAGGATGTGTAGTAACCAGTGTTGTGTTGCAGAATATATGGAGAAGCAACAGAATGGCTAGCAACCAGTGTTATTGCAGGACATGATAGGGTAGCAGTAGGGTGTACATGTAGTAACCAGTGTTGTGTTGCAGGTCATGATGGGGTAGCAGTAGGGTGTACCTGTAGTAACCAGTGTTGTGCTGCAGGTCATGATGGGGTAGCAGTAGGGTGTACCTGTAGTAACCAGTGTTGTGTTGCAGGACATGATAGGGTAGCAGTAGGGTATACATGTAGTAACCAGTGTTGTGTTGCAGGTCATGATGGGGTAGCAGTAGGGTGTACCTGTAGTAACCAGTGTTGTGTTGCAGAACATGATAGGGTTGCAGTAGGGTGTACATGTAGTAACCAGTGTTGTGTTGCAGAACATGATAGGGTAGCAGTAGGGTGTACCTGTAGTAACCAGTGTTGTGTTGCAGGTCATGATAGGGTAGCATGAGGGTGTGTAGCAAGCAGTGTAATATTGCAATTCCTGTGATAAGTAGCAGCAGCAGCATATGTAGTAACCATTGTTGCTTTGCTTTGCAGATCCTAAGTGATGGGATAGCAGTAGCGGGCAGCCATGTCACAGCGAGGTAACCGGCCTCGCTCCTGGTGCCCCCGGGGGGATTCTCCCCTTCGGCTGCCGGATGGGAGCTCTATCCCCTCCCCAGTGGCCGCCCCGGGGGTGCAGGGGCTTCCTCCAGCAGTAGCTTCCCCACGCTCAACACCCACACCCTTCAAGCTTCGACGTTTCGGCATGAGCACTGAGCGGGCGGGGTCACCATGCACCTCCAGCCTCACGCCCGCCACCGTCCTGCCCGCCCTTCACATGGCGGCCGCCCAACTGGAACAACAGCAGCAGCAGCGTCAGGCTGCTCAGTACGCTTCTGCTACTCGCAACACCTCAGAACACTTCACAACACAGTTCTCACAGCAGTCCACAGCACAATGTGTACAATACCAAGAGCAGAAATCATCCAAGGTAACACACCAACAGGAGATGCAACAGACTGGGGTATTCTACCCTGTGCCACAACACCCCACCTCCCCGCCGCCCAACATACAGAAGTCTGCGGTTAGTACCACCACTGAGCACTCTCAGTGCTCACTATTATACGTGTTCTTAGTGCTCTCCTCACCCCACTAGTATGTGTGTGGCGGATCCGGCCTCTACAGAACTTTCTTCTTGTTTATGCTTTGCTGTTGTCTTTGTACTTAACAATTTATAAAACTGTATAAATATTTTTCCTGTTATTTTTAACGTATTTCAAGATCAAAATTTATCAATATATTGCACGTAATTAAAATTTTATTTCAAAATTTGGGTCAAGTACAAATTTTTAGGAACACAAATTCCCCATATTATTATTATTATCAAGGGGGAAGCGCTAAACCCGTAGGATTATACAGCGCCTGGGGGGGGATGAGAAAGGTATTCAGGCTTAATTCGGGGAACTGGAGCACAGATCCAATTCCCTAAATCAAGAGCCCCTCACCAACATCAAGGAACCTTCCTTGAGGGGACAAACTCCCCATAGATCCTACCAAAAATATTTAAAATTGTTTATTTTCAAATCATTGGTGAGAGAGTTGACGTAGTGTACACATACTAAGTCCATTTTTTATATACTGACAGAATTTATTTCGTTCACACAATGGCTGAGTTTTGAAGTTCCCATAGAATGCAAATTATGGTAAATTTATACCAAAAATTACCATGGCGTAAAGTGATGTACCAGGCTGTTACTGCAGCCAGCAGTAACAGCCTGGTTGATCAGGCTCTGATCCACCAGGAGGCCTGATCACAGACCGGGCCGCGGGGGCGTTGACCCCCGGAACTCTAAACTCCAGGTAAACACATTACCAGACTGACCAACTTATTATTGTCGAGAAATAATGTTATATGCTGTACAGTACGGTGTGTATAATGATAGTGTTATGGTATATCTTTGATATTTGTCATAATTTCAGGAATTTTGAAGAGAAAGGAAATCTTGCAAATTTAATTCTGTTTTTTTTTTAAATGCGATTCAGAGTTTGACTAAGTTCGAGAACACGATGTGCTAATTTAATATATCTTTTTTATGGTTCAGATATATCTCCATATTTTTGGTCGATTATATTCATTATTATTATTATTATTAAAGATTCGCCGGTATTCTCCCGGCCCGGGCCTTTTCCAAGTGGTGGCCCGGCCTTGGCTCCCTCTTTAGGGAGTGTCTGAGACCTAAGTCTCCCATGGGAGGAGGCACAAGTACCTCCTCATCTTTGGGACTAACTGTCCCCAGGCCTAGCCACAAGCTAGGCCTCTCTGGTCTGTCATCCCCGCCCCAAGGGGGCAAATGGGAATGACAGTCTTGTGAGCTAAAGGCTCGGGCTCTGGCACCTACCCTACCCTAGAAGGGCTGGGCATGGTGTCGATGGAATATATTCAAATTTGTTGTTGTGTATCCTTGTCAAAAAAATGTTTTTTGAAGGACAGTTCCTTGGAAATGCTCGAAAAATATCACATGGCGTTCATGTCTGAAAAATTCTTTTTCTGATCATGCATCAAAGTGTTTTTATAAATCCTTTTTAATTTAAGGAGTTGCCTTCCATTGGTGAACATTAATTAAAGAATTTTGGTTCTGTAGACGTTTATATTTACAACAAAAATACTGCCTACTAATACATTCTTCTTCTTAACAACTTAACAAAGAAAATGTTTTAACAGAAACTTCGATAAAAAGAAAAGATAAGAGATGTTCCTTAATGTCAGAAGTTTTAATACAACGATGCATAGGCTAGTGTTGAAAGAAGGGAATAATAATTTTACTCAAAACTAAATGCCTGTTTTTTTTAATTATTTAAGCTGATGACTGACATTAGAATCGCTTAGCTGATTCAGTAGCAAGATGGAATATTGCTTATATATTTTTAATTAGTGTAAATTTATGGGTGCATAAGACACACCTATATGGTTTTTTTTTTGTATGTAGCAGCGGTATATTACTAACTACTATATTGTTTCCCCTGTGTGGTGATTAGCAGGGTCTGCAGCGTCCCTACCGCCACTCCCCCATCATGCTCAGGGACCTTCCAGGGGTAAGTTGCTGCCTCCTCTCTTGTTTTCTCTATATTTATCACATAAATTTTATAAAAGGTTGAAACACTTTCTGGATATATGTATGTGTATAGTCTGTAAATGGAAGACCCGCTCTCACATAAGGAACAGTTCGCAACTAACACAAATTGGAAATGAAACTAGACGATGTCGGTCCGTCCCAAACCCTTATGAAGTCGTGAGTGAGGGAACAAGAAGTATGGTTAGGTGAAGAGGTTAGGCTTTAGACAGTGTTAGGTCACCTCACGTGTGTTCTGAATATTACATTTGACAATGTACTGGAATATGCAAGTATGACAGAAACAAAGACGGGACTAAGTCACATTAGCAATGTTATATATTAGAGCCTATTCAGAAAAATTGCTCCATGTAAAGTTTGAAAGAGGAATAGATAATTTTGGAAAAGAATTAGCCGATGATAAGGGAAGCTGTTCGTTTCACCAATATATTGTTTTGAAGCGCATTAATTTGACGATATCCAGAAACATAGGGAGACACAGTGTAGATATTTTTACAAGATTAATAAGTTCAAGATAGAAGAAAGTCCTCTTAGCGTAAGAATAAACAGAGTTTATGAAGTTAGGAAGATGTTCAAGACCAAAGAATGATTGAGGAAGAATGAAATATTCGTAGAGGATAAACTAGGGTCATAGACGAGGAAAAAGTGAGGAACAAGAACACTTATATTAAAAAATTGTGCATGATGGAACTAATGAATTTACACGCCACCATGCTCAGGTTTATGGTAGAAGGGGGGAGGGGGGAAGCCAGTTACAGAGCAGTGAACATAAACACCGAGGAAAGGAAGTAGTGAATTAAGATTCCCTTTCAGCTTTAAACTTAATAGTATGAACAAAAAAAGTTAAGAGAGACACACAAGTGTTGAAAGAGACTTATCAGTAGAGTTTGAGGGTAGAGAGAGAGAGAGAGACAGAGAGAGAGAGACAGAGAGAGACAGAGAGAGAGAGAGAGAGAGAGAGAGGAGAAAGATATCTACATAGCTATGCCAGAGAAGAGGACATCAACAATCGTAAGTAGAACAGTTTCAAAACATTTCATATTCCACAGAAAAGTTTATTAATAGTATTTATTATGATGCTTTTTCTACAGAAAAAAAACACATCAGGAATAGGGAGATGAAGTAGCCTGTACGTTCTGTACCCTCGTTGTGTATGTACTGTTGACACCTGACTGGCTCTCTCCTATCCTCCCTTCACCTCACCTGACTTCTATTTCCACTGTTCTCATTCCAATATTGGTAATGGTTTATTTGGTTACTCACGATTTCGTGAGTTATTACTACAAAATATTACTTATCCCAAAATATGAGAAAGCTACCCTAACCCCAAGAAATTCTTGATTCCCTAGGTTTTGCAAAGGACACTGGTCATTAACATAGGTCTACAGTCTACTGTCTGTCCGTATAACCATTCCATTTACAACATAGATTTTGCCAAATTTCAGCTTTTTCTATATTTTACCCAAAGCAAGGTCTAACTACGGTCAAATAGGATATTTTTCCCTAAAGTATAAGAACCAGAGCCTGTTTGAGCGGAAAAATACAGTGTTATGTCGGCTCTCGCCACCAGTTGGCGCCACAGGCGGCCGCCTATACCACTTACGCACATGACCGCCACTGCTTGGTAACAAGAACGTGTCTAAGATCACCCACTGCCACACAGTGCATCTTTTCTGAGGTTAAGAATAATACTCTTCTGTGTGGTTGCAACCTACAAACACAGTTCGCACTAGTTATACAAGACTGGTATGGGCGTGCCTCGTGTATACATATGGGTCTTCCTGAGTGTTGGGTGATTTTAAGTGTATGCACGTGTCTGGTCCTGTCTGTACGTGCGTGGTTATGTCTTAAGTGTGTGGACGTGTCTGTATGTTTGTATGATCCGTTTATTAGACTAAGATTATTATTGTGTTATAAAGGGAAGAGTAGTTGATAGTACGGCATAAGGTCAGTGGCTCATAGTGTGAGTGAAAGTAATTACAATGACCTATTAAACAAATACTTATTATTAGATATGGACGCGTGATAGTTGACCATAGTGGATGTTCCTTTATAATCTAAGAGAACTGCAGCCTCGCCTTTTTTTTTTTTTTACTGAAAATGAGGGTAGGTAAGTACCTAGGCTGGAGTAGTGGTCGGTTATATGGAGAACCTAGTAGTAGTCGACTGGTGTGGGGTTGCCTCCTGGGGGACAAGACTAAAGGGCCCCAGTGGAAATAATAGACAGTCCCCGATGACGCATTGACTATTTTTAGTTAGTCTGGGTGGCTAACTCTTCCCGGGTTAAAAATCCGAACAAATCTTATCTTAAAGGGGTAAAAAGGAGAGTCTTGTTTTTTCAGGAGCCTCGTTCTCCACCATCGTCCAGGCCGGGTTCCGTGGTCTTTAGAGACAGAGTAAGTATATAGTCTTCACATCATTTGCTTAAAGTAATGATATTTTAGCTCTGATTTACTTGTAACAATATAGCTAATGGAATGTAAATAAATGTGATAGCGTTTAATACAGAGTAATTTGTAATGTAATTAATCATTAATCATGAATATATTTTTTCATGGTAACTGCATATTAGGTGGAAGGCAGAAATATCGACAAGCTGTGTAATAGAAAGACATAGCAGAGAAACAATGTTTACTTCGTCTTGGAGTGAAACGTGTAATAAAATCTTTCTCTGCTACAAGTACCGTTGTATTACCGAACTATAAATTGAAGTTATTTTGGTGTAGTGTATTTTGCTATATTAAAGTCACTGTCAGTCTCCGCTGTGTGTTGACAGTGGTTTGTTTCGCTGTCACAGGAGCCGTGGTCTCCCACATCCACTTCCAGGCCGACATCTGCCATCATGACTCAGGCAAGTGATATCACCTAGCTACTTATCTACCCTCCACTCACACCTACTCACCACGCTATTAGCTACTCACCCACCACATTCATACCTACCTGTCCATCTACCCTCCACACTCAAATCCAACCATCTGTCTACTCTTAAGGCATTCACAACGCTAGCGTTCCTCACATTTCCACCCACCATATCCTCACCCTCATTCACATACATCCAGCTGCACACAGGAACAACCACCTGTCATTCACATCCAGCCGCTTGAATACAGGAACAGCCACCTGTCATTCCACGAAAGGACAAAGTGGATGTATTTTAAATATAATCGCAGGTCACCTAACCTTAGTCACCTAACCTTAGTCACATGACCAAAGTCAGGAGCAGGAACAAACAGTTACAGGAGCAGGAACAGACAGGAGCAGGAACACAGGTGCAGGAACAAAGACAGGTGCAGAACTGGGCAGGTGGTGTATTTTAGTCCATGAAATAGTGGTGTAAATAATCTTGGTACATATAAACAGCTATGCACCTTGGTGTTGACCCTCTCATTAGCTAAGGTAGTTAAGATCAGTGCCTGTAGTTTGCACGAGGGTCATTGTGGCCACAATCCACCTATACAATAACATAAGCGACTCTAATCACAATATAGGGATATATGTATAGAGACAAGCATCTCTCGGTGTATATACGCTTCGGCCACCAGTTAATATCCTTGGTTATACACACTATATCCATCCTGTGAGGGGAGTCAAGAGATTACAGAGGCACATAATAGATCCAGGAGACAGGGTCCTAAAGTTCTGATAACCAAAATTAGGTGTCAGAACTGTGTGTCAAGGGGGGGAGGGGTGAAGGGAGCTACAGGTCATCACTGTATTGAAAGGTTGTGACACTGAAGGTATCCCTCAACGCATGACGTTTTCTGTTTTAGGATCCCAGGTCCCCTTCTTCAACGAGCTCTTCCTTCCCACACCGAGATAGGGTGAGTCGCTACACTAACTGCTTTCATTTTTCTCTTGCTTCAGCTTTTTTTTTAGGCCAGCTACAAGGATAAAATTTTATTTGCAAATTGCTGCATAGGATTTTATCGTTTTTAATCTGATTTTATGCTTTTCTATGTTTTTTTTGTTAGCTGGTGTGAACATTATACTCTAGTGAACGTTGCTATTACTTCCTTTGAGCGAATACCCTTTCTAGCATGCCATAATGTTTCTTGGATGCTCGGTATTTTGTATTCATGTATACGTTTAAGAGTAGTTTTAGGTATTTCTAGGGTCTATTTGTTGAAAAATACTTCTTAAATTATCTCCATTGAATGGAAGGGAATTCTAGTGACCTTTACACCTTTAGATTAATATAAGAGTTCGCAATATGATTGTCAAAGAGTGTGTTTTACTGTTTAAGAGCTTCATGTTTTTATAGAGCCTGGCATGCTTGCTTTCTCGTTGTTTTTATTGTTTTTTTGTAAGGTTTCTAGTAATGTATAGTACTTACTAAAGGAACTTTAGGTATTTCTTGGTATTTATAATGCTTTCTGAAGTGGCTTGAGTGTTTTCTTACGCTTATAGTGCAATATTACATCACTTCAAGGTGTTGATATATCTTAGATTGTCTTTAGTTTCTTCTGGGAGATTAAAGTGTTTTTTGTCACAATTCTAATTCCTGTTTAGCGTGTTATGAAGAATAGGTCATCCATGGTAATTAGCATTATTTTCCAGTCCCCAGGCACTAACTTTTCCCCATGAATATACAAATATATGATAAAAGTTGAAGGTGACGAGGTAACACTGTCTGCTGCACACCTTCAGAGAGAGATTTAAATTATGGTGTCTGTGCACTCCTGGCTACTGATTGAGTAATGGTGAATGTGTTTTCTTTGGTTCACCTGCCTTGGTGGCTCACCTGCCTTGGTGGCTCACCTGCCTTGGTGGCTCACCTGCCTTGGTGGCATGTCACCAGCGTTGTGAAAGGTAAACTTGGCCACTCGGCGGGGATGTTTGTAGTGGCAACTTGATACTCTACATCACGGTATGCCTGAAGTATACCTGGAAAGGGTTTCGGGGGTCAACGCCCCCGCGGCCTGGTCTGCAACCAGTCTTTGGGGTGAATCAGAGCCTGATCAACCAGGCTGTTACTGCTGGCTGCATAAAGGAATCTTTTTTAGATATATTTTCTTAAATTACAGCCTCGTGTAATCACCTTCACGAGATATTTGCATCTGTCTGTTTTGACCATGAGAATGCTGCACCTTCAGTTTTTTAACTCTTCTAAATCAATAATGATTTTTTATATTAGAACTAAAAAAAAACTGTGTGTGGCACAACTGTTCTTCAGTCTACACTTATAACTCTTAAAAAGAACCGCGCTAAGCCAAAAAGGACTGTACAGCACATTTCTTACCTCAGGTACCACATCTTAAAACGGCTTCTTTCCACGGAGGGAAATTTTTATCCCTCTTTATCATTTTTTAATGAAAGACAACAATAACGGTACACATTATTTCACCCATTACCAGACCACAACAAAACACAGGGACCAAAGGTGACGTGGCGAAACACACGGGAAAGTTTTAATCCTGATTGTTTTCCAATTTTATTTTGTCAACGAAGCTTCCAAACCCGGGCGAATTAATATCACGCGCCCTTTGCGACTCACCAAAAAAAAGAATTAGTGAGGAAGGGCAGAAAAACGGCAGGTATATTTCTTTCCAAGGACTCTGGATTACCTCTTGGACACAGGAAATGCCTTCAACAGGCGATATAAATGACCCCTGTCGTGTACGCTTCAATGATTAAAGAAAGAATGTGTAGAGAAGACACTGAGAGAACCAGCAGTGTATATTCAGTTTAAAACCACTGGACACATAGCTATTGTAGCAGTCGAAGAAATACTCTAACCAGACAACATTAATTTCACACCCTGACTCATGTCTTAATTAACCAGGATTAATCTCAAAGAACTTGTTCCACGACAACATCATTGTACAAGGACACTTTCACCAGGGAACACATCATACTTACACACGGACAAAACATATTGTACACCACGGACAACACATATTGTACACCACGGACAACAACATATTCTACACCACGGACAACATTATATTCTACACCACGACAACTTTATATTCTACACCACGGACAACATTATATTCTACAACACGAACATTATATTCTACACCACGACAACATCATATTGTACACCACGGACATCATACTCTACACCACGGACAACATCATACTCTACACCACGGACAACAACATATTCTACACCACGGACAACAACATATTGTACACCACGGACAACAACATATTGTACACCACGGACAACAACATATTCTACACCACGGACAACAACATATTCTACACCACGGACAACATTATATTCTACAACACGGACATTATATTGTACACCACGACAACATCATATTGTACACCACGGACATCATACTCTACACCACGGACAACATCATACTCTACACCACGGACAACAACATATTCTACACCACGGACAACAACATATTGTACACCACGGACAACAACATATTGTACACCACGGACAACAACATATTGTACACCACGGACAACAACATATTGTACACCACGGACAACAACATATTGTACACCACGGACAACAACATATTGTACACCACGGACAACAACATATTGTACACCACGGACAACATATTCTACACCACGGACAACATCATATTCTACACCACGGACAACATCATACTCTACACTACGGACAACAACATACTTTACACCACGGACAACATCATACTCTACACCACGGACAACAACATACTCTACACCACGGACAACATCATACTCTACACCACGGACAACAACATATTCTACACCACGGACAACATCATACTCTACACCACGGACAACAACATATTCTACACCACGGACAACAACGTATTCTACACCACGGACAACATCATATTCTACACCACGGACAACATCATACTCTACACCACGGACAACATCATACTCTACACCACGGACGACATCATATTCTTCACCACGGACAACATCATACTCTACACCACGGACAACAACATACTCTACACCACGGACAACATCATACTCTACACCACGGACAACATCATACTCTACTCCACGGACAACATCATATTGTACACCACGGACATCATATTCTACACCACGGACATCATACTCTACACCACGGACAACATCATATTGTACACCACGGACATCATACTCTACACCACGGACAACATCATATTCTACACCACGGACAACATCATATTCTACACCACGGACAACATCATATTCTACACCACGGACAACATCATATTCTACACCACGGACAACATCATATTCTACACCACGGACAACATCATATTCTACACCACGGACAACATCATATTCTACACCACGGACAACATCATATTCTACACCACGGACAACATCATATTCTACACCACGGACAACATCATATTCTACACCACGGACAACATCATATTCTACACCACGGACAACATCATATTCTACACCACGGACAACATCATATTCTACACCACGGGCAACATCATATTCTACACCACGGACAACATCATATTCTACACCACGGACAGCATCATATTCTACACCACGGACAACATCATATTCTACACCACGGACAACATCATATTCTACACTACGGACATCATATTCTACACCACGGACAACATCATATTCTACACCACGGACAACATCATATTCTACACCACGGACAACATCATATTCTACACCACGGACAACATCATATTCTACACTACGGACATCATATTCTACACCACGGACAACATCATATTCTACACCACGGACAACATCATATTCTACACCACGGACAACATCATATTCTACACTACGGACATCATATTCTACACCACGGACAACATCATATTCTACACCACGGACAACATCATATTCTACACCACGGACAACATCATATTCTACACCACGGACATATTAATAAAGTAATTACAGAATATTCAGCTGGCCGAGCATTTTGATGGTCAGGTAACTTCCGCTACTTGACCTTTACAATTATTGACCTTCTCAGGTCACCTGCAACTCTCCCACTATCTTCACTCTGCCTATGCCTATATATTGCCACGTTTTACCTGTAATTTTTACATTTGAAAATCTCGGTTTTCTTCATTCTGTCTCCATCCCGTCTTTGTGTCTTTGTTCTGCGTCTTGTTAGTATTCTATATCTCTCATGCGTAGCTAAATATTACTGCTGTGGCACAGAAAACATGAAGAGTACAAGAACTGGACGGTGCTACTTTGGTTTGTAATGTACGTGTTATAAATCTACTTTGGGATGATATCTACACTTGCATTGCCATCTACGTATCATGACTCTACTTTGATATGAGATCTACATCTTATATTGCAATCAACACGGTACCTAACGTAACCTAGGTTAGGTTAGGTACCGTGTTGATTGCAATATAAGGTGTAGATCGCAATGGAAGTGTAGATATCATTTTCCTTGTAGATAACAAATCAAAGTAGCACCGAACTGGACGCCTGGAAGACCTCTCATGAAGAGTGCAGAGACTGTTGCAACTTGCATCAGTGATCATACGAGTGGTTCGTATATTTTAGCTGCGGCAGTTGCAAGATATGAAGTTGGGATTTGATTGTAACGACAACAATAACAGTAATACTATGGAGACAGGATGAGGAGGTAAGAGGTCAGAGAGAGAGAGAGAGAGAGAGAGAGAGAGAGAGAGAGAGAGTAACCCGAGAGAAAATGGAAGGTGATGCAGATGGAAGCTTTAGCTTAAGTTAGTCTGAGTGACATAAATGATTCTTTTAATGTGAAGGCAGGTCAGTGTTGTATGACCCATGTGTGTTTAGCGCTTGGTTTTGGTAATAACAATAATGATAATGGGAAGACAGTGAGCAGGTGGAATGCGTAAAGAAAGAACTGGCTCAAAAGTAAATATAACAGTTCCCTGAAAAAGCAGAGAGTAAACTAAGGTTCGAACCCAGTTGTGAGACGGTCTCACCACTGAGCTAGGAGCCTCACCAGAGAAGATTCATTGGTGGCCTGGTGGCTAAAGCTCCCGCTTCACACACGGAGGGCCCGGGTTCGATTTCCGGCGGGTGGAAACATTTCGACATGTTTCCTTACACCTGTTGTCCTGTTCACCTAGCAGCAAATAGGTACCTGGGTGTTAGTCGACTGGTGTGGGTCGCATCCTGGGGGACAAGATTAAGGACCCCAATGGAAATAAGTTAGACAGTCCTCGATGACGAACTGACTTTCTTTGGTTATCCTGGGTGGCTAACCTTCCGGGGTTAAAAATCTCAACGAAATCTTATCTTATCTTATCTTAATCTTAACATTTGAGTATTTCTTTTTGATCATTGGTTATGGAATGTTCCTGCTGTCGTATAACCCAGGACGGTGTTGTTACAGGATCCTCGGTCGCCCACGCCAGTCAAGTCCTTCTCAGTGATGCAGTCAGAAAGGGTGAGTACATCTTCTGTCGGTGCTGACCAACTTCTAAAATGTTTCAACTTATTGTGATACTAAAAAATAAGCATTAGTCGGGGAAGATTTAACATGTGATGTTCATAAACCTACGTTGAAACTAGGCAAGTCACACTCTCCTATATTTTTTTGTAAAGGAAAATGGAGGTAAGACTATACAAGAATCTAAATTTAATATAAACTCAGCATGCTTTGTAAAGCTCTCCTTGTTAATTAAAGCCACTTGGCAGTAAAGCTTGGCAGTAAACCTTGGCAGTAAAGCTTGGCAGTAAAGCTTGCCAGTCTGTTAAAATCTTATTATTGGTTTATTATGCATTTCAAATCAAACAAATAAAAAAATAAAAAAAAAAAACAGTATAAACATATTAAGTTCATAATATGAACATCACTTAATGATGATGAATGAGACACTTGTTTAACGTTTATCATCATTGTGGAGGAAATGTTTGGTCAACAAGAGGCTTCATCAGTCCGATCCAGGAAAGAACAGTGGACGATGAAGAGTTTGAGGTAGTCAGTCCCTGTCAACCTAGAGAAGATGTATTAAGTCAATAAATCTTGATAATATGGACTAAACACACCATTTCCAAGCTGAAGGACTGATTACCTCACTCCCGGACCTCCACAGTTCTTCCCCGTGTTGGACTGATACACAGATTTTTCACAAGTGTCTCAGTCATCAATTTGTTATTCTGAAATATTTAGTGAATATTTACAGAAAATGATGCACAGATAATAATGAAATTCGTGTTTTTTTGTCTCACTTCAGGACTTTAGATCTCCCACACCTTCAAGACCATTCCCATTTAGACAGAAGGAGCGGGTAAGTCGTCAGTGTGATAGTGTAGATGGTTGTCACTCACTGGTCCATCATTGTGTTAGTGTAGACGGATGTCACTCACTGGTCCATCATTGTGTTAGTGTAGATGGTTGTCACTCACTGGTCCATCACTGTGTTAGTGTAGATGGTTGTCCCTTACTGGTCCATCATTGTGTTAGTGTAGATGGTTGTCACTCACTGCTCCATCATTGTGTTAGTGTAGATGGTTGTTCTTCACTGGTCCATCATTGTGTTAGTGTAGATGGTTGTCCCTCACTGGTCCATCATTGTGTTAGTGTAGATGGTTGTCACTCACTGGTCCATCACTGTGTTAGTGTAGATGGTTGTCCCTTACTGGTCCATCATTGTGTTAGTGTAGATGGTTGTTCTTCACTGGTCCATCATTGTGTTAGTGTAGATGGTTGTCCCTCACTGGTCCATCATTGTGTTAGTGTAGATGGTTGTCACTCACTGGTCCATCATTGTGTTAGTGTAGATGGTTGTTCTTCACTGGTCCATCATTGTGTTAGTGTAGATGGTTGTCCCTTACTGGTCCATCATTGTGTTAGTGTAGATGGTTGTTCTTCACTGGTCCATCATTGTGTTAGTGTAGATGGTTGTCCCTCACTGGTCCATCATTGTGTTAGTGTAGATGGTTGTTCTTCACTGGTCCATCATTGTGTTAGTGTAGATGGTTGTCCCTCACTGGTCCATCATTGTGTTAGTGTAGATGGTTGTCACTCACTGGTCCATCACTGTGTTAGTGTAGATGGTTGTCACTCACTGGTCCATCACTGTGTTAGTGTAGATGGTTGTCCCTTACTGGTCCATCACTGTGTTAGTGTAGATGGTTGTCACTCACTGCTCCATCATTGTGTTAGTGTAGATGGTTGTTCTTCACTGGTCCATCATTGTGTTAGTGTAGATGGTTGTCCCTCACTGGTCCATCATTGTGTTAGTGTAGATGGTTGTCCCTCACTGGTCCATCATTGTGTTAGTGTAGATGGTTGTCACTCACTGGTCCATCATTGTGTTAGTGTAGATGGTTGTCCCTCACTGGTCCATCATTGTGTTAGTGTAGATGGTTGTCACTCACTGGTCCATCATTGTGTTAGTGTAGACGGATGTCACTCACTGGTCCATCATTGTGTTAGTGTAGACGGTTGTCACTCATTGGTCCATCATTGTGTTAGTGTAGACAGTTGTCACTCATTGGTCCATCATTGTGTTAGTGTAGACAGTTGTCACTCATTGGTCCATCATTGTGTTAGTGTAGACGGTTGTCACTCACTGGTCCATCATTGTGATAGTTGTCACTAAACCAATACAAGGATCAGTTACATTTAACTTCACCCACATTTTATATCCTCTGTCTCTGTGGCTCATCCACATAGAGGATGGATGTGCAACACCCTCTAATTTATTTATGAATGTAGAAGGATGTTAACGTGGCTCACTCGTTTATTCAAGTATATAAAAGGATGGATCTAAGATATCGTATAGTTTATCCATACATAAGAGGATAGTTCTAAGCCATCGTATAATTTATGGTGTAATAATGAACCTGAGACATCTTACAGGTTAAGTAGCTATGTAGTTGGGTGGAACATTATACGGTCTATCCAATTGTTTTTAAGTTACCGATAAATATTTTAGGTAAATTCTCAGATACTAAGTAGGTTGTGTAGTGGAGAAATATATATTGAACCTGGTTCCTAGATGATTTTTTTTGGAGGGGGGAGGACCCCCAGAAAATGTATTTAGACTTCACTGACTCTAACCTAACTTGAATTTGAAGATAAATTGTAGGTTAGTTTAGATGATTTTACCAAAAATTTGCTTTTATCCCATTTGCACAAAATATAATAAACTCCAGTACACAATCCACTAATGGTGAAGAATTTATATATTATAAAAGGCACTATAATAAATATTAACTAAAAGGTAATATTAATTACTGTCGGTAGGAAACACTAACTGTCAGTATTACTGTTTAGTTCTTCTTTATATGTCTATTGTCCACTCACTTTTTTGTTTCATATTAAGTAGAGCTGGAAAGATAATTTTTAATCACCTTGTACAGGATAGCTGCTGATCTATTGATACATGTGATCATGGGATGTCAGTATTAATTTTTGTTAATCATAATTGTAAATTTAAACCTTTGATATATCTGATATCTGTTGATTGTTGTATAAAAAAGGCTATTGTATTTTGTACCAAGAATAATTATAATATTCCATGTATATAGACATATGTTGATGTGGTCAGTAATAACCCACATGGAGAAACTCGGGAGATTATACATGTAACCCGCACATAGAAGACAGGAGTTTACCACGACGTTTCGGTCCCACTTAGACCATTTACAGTCTCTTTGTAAATGGTTCAAGTCGGACCGAAACGTCGTCGTAAGCTTCTCTCTTGTATGTGCGGGTTATTTGTGTATTGTTCCAGTCACGGTATTGTGTCTTTTGTTTTTTTCCCTCGGGAGATTGGTCTATATGTTTCAATTCCCTTCTGGGATCCTCTTCTGCTGAAGAGGATCCCAGAAGGGGATCGAAATATACAGATCAATCAATGTCCTAAGTTTCTATCTCCATGTGGGTTATAACTGAACAATGACAAGTATTCTTTACATTTCTTGTTATCCATATTCTGATGTTTTAAATGTCGTTTCTTGACCAGACTTTCATCTTTTTCTGTTGTAGGATGCTAGTTCTCCCCTCAGAACCCGCCCCCTTCCCCTCACTCAGAGACAGAGGGTAAGTTAACCTCCCCACGCGTAAATCAAAGCTTTTTTTGTAAATAAACCTGACTGTAAACCTGACTGTAAACCTGACTGTAAACCTGTCTGTAAACCTGACTGTAAACCTGTCTGTATACCTGGCATCTTGTCCCTGCTGTGGCAAGTGTGACTCACTGATTCCCAGAATTCTGAGTGACTCACACGCTCCCTAGACCAGAAATATACTACTTCTTTCAAAGTACACATGGTTAATGACTTTCAAAATGAACTAACTTATTGTCTTCCTGAAATACCTGTCTAGTAATTCCCTGAAACACATGTTTATTGGCTCCGTGAAACACCTGTCTAGCAACTTTCTGACAAGCATGTTTGTTGGGTCCCTGAAACATCTGTCCAGTAGCTCCTTGAAAGACGTGTTGATTGACACTGGTAACAGAATTGTGTATGAGTGGAACAAAGTTCCCAAGTAGCGTCGTTGAGGCGAAAAACCCAGCTAAAATACAATTTTTCAGTAGTTACTTTAGCATCCATAATTTTCAGCTTTTTCCCATCTGGACGTGTATAAACAATGTCCCGCTCACTCTTTCTGTCAGTCACATTAAACTGTGTGTCTCTAACTTCCTTCCCTCCTGGAATATACGGCTTATAACCCGAAAAAAAGTAATGGTTACTTCATATCGAGTTCTCGTAAAATGTTGTAAAATGTTAGGCTCGTCTCCCGCCAGAACTGTGATGCATCGATAAGTTTGGCGGGAAACTGAGGTGTGTGTCGATTTTTGTTTTACACACACACACACACACACACACACACACACACACACACACACACACACACACACACACACACACACACACACACACACACACACACACACACACACACAAAGCTCAGGAAGCAGAGAGAGAGAGGATCCAGTAGCGATCAGTGAAGAGGCGGGGCCAGGAGCTGAGTCTCGACCCCTGCAACCACAATTAGGTGAGTACACACACACACACGTGAAGCAGTATCGCTAAATAGTGCTCCCAGTATTTAGCGTTCTAGTGGCTGTCCTAAGATATTATTAGCGGTCATCGTACGTGAGTGAATCAGTGAACATACCTACAAGAGTGTAATAGCTTTCAAGAGTGCGAATAATGTGGTAAGATCAAGAATTTTACAATTTAAATTTGAATGAATTGTGAGTGAGGGAGGGTAGCAGTCAGCTGATCAGGCTGCTGGCCGCAGTGTTGACACAAAATATCCAAACAGTTAATTGGGTTAACGGTGTGATCTGAAATATTAACAAATACATATGTTAGTTGGTTATAACAGCAGTGTAGTGATAAGATCAAAAAAGAGTGATTAATACTGAAAGTAAGAAAAAATTAGTCAATCCCCAGCTGTTGGTGTTGTGAATGTAGCTAACATCATCAGACTTGTTATGACCATAATACTGTACTAAAGAAGAAAGAGGGAATACCAAGTCTTAAAAGAAAAAGAAAATAAAAACTTGAATACATGATAAAGTTCCTGAAGGAGTTACAAAATTGAAGGAGTTGATAGCAGCCGACCAGCAGGAACTTCCATTGTTGTGCAGACGACATCACTTGCCTATTTGTGGTTAATTTTGGTTAGTGTCTAAAGTCTCAAAGTGTCTCGCCCGGCTGGTTGTTGCTATACCATCTCTCTCTCCCTATTTCAGTACCAGGAGATAGATAGTGGTAACCCTGATAATGTTTAGTAAATTATCTAAATATCTCCAGGTAAACTCCAGAAGAGTTGTGTAGCCTAGTGAACCACCCCCCGTGTAGCCTAGTGACCCCCCGTGTAGCCTAGTGACCCCCGTGTAGCCTAGTGACCCCCCGTGTAGCCTAGTGACCCCCGTGTAGCCTAGTGACCCCCCGTGTAAGCCTAGTGACCCCCGTGTAGCCTAGTGACCCGCCGTGTAGCCTAGTGACCCCCCGTGTATAGCCTAGTGACCCCCCGTGTAGCCTAGTGACCCCCGTTAGCCTAGTGACCCCCCCGTGTAGCCTAGTGAACCCCCGTGTAGCCTAGTGACCCCCCCGTGTAGCCTAGTGACCCCCGTGTAGCCTAGTGACCCCCCGTGTAGCCTAGTGACCCCCCCGTGTAGCCTAGTGACCCCCCGTGTAGCCTAGTGACCCCCCCGTGTAGCCTAGTGACCCCCCCGTGTAGCCTAGTGACCCCCCGTGTAGCCTAGTGACCCCCGTGTAGCCTAGTGACCCCCCGTGTAGCCTAGTGACCCCCCGTGTAGCCTAGTGACCCCCGTGTAGCCTAGTGACCCCCCGTGTAGCCTAGTGACCCCCCGTGTAGCCTAGTGAACCCCCCTGACAGCAACAAGCTAGTAAACAAGTACGCACATACAAACACACGTGTGCACCAGTAATTATTATTATAATAAACATTAGTATATATTAATAAGGAATTGAGTGAGAAAAAATAATCCTGTAATCTTCAAAAAGTAAAGTAGCCTAGTGTGCGGAGATCTGGGCCGGGAGAGTACCGGTGAACCAACAACAACAAAGATCTGGGCCGGGAGAGTACCAGTGAACCAAGAACAATAAAGATCTGGGCCGGGAGAGTACCAGTGAACCAAGAACAATAAAGATCTGGGCCGGGAGAGTACCAGTGAACCAAGAACAATAAAGATCTGGGCCGGGAGAGTACCAGTGAACCAAGAACAATAAAGATCTGGGCCGGGAGAGTACCGGTGAACCAAGAACAACAAAGATCTGGGCCGGGAGAGTACCGGTGAACCAACAACAATAAAGATCTGGGCCGGGAGAGTACCAGTGAACCAAGAACAATAAAGATCTGGGCCGGGAGAGTACCAGTGAACCAAGAACAATAAAGATCTGGGCCGGGAGAGTACCGGTGAACCAAGAACAATAAAGATCTGGGCCGGGAGAGTACCGGTGAACCAACAACAATAAAGATCTGGGCCGGGAGAGTACCAGTGAACCAAGAACAATAAAGATCTGGGCCGGGAGAGTACCGGTGAACCAAGAACAATAAAGATCTGGGCCGGGAGAGTACCGGTGAACCAACAACAATAAAGATCTGGGCCGGGAGAGTACCAGTGAACCAAGAACAATAAAGATCTGGGCCGGGAGAGTACCAGTGAACCAAGAACAATAAAGATCTGGGCCGGGAGAGTACCAGTGAACCAAGAACATAAAGATCTGGGCCGGGAGAGTACCAGTGAACCAAGAACAATAAAGATCTGGGCCGGGAGAGTACCGGTGAACCAAGAACAACAAAGATCTGGGCCGGGAGAGTACCGTGAACCAACAACAATAAAGATCTGGGCCGGGAGAGTACCAGTGAACCAAGAACAATAAAGATCTGGGCCGGGAGAGTACCAGTGAACCAAGAACAATAAAGATCTGGGCCGGGAGAGTACCGGTGAACCAAGAACAATAAAGATCTGGGCCGGGAGAGTACCGGTGAACCAACAACAATAAAGATCTGGGCCGGGAGAGTACCAGTGAACCAAGAACAATAAAGATCTGGGCCGGGAGAGTACCGGTGAACCAAGAACAATAAAGATCTGGGCCGGGAGAGTACCGGTGAACCAACAACAATAACAAATAGTGTTAACGTGACCCCCCCCCCCTCTTTTTCAAAGAACGACAAGCTAGTAAACACACACACACACACAAACACAAGTGTACACAAACACAAGTATACACAATTAATATTATATAGTATAAGTGTATATTAATAAGGAATTGATTGTGAAAAAAATTCTATAATCTTCAAAAGAGTAGCATAGCCTAGTGTGCGCACGCACACCCACACAC
>NC_069404.1:51428931-51453931 GCF_026875155.1 Cherax quadricarinatus
CGAGGTGGCCAGGAGAGCACACATGGGGGGAGCAAAGTTACTAGTTATGGGTGACTTCAATCACAAGGAGATTGACTGGGAAAACCTGGAGCCCCATGGGGGTCCCGAAACATGGAGAGCCAAGATGATGGATGTGGTACTGGAAAACCTCATGCATCAACATGTTAGAGACACTACCAGAGAGAGAGGAGAGGATGAACCAGCAAGACTGGACCTTGTATTCACCTTGAGTAATTCTGACATCGAGGATATCATGTATGAAAGGCCCCTGGGAGCTAGTGATCATGTGGTTCTGTGCTTCGACTACATAGTTGAGCTCCAAGTGGAGAGAGTAGCAGGAATAGGCTGGGAAAAACCAAACTACAAAAGGGGGAACTACTCAGGATTGAGGAACTTCTTTCAAGACATTCAGTGGGAGAGGGAACTGACAGGAAAACCAGTACAAGAAATGATGGACTATGTGGCAACAAAATGCAAGGAGGCAGAGGAGAGGTTTGTTTCCAAGGGAAACAGAAATAATGGGAAGAACAGGACGAGTCCTTGGTTCACCCAAAGGTGTAGGGAGGCAAAAACTAGGTGTACTAGAGAATGGAAAAGGTACAGAAGACAGAGAACTCAGGAAAATAAAGAGATTAGCCGAAGAGCCAGAAATGAATATGCACAGATAAGAAGGGAGGCTCAGCGGCAATACGAAAATGACATAGCATCGAAAATACTGACCCGAAGCTGTTGTACAGCCACATCAGGAGGAAAACAACTGTCAAGGACCAGGTAATCAGACTGAGGAAGGGTGATGGGGAATTCACAAGAAACGACCGGGAGGTATGTCAGGAGCTCAACACAAGATTTAAAGAGGTATTTACAGTAGAAACCAGTAGGACTCCAGGAAATCTGAGCAGGGGGGTGTACCAGCAAGTGCTGGATGAGGTACATTTATTTATTTATTTATTTAGAAATTTTAGCATACAAACAGAGGTACAAAAAATACAGGTAAGAGCAGCATGCCAAAGCCACTTATATGCATAGCATTACGGGCTGGCTTAAAATTAACTTAAGATTAACTAAGCAATGATGAAATCAGTGATAAGACATTATTGTAAACAGATAACTATAAAATACAAATGAGTATTACAAAGACAGGTCATATGGTTGCTTACATTGCTGTACATTCAGTAGAATGGAGTATTCTGTTAGGTAGTGTATTTAAAAAAAATAACAAAGTTAGGTTTAACATTTGTGTGATATAATTGTGAGTAACATTTAGGATATACAATTTATATGGTTCAGTTATTCAGTATATATTTGGTTTTGAGTGAGTAAGTGATCTTTGAGAAGAGACTTGAATTTATAAACAGGTAGTGTTTCTTTTATATTTACAGGTAATGAATTCCAGATTTTAGGGCCTTTTATGTGCATTGAGTTTTTTCATAGCGTGAGATGGACACGAGGAACATCAAAGAGTGATCTGTGCCTTGTGTTATGGTCATGTGTTCTGTTGAGGTTGGCAAGATGTTTGAGGGGAGGGTTAATATCAGAGTTAAGTGTTCTATGTATGTAATAAGTGCAATAATAAGTATGGATGTTTTGTATGGTGAGTAGGTTGAGTGTTTTGAATATTGGTGGAGTGTGCTGCCTGTAGTGAGAATTTGTTATCATTCTAACTGCAGCCTTTTTGGGTAATTAGTGGTCTGAGATGGTTAATTGTTGTTGAGCCCCATGCACAAATTCCATAGGTGAGATAGGGGTAAATAAGAGAGTGATAAAGGGCCAGGAGGGCTGACTGTGGAACATAGTACCGTATCTTCGATAGTATGCCTACAGTCTTGGAAATTTTCTTAGAAATTTGTTGTATATGTGTATGAAATTTGAGTCTATTATCGAGGTGGATTCCTAAGAATTTTCCCTCTGTTAGCTTTGTGATAGGTGATCCGTTTATCGTTATGTTAAGAGGTACATCTGTAGCTCTGCTACCAAACTGAATGAAGTAGGTTTTGTCAATGTTTAGTGTAAGTTTGTTAGTCCTCATCCAGGTAGATATTTTCTGTAATTCGGTGTTTACAGTATTGGTTAGCGTGACTGGGCTCGGGTGAGAGAAGACGTATGTAGTGTCATCTGCAAAAAGTGTGGGTTTGAGTAATTGCGAAGCATTTGGTAGGTCATTTATGTATAGGAGAAAGAGAAGAGGGCCAAGGACACTTCCCTGTGGGACACCAACTGTAATTGGTTGTGCAGAAGAGCTTGCCCCATTTGCGTACACATATTGGCTTCTGTTGCTGAGGTAAGACTTGAGGTAGTTGAGGGAGTGCCCTCTAATACCATAGTGTGACAATTTTACGTGGAGCAAGTCATGGTCAACTTTATCAAAGCTTTACGTAAGTCAATGAAGATCCCCAGTGGGACTTCTTTTTTCTCTATTGCAGTGTATATATGTTCTAGCATGTGTATAATAGCATCATTAGTATTTTTATTAGGCCTGAATCCAAATTGGCAGGGGTTGAGAATGTTATGGGAGATGAGGTAGGAGTGGATTCGTTTATGAATTAATTTTTCGAAGATTTTTGAGAGAGGGTGTAAATTGGATATTGGCCTATAGTTATTCAACTCTGTTTGGTCTCCTCCTTTATGGATCGGGGTGACCCTTGCTATTTTGTTTGCACAGAACTGCTTAATGCCTCAAATGACGTAGTGGAAGTTTTAGCAGTAAAGGTCGAGAACCAAAACCTAGTCATTGTGGTAGTCTACAAGCCTCCGGATGCAACATCCCAGCAATTCCAGGAACAGCTGTTAAAAATTGACCACTGTCTGGAAAATCTTCCAGCTCCTGCACCCAACATCTTGCTCCTGGGGGATTTCAACTTAAGGCACCTAAAATGGAGGAATATAGCAAATAATATTGTTGCAGTAATAACACCAGGAGGCAGCTCTGATGAAAACTCACACTCACACGAGCTTTTAAATCTCTGCACAAAATTCAATTTAAACCAGCAAATAATAGAGCCTACTAGACTGGAGAATACACTAGACCTCATATTCACTAACAATGATGATCTGATAAGAAATGTCACCATATCAAAAACAATATACTCAGATCACAACATAATTGAGGTTCAGACATGTATGCGTGGAGCCCAGACCGACAAAATGAGACTAGTCACGAGGGAGCATTCACCAAATTCAACTTCAATAACAAAAAACATAAAGTGGACCAAGTAAACCAAGTCCTAACCGATATAAGCTGGGAAGATATACTAAGCAACACAGACCCAAACTTATGCCTAGAACAGATTAACTCGGTGGCACTCGATGTATGCACAAGGCTTATTCCTCTAAGAAAAAGGAGGAGTAGATGTAAAATAGAAAGAGACAGGCGCTCCCTTTACAGGCGACGGAAAAGAATAACAGAGCGGCTAAAAGAGGTCAATATATCTGAAATGCGCAGGGAGACACTGGTCAGAGAAATAGCAAGCATCGAACTTAAGCTAAAAGAATCCTTTAGGAGTCAGGAATCGCGGGAAGAACTAAAAGCTATAAATGAAATCGAAAGAAACCCAAAGTATTTCTTCTCCTATGCCAAATCAAAATCGAGAACAACGCCCAGTATTGGGCCCCTACTTAAACAAGATGGGTCCTACACAGATGACAGCAAGGAAATGAGTGAGCTACTCAAGTCCCAATATGACTCAGTTTTTTAGCAAGCCGCTAACCAGACTGAGAGTCGAAGATCAAAATGAATTTTTTATGAGAGAGCCACAAAATTTGATTAACACAAGCCTATCCGATGTTATCCTGACGCCAAATGACTTCGAACAGGCGATAAATGACATGCCCATGCACTCTGACCCAGGGCCAGACTCATGGAACTCTGTGTTCATCAAGAACTGCAAGAAGCCCTATCACGAGCCTTTTCCATCCTATGGAGAGGGAGCATGGACACGGGGGTCGTCCCTCAGTTACTAAAAACAACAGACATAGCCCCACTCCACAAAGGGGGCAGTAAAGCAACAGCAAAGAACTACAGACCAATAGCACTAACATCCCATATCATAAAAATCTTTGAAAGGGTCCTAAGAAGCAAGATCACCACCCATCTAGAAACCCATCAGTTACACAACCCAGGGCAACATGGGTTTAGAACAGGTCGCTCCTGTCTGTCTCAACTACTGGATCACTACGACAAGGTCCTAAATGCACTAGAAGACAAAAAGAATGCAGATGTAATATATACAGACTTTGCAAAAGCCTTCGACAAGTGTGACCATGGCGTAATAGCGCACAAAATGCGCGCTAAAGGAATAACAGGAAAAGTCGGTCGATGGATCTATAATTTCCTCACTAACAGAACACAGAGAGTAGTCGTCAACAGAGTAAAGTCCGAGGTAGCTACGGTGAAAAGCTCTGTTCCACAAGGCACAGTACTAGCTCCCATCTTGTTCCTCATCCTCATATCCGACATAGACAAGGATGTCAGCCACAGCACCGTGTCTTCCTTTGCAGATGACACCCGAATCTGCATGACAGTGTCTTCCATTGCAGACACTGCAAGGCTCCAGGCGGACATCAACCAAATCTTTCAGTGGGCTGCAGAAAACAATATGAAGTTCAACGATGAGAAATTCAATTACTCAGATATGGTAAACATGAGGAAATTAAATCTTCATCAGAGTACAAACAAATTCTGGCCACAAAATAGAGCGAAACACCAACGTCAAGACCTGGGAGTGATTATGTCGGAGGATCTCACCTTCAAGGACCATAACATTGTATCAATCGCATCTGCTAGAAAAATGACAGGATGGATAATGAGAACCTTCAAAACTAGGGAGGCCAAGCCCATGATGACACTCTTCAGGTCACTTGTTCTATCTAGGCTGGAATATTGCTGCACTCTAACAGCACCTTTCAAGGCAGGTGAAATTGCCGACCTAGAAAATGTACAGAGAACTTCACGGCGCGCATAACGGAGATAAAACACCTCAATTACTGGGAGCGCTTGAGGTTCCTAAACCTGTGTTCCCTGGAATGCAGGAGGGAGAGATACATGATTATATACACCTGGAAAATCCTAGAGGGACTAGTACCGAACTTGCACACGAAAATCACTCACTACGAAAGCAAAAGACTTGGCAGACGATGCACCATCCCCCCAATGAAAAGCAGGGGTGTCACTAGCACGTTAAGAGACCATACAATAAGTGTCAGGGGCCCGAGACTGTTCAACTGCCTCCCAGCACACATAAGGGGGATTACCAACAGACCCCTGGCAGTCTTCAAGCTGGCACTGGACAAGCACCTAAAGTCAGTTCCTGATCAGAAAGGCTGTGGCTCGTACGTTGATTTGCGTGCAGCCAGCAACAACAGCCTGGTTGATCAGGCGCTGATCCACCAGGAGGCCTGGTCACAGACCGGGCCGCGGGGGCGTTGACCCCCGAAACTCTCTCCAGGTAAACTCCAGGTAGGGAAGGTGGAGGATTCATTGGATTTGTTTAAAGAGTGTTGCAATGATTGGTGATAGTACTTGTGACGCTTTTTTGTATATAAAGGGTGGTAAGGTATATAACCAAGGAGGAGGTGAAGAAGCTGCTATGCGAACTTGACACCTTAAAGGCGGTGGGACCAGACATCTCTCTGTAGGTCCTTAAAGAGGGAGCAGACATTGTGTGTACCATTAACGAAGATCTTCAACACATCATTTGAAACTGGGCAACTCCCCGAGGTATGGAAGATGGCAAATGTAGTCCCAATTTTTAAAAAGGGAGACAGACATGAGGCACTAAACTACAGACCTGTATCACTAACGTGTATAGTATGCAAGGTCATGGAGAAGATCATCAGGAGGAGAGTGGTGGAGCACCTGGAAAGAAATAAAGTGTATAATTGACAACCAGCATGGTTTCAGAGAGGGAAAATCCTGTGTCACAAACCTATTAGAGTTTTATGACAAGGTGACAGAAGTAAGACAAGAGATTGAGGGGTGGATCGACTGCATTTTTTTGGACTGCAAGAAGGCCTTCGACACAGTTCCTCACAAGAGGTTACTGCAAAAGCTAGAGGATCAGGCACACATAACAGGAAAGGCACTGCAATGGATAAGAGAATACCTTACAGGGAGGCAACAACGAGTCATGGTACGTGACGAGGTGTCAAAGTGGGCGCCTGTGACAAGCGGGGTTCCACAGGGGTCAGTCCTAGGACCTGTGCTGTTCTTGGTATATGTGAATGACATAACGGAAGGGATAGACTCAGAAGTGTATTTGTTTGCGGACGATGTGAAGTTAATGAGAAGAATCAAATCGGATGAGGATCAGGCAGGACTACAAAGATACCTGGACAGGCTACAAGCCTGGTCCAGCAACTGGCTCCTTGAGTTTAACCCGCCAAATGCAAAGTCATGAAGATTTGGGGAAGGGCAAAGAAGACCGCAGACACAATATAGTTTAGATGGCCAAAGTCTGCAAACCTCACTCAAGGAAAAAGATCTGGGGGTGAGTATAACACCGAGCATATCTCCTGAGGCGCACATCAATCAGATAACTGCTGCAGCATACGGGCGCCTGGCAAACCTACGGATAGCGTTCCGATACCTCAGTAAGGAGTCGTTCAAGACTCTGTATACCATTTACGTCAGGCCCATACTGGAGTATGCAGCACCAGTTTGGAATCCACACCTAGTCAAGCACGTCAAGAAATTAGAGAAAGTGCAAAGGTTTCCAACAAGACTAGTCCCAGAGCTACGGGGATTGTCCTACGAAGAAAGGTTGAGGGAAATCGGCCTGGCGACACTGGAGGCCAGGAGGGTCAGGGGAGACATGATAACGACATATAAAATACTGCGCGGAATAGACGAGGTGGACAAAGACGGGATGTTCCAGAGATGGGACACAGACACAAGAGGGTCACAATTGGAAGTTGAAGACTCAGATGAATCAAAGGGATGTTAGGAAGTATTTCTTCAGTCATAGAGTAGTCAAGCCGTGGAATAGCCTAGAAAGTGTAGTGGAGGCGGGAACCATACATAGTTTTAAGGCGAGGTATGATAAAGCTCATGGAGCAGGGAGAGAGAGGACCTAGTAGCAATCAGTGAAGAGGCGGGGCCAGGAGCTATTACTCGACCCCTGCAACCACAAATAAGTGAGTACAAATAGGTGAGTACACACACATAACACCAATAACACCAGAACACAACAACACCAGTAACACCACAACACAACACCAATTACACTACAACACAACACAGCCACAATAACAGCAAAACATAAAAGAACACAATAAAACGACATGACCACAAAAACAACACAACAATACACAACACATCATCAGCACAACTACAAAACACAATAACACGTTAACACACACATCAACACATCAACACATCTAATGACAAGTCTGCCAGCCTTCCTCACAATCACATATCCGCCCTAACTTCCTGTACACACATTCTGGTTCCTTGGTTTATGGGGTTTAAAGCCTGTCGACTACACGAGGCTCATTAATTCTGCACCTAAATTTTTTCCTCATCAAACAAGAACATTTTAATTTTTAAAATGGGGATTGAAGTATACTCAAAGTACATATATACAGTGAGAGAATTATACCTCTCAGTGTGTGTCTTGTATGGAGCGTTAAGATGCTGCGTATCACACGAGAATCTTTAATATTTAGGAATGTTCGTCAACCTTAGTGTGATCTAGATGGAATGGAAGGTAGCTAGTGCAAGCTTGACGGGATGGAGGGTAACCAGTGTAAGCTTGACGGGATGGAGGGTAGCCAGTGTAAGCTTGACGGGATGGAGGGTAGCCAGTGTAAGCTGACGGGATGGAGGGGGAGCCAGTGTAAGTTTGACGGGATGGAGGGTAGCCAGTGTAAGTTTGACGGGATGGAGGGTAACCAGTGTAAGCTTGACGGGATGGACGGTAGCCAGTGTAAGTTTGACGGGATGGAGAGTAACCAGTGTAAGCTTGACGGGATGGAGGGTAACCAGTGTAAGCTTGACGGGATGGAGGGTAACCAGTGTAAGCTTGACGGGATGGAGGGTAACCAGTGTAAGCTTGACGGGATGGAGGGTAACCAGTGTAAGCTTGACGGGATGGAGGGTAACCAGTGTAAGCTTGACGGGATGGAGGGTAGCCAGTGTAAGCTTGACGGGACGGAGGGTAACCAGTGTAAACTTGACGGGATGGAGGGTAACCAGGGTAAGCTTGACGGGATAGAGGGTAGCCAATGTAAGCTTGAAGGGATGGAGGGTAGCCAGTGTAAGCTTGACGGGATGGAGGGTAGCCAATTTAAGCTTGACGGGATGGAGGGTAGCCAGTGTAAGCTTGACGGGGTGGAGGGTAACTAGTATAAGCTTGACGGGATGAAAAGTAACCAGTGCAAGCTTGATGGGATGGAGGGTAACCAGTGTAAGCTTGACAGGATGGAGGGTAACCAGTGTAAGCTTGACGGGATGGAGAGTAACCAGTGTAAGCTTGACGGGATAGAGGGTAACCAGTGTAAGCTTGACGGGATGGAGGGTAACAAGTTCAAGCTTGGCGGGATGGAGAGTAACCAGTATAAGCTTGACGGGATGGAGAGTAACCAGTGTAAACTTGACGGGGTGGAGGGTAACCAGTGTAAGCTTGTGGAATGGAGGGTAACCAGTGTAAGCTTGACGGGATGGAGGGTAACCAGTGTAAGCTTGACGGGATGGAGGGTAACCAGTGTAAGCTTGACGGGATGTAGGGTAACCAGTGTAAGCTTGACGGGATGGAGGGTAACCAGTGTAAGCTTGACGGGATGAAGGGTAATCAGTGTAAGCTTGTCGGGATGGAGAGTAACCAGTGTAAGCTTGAAGGGATGGAGGGTAGCCAGTGTAAGCTTGACGGGATGGAGGGTAGCCAGTGTAAGCTTGACGGGATGTAGGATAACCAGTGTAAGCTTGACGGGATGGAGGGTAACCAGTGTAAGCTTGACGGGATGGAGCGTAACCAGTGTAAGCTTGAAGGGATGGAGGGTAGCCAGTGTAAGCTTGACAGGATGGAGGGTACCCAGTGCAAGCTTGACGGGATGGAGGGTAGCCAGTGTAAGCTTGACGGGATGGAGGGCAACCAGTGTAAGCTTGACGGGATGGAGGGTAACCATTACAAGCTTGACGGGATGGAAAGTAGCCAGTGCAAGCTTGATGGGATGGAGGGTAACCAGTGTAAGCTTGACGGGATGGAGGGTAACCAGTGTAAGCTTGACGGGATGGAGAGTAACCAGTGTAAGCTTGACGGGATAGAGGGTAACCAGTGTAAGCTTGACGGGATGGAGGGTAACAAGTGCAAGCTTGTGGAATGGAGGGTAACCAGTGTAAGCTTGACGGGATGGAGGGTAACCAGTGTAAGCTTGACGGGATGGAGGGTAACCAGTGTAAGTTTGACGGGATGGAGGGTATCCAGTGTAAGCTTGACAGGATGGAGGGTAACCATTGTAAGCTTGACAGGATGGAGGGTAACCATTGTAAGCTTGACAGGATGGAGGGTAACCATTGTAAGCTTGACAGGATGGAGGGTAACCATTGTAAGCTTGACAGGATGGAGGGTAACAATTGTAAGCTTGACAGGATGGAGGGTGACCATTGTAAGCTTGACAGGATGGAGGGTGACCATTGTAAGCTTGACAGGATGGAGGGTGACCATTGTAAGCTTGACAGGATGGAGGGTGACCATTGTAAGCTTGACAGGATGGAGGGTAACCATTGTAAGCTTGACAGGATGGAGGGTGACCATTGTAAGCTTGACAGGATGGAGGGTGACCATTGTAAGCTTGACAGGATGGAGGGTAACCATTGTAAGCTTGACAGGATGGAGGGTGACCATTGTAAGCTTGACAGGATGGAGGGTGACCATTGTAAGCTTGACAGGATGGAGGGTAACCATTGTAAGCTTGACAGGATGGAGGGTAACCATTGTAAGCTTGACAGGATGGAGGGTGACCATTGTAAGCTTGACAGGATGGAGGGTAACCATTGTAAGCTTGACAGGATGGAGGGTAACCATTGTAAGCTTGACAGGATGGAGGGTAACCAGTATAATTCACAACTAAGTCAACGACTGGTAGAGGAAAAGTTAGACGATATTGTGGTCCGTCCTGGACCATTGTGGTCCGTCAGTGTGATATATGACTGTTGTGAGGTAGTACTGTCAGTGTGATATATGACTGTTGTGAGGTAGTACTGTCAGTGTGGTATATGACTGTTGTGAGGTAGTACTGTCAGTGTGATATATGACTGTTGTGAGGTAGTACTGTCAGTGTGGTATATGACTGTTGTGAGGTAGCACTGTCAGTGTGATATAATGACTGTTGTGAGGTAGTACTGTCAGTGTGATATATGACTGTTGTGAGGTAGTACTGTCAGTGTGATATATGACTGTTGTGAGGTAGTACTGTCAGTGTGGTATATGACTGTTGTGAGGTAGCACTGTCAGTGTGATATATGACTGTTGTGAGGTAGTACTGTCAGTGTGATATATGACTGTTGTGAGGTAGTACTGTCAGTGTGATATATGACTGTTGTGAGGTAGTACTGTCAGTGTGGTATATGACTGTTGTGAGGTAGCACTGTCAGTGTGATATATGACTGTTGTGAGGTAGTACTGTCAGTGTGATATGTGACTGTTGTGAGGTAGTACTGTCAGTGTGATATATGACTGTTGTGAGGTAGCACTGTCAGTGTGATATATGACTGTTGTGAGGTAGTACTGTCAGTGTGATATATGACTGTTGTGAGGTAGTACTGTCAGTGTGATATATGACTGTTGTGAGGTAGTACTGTCAGTGTGATATATGACTGTTGTGAGGTAGTACTGTCAGTGTGGTATATGACTGTTGTGAGGTAGTACTGTCAGTGTGATATATGACTGTTGTGAGGTAGTACTGTCAGTGTGATATATGACTGTTGTGAGGTAGTACTGTCAGTGTGATATATGACTGTTGTGAGGTAGCACTGTCAGTGTGATATATGACTGTTGTGAGGTAGTACTGTCAGTGTGGTATATGACTGTTGTGAGGTAGCACTGTCAGTGTGATATATGACTGTTGTGAGGTAGCACTGTCAGTGTGATATATGACTGTTGTGAGGTAGCACTGTCAGTGTGATATTTGACTGTTGTGAGGTAGCACTGTCAGTGTGGCGGAGATTGATTTTTATATCACCTCTCCTTAGAGCTCAGCCTCGCCAGCCCCCACCAGGCCCTCATATCTCTACATACCCGGTTGTAGGGTGAGTTACCTATGGTTACTCACTAATGGCTTTACTCACTACTAAGACTTGACTCAACCACCAGGTGTGTCCGTACTAAGACTTGACTCAACCACCAGGTGTGTTCATACTAAGACTTGACTCAACCACCAGGTGTGTCCGTACTAAGACTTGACTCAACCACCAGGTGTGTCCGTACTAAGACTTGACTCAACCACCAGGTGTGTCCGTACTAAGACTTCGGTCTACTACTAGTTGTAGTCTTGGTTAATACTAAGTCTTGACTACTAGGTGTATCAGTACTAAGTTTGAATACTAGGTGTTTCAGCACTAAGTTTTGACTGCCAGGTGTGTCAGCACTAAATCTTGACTACTAGGCTTGAAGCTTACTACCAGGTGTAACCTTGATCAGTGCTAAATCTCCACTACCAGTTGTGTCAGTACTAAAGTTTACTAGGTGTGTCACTGCTGTCTTAATCAAGACTGGTTATAAATGACCATAATTTTTAAAGGGGTGGACCGGTAAGCCAGCGGAAGGCCTCGGTCAGATGACCAAAAGCTCCAACGGCGGGTCATCATATGACTAAGACCCGCGTCAGGAAACATTTGTCCTGTTTCCTGACGAACCTTACCTAACCTAACCTAACTGCTGTCTTGTCTACTAGGCTTAAGTCGTACTCTCAGGTGTAGCCTTGATCACTTCTAAGCCTTAATTCAGCCATCATATGTAGTCTTACACACCGCCCTCGTGTTTGGTACTGTGAAGTATGCGGTGTCAGTCTACTCTGGTCACGAAAACCAACACAATATAAAATCGGGAGTAATATGAGCTATGGAACATCCTGGTGGCCAAGTGTAGTGCTGGAGGGAAAGGAGTAGGAAGTACTGAGGAAAAAAGTTCTCCGAGTGTGTCCCGCTACAGCTCACCACAGTGGGTTCAGATTAGGTTTATTTAAATCGAGAAAGGAGAGAGGAGCACACACACACTGGTTCTGCAATAGTGTCGGTGATGAGTGGATTAGAACTAGCAAATATCGGCATGGAGGCCAACACCTCGGGTAGTGTTTAATAATGGGTTAGACAAGTACCTTACTGCCTAACCGTACCACGGGCGGGAATAGAACCCGCGATCAGAGTCTCAAAACCCCAGACGGGTTCTATCCCCATCCGTGGCATGGTTTGTTTGCAATCGTGTCATTACGATTTCGTGAGTCACCTTACTGCCTCTTGCGATTCGAATCACTTTTCAAGAGTGGCATGAAATTTCCCCATGATGTACGTGTTTTAGTCGTTGACAGTCATGAATAATTTAGGAGTCTGATGATTTATTTCAAGTCAAACACCTTGAGTTTCTCCTTGTTTAATTTAAAAGTGAAAAATGTCAGATTCTTTGAGTTACCCTTTCTTGCTTTTTCTTGAGTCACTAGATTCGTGAAGTTATCCCTTAAATGTTAGTGATAAATTGTGATTTTTGTTTCATTGTGCCTGTGCCACTGGTGACCCTGGTCCATGCCCTGCCTTGCCCTGCCATGCCCTCAGGAACCCTGGTCACCGTCCAGACCGTCGCCACTCATCTATAGCGACAGGGTAAGTGTCGACCCTCCAGGAGTGAGTCACCACTTACACAGGAAAAAAAGAGAAGAAAAAAAAATATATATATAAGAATGATTAAAAATCACATTAACCTGGCTGCAACAATTCACAAATAACCCACATTATATATATATATATATATATATATATATATATATATATATATATATATATATATATATATATATATATATATATATATATATATATATATATATATATATATATTTTGCTTTGTTTGGTGTGCAGGAGCCGCTATCACCCACACCGTCCAGGTCATCATCGTCGGCTCAGAAGGAGCGGGTAAGTTAACTTTGTTTGTTATGAAGAATACCAGCGGGTTGCTCTGTTAATATCACTGCCGTCCTTCCTGCAGTGATTCAACTACAACTTTGCTCTCCTGGGTATATTCTGTATGGTTGGGACTGCAGTGAGATCGCAGGCAACAAGTGATATACCCACTGTAAAAACAGTGATGTTAATTACAAGTGAAATCTGCCTTTTCTCGTAATCCTCACAGTTCTCTTGTTCTCTGTGACAGGATGTACTGTCACCCACACCCGTCAGGACGCCACTGTCTCCTAAGGACCGGGTAAGTTAACCTAGCTTCTCTCTCTCTCTAGCGCAAACAACTGAAGTACTTATATCTGTCTTAAAAGTATATTGTCTTGATAACATTAGTCAGTATCCATTAACTCTGCAAAAAAAATTATATATATATATATATATATATATATATATATATATATATATATATATATATATATATATATATATATATATATATATATATATATATTTACGTTTATTTAAATTAAATTTAATTTCAGCATCTAACTAACTAACGTTGCTTATAAAATTAGTGATGAACTAACGAAGAACTGTGTGTAGCAATAATAATATTGTCCATAGTCATTTACGGTACAGCTTTAAAGTTCTATCCAAAGTCAGACCCGCATTGCAAGCAAGTCTTGTTCATGCTCGAGAAGCATATTTTATGCAGCCTGTAAAGTTTCTTTCCCTTCATCTCCATTAGGACCAAAGTTCCCCGACGCCTGCCCGCTTGTTCTTACACAGGGTAAGTCCAAGGAGGTGGAGCCTACTTCCTGGACCTCTTGTTACGTTGGGACCCATTCATGCATGTTAAATGTATCCAGATCCCACCAGCACGCAAGTCCCAAAGTCCCACCCATACGTTAGTCACTACCCACACGTTCATGTCCTACGGTCCCTTCCAAGCACGTTAATGTCCTAAGCATCCATCGCCTGCAATTATTTCTTCATGGCTCATTCAGTCATATTTATGTCCTTTTAATCTATCCAGTCGCTTTTCTTTATCCATGATCAGTTCATTCCTTCGCCAAGATTGACCTGTGTCTGGGTAGAGAATATGTTGTTGTGCACTCTGATTGTTTCTTAATGGCACGACCTCCGATGAATAAACAACACCTCTGTTGGGTGAAGAACGTCTTCCCTGTGCCAACGGTAATTCCGTTGCATTAACAGCTTGTCATGTGAACGAACGTCAGTGGCACTGAACTAACACCAACGCTGAGTCGAGAATACATTATATTAGTGCAGAGTAATGTACTTGGATTATTTTCACTACTTATAGGTAGACAATACTTACATATAAGTGGGGATTACTTTGGTATAAAAATGACCTTTGCAAAATGATCAGCATTAAACTTCCGTAAAAAAAGTAATGAAGTCATCACAGCAGATTCCAAGTATTTATTTCTAAATTAAAGGTGTTGATGTACAAAGTTTTCCAAGTGGAATGTCAAATTGTTGGTAGCAATATTTAAGGCATAATTACACGAGGGTCATTATGGCTGCATTTCACTTACACACCACCAGTCAAGGGTACGGATTATATTAATCTGATGTCCATAAACGCAAGCGGGAGAGATACATGATTATATACACCTGGAAAATCCTAGAGGGACTAGTACCGAACTTGCACACGAAAATCACTCACAACGAAAACAAAAGACTTGGCAGACGATGCACTATCCCCCCAATGAAAAGCAGGGGTGTCACTAGCACGTTAAGAGACCATACAATAAGTGTCAGGGGCCCGAGACTGTTCAACTGCCTCCCAGCATACATAAGGGGGATTACCAACAGACCCCTGGCAGTCTTCAAGCTGGCACTGGACAAGCACCTAAAGTCGGTACCTGACCAGCCAGGCTGTGGCTCGTATGTTGGATTGCGTGCAGCCAGCAGTTACAGCCTGGTTGATCAGGCCCTGATCCACCATGAGGCCTGGTCACAGACCGGGCCGCGGGGGCGTTGACCCCCGGCTCTCTCTCCAGGTAAACTCCAGGTAAACACGTACAATAACATACAAATCGGGTATATACCCGAGTGATTATTGTACAGTAGTTCGTTCATTAGGTTAAAGCCTGTCGGCTACATGAGGGTAAATAAAGCTGCATGTCACTTACCGTATTTTCCGCCATACAAGACGCCCTTTTTTTTCCCATAAAAAGTCTTGGAAAATCAGCCTGCGCCTTATATGCTCGAGTTCTTGGTCAAAGGTAGGCCTTTTGTTACGCCTCAGCTTAAAGTACGAGGGTAATTAGCTTCAGTTATTTTACTCTGTCTTCAACATTCAGCATATCCAACTGCTGTAATTCATTCTGGCCTATATGCTTTCTTGGATTCATCCTGGGGCTGGGACCAAGAGAACATGTAGGCCAGGATGAATTACAGCAGTTGGATATACTGAATGTTGAAGACAGAATAAAACAACTGAAGCTAAATCATGTTTATAAAATTGCTCACAAACAGTGTCCAGAATATCTTGCTGTCAATTTTGTCAAGGTTGGGAACCAAAGCAATCATAGTACTAGGGGGAGAGAGCACAACTTTGTAGTACCCACAGTCAGTGGCCAGGCTTCAAACACCTTTTATTGTACAGCAATAAAGGAATGGAACAGAGTGCCTGCACATGTCAAAGCCAGTCATAGCATGAACCAGTTCAAGAAGAGTGCCAAAAGGTGTCTGATGAATGTAGCTACAGAAAGGGAGGGGAATGATTTTCTATTTTTTAGCTAAGATACGTGTAAATTTTACCTTATTCCTAGTAATGACCCTCGTATTGTAGATAGTCTTAATTACCCTCGTGTAGCAGATAGTCTTTTTAGTATGATAATAAGATGTTATCTTCATTGTAGAATAATAAGAAAATATTATAACCTTTATATTATAATAATAAGGTAAAATGACCTCAATGAAAATAAGTCACTTTGACTTTTTTGGGTTATCCCAGGTTCTCTACACATATGCTGCTATGTATGATAATTCTATGTAACTGTATCTGTGTATACCTGAATAAACTTACTTATAATTGAATTACTCTTATGACACTTCTGCCGTGCGCCTTATATGCCGGAAAATACGGTATACACCAACAGTCAGGGTGTATACAGTATTATACACCAACATTCAGGGTTTATACAGTGTTATACACCAACAGTCATGGTGTATACAATATTATACACCAACATTCAGGGTTTATACAGTGTTATACACCAACATTCAGGGTTTATACAGTATTATACACCAACAGTCAGGGTGTATACAGTGTTATACACTGAGACAACACACATCTCTCGGTGTATATAATCTTCTGTAATCAAACTCTTCTCATTCAGTTGTTTGTTCATACAAATTTGTGAGAAATTCCTGCATGACTGCAACATGGAAGTACCGTCGTTGTGCATGACTGCAACATGGCAGTAGCGTCGTTGTGCATGACTGCAACATGGAAGTACCGTCGTTGTGCATGACTGCAACATGGCAGTAGCGTCGTTGTGCATGACTGCAACATGGAAGTACCCGTCGTTGTGCATGACTGCAACATGGAAGTACCGTCGTTGTGCATGACTGCAACATGGAAGTACCGTCGTTGTGCATGACTGCAACATGGCAGTACCGTCGTTGTGCATGACTGCAACATGGAAGTACCGTCGTTGTGCATGACTGCAACATGGAAGTACCGTCGTTGTGCATGACTGCAACATGGAAGTACGTCGTTGTGCATGACTGCAACATGGAAGTACCGTCGTTGTGCATGACTGCAACATGGAAGTACCGTCGTTGTGCATGACTGCAACATGGAAGTACCGTCGTTGTGCATGACTGCAACATGGCAGTACCGTCGTTGTGCATGACTGCAACATGGAAGTAGCGTCGTTGTGCATGACTGCAAGATGGAAGTACCGTCGTTGTGCATGACTGCAACATGGAAGTACCGTCGTTGTGCATGACTGCAACATGGAAGTACCGTCGTTGTGCATGACTGCAACATGGAAGTACCGTCGTTGTGCATGACTGCAACATGGAAGTACCGTCGTTGTGCATGACTGCAACATGGAAGTACCGTCGTTGTGCATGACTGCAACATGGCAGTACCGTCGTTGTGCATGACTGCAACATGAAGTACGTCGTTGTGCATGATGCAACATGGAGTTACCGTCGTTGTGCATGACTGAACATGGAAGTACCGTCGTTGTGCATGACTGCAACTGCGTACCGTCGTTGTGCATGACTGCAACATGGAAGTACCGTCGTTGTGCATGACTGCAACATGGAAGTACCGTCGTTGTGCATGACTGCAACATGGAAGTACCGTCGTTGTGCATGACTGCAACATGGCAGTACCGTCGTTGTGCATGACTGCAACATGGAAGTACCGTCGTTGTGCATGACTGCAACATGGAAGTACCGTCGTTGTGCATGACTGCAACATGGAAGTACCGTCGTTGTGCATGACTGCAACATGGAAGTACCGTCGTTGTGCATGTTTTTGTGTGCAGAATTTATAATAATATTTAGACCGATTTAGATAGAGTTAAACTTAAGTTATTTATGTTTTATTGTTGACTGGTACCAATATTTCTGATGTTGATACATAACATGGATCATGTTTAACAATTAGCAAACTGGCGAAATTATTTACAAACATTATCTCTCAGTCCACAGCAGGATTCGAACCTACACACTCTGTATCAGAGTACGTAGTACCTTCTCTACTCGGCCAGATCCCAGAGTGGAGAAGGTACTACGTACTCTGATGCAGAGTGTGTAGGTTCGAATCCTGCCGTGGACTGATAATGTTTGTAAATAATGTAGATCATACACGTAATTAGTGTTATCTCTGCCCCTTGAAAAATAAAAAACTCGAGTCAAACCCATTCAGACACAAAGACTTGTATCGCTAGCCAAGGATTCGAACCCATGTTGTACTGGCCCGCCATTGTGAGCGAGAACCACAGGACCCGGGTTAAGGCGTCATGTGGTTCTCGCTCACAGTGGCGGGCCAGTACAACATGGGTTCGAACCCTTGGAAGCGCAGTGTTCTTATTGATCAGTAGTACTCGTGCGTGGTTACAATAATGTATATATGCAGAAAAGATACAAGGTAGAGAACACGCTTTATTGGGACAGCATTTCGCTGTGTGTGGTGGCTTGTCAAGTCATGTCTTAACGTGTAACACAGGGCGAAACGTTGTCTTCAAAGAGCTTGGTTTTCCACCTGTGTCTTTGCTTCAGTACTGAGAAAATTTCTAATAAACTGACAATTAAATTCCCAGTTTTCTTGTACGTTACTAATTTTTGCAAATGTTCAGTGTGAATCACGCAGCGATGTTCACAGTTTACCATCATGAGGTAAACTTTTGTGCGGATTTATATTGAAGATTGAGACACTTATGCAGCATATGGGAATCTTTATTCATGAAACGTTTCGCCACACAGTGGCTTCATCAGTCCAATACAAAGACAAAGGCGTAAGGAGAGGAGGAGTATGAGGTAATCAGTCTCTCAGCCTGGAGTCGATGTGTTCAGTCCATTACCTCATACTCCTCGTCTCCTTACGCCTTTGTCTTTGTATTGGACTGATGAAGCCACTGTGTGGCGAAACGTTTCATGAATAAAGATTCCCATATGCTGCATAAGTGTCTCAATTTTCAACTTGTCGGTTTTTCAAACCATTCATCCGATTAAATTCCCCCGGTTTAAGAAGACAGCTGTCAAACACATTACCTAAGCTGCATATCCTTGAGTGAACACATGTACGTCTTTATGGTGTTTGTGCACACATGCACATGCACATGTACATTTTAATGTTGTATACACACGGATGAATGAATCTCTTCATTTTGTGTACGTGGATTAATATGTACGATCATGTGCACACTCACAAGGTCACATGCACACACACACACACACACACACACACACACACACACACACACACACACACACACACACACACACACACACACACACTAATGTTTCAGCATATTATTACCATTGGTTCTCTCAGTGTGTTGTTCAATTCTAGGACACGAGGTCCCCATGCAACGTGAAACCGTCTCAGGTCCTCATGCGAGAGAGAGGGGTGAGTGCTCGGCCTTGTGCTGCCTCATAACCCTTCAGGGGCAGCTCGTGCATGACCTCTGGTTTATCACCATCCCTCCAAGAGTGATCCCACCCACCCCCCGCATCTCCTCCCATTTCCAACCCGTGTTGTCAGTCAGCACCGGGTTCTTTCTCTACGCCGCCGCCGTATATTAAACCACAGTACTGAGACACATCTGCCATCCACTTGCGTTCTCTCGATGCGTACACTTTGTTTACTAACTTCCACAATACCCGTGCCCTGCATGGACACTTTAAAGTGTAGTGAACACTTACCAGAGGTTGAATAAGCTATTGGAGATGCAGTATATTTTGACCCACAAAAGAGAGCATGAAGAATGAGACACTTCTGCAATATTTGGGAATGTTAATTGTGGAAACGTTTCGTCAGCCAGTGGCTTCCTTAGTCCAATGTAGAGAAGGACAATGGAAGATGAGGAGGATTTTGTGGTAATCAGTCCATGAAGTATAATGAATTGAACACAACGACTCCAGGTTAAGGGACTGATTACCTCACACTCCTACTCATCTTCCACCGTCGTCTCTGTATTGGACTGAAGAAGCCACTGTTGCATAAGTGTCTCATTATTTAACTTGTCGTTTTTTTTAACCCATTTACATCCTAACTGAGATCATGTTAAGCAGATGTGTTGAAGAAGGTCTCAGGTGGAAGTTGAAATACGCGGCGCCTCTCATTTCCTGTCGGTCTCAAGCTCTGGGGCTATTGAAAACACCATGTTTCGCCTTTCTGTAAAGTAAAAGGACACAAGTGCAACTAATGTGACATTTTATTGTGGCAACGTTTCGCTCTCCAGAAGCTTTGTCAAGCCGTTACGGCTTGACAAAGCTCCTGGAACTTTGTCATTTCGCCTTTCTGTCACCCGAGATGTCTTGCCGCGTTTTGGCTCTTTCACTTGCATGTTTATGCCCTTTTATGATTGATTTCCCAGGTTATGTCCCTATATTGACATTGATGTCCGGGTTTAGCGCTCTTTTTTCAGGTATATTTTTGGTAATGTAGCTTATTGCTGGAGACGAATGTTGTACTGTCGACGGTATTGTAAACCAGTAGAGGTTTATAATACCGTGCAAACCAGTAGAGGTTTATAATACCGTGTAAACCAGTAGAGGTTTATAATACCGTGTAAACCAGTAGAGGTTTATAATACCGTGTAAACCAGTAGAGGTTTATAATACCGTGCAAACCAGTAGAGGTTTATAATACCGTGTAAACCAGTAGAGGTTTATAATACCGTGTAAACCAGTAGAGGTTTATAATACCGTGTAAACCAGTAGAGGTTTATCAAGTTATATCAACTTAATAAAGTTGTACACAGAGAGAAACGTTGCCACAATAATGATTTGTTGTACAATGTCTTGTCTTCAAGATTATCATTATATTCATGGTAGGTGGCACTACTGCTTAGGTGGCACTACTGCGTAGGTGGCACTACTGCGTAGGTGGCACTACTGCGTAGGTGGCACTACTGCGTAGGTGGCACTACTGCGTAGGTGGCGCTACTGTGTAGGTGGCACTACTGCGTAGGTGGCGCTACTGCGTAGGTGGCACTACTGCGTAGGTGGCACTACTGCGTAGGTAGCACTACTGCGTAGGTGGCGCTACTTTGTAGGTGGCACTACTGCGTAGGTGGCACTACTGCGTAAGTGGCGCTACTGCGTAAGTGGTGCTACTGCGTAAGTGGCGCTACTGCGTAAGTGGCGTAGGTGGCACTACTACGTAGGTGGCACTACTGCGTAAGTGGCGCTACTGCGTAAGTGGTGCTACTGCATAAGTGGCGTAGGTGGCACTACTGCGTAGGTGGCACTACTGCATAAGTGGTGCTACTGCATAAGTGGCGCTACTGCGTAAGTGGCGCTACTGCATAAGTGGCGCTACTGCGTAAGTGGTGCTACTGCATAAGTGGCGTAGGTGGCACTACTGCGTAGGTGGCACTACTGCATAAGTGGTGCTACTGCATAAGTGGCGCTACTGCGTAAGTGGCGCTACTGCATAAGTGGCGCTACTGCGTAAGTGGCGCTACAGCGTAAGTGGCGCTACTGCGTAAGTGGTGCTACAGCGTAAGTGGCGCTACTGCGTAGGTGGCACTACTGCGTAGGTGGCACTACTGCGTAGGTGGCGCTACTGTGTAGGTGGCGCTACTGTGTAGGTGGCACTACTGCGTAGGTGGCGCTACTGCGTAGGTGGCGCTACTGCGTAGGTGGCACTACTGCGTAGGTAGCACTACTGTGTAGGTGGCACTACTGCGTAGGTGGCACTACTGCGTAGGTGGCGCTACTGTGTAAGTGGCGCTACTGCGTAAGTGGCGCTACTGCGTAAGTGGCGCTACTGCGTAAGTGGCGCTACTGCGTAGGTGGCACTACTGCGTAGGTGGCGCTACTGAGTAGGTGGCACTACTGCGTAGGTGGCGCTACTGCGTAGGTAGCACTACTATGTAGGTGGCGCTACTGCGTAAGTGGCGCTACTGCGTAAGTGGCGCTACTGCGTAAGTGGCGCTACTGCGTAAGTGGCGCTACTGCGTAGGTGGCACTACTGCATAGGTGGCACTACTGCGTAGGTGGCGCTACTGCATAGGTGGCACTACTGCGTAGGTAGCACTACTGTGTAGGTGGCGCTACTGCGTAGGTAGCACTACTATGTAGGTGGTGCTACTGTGTAAGTGGCGCTACTGCGTAAGTGGCGCTACTGCGTAAGTGGCGCTACTGCGTAGGTGGCACTACTGCGTAGATAGCACTACTGCGTAGGTGGCGTTACTGCGTAAGTGGCGCTACTGCGTAAGTGGCGCTACTACGTAAGTGACGCTACTACGTAAGTGGAGCTACTGCGTAGGTGGCGCTACTGCGTAGGTGGCACTACTGCGTAGGTGGCGCTACTGCGTAAGTGGCGCTATTACGTAAGTGGCGCTATTACGTAAGTGGCGCTACTACGTAAGTGGCGCTACTACGTAGGTGGCACTTCTATGTAGGTGGCGCTACTACATAGGTGGCGCTACTACGTAGGTGGCGCTACTACGTAGGTGGCGCTACTACGTAGGTGGCACTACTACGTAGGTGGCGCTACTACGTAGGTGGCGCTACTACGTAGGTGGCGCTACTACGCAAGTGGCGCTACTGCGTAAGTGGCGCTACTGCGTAAGTGGCGCTATTACGTAAGTGGCGCTATTACGTAAGTGGCGCTACTACGTAGGTGGCACTTCTACGTAGGTGGCGCTACTACGTAGGTGGCGCTACTACGTAGGTGGCGCTACTACGTAGGTGGCGCTACTACGTAGGTGGCACTACTACGTAGGTGGCGCTACTACGTAGGTGGCGCTACTACGTAGGTGGCGCTACTACGCAAGTGGCGCTACTGCGTAAGTGGCGCTACTGCGTAAGTGGCGCTACTACGTAGGTGGCGCTACTACGTAAGTGGCGCTACTACGTAGGTGGCGCTACTACGTAGGTGGCATGCTACGCCCGGGGGAATTAGAACACACGTCCAGTTCTTGAGCTGAAGAACAATTTAGCAGCGTCAAGGAACCTTCCTGCAGATTATTGGCTTCAAGTGTTTCACTTGTGTTCTTAATACCTCCGGTGTTGTGTACGACCAGTTTTAAGTCAGATCACGTTGATTCTCCTTTGTTTATTCTCTTCTGGTTCCCTTTACTGTTCTTTAACCTCATCTTTGATAAGTCTCAGTGTTGCAGCAACACCTGAGTGTTTCACTCACACTCAACACATGTTTAATTTGCGCAGGTGTGTACATTTTGTAGCTCGTTTTTTTTCGATTTTACTCAAACTTACATGTGTTTGTTGTTGAAAAATCCAGCAATTCTCTGTTTCAGTGTTTTTTTTTTCGTTTCTGTCCAGAAATAAGTCTATGAAAGTTCTTAACAAGACCCTCCAGCGTTATCCTTAAAAGGTTTTTAATTTCTCCAGTAAAGAGGCATTTTTGTGACACCTTTAAATGGCTTAGGTTCCTTGTTTACTCTCTCTCTCTCTCTCTCTCTCTCTCTCTCTCTCTCTCTCTCTCTCTCTCTCTCTCTCTCTCTCTCTCTCTCTCTTCCGGCCGTCTTCCCTTACCTTCAGCACTAAGGTAAGTCTCCTATTCTTTCTACCTCTCCCAAACTTTCTTCAGGTCTCCCATCTATCGCCAGCACAAGCCTCTCCAAAGCTCTCATCAGCTCTCTCCAGCTGTCATCACAAGCAGTATCGTGCTGGTCACAGGACAGGTATTTTCTGTCGTGTGAAGGCTGGTGGGCGGACAGAGCAAAACTTATCCTGTTGCTGTATTAAATGAGGCTGTCTCCATATATATATATATATATATATATATATATATATATATATATATATATATTATATATATATATATATATATATATATATATATATATATTAAATACACACACAAATATTAGGTACATCCATGGTGACATAAGAGTAACACTTAGTAGCAGCAGATACGAATGTACAACATTCATACTGAGAATCTCCCGTTCCACCACATCTCAAAGGTGTACGCCAAATTCTGACGCCGACCATCTGCACGCCACAGCAGAAATCGCGATTCGTCAGACCAGGGCGACGTTTTTCCAATCTTAACTGTCCAGTTCTGGTGAGCCTGTGCCCACTGTAGACTCGGGGTTCGGTTTTTAGCCGACAGGAGCAGAACCTGGTATGGTTTTTATAGCATACCCCCCCATCCACTTCAAGGTTCGATGTGTTGTGCGTAAAGATATGCTTTTTTGCATGCCAGTGTTGTAACCTGTTGTTATTTGAGTTACTGTCGCCTTCCTGTCACCTTGAACTAATTTGACTATTCTCTTCTGATCTCTCTCATCAAAAAGACGTTTACGCTTCAGAACTGCTACTGACTACATAGTTTGAGTATTTCTCACCATTCTCTGCAAATTCTGGAGAGTGTTGTGCATGACAATACTGGAGATCATCAGTTTCTGAGACACTTAAACCATCTCGTCCGCCACCAACAATCATGCCACAGTCAAAGTCACTTAGATCACAGTACTTGTCCTTTGTGGTGCTCATAATTAATAACGACTCAACATCTTGACCGTGTCTGCATGCTTTTAGGCACTGAGGTGCTGCCACGTGATTGGCTGATTAGATATTTGCATTTACAAGCAGGTGAACATGTGTACCTAATAAAGTGGTCGCTGAGTGTATATACGTGAATTAATAGCATGTGTTAGTCCTTGGCTTAATAAACTATTTATAACTTGGGTATTATTGTGTTTTTTTTCTCTTATGAATTATTATATTATTTTCTGTTGTTTTGTGTAACCAATAAACACAATTTTGCACATATAATTATTTAGTATATATTACTAAAATTTTAATTAGTGAAAAGTCTTAATATAGTAAAAAGATATTTACAAAACTGTTAACTGTACATATATATAGATTAAATTCTTACAATACTGTGTATTATACACAGATTAGAAAATTTTGTCATTCAACATATAAACACTTGAAGAATAATGACTGAATATATTAACATTGTAATATGTAAATGTTAGTTATGTTTGTGAGAAATGTTGACCAGAGTCAGCTGGAAGTTGTTAGTAATGTAAGAGCAGCTGTACACGTGTGTACCATCACTGTACACATGTTGTGTACCATCACTGTACACATGTTGTGTACCATCACTGTACACATGTTACATGTGTACCATCACAGTACACATGTTACATGTGTACCATCACAGTACACATGTTACATGTGTACCATCACAGTACA
>NC_069404.1:51456431-51501431 GCF_026875155.1 Cherax quadricarinatus
TAGTTTATTATTATTATTATTATTATTATTATTATTATTATTATTATTATTATTATTATTATATGTTTGTGTTGTGAGTTTGTCTGGCTCTTAGGTGTGTATTAAGTGTTATTCTGTGTATTTTGGATTTTACTTATGACTGGTATCAGTTGACTTCTGGAGTGACATTGAACGACAAAGTTAACTTACTGAGGTAGCTTCTCAATAGCGTTGACAAGTCAACTCTTTGAGTTGACTTGTGGGACGAGTGCAAATGCTGGTCATGTTTCCTTCCACCTGCTGCCCCTCTTCGCCTTGCAGTAAGTAGGTACCTAGGTGTTAGACCGCTGCTTTGGGTCGCATCCGGGAGGGGAGAGAAGATTTAAAGTACATTATGAATAAGCCAGTTACTGATTTTCATGGATTAGGGGTTACTAACCCTCTGGGTTATTCTGGGTTACTAACCCTCTGGGTTATTCTGGGTTACTAACCCTTTGGGTTATTCTGGGTTACTAACCCTCTGGGTTATTCTGGGTTACTAACCCTCTGGGTTATTCTGGGTTACAAACCCTCTGGGTTATTCTGGGTTACTAACCCTCTGGGTTATTCTGGGTTACTAACCCTCTGGGTTATTCTGGGTTACTAACCCTCTGGGTTATTCTGGGTTACTAACCCTCTGGGTTATTCTGGGTTACTAACCCTCTGGGTTATTCTGGGTTACAAACCCTCTGGGTTATTCTGGGTTACTAACCCTCTGGGTTATTCTGGGTTACTAACCCTCTGGGTTATTCTGGGTTACTAACCCTCTGGGTTATTCTGGGTTACAAACTCTCTGGGTAAATAAAATTATCTTTAAGGTGTGGCAGCTGCAGGAAGTCAAGTGTGGTGTTTACATGCTAAAGTTAGCATTACCAGGGAGTAAATATTGACCAGGACACTGGCTAGTTAATATTGACCAGATGCAGGCTAGTTAATGTTGACCAAGATACTGGCTAGTTAATATTGACCAGGACACTGGCTAGTTAATATTGACCAGATGCTGGCTAGTTAATGTTGACCAAGATACTGGCTAGTTAATATTGACCAGATGCTGGCTAGTTAATGTTGACCAAGATACTGGCTAATTAATATTGACCAGATGCTGGCTAGTTAATGTTGACCAAGATACTGGCTAGTTAATATTGACCAGATGCTGGCTAGTTAATGTTGACCAGATGCTGGCTAGTTAATGTTGACCAAGATACTGGCTAGTTAATATTGACCAGATGCTGGCTAGTTAATGTTGACCAAGATACTGGCTAGTTAATATTGACCAGATGCTGGCTAGTTAATGTTGACCAAGATACGGGCTAGTTAATATTGACCAAAATGCGGGCTATTAATGTGACCAAGATACTGGCTAGTTAATGTTGACCAAGATACTGGCTAGTTAATATTGACCAAGATACTGGCTAGTTAATATTGACCAAGATACTGGCTAGTTAATATTGACCAGATGCTGGCTAGTTAATATTGACCAAGATACTGGCTAGTTAATATTGACCAGATGCTGGCTAGTTAATATTGACCAAGATGCTGGCTAGTTAATATTGACCAAGATGCTGGCTAGTTAATATTGACCAGATGCTGGCTAGTTAATATTGACCAGATACTGGCTAGTTAAATTTTGACCAAAACTGGCTAGTTAATTTTGACCAATGCTGGCTAGTTAATATTGCCAAACTGTTTAGTTAATATTGACCAAATACGGGCTAGTTAATATTGACCAAGATACGGCTAGTTAAAAATTGCCCAAAGATACTGGCTGGGTTAATATTGACCAGATGCTGGCTAGTTAATATTGACCAGATGCTGGCTAGTTAATATTGACCAGATGCTGGCTAGTTAATGTTGACCAGATGCTGGCTAGTTAATGTTGACCAGATGCTGGCTAGTTAATATTGACCAGATGCTGGCTAGTTAATATTGACCAGATGCTGGCTAGTTAATATTGACCAGATGCTGGCTAGTTAATATTGACCAAGATACTGGCTAGTTAATATTGACCAGATGCTGGCTAGTTAATGTTGACCAAGATACTGGCTAGTTAATATTGACCAAGATACTGGCTAGTTAATATTGACCAGATGCTGGCTAGTTAATATTGACCAGATGCTGGCTAGTTAATATTGACCAAGATACTGGCTAGTTAATTTTGACCAGATGCAGGCTATTTAATTGACCAAGATACTGGCTAGTTAATATTGACCAGATGCTGGCTAGTTAGTATTGGCCAAGATACTGGCTAGTTAATATTGACCAAGATGCTGGCTCGTTAATATTGACCAAGATGCTGGCTAGTTAATATTGACCAAGATACTGGCTAGTTAATGTTGACCAAGATACTGGCTAGTTAATATTGACCAAGATACTGGCTAGTTAATATTGACCAAGATACTGGCTAGTTAATATTGACCAGATGCTGGCTAGTTAATATTGACCAAGATACTGGCTAGTTAATATTGACCAAGATGCTGGCTAGTTAATATTGACCAGATACTGGCTAGTTAATATTGACCAAGATGCTGGCTAGTTAATATTGACCAAGATGCTGGCTAGTTAAATTGACCAGATCGGCTATTAATGTTGACCAAGATACTGGCTATTTAAAATATTGACCAAGAAGCTGGCTAGTTAATATTGACCAGATACTGGCTAGTTAATATTGACCAAGATGCTGGCTAGTTAATATTGACCAAGATGCTGTCTAGTTAATATTGACCAGATGCTGGCTAGTTAATGTTGACCAAGATACTGGCTAGTTAATATTGACCAGGATACTGGCTAGTTAATGTTGACCAAGATACTGGCTAGTTAATGTTGACCAAGATGCTGGCTAGTTAATACTGACCAAGATATTGGCTAGTTAATATTGACCAAGATACTGGCTTGTTAATATTGACCAGATGCTGGCTAGTTAATATTGACCAAGATACTGGCTAGTTAAATATTGACCCGATGCGGGCTAGTTAATTTGACCAAGATACTGCTATTTTAATATTGACCAAGATACTGGCTAGTTAATATTGACCAAGATGCTGGCTAGTTAATATTGACCAGATGCTAGCTAGTTAATATTGACCACGATGCTGGCTAGTTAATATTGACCATATGCTGGCTAGTTAATATTGACCAAGATACTGGCTAGTTAATATTGACCAGATGCTGCTATTAATATTGACCAAATGCTGGCTATTTAATATTGACCAGATGCTGCTTTAATATTGACCAGATGCTGGCTAGTTAATATTGACCAGATACTGGCTAGTTAATATTGACCAGATGCTGGCTAGTTAATATTGACCAAGATACTGGCTAGTCAATATTGACCAAGATACTGGCTAGTTAATGTTGGCCAGATACTGACTAGTTAATATTGACCAGATGCTGGCTAGTTAATATTGACCAAGATACTGGCTAGTTAATATTGACCAGATGCTGGCTAGTTAATACTGACCAAGATACTGGCTAGTTAATATTGACCAGATGCTGGCTAGATAATATTGACCACGATACGGCTATTTAATTTTGACCAAGATACGGCTAGTTAATATTGCCCAAAGGGTGCTGCCTATTTAATATTGACCAAGATACGGGCTAGTTAATAATTGACCAGATGCGGTTTATTAATATTGGCCCAAGATACTGGCTAGTTAATATTGACCAAGATACTGGCTAGTTAATATTGACCAAGATACTGGCTAGTTAATATTGACCAAGATGCTGCCTAGTTAATAATGTCCAAGATACTGGCTAGTTAATATTGATCAGATACTGGCTAGTTAATATTGACCAGATGCTTGCTAGTTAATATTGACCAAGATGCTGGCTAGTTAATATTGACCAGATGCTGGCTTGTTAATATTGACCAGATGCTGGCTAGTTAATATTGACCAGATGCTGGCTAGTTAATATTGACCAAATGCTGGCTAGTTAATGTTGACCAAGATGCTGGCTAGTTAATATTGACCAAGATACTGGCTAGTTAATATTGACCAAGATGCTGGCTAGTTAATATTGACCAGATGCTGGCTAGTTAATATTGACCAATATGCTGACTAGTTAATATTGGCCAAGATACTGGCTAGTTAATATTGACCAAGATACTGGCTAGTTAATATTGACCAAGATGCTGGCTATTTAAATATTGACAATGCTGGCTAGTTAATATTGACCAATATGCTGGCTAGTTAATATTGGCCAAGATACTGACTAGTTAATGTTGATCAAGATGCTGGCTAGTTAATATTGACCAGATGATGGCTAGTTAATATTGACCAAGATACTGGCTAGTTAATATTGAACAAGATACTGGCTAGTTAATATTGACCAAGATACTGGCTAGTTAATATTGACCAATGCTGGCTATTTTAATATTGACCAGATGCGGGCTATTTAATATGGCCAAGATACTGGCTAGTTTAATATTGACCAATGCTGGCTAGTTAATATAAAACCATGCTGGCTAGTTAATATTGACCAAGATGCTGGCTAGTTAATATTGACCAAGATGCTGGCTAGTTAATATTGACCAGATGCTGGCTAGTTAATATTGACCAGATACTGGCTAGTTAATATTGACCAGATACTGGCTAGTTAATATTGACCAGATGCTGGCTAGTTAATATTGACCAATACTGGCTAGTTAATGTTGCCCAAAGAACTGGCTATTAATATTACCAATGCTGGCTAGTTAATGTGACCAAGAACTGGCTATTTTAATATTGACAAAGATACTGCTAGTTAATATTGACCAATGCTGCTAGTTAATATTGACCAGATGCGGCTAGTTAATATTGCCAAGATACTGGCTAGTTAATATTGACCAGATGCTGGCAGTTAATTTTGACCAAGATACGGGCTATTTTAATATTGCCCCAATGCTGGCTAGTTAGTATTGACCAAGATACGGGCCCTATTAAAAATTGACCAAGATGCTGGCTCGTTAATATTGACCAAGATGCTGGCTAGTTAATATTGACCAAGATACTGGCTAGTCAATATTGACCAAGATACTGGCTAGTTAATGTTGGCCAGATACTGACTAGTTAATATTGACCAGATGCTGGCTAGTTAATATTGACCAAGATACTGGCTAGTTAATATTGACCAGATGCTGGCTAGTTAATATTGACCAAGATACTGGCTAGTTAATATTGACCAGATGCTGGCTAGTTAATATTGGCCAAGATACTGGCTAGTTAATATTGACCAAGATACTGGATAGTTAATATTGACCAAGATACTGGCTAGTTAATACTGACCAAAAATGCGCTATTAATAATGTCCAAGATACTGGCTATTTTAATATTGACCAGATACTGGCTAGTTAATATTGACCAGATGCTAGTTAATATTGACCAAGATGCTGGCTAGTTAATATTGACCAGATGCTGGCTAGTTAATATTGACCAAGATACTGGCTAGTTAATATTGACCAGATGCTGGCTTGTTAATATTGACCAGATGCTAGCTAGTTAATATTGACCAGATGCTGGCTAGTTAATATTGACCAAATGCTGGCTAGTTAATGTTGACCAAGATGCTGGCTAGTTAATATTGATCAAGATACTGGCTAGTTAATATTGACCAAGATGCTGGCTAGTTAATATTGACTAGATGCTGGCTAGTTAATATTGACCAATATGCTGACTAGTTAATATTGGCCAAGATACTGGCTAGTTAATATTGACCAAGATACTGGCTAGTTAATATTGACCAAGATGCTGGCTAGTTAATATTGACCAGATGCTGGCTAGTTAATATTGACCAATAGCTGGCTATTAATATTGGCCAAAATACTGACTATTAATGTAGAACAAGTTTGCGCTAGTTAATATTGACCAGATGCTGGCTAGTTAATATTGACGAAGATACTGGCTAGTTAATATTGACCAAGATACTGGCTAGTTAATATTGACCAGATGCTGGCTAGTTAATATTGACCAGATGCTGGCTAGTTAGTATTGGCCAAGATACTGGCTAGTTAATATTGACCAGATGCTGGCTAGTTAATATTGACCAGATGCGGTTTTTTTAAAAATATTGACCAAGATGCGGCTAGTTAATATTGACCAAGATGCTGGCTAGTTAATATTGACCAGATGCTGGCTATTTTAATATTGACCAGATTACGGGCTATTTAATTTTGACCAATACTGGCTATTAATATTGACCAAAATGCTGGCTATTAATTTTGACCAGATACTGGCTATTTAAAATATTGACCAAGATACTGGCTAGTTAATATTGACCAAGATACTGGCTAGTTAATATTGACCAAGATGCTGGCTAGTTAATATTGACCAATGCTGGCTAGTTAATATTGACCAGAATGCTGGCTAGTTAATATTGACCAGATGCTGGCTAGTTAATGTTGACCAGATCGGGCTATTAATGTTGACCAGATGCTGGCTAGTTTAATATTGACCAGATCTGCTAGTTAATATTGACCAGAATGCTGGCTAGTTAATATTGACCAGATGCTGCTAGTTAATGTTGACCAAGATACGGGCTAGTTAATATTGACCAATGCTGGCTAGTTAATGTTGACCAAGATACGGGCTAGTTAATTTTGACCAAGATACTGGCTAGTTAATATTGACCAGATGCTGGCTAGTTAATATTGACCAGATGCTGGCTATTTAATATTGACCAAGATACTGGCTAGTTAATATTGACCAGATGCTGGCTAGTTAATATTGACCAAGATACTGGCTAGTTAATATTGACCAGATGCTGGCTAGTTAGTATTGACCAAGATACTGGCTAGTTAATATTGACCAAGATGCTGGCTCGTTAATATTGACCAAGATGCTGGCTAGTTAATATTGACCAAGATACTGGCTAGTTAATATTGACCAGATGCTGGCTAGTTAATGTTGATCAAGATACTGGCTAGTTAATATTGACCAAGATACTGGCTAGTTAATATTGACCAAGATGCTGGCTAGTTAATATTGACCAAGATACTGGCTAGTTAATATTGACCAAGATGCTGGCTAGTTAATATTGACCAGATACTGGCTAGTTAATATTGACCAAGATACTGGCTAGTTAATATTGACCAAGATGCTGGCTAGTTAATATTGACCAAGAAGCTGGCTAGTTAATATTGACCAGATGCTGGCTAGTTAATGTTGACCAAGATACTGGCTAGTTAATATTGACCAAGATACTGGCTAGTTAATATTGACCAGATGCTGGCTAGTTAATATTGACGAGATGCTGGCTAGTTAATACTGACCAAGATATTAGTTAATATTGACCAAGATACTGGCTTGTTAATATTGACCAGATGCTGGCTAGTTAATATTGACCAAGATACTGGCTAGTTAATATTGACCAGATGCTGGCTAGTTAATATTGACCAGATGCTGGCTAGTTAATATTGACCAGATGCTGGCTATTTTAATATTGACCAGATGCTGGCTAGTTAATATTGACCAGATACTGGCTTTTTTAATATTGACCATGCTGGCTAGTTAATATTGACCAAGATACTGGCTAGTCAATATTGACCAAGATACTGGCTAGTTAATGTTGGCCAGATACTGACTAGTTAATATTGACCAGATGCTGGCTAGTTAATATTGACCAAGATTCTGGCTAGTTAATATTGACCAGATGCTGGCTAGTTAATATTGACCAAGATACTGGCTAGTTAATATTGACCAGATGCTGGCTAGATAATATTGACCACGATACTGGCTAGTTAATATTGACCAAGATACTGGCTAGTTAATATTGACCAAGGTGCTGCCTAGTTAATATTGACCAAGATACTGGCTAGTTAATATTGACCAGATGCTGGCTAGTTAATTTTGGGCCAGATACGGGCTATTAATATTACCAAGATACTGGCTAGTTAATATTGACCAAGATACTGGCTAGTTAATATTGACCTAGATACTGGCTAGTTAATATTGACCAGATGCTGGCTAGTTAATATTGACTACAATACTGGCTAGTTAATGTTGACCAAGATACTGGCTAGTTAATATTGACCAAGATGCTGCCTAGTTAATATTGACCAAGATACTGGCTAGTTAATATTGACCAGATGCTGGCTTGTTAATATTGACCAGATGCTGGCTAGTTAATATTGACCAGATGCTGGCTAGTTAATATTGACCAAATGCTGGCTAGTTAATGTTGACCAAGATGCTGGCTAGTTAATATTGACCAAGATACTGGCTAGTTAATATTGACCAAGATGCTGGCTAGTTAATATTGACCAGATGCTGGGTAGTTAATATTGACCAATATGCTGACTAGTTAATATTGGCCAAGATACTGGCTAGTTAATATTGACCAAGATACTGGCTAGTTAATATTGACCAAGATGCTGGCTAGTTAATATTGACCAGATGCTGGCTAGTTAATATTGACCAATATGCTGGCTAGTTATTATTGGCCAAGATACTGACTTGTTAATGTTGTTCAAGATGCTGGCTAGTTAATATTGACCAGATGCTGGCTAGTTAATATTGACCAAGATACTGGCTAGTTAATATTGACCAAGATACTGGCTATTTAAATATTGACCAAGATACGGGCAGTTAAAAATTGACCAGATGCTGGCTAGTTAATATGACCAAGGGCTGGCTAGTTTAGAAATTGGCCAAGATACTGGCTAGTTAATATTGACCAGATGCTGGCTAGTTAATATTGACCAGATGCTGGCTAGTTAATATTGGCCAAGATACTGGCTAGTTAATATTAACCAGATGCTGGCTAGTTAATATTGACCAAGATGCTGGCTACTTAATATTGACCAAATGCTGGCTAGTTAATACTGACCAAAGATACTGGCTAGTTAATATTAACCAGATGCTGGCTAGTTAATATTGACCAAGATGCTGGCTAGTAATATTGACCAGATGCTGGCTAGTTAATGTTGACCAAGATACTGGCTTGTTAATATCGACCAGATGCTGGCTAGTTAATATTGACTTGATACTGGCTAGTTTATATTGACCAGATGCTGGCTAGTTAATGTTGACCATGATACTGGCTTGTTAATATCGACCAGATGCTGGCTAGTTAATATTGACTAGATGCTGGCTAGTTAATATTGACCATATACTGGCTAGTTAATATTGACCAGATACTGGCTAGTTAATATTGACCAGATACTGGCTAGTTAATATTGACCAATATACTGGCTAGTTAATATTGACCAGGTACTGGCTAGTTAATATTGACCAGATGCTGGCTAGTTAATATTGACCAAGATACTGGCTAGTTAATATTGACCAGATACTGGCTAGTTAATATTGACCAGATGCGGGCTAGTTAATATTGACCAGTTACTGGCTAGTTAATATTGACCAGATACGGCTAGTTAATATTGACCAGAGCTGCTAGTTAATAATGTCCAAGATACTGGCTTTTTAATATTGGCCAATACTGCAAGGTAATATTGACCAGATGCTGGCTAGTTAATATTGACCAAGATACTGGCTATTTAATATTGACCAATACTGGCTAGTTAATATTGACCAGATACTGGCTAGTTAATATTGACCAGATACTGGCTAGTTAATATTGACCAGATACTGGCTAGTTAATATTGACCAGATACTGGCTAGTTAATATTGACCAGATACTGGCTAGTTAATATTGACCAATATACTGGCTAGTTAATATTGACCAGGTACTGGCTAGTTAATATACCAGATGCGGGGCTAGTTAATTTTGACCAAGATACTGGCTAGTTAATATTGACCAGATACTGGCTAGTTAATATTGACCAGATGCGGGCTAGTTAATATTGACCAAGTTACTGGCTAGTTAATATTGACCAGATACTGGCTAGTTAATATTGACCAGATGCTGGCTAGTTAATAATGTCCAAGATACTGGCTAGTTAATATTGGCCAGATACTGGCTAGGTAATATTGACCAGATGCTGGCTAGTTAATATTGACCAAGATACTGGCTAGTTAATATTGACCAGATACTGGCTAGTTAATATTGACCAGATGCTGGCTAGTTAATATTGACCAGATACTGGCTAGTTAATATTGACCAGATACTGGCTAGTTAATATTGACCAGATGCTGGCTAGTTAATAATGTCCAAGATACTGGCTAGTTAATATTGACCAGATGCTGGCTAGTTAATATTGACCAGATGCTGGCTAGTTAATATTGACCAAGATACTGGCTAGTTAATATTGACCAGATACTGGCTAGTTAATATTGACCAGATGCTGGCTAGTTAATATTGACCAGATACTGGCTAGTTAATATTGACCAGATACTGGCTAGTTAATATTGACCAGATGCTGGCTAGTTAATATGACCAATGCTGGCTAGTATATTGACCAGATGCTGGCTAAGTAAATATTGACCAAGATACTGCTAGTTGATATTGACCAATACGGGCTAGTTAATATTGACCAATATACTGGCTAGTTAATATTGACCAGATACTGGCTAGTTAATATTGACCAATATACTGGCTAGTTAATATTGACAAGGTACTGGCTAGTTAATATTGACCAGATGCTGGCTAGTTAATATTGACCAAGAACGGGCTAGTTAATATTGACCAATCCCTGGCTAGTTAAATTGACCAAGATACTGGCTAGTTAATATTGACCAGAACTGGCTAGTTAATATTGACCAATGCTGGCTAGTTAAAAAATGTCCAAGATACGGGCTAGTTTAAAAATGACCAGATGCTGGCTAGTTAATGTTGACCAATACTGGCTAGTTAATTTGACCAGATACTGGCTAGTTAATATTTGACCAGATACTGGCTAGTTAAAAAATTGACCAGATACTGGCTAGTTAATATTGACCAGATGCTGGCTAGTTAATATTGACCAGATGCTGGCTAGTTAATATTGACCAGATACTGGCTAGTTAATATTGACCAGATACTGGCTAGTTAATATTGACCAGAACTGGCTAGTTAATATTGACCAGATGCTGGCCTAGTTAATATTGACCAATGCTGGCTAGTTTAATATTGACCAGATACTGGCTAGTTAATATTGACCAGATGCTGGCTAGTTAATATTGACCAGATGCTGGCTAGTTAATATTGACCAAGATACTGGCTAGTTAATATTGACCAGATACTGGCTAGTTAATATTGACCAGATGCTGGCTAGTTAATATTGACCAGATGCTGGCTAGTTAATATTGACCAGATGCTGGCTAGTTAATATTGACCAGATACTGGCTAATTAATGTTGACCAAGATACTGGCTAGTTAATATTGACCAGATGCTGGCTAGTTAATATAGACCAGATGCTGGCTAGTTAATATTGACCAGATGCTGGCTAGTTAATATTGACCAGATACTGGCTAGTTAATTTTGACCAATACTGGCTAGTTAATATTGACCGAGCTGCTAGTTAAATATTGACCAGATGCGGCTATTAATATTGACCAATGCGGGCTAGTTAATATTGACCAAAATACTGGCTAGTTAATATTGACCAGATACTGGCTATTAAAATTTTTGACCAGATACCTGGCTAGTTAATATTGACCAGATGCTGGCTAGTTAATATTGACCAGATGCTGGCTAGTTAATATTGACCAGATGCTGGCTAGTTAATATTGACCAGATGCTGGCTAGTTAATATTGACCAGATGCTGGCTAGTTAATATTGACCAGAATACTGTAGTTAATGTTACCAAGATACGGGCTAGTTAATATTGACCAGATGCTGGCTAGTTAATATGCCCAAGATGCTGGCTAGTTAATATTGACCAGATGCTGGCTATTTAAAATATTGACCAGTGCTGCTATTAATATTAAACCAGATGCTGGCTAGTTAAAAATTGACCAGATGCTGGCTAGTTAATATTGACCAGATGCTGGCTAGTTAATATTGACCAGATGCTGGCTAGTTAATATTGACCAATGCTGGCTAGTTTAATTGACCAAGAGGGCTGGCTAGTTAATATTGACCAAAATGCTGGCTATTTAAAATTTGACCAATGCTGGCTATTTAATATTGACCAATGCTGCTAGTTAATATTGACCAGATGCTGGCTAGTAATATTGACCATTGCGGGCTATTAATATGACCAGTTTGCGGCTAGTTAATATTGACCAGATGCTGGCTAGTTAATATTGACCAGATGCGGCTAGTTAATATTGACCAATGCTGGTAGTAATTTTGGGACCAGATGCTGGCTATTAATATTGACCAGATGCTGGCTAGTTAATATTGAGCAGATGCTGGCTATTTTAAATTGACCAAGATCCCTTTCTAATTAAAATATTGACCAGATCCCTGGCTATTTAAATATTGACCAATGCTGGCTAGTTAATATTGACCAATGCGGGCTAGATAATTTGACCAGAGCGGGCTATTAATGTTGCCCAAAGGGATACTGGCTAGTTAATATTGACCAGATGCTGGCTAGTTCATATTGACCAGATGCTGGCTAGTTAATATTGACCAGATGCTGGCTAGTTAATATTGACCAATGCTGGCTTTAATTTTGACCAGATGCGGCTAGTTAATATTGACCAAGCTGGCTAGTTAATATTGACCAGATGCTGGCTAGTTAATATTGACCAGATGCTGGCTAGTTAATATTGACGAAGATGCTGGCTAGTTAATATTGACCAGATGCTGGCTAGTTAATATTGACCAGATGCTGGCTAGTTAATATTGACCAGATGCTGGCTCCACCACTACTGGTGTAGCCAGTAGTGGTGGAGCACCACTACTGGTGCTAGCATCAACGCCACTACTGGTGCTAGCACCACCACCACTACTGCTGCTAGCACCGCCACCACTACTGCTGCTAGCACCACCACCACTACTGCTCCTAGCACCACCACCACTACTGCTGCTAGCACCACCACCACTTCTGGTGCTAGCACCACCACCACTACTGCTGCTAGCACCACCACCACTACTGGTGCTAGCACCACCACTACTGCTAGCACCACCACCACTACTGGTGCTAGCACCACCACCACTACTGCTGCTAGCACCACCACCACTACTGGTGCTAGCACCACCACCACTACTGGTGCTAGCACCACCACCACTACTGGTGCTAGCACCACCACCACTACTGGTGCTAGCACCACCACCACTACTGCTAGCACCACCACCACTAGTGGTGCTAGCACCACCACTACTACTGCTGCTAGCACCACCACCACTACTGCTGCTAGCACCACCATCACTACTGCTGCTAGTACCACCACAACTACTAGCACTTCCACCACTACTGCTGCTAGCACCACCACCACTACTGCTGCTAGCACCACCACCACTACTGCTGCTAGCACCACCACTACTGCTGCTAGCACCACCACCACTACTGTTGCTAGCACCACCACTACTGCTGCTAACACCACCACCACTACTGCTGCTAGCACCACCACCACTACTGCTGCTAGCACCACCACCACGACTGCTGCTAGCACCACCACCACTACTAGCACTTCCACTACTAGTACTAGCACCACCACCACTACTGCTGCTAGCACTAGCACATTCACCACTACTAGTACTAGCACCACCACCACTACTGCTGCTAGCACCACCACCACTACTAGGACCACCACCACTACTAGTATTAGCACCTCCTCCACTACTGCTAGCACCACCACCACTGCTGCTAGCACCGCCACCACCACCACTGCTGCTAGCACCACCACCACCACTACTGCTGCTAGCACCACCACCACCACCACTACTGCTGCTAGCACCACCACCACTACTGCTGCTAGCACCACCACCACTATTGCTGCTAGCACCACCACCACTACTGGTGCTAGCACCACCACCACTACTGCTGCTAGTACCACCACCACTACTGCTGCTAGTACCACCACAACTAGCACTTCCACCGCAAACTACTACTAGCACCACAAAACCACTACTAGTACTAAAACCACCACCCCCCACCACTACTACCAACTACTACTACTAGCACCACCACCCTACTACTACTAGCACCCCCCCCACCACTACTACTACAAACACACCCACCACTACTGCTACTGGCTACTACTACAACCACCCCACTACTACCAATACTAGCGCCCCACCACTACTACAGCACCACCGCCACCACCACTACTACTACTAGCACCACCACCACTACTACTACTACTAGCACCACCCCTACCACTACCACCACCACCACCCCCACTACCACCACCTATCACTACTTCGGTCCACGCCCACGCCCACGCCCACCTGGCTGCTGGTGGCACCTATGACAACATCTTTCATCAAGCACTTGATAGCAACAGATGAAGTAAGCGGAAGTGGAAGAGGCAGGTAATCAGGTTTATTCCGAGGATAAGGATAGATGCAAATTTTTAGATCAAGAGCCCTTGACTAGAATCAAGGCACCCCCTCCCCCCTTGTGGGATGCTGCATGGGGGAAAGTTATATATTAGTACGAGGATAGGGGAAAGGGTTATGGGAGGGGGGGTTCAAGCATAAGCAGGGAGGGGTTGGAGGGTAGGGGTTCTGAAGAGGTTCAGGCAATCGGGGTTTGACAACCAGTTGGCAACCATGCCCGCCCCATGACGTCAAAGATCACGTGACCTCTCTCAATATGTTTTTATGGACGTGGGTCCAATCAAGACCTGCTCGGGCGCACTTACGTTTCACGCAACTGCTCTTCTGTCAGACACGAATTAAATACTGTATGCAAGTGGTCTTGAAGACCCCCAGTACAAGTGGTCTTGAAGACCCCAGTACAAGTGGTCTTGAAGACCCCAGTACAAGTGGGCTTGAAGACCCCCAGTACAAGTGGTCTTGAAGGCCCCAGTACAAGTGGTCTTGAAGACCCCAGTACAAGTGGTCTTGAAGACCCCCAGTACAAGTGGTCTTGAAGACCCCCAGTACAAGTGGTCTTGACGACCCCAGTACAAGTGGTCTTGAAGGCCCCAGTACAAGTTGTCTTGAAGACCCCAGTACAAGTGGTCTTGAAAAGCCCAGTACAAGTGGTCTTTAAGACCCCCAGTACAAGTGGTCTTGAAGACCCCAGTACAAGTGGTCTTGAAGACCCCAACACAAGTGGTCTTGAAGACCCCCAGTACAAGTGGTCTTGAAGTCCCTTAGTACAAGTTGTCTTGAAGACCCCAGTACAAGTGGTCTTGATGACCCCAGTACAAGTGGTCTTGAAGACCCCCAGTACAAGTTGTCTTGAAGACCCCCAGTACAAGCGGTCTTGAAGACCCCCAGTACAAGTGATCTTGAAGGCCCCCAGTACAAGTGGTCTTGAAGACCCCAGTACAAGTGATCTTGAAGGCCCCAGTACAAGCGGTCTTGAAGACCCCCAGTACAAGTGGTCTTGAAGACCCCAGTACAAGCGGTCTTGAAGACCCCAGTACAAGTGATCTTGAAGGCCCCAGTACAAGCGGTCTTGAAGACCCCAGTACAAGTGGTCTTGAAGACCCTTTGACAAGTTTTCTTGAAGAAACCCCCGTACAATGGTCTTGAAGACACCCCAGTACAAGTGGTCCCTTTAAGACCCCAGTACAAGTTGGGCTTGAAGACCCCATACAAGTTTTCTTGAAGGCCCAGTACAAGTGGTCTTGAAGACCCCAGTACAAGTTGTCTTGAAGACCCCAGTACAAGTGGTCTTGAAGGCCCCAGTACAAGTGGTCTTGAAGGCCCCAGTACAAGTGGTCTTGAAGACCCCCAGTACAAGTGATCTTGAAGGCCCCAGTACAAGTGGTCCCTTTAAGGCCCCCAGTACAAGTGGTCTTGAAGACCCCAGTACAAGTTGTCTTGAAGGCCCCAGTACAAGTGGTCTTGAAACCCCAGTAAAAAGTGGTCTTGAAGGCCCCCCGTACAAGTGTTTTTGAAGACCCCAGTACAAGTTTCTTGAAGGCCCCAGTACAAGTGGTCTTGAAGGCCCCAGTACAAGTGGTCTTGAAGACCCCAGTACAAGTGGTCTTGAAGACCCCAGTACAAGTGGTCTTGAAGGCCCCAGTACAAGTGGTCTTGAAGACCCCAGTACAAGTGGTCTTGAAGACCCCAGCACAAGTGGTCTTGAAGACCCCCCCCGTACAAGTGGTCTTGAAGAACCCCTTTGTACAAGTTGTCTTGAAAAACCCCATACAAAATGGTCTTGATGACCCCATACAAGTGGTCTTGAAGACCCCCAGTACAAGTTGTCTTGAAGACCCCCAGTACAAGCGGTCTTGAAGACCCCCAGTACAAGTGATCTTGAAGGCCCCCAGTACAAGTGGTCTTGAAGACCCCAGTACAAGTGATCTTGAAGGCCCCAGTACAAGCGGTCTTGAAGACCCCCAGTACAAGTGGTCTTGAAGACCCCAGTACAACGGTCTTGAAGACCCCAGTACAAGTGATCTTGAAGGCCCCAGTACAAGCGGTCTTGAAGACCCCAGTACAAGTGGTCTTGAAGACCCTTAGTACAAGTTGTCTTGAAGACCCCAGTACAAGTGGTCTTGAAGACCCCAGTACAAGTGGTCTTGAAGACCCCATACAAGTTGTCCCTTGAAGAAACCCCCGTACAGTTGTCTTGAAGGCCCCAGTAACAAGTGGTCTTGAAGACCCCAGTACAAGTTGTCTGAAGACCCCCCGTACTAGTGGTCTTGAAGGCCCCAGTACAAGTGGTCTTGAAGGCCCCCCGTACAATGGTCTTGAAGACCCCCAGTACAAGTGATCTTTAAGGCCCCATACAATGGTCTTGAAGGGCCCCCTAAAAAATGGTCCCTTTAAGACCCCAGTACAATTTGTCTTAAAGGCCCCAGTACAAGTGGTCTTGAAGACCCCAGTACAAGTGGTCTTGAAGGCCCCAGTACAAGTGGTCTTGAAGACCCCAGTACAAGTTGTCTTGAAGGCCCCAGTAGAAGTGGTCTGAAGGCCCCAGTACAAGTGGTCTTGAAGACCCCAGTACAAGTGGTCTTGAAGACCCCAGTACAAGTGGTCTTGAAGGCCCCAGTACAAGTGGTCTTGAAGACCCCAGTACAAGTGGTCTTGAAGACCCCAGTACAAGTTGTCTTGAAGGCCCCAGTACAAGTGGTCTTGAAGGCCCCAGTACAAGTGGTCTTGAAGGCCCCAGTACAAGTGGTCTTGAAGGCCCCAGTACAAGTGGTCTTGAAGGCCCCAGTACAAGTGGTCTTGAAGACCCCAGAACAAGTGGTCTTGGAAGGCCCCAGAAAAAGTTGTCTTGAAGGCCCCAGTACAAGTGGTCTTGAAGGCCCCAGTACAAGTGGTCTTGAAGACCCCAGTACAAGTGGTCTTGAAGACCCCAGTACAAGTTGTCTTGAGACCCCATACAAGTGGTCCCTTGAAGACCCCAGTACAAGTGGTCCTGAAGGCCCCAGTACAAGTGGTCTTGAAGGCCCCAGTACAAGTGGTCTTGAAGACCCCAGTACAAGTTATCTTGAAGACCCCAGTACAAATGGTCTTGAAGACCCCAGTACAAGTTGTCTTGAAGACCCCAGTACAAGTGGTCTTGAAGACCCCAGTACAAGTGGTCCTGAAGGCCCCAGTACAAGTGGTCTTGAAGGCCCCAGTACAAGTGGTCTTGAAGACCCCAGTACAAGTGGTCCTGAAGGCCCCAGTACAAGTGGTCCTGAAGGCCCCAGTACAAGTGGTCCTGAAAACCCCAGTACAATGGTCTTGAAGCCCCAGTACAAGTGGTCTTTAAGGCCCCAGTACAATGGTCTTGAAGACCCCGTACAAGTGGTCCTGAAGGGCCCCCGTAACAAGTGGGCCTGAAGGGCCCCAGTACAAGTGGTCCTGAAGGCCCCAGTACAAGTGGTCCTGAAGGCCCTAGTACAAGTGGTCCTGAAGACCCCAGTACAAGTGGTCTTGAAGGCCCCAGTACAAGTGGTCTTGAAGACCCCAGTACAATTGGTCTTGAAGGCCCCAGTACAAGTGGTCTTGAAGACCCCAGTACAAGGGTCCTGAAGCCCCAGTACAAGTGGTCCCTAAGGCCCCAGTACAAGTGGTCCTGAAGGCCCCAGTACAAAATGGTCCTGAAGGCCCTAGTACAAGTGGTCTTGAAGACCCCAGTACAAGTGGTCCTGAAGGCCCCAGTACAAGTGGTCTTGAAGACCCCAGTACAAGTGGTCCTGAAGGCCCCAGTACAAGTGGTCCTGAAGGCCCTATACAAGTGGTCCGAAGACCCCAGTACAAGTGGTCTTGAAGGCCCCAGTACAAGTGGTCTTGAAGACCCCAGTACAAGTGGTCTTTAAGACCCCAGACAAGGGTCCTGAAGGCCCCAGTACAAGTGTCCGAAGGCCCCAGTACAAGTGGTTCCCTGAAGGGCCCCCGTACAAGTGGGCTTGAAGGCCCCAGTACAAGTGGTCCTGAAGCCCCAGTACAAGTTGTCTTGAAGGCCCCCAGTACAAGTGTCCTGAAGGGCCCCCGTACAAGTGGTCCTGAAGCCCCAGTACAAGTTTTTCTTGAAGGCCCCAGTACAAGTGGTCCTGAAGGCCCCAGTACAAGGTCCCTGAAGGCCCCAGTACAAGTGGTCCTGAAGGCCCCCAGTACAAGTGGTCCTGAAGGCCCACAGTACAAGTTTCTTGAAGGGCCCCCTACAAGTGGTCCTGAAGGCCCCGTACAAGTGTCCCCGAAGGCCCCATACAAGTGGGCCTGAAGGCCCCAGTACAAGTTGTCTTGAAGGCCCCAGTACAAGTGGTCCTGAAGGCCCCAGTACAAGTGGTCCTGAAGGCCCCAGTACAAGTTGTCTTGAAGGCCCCAGTACAAGTGGTCCTGAAGGCCCCAGTACAAGTGGTCCTGAAGGCCCCAGTACAAGTGGTCCTGAAGGCCCCAGTACAAGTGGTCCTGAAGGCCCCAGTACAAGTGGTCCTGAAGGCCCCAGTACAAGTGATCTTGATCGCACTACAAGTTAGGTTGAAGACTACTGATAAAATATATATAATATATATATAATATATATAATTAAAATATATAAATATATATATATATATATATATATATATTATATATATATATATATGTACTCCCCGTAATTGTGGTTGCAGGGGCCGAGACTCAGCTCCTGGCCCCGCCTCTTCACTGAGGTGTGTGTGTGTCTATGTCGTGTCGAATATCTAAAACTGGTCAATTAGCAAAAACATATTTAAAATTAAGCCCTTTCTAAAATTTTCTGTTATGCGTTTAAAGATATATTTTTTTTATCTATGTTAATGTAAAAATTAATAATTTTGTACCAAAAGAACCTTAGAAAACTTATCTAACGTTATTATAACCTGCGCAATTTAATTTAGCCTAATCCAACAAAATATATTTACGATAAGTTTACAGTAATTTAATAATAAACAAACACAATGAAATATATTTATTTCCGTTACGTTGAAAATGATTTTTGCGAAATTATTGCATACACAAATTTTCGCTTGCCTTATTCGGCAAGAAGAGCGTTGCTGTTTAAGCCAAAATCGCAAGTTTTACCTATTCAGCACGAGATATACATAAAACAACAGCCTGTTGTTTGACTGTCTGTCCTCTTTAATTGCTCTAAATAGTTTGATCTCTGAGCATCGTGTGTCTACCAGGCCAGAGGTACACATGTTGAGAGAACAGTTAAAAGTTGATCTTCTGTGGACTCCCTCTCAACAACTAGCAAAGGAGTTCAATAAAGTCAAGAAGGGTACAGATAGGAAGTAGCCGGTCTAGTGAGAATGTTTATAATATACGCCAAGTAGAACATTTTTTCAGGAAGTTAGAGAGTCAGTAGTTAGGGACGCTAGTAACTGTTAGGTGTGTGGACTGAGACACTGAGGCACACGTTAATACTTTATATTTTAGAATGATGGTAAGATACATGTACAACAGTTAAGTACCTTTATTCTGGAACGTTTAGTCTACACACTAAGCTTCTTCAGTCGAGTAGAGAAGTGTTAACTCTTTTGTACTTGGCTGAAGGAGTCCATTTTATTTCGAAAAGTTTGGGAATAAAGATACCTAACTGTTGCCCGTGTGTCTCACTGAACAACTTGTTGGTATTTTATACCATTTTCATATTGACATAATTTAGAATATTGAAACATCCCACCAATAGCGTCGCCTCAAGCCAATTCCTGCTGGAAATAGCAAATTACTTTATCCTTAATTATGTCTAAAATCTTGAGATTACATTCACACTTTGCCTGAGCTACGCGACTCTAAAGTTGTTGGATGAGACTGACTTAGTTACCGTATTTTCCGCGTATAAGACGCATCTTTTTTTCCCCAAAGTAGTCTTGGAAAATCATCCTGCGCCTTATATGCTCAAGGTCAGGATCAAGGGTAGGCTTTGTGTTGCGCTGCAGCAGTTGTTTACTGACGTTACGTTACAACTGCTTGGTAACATCGTCTTGTATACTCGTGCGCCTTATATGTCGGAAAATACGGTATGTACTAGTTGGACGATTGATGAACGTATTTCAGAAATTCCTCAACTGTTCAGATAGATTATTTGAACATTGTTTTAGTGATAGATTATTTGAACATTGTTTTAGTGGTAGTGGTAGCGACACGTTGATAAATGAGACATTGTTGAAACATATGAGGATCTTTATTCTGGAAACGTATTTCCACAAAGTGGCTTCTTCAGTCCAATGCAGATAAAGGTGGAATAAGAGGAGGAGGAGGAGGTAATCAGTCCCTCAGCCTGGAGTCGATATGTTCAGTCCATCAGTCTTGACGTTTGTCAGTCTTGATGAACTGAACACATCGACTCGAGACTGAGGGACAGATTGCCTCAACCTTCACATCCTTTCATTTCCACCTTTTCCTGCATTGGACTGAAGATGCCACTTTGTGGCGAAACGTTTCCAGAATAAAGATACCTAAATGTTTCAGAAAATATCTCATTTATCCACACTAAACATTATATCTACACAATGAGTAGACTACTGTCCCTGTGAGGTAATGATATACTTAATACCTGTAGTGTTTTGACGACACAGGTAACTGTGAATAAGCACCACCTTCTCTTAGCTGGAGACTTCAACATCAACCTTGGCTTACTAGATGATCAGCCTGTAACTGATTTCATCAACAATATGAACAACACACTTCTCATACCAACAATAACTAAACCAACCAGGCTCACTGAGACAAGTGCAACCATAATAGACCACATATGGACCAATATACTAGCCCCCCTTAAATCAGGGATAATCACAGATAGCACTACAGACCACTACCCTACCTTCCTCCTGACAAACATTAGTAAACCACCACTTGAATACAAAGTCTCATTTAGACTCCATGACGAGGCCTCAGTAAGGAAGTTCACAGCTGACCTAGAGACTGTTGACTGGCCTACAGAATTCTCCAAGGCCAATGGTATTGATGACTGGACAGACATTTTTCTTAACAAATTACTTAGACTATACAACAAACATTGTCCTATAAAAAACAAAACAGATCACAAACAAACGGCTTGGTTGCCCATGGCTAACCAGCACCATTCTGAAATCCATTGACAAGAAACACCAATATGAAAAGTAATATAGACAGGGCTTAATACACAAAGATATTCTTAAACACTATTCATCAGCTCTCACCAAAGTAATAAAGAAAGCCAAACAACTATACTACTCCAGTAGATTCACAGACACTAGAGGAGATATAAAAAAGACCTGGAAAACACTCTCAGATTCTAGGGACCCACAAACTGAAAAAAAACAAGTATATTGTCCTAACTAAACCTAATGAAACACCACTACATCCCACTGACACAGCTAACAAGATAAACGACTTCTTCTCAACCATAGGATCTAATCTCGCCAGTAAAATCCCACATACCAATGCCCATGCCGGGGACTACCTAGATGGGAATTTCCCTAATTCCTTCTATCTTGCACCAACTGAGCCCACGGAAGTCACCGAGATTATAAAGTCACTTAAAAATAACTCGGGGAATCTGTCTCATGTCCCACCATTACTGTACAAGCGAGCGGCCCATGTCCTTTCGCATGCTATTTCATTACTTTTTAACAAGTCACTAGAGACTAGCACCTTCCCGAAACTACTCAAGATGGCAAGGGTTACACCAATACATAAAGGTGGTGACCCTACAGACTTAAACAACTATAGGCCAATATCTAACTTACCATTGCTATCCAAAATCTTTGAGAAACTCATGCACAGGAGACTGTATTCATTTATAACGGCTCAAAACATACTCAACCCCTGCCAATTTGGATTCAGGAAAAATAAAAGCACTAATGATGCAATCATAAAAATGCTAGATCTGCTTTACACAGCATTGGAAAATAAGGAATATCCACTAGGAATTTTTATTGACCTAAGAAAAGCTTTTGACACAGTAGACCACGACATCCTACTCCACAAACTTGATCATTACGGTATAAGAGGCCATGCGCTTGCTTATTTCAAATCTTACATTACTAATAGGTATCAGTATGTCACCATTAAAGACACAGCATCAGCAACACGGCCACTTGATACTGGAGTTCCGCAGGGAAGTGTCCTTGGTCCCCTGCTCTTCCTCATATACATCAATGACCTTCCAAACGTATCCCAACACCTGAAACCCATTCTCTTTGCTGACGACACGACTTATGTCATCTCTCACCCTAATCTTGCCACCCTCAATACCATTGTGAATGAGGAGCTGATCAAAATATCGACTTGGATGACAGCCAATAAACTTACGCTTAACACTGACAAAACCTACTATATTATGTTTGGTAGCAGAGCAGGAGATGCACAAATTAACATTAAGATTGACAACACTCTAATTACCAGAAATAACGGTTGGGATCCTCTCCAAGATACGATACTACGTGCCGCAAAATGCCCTTCTCACACTATACCACTCACTTATTTATCCATACCTCACCTATGCTATTTGTGCTTGGGGATCAACTGCAGCAACACACCTAAAGCCAATAATAACCCAACAAAAAGCTGCAGTAAGAATAATCACTAAATCCCATCCCTGGCAACACACCCCCCCACTCTTCATAGACCTAAACTTACTCCCAGTTCAGTACATCCACACTTACTACTGTGCAGTCTACATCTACAGGGCCTTAAACTCTAATATCAACCTTGACCTAAAACGCTTTCTTGATAGTTGTGACAGAATCCACAGGCATAACACCAGACACAAACATCTCTACGACATTCCCCGTGTCCGACTAAACCTTTACAAAAATTCAATGTATGTCAAAGGCCCTAAAATCTGGAACACCCTACCTGAGAACTCTAGAACTGCAGACACATTCATCACCTTCAAAACTAGCATTAGAAAACATCTTATCTCCCTGATACACCCCGTCAACTAACTACACGAATACCACCTGGTGGTTCACACTTACACTCACTCACTCATTTGACCATAAACAGAAATATTAATCTCAATCTTAAAATAATGAATCCTATGATACTCCAATACTGAAACTATGTACTGTGCCAAAACAAAAGCATTCACATTGCTAAACTCACAAACTAGTATTTAGTCACTTAGCCATAATACCAACTTACCTCATAATTTGTAATATTTTACAATTAAGAATAAAACTAAGTCTGCCCGAAATGCCTAGCCATGCTAAGCGTTCTAGTGGTACACTCTGTAATCACTATTTTACTACATGTAAACCACACAATAACCAAATTTCTGTAAACTCAGCATTGTAATCCTTATAGAGAATAAACTTTGAATTTGAATTTGAATTTGAAGTGGGAGTCTGTGGCGGATCAGTTGTGGTCTCTGATTCAGTTGTGATCTCTGTGATTCAGTTGTGGTCTCCGATTCAGTTGTGGTCTCCGATTCAGTTGTGGTCTCCGATTCAGTTGTGGTCTTCGATTCAGTTGTGGTCCCTGATTCATTTGTAATCTGTGATTTAGTTGTAATCTCTGTGATTCACTTGCGATCTCTGTGATTCAGTTGTGGTCTCTGATTCAGTCGTGATCTCTGTGATTCAGTCGTGATCTCTGTCGCTCACAGAAACAAATAATCGCTGTGTTAGTTATTAACTTCGTTACGTTGTACGTTGCCAACATATTACATTGTTTCACTATTCTCGCATAAATGTTAAATTTGTACGTATTATTTTAGTAGTAGTAATAATGAGGGTATAAGGGAAGAAGTAGTGTGAGTGGGAGGAGAGGTGTGAGTGGGAGGAGAGGTGTGAGTGGGAGGAGAGGTGTGGTGGGAGGAGAGGTGTGGTGGGAGGAGAGGTGTGAGTGGGAGGAGAGGTGTGAGTGGGAGGAGAGGTGTGGTGGGAGGAGAGGTGTGAGTGGGAGGAGAGGTGTGAGTGGGAGGAGAGGTGTGAGTGGGAGGAGAGGTGTGAGTGGGAGGAGAGGTGTGGTGGGAGGAGAGGGAGGGAGGGAGGGAGATGGAGAGGAAGCCAAGATAGCCAACAAAGTGAGAGGAGAGACACGCCGTCTGGAAGGTTGTCCTCAGCTTCCTAGCCAACCCAAACCCACCCACCCACCCACTCACTACTGCCCACCCATCCACTCCCACCCAAATACTTTCGCCCACTTCCGCACACCTCCTCTGCCACCCATCCACTTAATCCTCACTGTCATCCCCACCCACACAATCCAACTCGCCCCTCAAGGAAGGTTCCTTGTGTAGAGAACCTTGGAAAACCCCAAAAAGTCAGACAAAGCGACTTATTTCCAATATTTCCATTCCAGTGTTGAGTTCCACACTCTTCTTAAGGTATATAAGTGACCTGTTTGCAGGAGTTATTTATATATCCTTGTTTGCAGAAGACTCCAGAACTAATGAGGGGAATATGTGCTAAAGAGGAGGAAAGAAGGTCGCAAGAAGACTTGGATGAATGTCAGATATGACCTGGCAATGGTTACTGCAATTTAACGCTAACAGAACCAAAGCTTTGAGACGGGGAGAGTAAGCCGAAAACAGCGTACCATCTTCAGATTAACCATTAACCCAAACATGTTTTCTGAGGCTCGTATAAACAGTCTAACTTCAGCAACACAAGCTAAAATACTGTAGTAAGCATAATAGTGGCTTTCAGAAACCCAGGAAAAGACTGTTTTAAAACACTGTGTCTTATACAAGCGACTCTGTCTCGAATGTATAGTGCCGGTGCGGAACTACACTTATTAAAACACTGAGTGAAAACTGGTAGTGTGTAGAGGAGAGTATCAAGACTGGTTACCTGAACTGAGGAGAACAAGTTAGAAAGAAAGAATGCAAAATTTATGTCTTATTTCACTGGAAGAGCAAAGATCAATAGAAGATACTATTGGAAAGATAACATGATACTGGCAGTATATGGGAAGACATGCATAGTTCAGGACTGTAAGAAAACATGGCTTTATAGAGGATATAATCATGTCATAATAAGGGACACAGAGTTTGTACACAAGGATAAGCTCTTTGTCATGGATACAACAAGAAGGTATAGCTGAAAATTACATACCCAAATGAGCTACAGGAATATTAGGAAGTATTTCTTCTATGTGAGAGTGGTAAGTGATGAGCGTCGGCTGAACAGGTTGAAAAATATACGCATGACAGCGCTTATTGACGCCAAGTTGAAAGTTAAGAGGCAGGACCAGGAGCTGATCACCTCCCCCTCCCCCCAAACTCAGATATGTAATTACACCACACACACACATGAGGCCAGGAGCTGTGAATCGACCCCTGCATCCACAGGTAGGTGAGTACACACACAGTGGGTGGGTGGCAAGTAACCAGAGAAGTAACCTGACCTTTGGGAATGACGCTGAACGGGTTAGTAGGTGTCTCGTAAGGACTTAATGCCAAAATTATGGTTCGTCAACCTTGTGGAGACTGAGTGAGACTTACTCAAGTATCGCAACTAACTAAGCGGTCAGTTACTTGTATAACCTCTTGTATAACCTCTGTTGTATAACCTCTATTGTATGACCTCTGTTGTATAACCTCTATTTAACTCTTGGTTCAGGTTCCGGGAGGCTGTTCTGAGGGTCGCAAATCTTGTATATCCCGATGACGGTATAAGATTAATGTGCAGTTCTGGTGATGTGCTTTGTGTTATATATACCCTTAAGTCTTTCTTGCTTTAATATTTACAGTTTCTCTCTGCTCATGCTTGTGTGTGTGTGAGAGAGTCTGTGTCTATGTCTGTGTCTGTTTCTGTGTCTGTATCTGTGTCTGTGTCTGTCATGTTTATACACGCCCGCCTACACTTTATACGTACACATGTATGTGTGTGGGCGTAGGCACGTACATGTGTGTGTTTTGACTTTGTGCACTTCTAAGAATATTTCAAATTAGGTGAACATCGTTTGATGTGAAGCCTCGTATATTACAAGTGATGGTGTGGGCGTCTCCTGACACCCACATACACATGTTCCCTCTTGCCTCTCACTCTTCCTCATGTACATATGTGATAAGTCTTCCTGTGTCATATATTCTCATATAGACTTTCACGCAGGATACATTCGGTATATATTCCGTAATTTTTTGGTGAATTATATTTAGTGATCTTCGTATTTTCAATTATTTTAGTATAATTCAACCTGTGTACAGGAAGGATGTGTATACTCACCTCACCTAATTGTACTCACCTAATTGTGGTTGCAGGGGTCGATACTCAGCTCCTGGTCCCGCCTCTTCACTGATTGCTACTAGGTCCTCTCTCTCCCTGCTCCATGAGCTTTATCATATCTCATCTTAAAGCTATGTATGGTTCCTGCCTCCACTACTTCACTTGCTAGGCTATTCCACTTCCTGACTACTCTATGACTGAAGAAATACTTCCTAACGTCCCTTTGACTCATCTGGGTCTTCAACTTCCAATTGTGACCCCTTGTTTCTGTGTCCTCTCTCTGGAACATCCTGTCTCTGTCCACCTTGTCTATTCCACGCAGTATTTTGTATGTTGTTATCATGTCTCTCCTAACCCTCCTGTCCTCCAGTGTTGTCAGACCGATTTCCCTTAACCTTTCTTCGTAAGACATTTCCCTTAGCTCTGAAACTAACCTTGTCGCAAACCTTTGCACTTTCTCTAATTTCTTGACGTGCTTGATCAAGTGTGGGTTCCAAACAGGTGATGCATACTCCAATATGGGCCTGACATACACGGTGTACAGTGTCTTGAACGATTCCTTACTAAGGTATCGGAACGCTATTCTCAGATTTAACAGGCGCCCATATGCTGCAGCAGTTATCTGGTGTGCTTCCGGAGACGTGCTCGGTGTTATACTCACCCCAAGATCTTTCTCCTTGAGCGAGGTTTGCAGTCTTTGGCCACCTAGCCTACACTCCGTCTGCGGTCTTCTGTGCCCTTCCCGGATATTCATGACTTTGCATTTGGAGGGGTTAAATTCGAGAAGCCAGTTGCTGGACCAGGTGTCCAGCCTGTCCAGGTCTCTTTGAAGTCCTATGTGAGCCTCATCTGATTTAATTCTCCTCATCAACTTCACATCATCTGCGAACAGGGACACTTCTGAGTCTAACCCTTCCATTATGTCATTCACATTTACCAAAAATAGCACTGGTCCTAGGACTGACCCCTGTGGGACCCCGCTTGTCACAGGTGCCCACTGTGATATCTCATCACGTACCATGAGTCGTTGTTGCCTCCCTGTCAGGTATTCTCTGATCCATTGCAGTGCCCTTCCTGTTACACGCGCCTGATCCTCTAGCTTCTGCACCAATCTCCTGTGAGGAACTGTGTCGAAGGCCTTCTTGCAGTCCAAGGAGATGCAGTCAACTCACCCCTCCCTCTCGTGTCTTACTTCTGTTACTTTATCATAAAACTCCAGTAGGTTTATGACACAGGATTTGCCTTCCATAAATCCGTGCTGGTTAGTGTTTATACTCTGTTCCATTCCAGGCACTCCACCACTCTCCTCCTGATAATCTTCTCCATTACTTTGCATACTATGCACGTCAGTGACACTGGTCTATAGTTTAGTGCCTCTTTTCTGTCTCCTCTTTTAAATGTGGATACTACATTTGCCATCTTCCATACCTCAGGTAGTTGCCCAGCTTCAAAGGATGTGTTGAAGATTTTGGTTAGTGACACACACAGCATTTCTGCTCTCTCTCTAAGGACCCAGGGAAAGATGTTATCTGGTCCCATTGCCTTTGAGGTATCAAGGTCCTTTAGCAGCTTCACCTCCTCCTCAGTTGTTTGTATGTCATCTAACACTTGTTGGTATATTCCTTGTTGGTGTTCCCCTCTGTTCTGTCCACCCAGAGGCCTTCCTGTCTCCATTGTAAATACTTCCTTAAATCTTTTGTTGAGCTCCTCACATACCAATTGATCGCTTCTGGTGAGTTCCCCACCTTCTTTCCTCAGTCTGATCACCAGTTCTTTGACTATTGTCTTCCTCCTAATGTGGCTATATAGCAGTTTTGGGTCAGACTTGGCTTTCGATGCTATGTCGTTTTTGTACTGTCGCTGGGCCTCCTTATCTGTGCATACTCGTTTCTGGCTCTTCGACTAGTCTATCTATTTTTTTGGGTCCTTTGCCTCCTGTATCTTTTCCATTCTCTGGTGCACTTAGGTTTTGCCTCCCTACACCTTCGGGTAAACCAAGGACTTACTTTAGTCTTCCCATTATTTCTATTGCCCTTGGTAACAAACCTTTAATCTGCCTCCTTGCACTTTGTTGTTACATATTCCATCATCTCGTTTACTGATTTTCCTACCAGTTCTCTGTCCCACTGAACCTCCTGCAGGAAGTTCCTCATACCTGTGTAGTCTCCCTTTTTATAGTTTGGCTTTTCCCATCCAATTCCTGTTACCCTCTCTACTTGTAATTCTACTATGTATTCAAAATACAGAACCACGTGATCACTAGTGTGTGAGTGTGTGTGTGTGTGTGTGTGTGTGTGTGTGTGTGTGTGTGTGTATGTGTATGTGTGTGTGTGTGTGTGTGTGTGTGGTGTGTGTGTGTGTGTGTACTCACCTAGTTTAGGTTGCAGGGATCGAATCCTAGCTCCTGGCCCCGCCTCTTCACTGGTCGTACTAGGTCACACTCCTGAACAGTGAGCTTTATCATACCTCTGCTTTAAAGCTATGGGATGGGTCCTGCTTTCCCCTACATCCCCTTTCCCAAACTATTCACTTCCTGGACTCTTGTGGCTGAAGAAATACTTCCTAACATCCCTGTTGTTCATCTGTGTCCTTCAACTTCCACTGTGTCCCTTTTTTACTGGTCCATTCTGAACATCCCGTCTTGTCCACCTGTCAATTCCTGTCAGTATTTTATTTTGCGTTATCATGTCCCCCTATTCTCCCGTCGTCCAGTGTGTTCAGGTTGATTTCCCTTAACCTCTCCTTGTAGGCATACTCTTAGCTCTGGACTTGTCTTGTTGCAAACCGTGCATTTCTAGTTCTTAGTGTGGAGGTGTGGGTTCCCGGGCCGGATTCATATGGGTAGTTCGTTCAGGGTCTGTGTTTCTTATTGATTAATCTTTCTGAGAGTTTTTTCTGGGCCCAATGCTGCCTTTTGGTTGTGGCGCCTCAAGGGTTGCCTGGGTTTGCCACCCCGACTTTCCTGATGAGGTTGAGTCTCTGGTCCTTGTACTCCGCTGGTCTTCTCCTTAATTTTTAGACTTTCACTGGTGGGGTTTCTCCAGGGGCAATTGCTGGCGCCGATTGAGCTGTCAGTCCTTTTTTGTGTTTGCCTAGTCTTCGATGATAAATCTTTCATAACCAGCATCTCAAAATAGGAATCGAGTTTGTGTTTGTGTTTGAGTTTGTTGTTTTTTGTTACCCAATTCATTTTAATTTCCCTTTAGGCATAATTGATTGATAATTTGTAAATCCAAATTTGCCCAATACCTCAGCTGTCCTAGATTAAGTAAAATTAGATGGTGGGAATGAATGATAATTAAATTATCATGAAATTGGAATGAAAATGATGATGGTGGGAAGTGAAGTTTTTAGTGTGGTAAGTGAAATAATGGGGGAATAAATATAAAGTAAGGCCCTATAGATTGATGAATTTTAGATGTAATAATGATAATGTGGAATAAATATCATGGGGGAATGATGATAGATGGTGGAAGTGAAGATGATAGAAAGTGGAATTAAATGATGATGGTGGAAGTGAAGATGATATTTGGGGGAAAGTGAAATTATAGATGTGGGAAATGAAGATGATAGATGGGGAAATTAAAAATGATGATGGTGGAATGAAGTGAAGATAAATAAATAAGATGGTGGAAGTGAAAGAAGATGGTGGAAAAAGAAGATGTTTGATGGGAGTAAGATGATAAGGGGGAAGTGAAATGAAAGTGGTGGAAGTGAAGATGATAGATGTGGGAATGAAAGAGATAGATGGTGGGGAATGAAAATGAAGATGGTGGGGGAAATGAAGTGGGATGGTGGGGAAATGAAAAGAAAATGGTGGGGAATGAAAATGAAAAATGGTGGGGAAATGAAGATGAAAGGGTGGAAGTGAAGAAAGATGGTGGAAGTGAAGATGAAAGATGGTGGAAGTGAAGATGAAGATGGGGAAGTGAAGATGATAGATGTGGAAGTGAAGATGATAGATGTGGGAATGAAGATGAAAAAGGGGGAATGAAAATGAAAAAATGGGGGAAGTGAAATGTAGATGGTGGGGAATGAAAAAGAAAAATGGGGGAAATGAAGAGAAAAAAGTGGAATGAAGATAAAAAAAGGTGGAAGTGAAGAGAAGATGGGGAAGTGAAGATGAAAGATGGGGGGAAGTGAAGATAAAGATGGTGGAAGTGAAGATGAAAGATGGTGGGAAGATGAAGATTGATAGATGGGGGAAGTGAAGATGAAGATGGTGGAGTGAGATGAAGAATGTGGAAGTGAAGATGAAAGTGGAAGTGAAGATGAGATGTGAGTGAAGATATAGATGGTGGGAAGTGAAGATGAAGATGTGGAAGTGAAGATGAAAGATGGTGGAAGTGAGATGAAGATGGTGGAAGTGAAGATGAAAGATGGTGGAAGTGAAATGAAAGATGGTGGAAGTGAAGATGAAAGATGGTGGAAGTGAGATGAAAGATGGTGGAAGTGAGATGAAGTGGTGAAAGTGAAGATGATAGATGGTGGAAGGAAGATGAAGATGGTGGAAGTGAGATGAAGATGGTGGAAGTGAAGATGAAAGATGGTGGAGTGAAGATGAAAGATGGCGGAAGTGAAGATGAAAGATGGTGGAAGTGAAGATGAAAGATGGTGGAAGTGAAGATGAAAGATGGTGGAAGTGAAGATGAAAGATGGCGGGAAGTGAAGATAAAGATGGTGGAAGTGAAGATGAAAGTGGTGGAAGTGAAGATGAAGATGTGATAAGTGAAGATGATAGATGGTGGAAGTGAGATGATAGATGGTGTGAAGTGAAGATGATAGATGGTGGAAGTGAAGATGAAAGATGGTGGAGTGAAGATGAAGTGGTGAGAAGTGAAGATGATAGTTGGTGGAGGTGAAGATGAAGAGGGTGGAAGTGAAGATGAAAGATGGTGGAAGTGAAGATGAAAGATGGTGGAAGTGAAGATGAAAGATGGTGGAAAGTGAAGATGAAAGATGGTGGAAGTGAAGATGAAAGATGGTGGAAGTGGAGATGAAAGATGGTGGGAAGTGAAGATGATAGATGGTGGGAAGTGAAGATGAAAGATGGTGGGAAGTGAAGATGAAAGATGGTGGAAGTGAAGATGATAGATGGTGGAAGTGAAGATGAAAGATGTTGATAAGTGAAGATGATAGATGGTGGAAGTGAAGATGATAGATGGTGGAAGTGAAGATGATAGATGGTGGAAGTGAAGATGAAAGATGGTGGAAGTGAAGATGAAAGATGGTGGAAGTGAAGATGAAAGATGGTGGAAGTGAAGATGAAAGATGTTGATAAGTGAAGATGATAGATGGTGGAAGTGAAGATGATAGATGGTGGAAAGTGAAGATGGAAAGATGTTGATAAGTGAAGATGATAGATGGTGGAGTGAAGATGATAGATGGTGGAAGTGACGATGATAGATGGTGGAAGTGAAGATGAAAGATGGTGGAAGTGAAGATGAAGATGGTGGAAGTGAAGATGTAGAGGTGGAGAGTGAAGAGAAGATGGTGGAAGTGAAGATGAAAGATGGTGGAAGTGAAGATGAAAGATGGTGGAAGTGAAGATGAAAGATGGTGGAAAGTGAAGATGAAAGATGGTGGAAGTGAAGATGAAGATGGCGGGAAGTGAAGTGATAGATGGTGGGAAGTGAAGATGAAAGATGGTGGGAAGTGAAGATGAAAGATGGTGGAAGTGAAGATGAAAGATGGCGGGAAGTGAAGATGATAGATGGTGGAAATTGAAGATGAAAGATGGTGGAAGTGAAGATGAAAGATGGTGGAAGTGAAGATGAAAGATGGTGGGAAGTGAGATGATAGATGGTGGAAATTGAAGATGAAAGATGGTGGAAGTGAAGATGAAGATGGTGGAAGTGAAGATGAAAGATGGTGGGAGTGAAGATGATAGATGGTGGAAATTGAAGATGAAAGATGGTGGAAGTGAAGATGAAAGATGGTGGAAGTGAAGATGAAAGATGGTGGAAGTGAAGATGAAAGATGGTGGAAATTGAAGATGAAGATGGTGGAAGTGAAGATGAAATGGTGGAAGTGAGATGAAAGATGGTGGAAGTGAAGATGAAAGATGGTGGAAGTGAAGATGAAAGATGGTGGAAATTGAAGATGAAAGATGGTTGAAGTGAAGATGAAAGATGGTGGGAGTGAAGATGATAGATGGTGGAAGTGAAGATGAGAGATGGTGGGAGTGAAGATGATAGATGGTGGAAAGTGAAGATGAGCAGTGAAGATGAACAGCATATACCACATTTTCTGATATATTAATAACACGTCATTTACATCGTGGACATCTTAACTGCATTTCGTACATAAATAAACAGCGACCTAATTCTGCGAGGCTCTATTTTTAACACCTGTCGTAAGGTGTTTCGTTGAGGAGTCTCTAAAATAGCAGCAGCGGTCTTCCTCTTGATTCCCCATTGAAAATTTCTAATAGACATTCGCCAGATTAAGGAACGTTTCGCCCAGAAATACTCTAAGAGAGAGAAGGTCGACACAGCATAACGTTAACTAGATTCTAGACGGAGTTTGCGACATGTTCGTTAATCTTTATGACAAAGGCTTGTTGCATAGTTTCGGACAAGTGTACATATAAAGTAGGTGTTGCTGGCAGTATTGTCGTAGTTAACAGGTGTTGGTGGAATTAGTGTCGTAATTAACAGGTGTTGGTGGAATTAGTGTCGTAATTAACAGGTGTTGGTAGAATTAGTGTCGTAATTAACAGGTGTTTGTTGAATTAGTGTCGTAATTAACAGGTGTTGGTGGAATTAGTGTCGTAATTAACAGGTGTTGGTAGAATGTGTCGTAATTAACAGGTGTTGGTAGAATTAGTGTCGTAATTAACAGGTGTTTCTTGAATTAGTGTCGTAATTAACAGGTGTTTGTTGAATTAGTGTCGTAATTAATAGGTGTTTGTTGAATTAGTTTCGTAATTAACAGGTGTTGGTGGAATTAGTGTCGTAATTAACAGGTGTTGGTGGAATTAGTGTTGTAATTAACAGGTGTTGGTGGAATTAGTGTCGTAATTAACAGGTGTTGGTAGAATTAGTGTCGTAATTAACAGGTGTTGGTAGAATTAGTGTCGTAATTAACAGGTGTTTGTTGAATTAGTGTCGTAATTAACAGGTGTTGGTAGAATTAGTGTCGTAATTAACAGGTGTTTGTTGAATTAGTGTCGTAATTAACAGGTGTTGGTAGAATTAGTGTCGTAAGGGTGTTATTCACTTGGACTGGGTAGGGACGCAAGAGCACGTCTTCCTAACACCCTTTACATAGGGATGTTGGGAAATATTTATTTAGCCTTAGAGTTGTCAGGAAGTGGAACAATCTGGAGAGTGATGTAGGCAGGATCCATACACAGCTTTAAGAAGAGGGCTGGAAAAGGTTGTCGGAGCGGGGAGAGAGTGGATCTATTAGCCACCAGTGAAGTGGCGGGGCCAGGAGCTGTGACCTGGATTTCAGCCTTGTGTTTACTTCCTTCTGGTGTTGTTGCTTACACTGCCCTAGGTACCTGCCTATCTCAGTCAAGCGCAGATGTTTACTCTGCGCACCTACCTACATCAGTTGCGTCAGTGCTGTTTACATTACCCTGGGTGCCTTCCTATTTACCTACATACCTACTTACATACCTAGTTCTAGTGTTTACCCTTGGTAACTACCTACCTACCTAGCCCTGGTGCTTATCCTGGGTACCTACCTACCAAGCCCTGGTGTTTACACTACCCTGTGTACCTACCTCAGTAAAACCCTAGTGTCGTTTAAACTACCTTTTGTACCTACTTACCTGAGCGAACCCAGGTGTTGACGCTACTCTTGGTACCTATCTACCTACGTACCTAAGTGCGCACCAACACCCCCCTACACCCCCCTCCCCGTCAAACTCTATACATTATAAACACGGGAGAAAAACACACACGGTGGCGTTTTATTGGTTTATAAATGTTTAAAACCTTTTAATGTTGGCTTCTCCTTTTGTTGTAGCCACGATCATTGTTGCCAGAGAGTGTGGCTGTGGGGGTGGGTGTGGAGTGTGGCTGTGGGGGTGGGTGTGGAGTGTGGCTGTGGGGGTGGGTGTGGAGTGTGGCTGTGGGGGTGGGTTTTAGTGTGTGGCTGTGGGGGTGGGTGTGGAGTGTGGCTGTGGGGGTGGGTTTTGGAGTGTGGCGGTGGGGGTGGGGCTTGAGTGTGGCTGTGGAGGTGGTGTGGAGTGTGGCTGTGGGCGTGGAGGGTGGGGGTGGGGCTTGAGTGTGGCTGTGGGGGTGGTGTGGAGTGTGGCTGTGATGGGGGGTGTGGAGTGTGGATGTGGGGTGGGGGTTGAGTGTGGCTGTAGGGGTGGGTGTGGAGTGTGGGGGTGGGGGTTGAGTGTGGCTGTAGGGGTGGGGGTTGAGTGTGGCTGTGGGGTGGGGGTTGAGTGTGGCTGTGGGGGGTGGGGTTGAGTGTGGCTGTGGGGGTGTAGGGGTGGGGGTTGAGTGTGGCTGTGGGTGTGTGTGTGTGTACTCACCTATTTGTGGTTGCAGGGGTCGAGTCCTAGCTCCTGGCCCCGCCTCTTCACCGGTTGCTACTAGGCCCTCTCTCTCCCCGCTCCATGAGCTTTATCAAACCTCGTCTTAAAACTGTGTATGGTTCCTGCCTCCACTACGTCCTTTTCTAGGCTATACCACTGCCTTACAACTCTATGACTGAAGAAATACTTCCTACTATCTCTCTGACTCATTTGTGTCTTCAACTTCCAATTGTGGCCTCTTGTTTCTGTGTCCCCTCCCTGGAACATCCTGTCTTTGTCCACCTTGTCTATTCCACGCAGTATTTTATATGTCGTTATCATGTCTCCCCTGACCCTCCTGTCCTCCAGTGTGGTCAGGCCGATTTCCCTTAATCTTTCCTCATAGGACATTCCCCTTAGCTCTGGAACTAACCTTGTCACAAACCTTTGTACTTTCTCTAGTTTCTTGACGTGCTTTATCAAGTGCGGGTTCCAAACAGGTGCTGCATACTCCAGTATGGGCCTGACATACACGGTGTACAGTGTCTTGAATGATTCCTTACTAAGGTATCGGAATGCTGTTCTCAGGTTTGCCAGGCGCCCATATGCTGCAGCAGTTATCTGATTGATGTGTGCTTCCGGAGACATGCTCGGTGTTATACTCACCCCAAGATCTTTCTCCTTGAGTGAGGTTTGCAGTCTTTGGCCACCTAGCCTATACTCTGTCTGTGGTCTTCTGTGCCCATCCCCATCTTCATGACTTTGCATTTGGCAGGATTAAATTCGAGAAGCCATTTGCTGGACCAGGTGTCCAGTCTGTCCAAGTCTCTTGAAGTCCTGCCTGGTCCTCATCAGATTTAATTCTCCTCATTAACTTCACATCATCTGCAAACAGGGACACTTCTGAGTCTAACCCTTCCGTCATGTCGTTCACATATACCAAAAATAGCACTGGTCCTAGGACCGACCCCTGTGGGACCCCGCTCGTCACAGGTGCCCACTGTGATACATCATTACGTACCATGACTCGTTGTTGCCTCCCTGTCAGGTATTCTCTGATCCATTGCAGTGCCCTTCCTGTTATATGCGCCTGATGCTCTAGCTTCTGCACTAATCTCTTGCGAGGAACTGTGTCAAAGGCCTTCTTGCAGTCCAAGAAGATGCAATCAACCCACCCCTCTCTCTCTTGTCTTACTTCTGTTATTTTATCATAAAACTCCAGAAGGTTTGTGACACAGGATTTGCCTTCCGTGAATCCGTGCTGGTTGGCATTTATACTCCTGTTCCGTTCCAGGTGCTCCACCACTCTCCTCCTGTGTGTGTGTGTGTGTGTGTGTGTGTGTGTGTGTGTGTGTGTGTGTGTGTGTGGAGTGTGGCTGTGGGGGAGGGGGTTGAGTGTGGCTGTGGGTGTGTGTGTGTGTGTGGAGTGTGGCTGTGGGGGGTGGGGGAATGAGTGTGGCTGTGGGGGTGGGGGTGAGTGTAGCTGTGGGGGTGGGTGTTGAGTGTGGTTGTGGGGTGAGGTGGGGGGGGTGGAATTTGCAGGGGACGTAGGGGTGTGTGAGAGGTGGAGAGTCGTTTTGGGGAGGAGAGCGTAGGTGGAGTGTAGCAAGGCACAGGTGGAGTGTAGCAAGGCACAGGTGGAGTGTAGCAAGGCACAGGTGGAGTGTAGCAAGGCACAGGTGGAGTGTAGCAAGGCACAGGTGGAGTGTAGCTGTAGCAAGGCACAGGTGGAGTGTAGCAAGGCACAGGTGGAGTATACAAGGCACAGGTGGAGTGTAGCAAGGCACAGGTGGAGTATACCAAGGCACAGGTAGGAGTGTAGCAAGGCACAGGTGGAGTGTAGCAAGGCACAGGTGGAGTTGTAGCAAGGCACAGGTGATGTAGCAAGGCACAGGTGGAGTGTAGCAAGGCACAGGTGGAGTGTAGCAAGGCACAGGTGGAGTGTAGCAAGGCACAGGTGGAGTGTAGCAAGGCACAAGTGGAGTGTAGCTGTAGCAAGGCACAGGTGGAGTGTAGCAAGGCACAGGTGGAGTATACCAAGGCACAGGTGGAGTGTAGCAAGGCACAGGTGGAGTGTAGCTGTAGCAAGGCACAGGTGGAGTGTAGCTGTAGCAAGGCACAGGTGGAGTGTAGCAAGGCACAGGTGGAGTGTAGCTGTAGCAAGGCACAGGTGGAGTATAGCAAGGCACAGGTGGAGTGTAGCTGTAGCAAGGCACAGGTGGAGTGTAGCAAGGCACAGGTGGAGTGTAGCAAGGCACAGGTGGAGTATACCAAGGCACAGGTGGAGTGTAGCAAGGCACAGGTGGAGTGTAGCAAGGCACAGGTGGAGTGTATCAAGGGTCACAGTTGGAGTGTATCAAGGGTCACAGTTGGAGTGTATCAAGGGACACAGTTGAAGTGTATCAAGGGACACAGTTGGAGTGTATCAAGGGACACAGTTGGAGTGTATCAAGGGACACAGTTGGAGTGTATCAAGGGACACAGTTGGAGTGTATCAAGGGTCAGAGTTGGAGTGTATCAAGAGACACAGTTGGAATGTATCAAGGGACACAGTTGGAGTGTATTAAGGGTCACAGGTGAAGTGTAGCAAGGGTCACAGGTGAAGTGCAGCAAGGGTCACAGGTGAAGTGTAGCAAGATCACAGGTGAAGTGTAGCAAGGTCACAGGTGAAGTGTAGCGGGGGTCACAGGTGAAGTGAAAGCGAGGGTCACATGTGAAGTGTAGCAAGGGTCACAGGTGAAGTGTAGCAAGGTCACAGGTGAAGTGTAGCAAGGGTCACAGGTGAAGTGTAGCAAGGGTCACAGGTGAAGTGTATGCGAGGGTCACAGGCGAAGTGAAAGCAAAGGGTCACAGGTGAAGTGTAACAAGGGTCACAGGTGAAGTGTAGCAAGGGTCACAGGTGAAGTGTAGCAAGGGTCACAGGTGAAGTGTAGCAAGGGTCACAGGTGAAGTGTAGCAAGGGTCACAGGTGAAGTGTAGCAAGGGTCACAGGTGAAGTGTAGCAAGGGTCACAGGTGAAGTGTAAGCGAGGGTCACAGGCTGAAGTGTAGCGAGGGTCACAGGTGAAGTGTAGCAAGGGTCACAGGTGAAGTGTAGCAAGGGTCACAGGTGAAGTGTAGCAAGGGTCACAGGCGAAGTGTAGCAAGGGTCACAGGTGAAGTGTAGAAGGGTCACAGGTGAAGTGTAGCAAGGGTCACAGGTTGAAGTGTAGCAAGGGTCACAGGTGAAGTGTAGCAAGGTCACAGGTGAAGTGTAGCGAGGGTCCAGGTGAAGTGTAGCGAGGGTCACAGGTGAAGTGTAGCAAGGGTCCAGGTGAAGTGTAGCAGGGTCACAGGTGAAGTGTAGCGAGGGTCACAGGTGAAGTGTAGCGAGGGTCACAGGTGAAGTGTAGCGAGGGTCACAGGTGAGTGTATGCAAGGGTCACAGGTGAAGTGTAGCAAGGGTCACAGGTGAAGTGTAGCAAGGGTCACAGGTGAAGTGTAGCGAGGGTCAAGGTGAAGTGTACGAGGTCACAGGTGAAGTGTAGCAAGGGTCACAGGTGAAGTGTAGCAAGGGTCACAGGTGAAGTGTAGCAAGGGTCACAGGTGAAGTGTAGCAAGGGTCACAGGTGAAGTGTAGCAAGGGTCACAGGTGAAGTGTAGCAAGGGTCACAGGTGAAGTGTAGCAAGGGTCACAGGTGAAGTGTAGCGAGGGTCACAGGTGAAGTGTAGCGAGGGTCACAGGTGAAGTGTAGCAAGGGTCACAGGTGAAGTTAGCAAGGGTCACAGGTGAAGTGTAGCAAGGGTCACAGGTGAAGTGTAGCGAGGGTCACAGGTGAAGTGTAGCAAGGGTCACAGGTGAAGTGTACAAGGGTCACAGGTGAAGTGTAGCAAGGGTCACGGGTTTGAAGTGTAGCAAGGGTCACAGGTGAAGTGTAGCGAGGGTCACAGGTGAAGTGTAGCGAGGGTCACAGGTGAAGTGTAGCAAGGGTCACAGGTGAAGTGTAGCAAGGGTCACAGGTGAAGTGTAGCAAGGGTCACAGGTGAATGTGCAGCAAGGGTCCACAGGTGAAGTGTAGCAAGGGTCACAGGGAAGTGTAGCGAGGGTCACAGTGAAGTGTAGCAGGGTCACAGGTGAAGTGTAGCAAGGGTCACGGGTTGAAGTGTAGCGAGGGTCACAGGTGAAGTGTAGCGAGGGTCACAGTGAAGTGTAGCAAGGGTCACAGGTGAAGTGTAGCGAGGGTCCACAGGTGAAGTGTAGCGAGGGTCACAGGTGAAGTGTAGCAAGGGTCACAGGTGAAGTGTAGCAAGGGTCACAGGTGAAGTGTAGCGAGGGTCACAGGTGAAGTGTAGCAAAGGGTCACAGGTGAAGTGTAGCAAGGGTCACAGGTGAAGTGTAGCAAGGGTCACAGGTGAAGTGTAGCGAGGGTCACAGGTGAAGTGTAGCAAGGGTCACAGGTGAAGTGTAGCAAGGGTCACAGGTGAAGTGTAGCAAGGGTCACAGGTGAAGTGTAGCAAGGGTCACAGGTGAAGTGTAGCAAGGGTCACAGGTGAAGTGTAGCGAGGGTCACAGGTGAAAGGGATGTAGCGAGGTCACAGGTGAAGTGTAGCAATGGTCACAGGTGAAGTGTAGCGAGGGTCACAGGTGAAGTGTAGCAAGGGTCACAGGTGAAGTGTAGCGAGGGTCACAGGTGAAGTGTAGCAAGGGTCACAGGTGGGTCGTGAGAAGTATAGACAAAACATCTGATAAAAAACACCTAACAGAATTACTCATTACACAGAACATGAGCAGGTGTTGACTGAAGAACATGAGCAGGTGTTGACTGAAAACATGAGCAGGTGTTGACTGAAGAACATGAGCAGGTGTTGACTGAAAAAACATGAGCAGGTGTTGACTGAAGAACATGAGCAGGTGTTGACCGAAGAACATGAGCAGGTGTTAAACTGAAAAACATGAGCAGGTGTTGACTGAAGACATGAGCAGGTTTTAGGCTGAAGAACATGAGCAGGTGTTGACTGAAGAACATGAGCAGGTGTTGACTGAAGAACATGAGCAGGTGTTGACTGAAGAACATGAACAGGTGTTGACTGAAGAACATGAGCAGGTGTTGACTGAATAACATGAGCAGGTGTTGACTGAAGACAGAGCAGGTGTTGACTGAAGAACATGAGCAGGGTTGACTGAAGAACATGAGCAGGTGTTGACTGAAGAACATGAACAGGTGTTGACTGAAGAACATGGGCAGTGTTGACTGAAGAACATAGCAGGTGTTGACTGAAGAACTTGAGCAGGGTTGACTGAAGAACATGAGCAGGTGTTGACTGAAGAACATGAGCAGGTGTGACTGAAGAACTGAGCAGTGTTGACTGAAGAACAAGAGCAGGTGTTGACTGAAGAACATGAGCAGGTGTTGACTGAAGAAGATGAGCAGGTGTTGACTGAATAACATGAGCAGGTGTTGACTGAAGAACATGAGCAGGTGTTGACTGAAGAACATGAGCAGGTGTTGACTGAGAACATGAGCAGGTGTTGACGAAGAACATGAACAGGTGTTGACTGAAGAACATGGGCAGGTGTTGACTGAAGAACATGAGCAGGTGATTGACTGAAGAACATGAGCAGGTGTTGACTGAAGAACATAGCAGGTGTTGACTGAAGAACATGAGCAGGTGTTGACTGAAGAACATGAGCAGGGTTTTGACTGAAGAACATGAGCAGGTGTTGACTGAAGAACATGAGCAGGTGTTGACTGAAGAACATGAGCAGGTGTTGACTGAAGAACATGAACAGGTGTTGACTGAAGAACATGAGCAGGTGTTGACTGAATAACATGAGCAGGTGTTGACTGAAGAACATGAGCAGGTGTTGACTGAAGAACAAGCAGGTGTTGACTGAAGAACATGAGCAGGTGTTGACTGAAGAACATGAACAGGTGTTGACTGAAGAACATGAGCAGGTGTTGAATGATGAACATAAACAGGTGTTGACTGAAGAATCTGAGCAGGTGTTAACCGAAGAACATGAGCAAGTGTTGACTGAAGAACATGAGCAGGTGTTGACTGAAGAACATGAACATGTGTTGACTGAAGAACATGAGCAGGTGTTGACTGAAGAACATGAGCAGGTGTTGGCTGAAGAACATGAGCAGGTGTTGACTAAAAAACATGAGCAGGTGTTGACTGAAGAACATGAGCAGGTTTTGACTGAAGAACATGAGCAGGTGTTGACTGAAGAACATGAACAGGTGTTGACTGAAGAACATGAGCAGGTGTTGAATGAAGAACATGAACAGGTGTTGACTGAAGAATCTGAGCAGGTGTTAACTGAAGAACATGAGCAGGTGTTAACTGAAGAACATGAGCATGTGTTGACTGAAGAACATGAGCATGTGTTGACTGAAGAACATGAGCAGGTGCTGACTGAAGAACATGAGCAGGTGTTGACTGAAGAACATGAGCAGGTGTTGACTGAAGAACATGAGCAGGTGTTGACTGAAGAACATGAGCAGTGTTGACTGAAGAACATGAACAGGTGTTGACTGAAGAACATGGCAGTGTTGACTGAAGAACATGAGCAGGTGTTGACTGAAGAACATGAGCAGGTGTTGACTGAAGAACATGAACAGGTGTTGACTGAAGAACATGAGCATGTGTTGACTGAAGAACATGAGCAGGTGTTGACTGAAGAACATGAGCAGGTGTTGACTGAAGAACATGAGCAGGTGTTGACTGAAGAACATGAGCAGGTGTTGACTGAAGAGTCTCGGGTCCACACAACCTGCAGTAAACAACATCGTTGCAACAGTGGCAAGCATAAGCAATCAAGGACAGATTGCAATAATATTGTCGAGAGATAGGAATCTAACATCTGACAGCTTACAGCAAGATTTGTAAGAGATTCAGAGGTAACTTTCTCTCCGAGAGACGTGTTACCACTCACTTCAACAAATAATTACTTGTAGGTTTCCTTCACCAGCAAGAGCTCACCATTAATTATTTCTCATCCATGTGCCTAATACTTAATAACATAATCATCACACAGTTAGGTGGCGTCCGGTGGGTCGTAGCAGACCTTCATGTGTAAGAACTTGTTAGAAAGACCAGTGAAGAACTCAGACTTGTTAGAAAGACCAGTGAAGAACTCAGACTTGTTAAAAAGACCAGTGAAGAACTCAAACGATTAATCAGATTAAAAAAAGTGGGGATAATTTTTCTTAATTGAAAATACCATTTAATTTGTGAGAGCCAAGAACCAGCTCTTATAACTCAGACAATAATACTTTACCAAGAGGCCATAAGATTCATACGGACAAGAGTTGTCAACACCATGAGTCCTGAAGACTGATGAAGCCACTGTGTGGCGAGGCGTTTACTCATTAAGGATACCCAAATGTTGCACACGAGAATTATCAAAGCTTATTGCTTGGGTAACATTGAAAATGGGTTGGCAAACATTCTGTTAGTGGGTTGGAATTGTGAAGAACCTGCCCAGTATGGGCCAACAGGCCTACTGCAGTGTTCCTCCTTATGTTCTTATGTTCTTATATTACCAGAGGAGGATGAAGACTGGGATATCCATGTTTCAGTATACGTAGCTCCTTAGAAGTAACAACTAAAACCCACAAACAACAACGTGAAGTTGGGGAACCGGACAGGATCTAAACGACGTCACAGTTAACCTACCATAAAGTGGTAGGATGCAGCAGGTAAAGTAATGATGCCCAGGTACCAACATTTCCTAGAGTAATTAACTACACTCAAATACAAGAGAAGACAAGAAGTGCAGTAGTAATCAACAATATATGCCAGGCTTATAACAACCGTTAATCTACAGAAACAAGCATCTGAACTCAGTCTTTTACAACTGGCTGATATATAGAGCTGATATATAGAGCTGATATATAGAGCTGATATATAGAGCTGATATATAGGCTGATATATAGAGCAACGTCTCCAAAGATCATAAATTAAAGCAACTTCTGGTGACCATAACCCACCAGAAAAGGTTTTTTTTTTTAATATTTACATACACATATGTGTATGTATAAATGTAATATGACTGGATATAAATACATCTATATGTACTTGTATGTATAGGAGAGATTTATGATACAAATTCACAAACTTGTAAAAACTATATAATACGGTCGTTATAAATATGTACGAGTTGACCTACGTGACGTGACAAGCACATCCATGTGTGGTGTGGCACCTCCCGTGTGGTGTGGCACCTCCAGTGTGGTGTGGCACCTCCAGTGTGGTGTGGCACCTCCAGTGTGGTGTGGCACCTCCAGTGTGGTGTGGCACCTCCAGTGTGGTGTGGCACCTCCCGTGTGGTGTGGCACCTCCCGTGTGGTGTGGCACCTCCAGTGTTGTGTGGCACCTTCAGTGTGGTGTGGCACCTCCAGTGTGGTGTGGTAAAATCCAGTGTGGTGTGGCACATTCAGTGTGGTGTGGCACCTCCCGTGTGGTGTGGCACCTCCAGTGTTGTGTGGCACCTTCAGTGTGGTGTGGCACCTCCAGTGTGGTGTGGTAACTCCAGTGTGGTGTGGCACCTTCAGTGTGGTGTGGCACCTCCAGTGTGGTGTGGCACCTCCAGTGTTGTGTGGCACCTTCAGTGTGGTGTGGCACCTCCAGTGTGGTGTGGCAACTCCAGTGTGGTGTGGCACCTTCAGTGTGGTGTGGCACCTCCAGTGTGGTGTGGCACAGAACCCCCAGTGACACCCGACACTGCCCTTTGATCTCCACTACTGCCATCAGTTATCAACTGTCAACTCCCACCTCAAAAGCATTATTTCAGATCAGGCGGCGATCTTAATCCGTTTCTCTGGCACTATCTTTGGCACTGTCTTGGGGAACTGAGCTGGTCCCAACCCTCGGGGGTGAGGGGGAGGGCGGTCCCCACCCAAGCGTCTATTTCCATCCGAAGCTTCCGTTCTTGTATCGTCCAGAAATATCTTCCTCATAGACTATTTGCGAGTACATGATGCTGGGTGGAAGACTATTTCTGAGTGCATGATTGCACAATTGAGAAGTGGGAGGGAGGAGAAGGAAGGAAGGAAGGAAGGAGGAGGAGGAGGAGGAGGAGGAGGTCACTGGTGGGCGAGTGTCTAGGCCAAACTTTTGGCTCTGGTCTCGTTTTGACAGAAGTTATGCAATACTCTTTGCGTCAAGGCTCTCCTTTTTTTTATCAAATATCTTGCCACTGATGACGCCCTCTGCGACGGTGGGTAGTATCACTAATCTCATGACATCATGGTCACAAGTTACATCAAAATGCAAAGAGAGAAAACAGACTCAAACTCAGGATGTCACACCTTACTGAATATATAGTCAGGCTTAGTTGTGATGTCACTGTCACTTCCAAAGCTGAGTAGACTACTGTATGGTCATGGGGAAGCCTATTGTATGGTCATGGGGAAGCCTACTGTATGGTCATGGGGAAGCTTACTGTATGGTCATGGGAAACCCACTTTTTATGGTCAGGGGAAGTTTCTGTATGGTCAGGGGGAACCCTATTTATGGTCAGGGGGAAACCCTACTGTATGGTCATGGGGAACCCCTACTGTATGGTCATGGGGAAGCCCTATTTGGTCAGGGGAAAGCCTACTGTTTGATCAGGGGGAAGCTCTGTTGGTCAGGGGGAAGCTACTATGGTCATGGGGAACCCCTACTGTAGGTCGGGGGGAACCCCTCTGTTGGTCATGGGAAAAACCCTATGTATGATCATGGGGAAGCCTACTGTATGTCATGGAAGTCTACTGTTGTCATGGGAACCCCTTGTATGGTCTGGGAACCCTACGTAGATCGGGGAAGCCAAATGTATGACAGGGGAAGCCAAATTATGATCAGGGGAAAAGCTTACTGTAGGGTGATGGGGAACCTACTGTAGGGGGGTTGGGGAACCTACTGTAGATCAGGGGGAAGCCTACTGTTGGTCAGGGGAAGCCTACTGTATGATCAGGGAAGTCTACTGTTTGATATGGGAAACCCTACTGTATGGTCAGGGGGAACCCACTGTTTGGTCGGGGGGAAGCCTACTG
>NC_069404.1:51506431-51563931 GCF_026875155.1 Cherax quadricarinatus
TTGGTCTTCCTATTATTTCTGTTTCCCTTGGGAAAAAAAAACCCTCTGCCTCCTTGCACTTTGTCCACTTTCCATCATCTCGTTTACTGATTTCCTACCATTTCTCTGTCCCACTGAAACTCCTGCAGGAAGTTTCTCATACCTGTGTAGTCCCCCTTTTTATAGTTTGGCCTGTCCCTTCAGTTCCTGTTACCTTCTCCACTTGTAAATCTACATTTTAGTCAATACTCAGAAACCACATGATCGCTAGCTCCCAAGGGGCCTCTCGTAAGTGATGTCCTCGATGTCTGAACTGCTCAGGGTGAACACAAGACCAGTCTTGTGGCTCATCCTCCCCTCTCTCTCTGGTTGTGTCCCTGACATGTTGATGATGGGTTTTCAAGTACCCATCCATCATCTTGGCTCTCCATGTTTCGGGACCCCATGTGGCTCCAGGTTTTCCCAGTCGATCTCCCTGTGGTTGAAATCGCCATTACCAGTAACTTTGCCTGCTCGGGGTGAGCTTTCTTGCCACCTCAGCCAGTGTGTCCACCATCACCCTGTTGTTTTCTTTGTGTGTGTGTGTGCGGTTTTGTGTGTGTGTGTGTGTGTGTGTGTGTGTGTGTTTGTGTGTTTTTTGTGTGTGTTTGTGTATGTTTGTGTATGTTTGGGGTGTGTTTATGTGTGTGTTTGTGTGTGTTTGTGTGTGTGTGTGTTTGTGTGTGTTTATGTGTGTGTTTGTGTGTGTTTGTGTGTGTTTGTGTGTGTTTATGTGTGTGTGTTTGTGTGTGTGTGTGTGTGTGTGTATGTGTGTGTGTGTGTGTGTGTGTGTGTGTGTTTGTGTAATTTTCCCCTTGCATCCCCTTGTTCCTGTGTCCCATCTGTGAAACATTCTGGCCCTGTTCACCTTGTCTATTCCTCTCAGCATGGGATATGCAGAGAGGGGCAGGGATATGCAGAGAGGGGCAGGGATATGCGAGAGGGGCAGGGATATGCAGAGAGGGGCAGGGAAAGGCAGAGGGGCAGGGATATGAAGGGAGGGGCAGGGATATGCAGAGAGGGGCAGGGAAAGGTAAGAGAGGGGCAGGAATATGAAGGGAGGGGCAAAAGGGTATGCAGAGAGGGGAAGGGATATGCAGAGAGGAGCAGGGAAAGGCAGAGAAAGGGGCAGGGATATGAAGGGAGGGGCAGGGATATGCAGAGAGGGGAAGGGATATGCAGAGAGGGGGCAGGGATATGTAGAGAGAGGGCAGGGATATGCAGAGAGGGGCAGGGATATGCAGAGAGGGGCAGGGATATGTAGAGAGAGGGCAGGGATATGCAGAGAGGGGCAGGAATATGCAGAGAGGGGCAGGGATATGCAGAGAGGGGCAGGGATATGCAGAGAGGGGCAGGGATATGCAGAGAGGGCAGGGATATGCAGAGAGGGGCAGGGATATGTAGAGAGAGGGCAGGGATATGCAGAGAGGGGCATGGATATGCAGAGAGGGGCAGGGATATGCAGAGAGGGGCAGGGATATGTAGAGAGAGGGCAGGGATATGCAGAGAGGGGCAGGAATATGCAGAGAGGGGCAGGGATATGCAGAGAGGGGCAGGGATATGCAGAGAGGGGCAGGGATATGCAGAGAGGGGCAGGGATATGTAGAGAGAGGGCAGGGATATGCAGAGAGGGGCATGGATATGCAGAGAGGGGCAGGGATATACAGAGAGGGGGCAGGGATATGCAGAGAGGGGCAGGGATATGCAGAGAAGGGAAGGGATATGCAGAGAGGGGCAAGGATATACAGAAAGGGGCAGGGATATGCAGAGAGGGGAAGGGATATGCAGAGAGGGGCAGGGATATGTAGAAAGGGGCAGGAATATGCAGAGAGGGGCAAGGATATGCAGAAAGTGAAAGGGATATGCAGAGAGGGGCAGGGATATGCAGGAAGGGGCAGGGATATGCACAGAGGGGCAGGGATATGCAGAGAGAGGCAGGGATATACAGAGAGAGGCAGGGATATACAGAGAGGGGCAGGGATATACAGAGAGGGGCAGAGATATACAGAGAGGGCAGGAATATACAGAGAGGGGAAGGGATATACAGAGAGGGGCAGGGATATACAGAGAGGGGCAGGGATATACAGAGAGGGGCAGGGATATACAGAGAGGGGAAGGGATATACAGAGATGGGCTGAGATATACAGAGAGGGGCAGGGATATACAGAGAGGGGTAGGGATATACAGAGAGGGGCAATGATATACAGAAAGGGGACAGGGATATACAGAGAGGGGGCAGGGATATACAGAGAGGGGCAGGGAAATACAGAAAGGGCAGGGATGTACAGAGAGGGGCAGGGATATACAGAAAGGGGCAGGGATATACAGAGAGGGGCAGGGATATACAGAGAGGGGCAAGGATATACAGAGAGGGGGCAGGGATATACAGAGAGGGGCAGGGATATACAGAGAGGGGCAGGGATATACAGAGAGGGGCAGGATATACAGAGAGGGGCAGGGATATACAGAGAGGGGGAGGGATATACAGAGAGGGGCAGGGATATACACAGACGGGCAAGGATATACAGAGAGGGGCAACGATATACCGAAAGGGGGCAGGGATATACAGAGATGGGCAGGGATATACAGAGAGGGGCAGGGATATACAGAAAGGGGCAGGGATATACAGAGGGGCAGGGATATACAGCGAGGGGCAGGGATATACAGAGAGGGGGCAGGGATATACAGAGATGGGCAGGGATGTACAGAGAGGGGCAGGGATATACAGAGAGGGGCAGGGATATACTGAGAGGGGCAGAGATATACAGAGAGGGGCAGGGATGTACAGAGAGGGGCAGGGATATACAGAGAGGGGCAGGGATATACAGAGAGGGGAAAGGATATACAGAGAGGCGCAGGGATATACAGAAAGGGGCAGGGATATACAGAGAGGGGCAGGGATATACAGACAGGGGCAGGATATGCAGAGAGGATCAGGGATATACAGAGAGGGGCAGGGATATACAGAGAGGGGCAGGGATATACAGAGAGGGGCAGAGATATACAGAGAGGGGCAGGGATATACAGAGAGGGGCAGAGATATACAGAGAGGGGCAGGGATATACAGAGAGGGGCAGGGATATACAGAGAGGGGCAGGGATATACAGAGAGGGGCAGAGATATACAGAGAGGGGCAGGGATATACAGAGAGGGGCAGAGATATACAGAGAGGGGCAGGGATATACAGAGAGGGGCAGGGATATACAGAGAGGGGCAGGGCTATACAGAGAGGGGCAGAGATATACAGAGAGGGGCAGGGATATACAGAGAGGGGCAGGGATATTACAGAGAGGGGCAGGGATATACAGAGAGGGGCAGGGATGTACAGAGAGGGGCAGGGATGTACAGAGAGGTGCAGGGATGTACAGAGAGGGGCAGGGATGTACAGAGAGGGGCAGGGATATACAAGAGGGGCAGGGATGTACAGAGAGGGGCAGGGATATACAGAGAGGGGTAGGGATATACAGAGAGGGGCAGGGATATACAGAGAGGGGCAGGGATATACAGAGAGGGGCAGGGATATACAGAGAGGGGCAGGGATATACAGAGAGGGGCAGGGATGTACAGAGAGGGCAGGGATGTACAGAGAGGGGCAGGGATGTACAGAGAGGGGCAGGGATATACAGAGAGGGGCAGGGATATACAGAGAGGGGCAGGGATATACAGAGAGGGGTAGGGATATACAGAGAGGGGCAGGGATATACAGAGAGGGGCAGGGATATACAGAGAGGGGCAGGGATATACAGAGAGGGGCAGGGATATACAGAGAGGGGCAGGGATATACAGAGAGGGGCAGGGATATACAGAGAGAAGAGGAATATCAAGACTGTAACATTACTTTATATTGTGTTAGTAATAAAATATCCAAATTATTCCCTTTAAACTGTTCCTGAACATTCTTAGGGTAATCCTCTCCAGTTTCCTCTCCCCTCGTCTCCCCTCCTTCAAGCGCCCCCTCCCCACACAGTGCATTGGCACCCCAGGGGGGAATTTCTTACCTCCCTCCCTCTCTCCCCCCCCCTTAATATTTACTAAGTCTCGTGCGGAGCAAGTGAAGGGGAAGGGGGGAGGGTTCCCCTTATTTTTCCAATGCCCTGGGTACGGGTGAGGGGAAGGTTGAAGTGTATGTGAGGAAGGTTGCCCAGTTTCCAATGAAGCTCTGTGCAGATGGGGTGTGAAGAGTGTTGTTGCAGGGATTAGTGTTGTTGCAGGCTGGAGGAGTGTTGATGCAGGCTGGAGGAGTGTTGATGCAGGCTGGAGAAGTGGTGTTGCAGGGTGGCGAGTGTTGTTGCAGGGTGGAGAGTGTTGTTGCAGGGTGTAGTGTTGTTGCAGGGTGGAGAGTGTTGTTGCATGGTGTAGTGTTGTTGCAGGGTGGAGAGTGTTGTTGCAGGGTGTAGTGTTGTTGCAGGGTGGAGAGTGTTGTTGCAGGGTGTAGTGTTGTTGCAGGGTGGAGAGTGTTGTTGCAGGGTGTAGTGTTGTTGCAGGGTGGAGAGTGTTGTTGCAGGGTGTAGTGTTGTTGCAGGGTGTAGTGTTGTTGCAGGGTGGAGAGTGTTGTTGCAGGGTGTAGTGTTGTTGCAGGGTGGAGAGTGTTGTTGCAGGGTGTAGTGTTGTTGCAGGGTGGAGAGTGTTGTTGCAGGGTGTAGTGTTGTTGCAGGGTGGAGAGTGCTGTTGCAGGGTAGCGAGTGCTGTTGTAGGGTGGAGAGTGTTGTTGCAGGGTGTAGTGTGTTGCAGATGTAGTGTTGGAGGGTAGCGAGTGTTGTTGCAGGGTGTAGTGTTTTTTCAGAGTGTAATTTTGTTGCAGGGTGGAGAGTGTTGGTGCAGGGTGTAGTGTTGTTGCAAGATGTAGTGTTGTTGGAGGGTAGCGAGTGTTGTTGCAGGGTGTAGTGTTGTTTCAGGGTGTAGTGTTGCACGCAGCGTGTAGTGTTGCACACAACGTGTAGTGTTGCACGCAGCGTGTAGTGTTGCACACAGGGAAAGCTGTGGTTCAACACACAATTGCAAAACATCGTAATAATGTTTGCAAGAAGTCAGAGTTTATTGCAGTGATATTTAAGTTTTAAATTATCTAAAGTGGAGGGAACTTGGTGAAGGGTGTTGAAGGGAGGAATCTAGTGAGGTGTACAAGTGGAGGGAACTTGGTGAAGGGTGTTGAAGGGAGGAATCTAGTGAGGTGTACAAGTGGAGGGAACTTGGTGAAGGGTGTTGAAGGGAGGAATCTAGCGAGGTGTACAAGTGGAGGGAACTTGGTGAAGGACTTAGATAATGGTCTTTTGGTGAAGGGAATGCATAGGGGGAGTTTTGAGAGTGTCATAATCAAAGGGAGAACATTGAACCACAAGGGAGGTTAGTGAAGGCAGTAAAGGGAGGGTACGTAATAAGGAGAGGAGCTTAATGAAAGGCATCAGTGGAGGGAAGCTGGTAGACGGCATCTTTAAGCAGAGATTGAGACATACCTCTGGAAGGTCGACGTAGCCGTTATGTCACTACGAAGATACATCTGTACTTGTTACAGGTGTCAGGAGGTAGGCCGAGCAGGTGTGTGTGTGTGTGTGTGTGTGTGTGTGTGTGTGTGTGTGTGTGTGTGTGTGTGTGTGTGGGTGTGTGGGTGTGATATAGAAACATGTATTAATAATAACAATATGGCAGAGAGGATGTAAACAGAGTGTGAGGAAGTGAGATCAATAATGTATGTCGACGAGAAGTGTATAATTCAATCATGATAAGTGAAGAGAAGGTAGCAGGTCACCCTTGATCCACCAGCTTATGATGACACTAACACGGGACGCTGAAAGTCAACTCACTTGTGTAGACAACACACTTCAAGGACACGCACATTACTTTAAGGATACGCACATTAGAGACACGTACATTACTTTAGGGACCCACAAATTACTTTCAAGACACAATGTATCCAAGTGACACTTACACACACATTCAATAGACATGTGAAGCGTATCTTTAAATTTACCAGAGTTTCTCCTTTCTTGGGGTAAAGTTTTTCCAGGATGGGAAGTAATTGAAAGACGGAGAACGTACCGCAGATTTTATTGTGGCTAAATATAGTATGTGATACGGGTCGGGAATTTTTGGGTTGTGTAGTTAAACATATTTGGATGTGGGGGTGTTGTAATTCCATCGTCTTTGATGGGGGTTTTTACAGATTTGGTTGAAAAAGGAGAATGTTAAAATGGTTTTATTGTATGTTTTGTATGGGATGTAGTGGTGATTTTTGATTGATAATGTTTGATGTAGGATTATAATTGTCTGTTATGTGAGATAGATGTGTTTGTTTTATGTGGAATTTGTTATTTGGTGTGTAATTGATTTAATGGTGATGTTGTTCATGTGTTAAATTTGAGTGGTAGTTTACCGGTGTTATGTTGTTTTGTATTTGGTAATTGTTGAGTGTAAATTAACGGAATGTAACTTGTATTATACTTATTGTAAATTTGATACTCGTAATGTGTGTGTGTTTGTGTTATTATGTGTGTTGTGTTTTGTGTATAGTTGTAGTTTGTGTAGTGTGGATTGGTGTGTGTGTGTGTGTTGTGTGTGTGTGATGTGTGTGTAGTGTGGTGTGTGTTGTGTGTGTGTGTGTGTGTTGTGTGTGTGGTGTGTATGTGTGTGTATGTGTGTGTGTGTGTGTGTGTTTTGTTGTTTGTGTTGTGTGTGTGTGTGTGTGTGTGTGTGTGTGTGTGTGTGTGTGTGTGTGTGTTGTGTGTGTGTGTGTGTGTGTGTTTTGTGTGTTGTGTGTTGTGTGTTTGTGTGTGTGTGTGTATGTGTGTGTGTGTGTGTTTGTGTGTGTGTGTGTGTGTGTGTGTTGTGTGTGTGTGTGTGTTGTGGGTGTGGGTGTGTGGTGTGTGGGGGGGGGGGGGGGGGGGGGGGGTGTGTGTGTGTGTGGTGTGTGTGTGTCGTACTCACCTAACTGTGGTTGCAGGGGTCGAGATTCAGCTCCTGGCACCGCCTCTTCACTGATCGCTACTAGGTCCTCTCTCTGATCCCTGAGCTTTGTAATACCTCGTCTTAAAGCTATGTATGGCTCCTGCCTTCACTACATCACTTGCTGGACTATTTAACTTCCTGACAACTCTGTGACTGAAGAAATACTTCCTAACATCCCTGTGACTCGTCTGAGTCTTCAACTTCCAATTGTGACCCCTTGTTTCTGTGTCCTCTCTCTGGAACATCCTGTCTCTGTCCACCTTATCTATTTGACGCAGTATTTGTGTATGTGTGTGTGAGAGAGAGAGAGAGAGAGAGAGTCAGTCGTTGTGCAGCTCCTGGGCTGTAGTATATCAAAGAGTCTATTAGTGTAAGTTTGTATCAGAAAACTCTTAAATATTAAAACGAAATGTAGAGTAAAAACATTGTGTCAGAGAGTTAGTTTAGAAGTGTAAAAGACTCTTAAGGAGCAGAAATTATTATTGTAATAGTGGGATAAGGAGAGGTGACTTTAGTATCTCGAAGCAAGAATCCGTCACCAGCACGAAGACGCTTGCTTCAGAGAACCCTGCAGGAAGGTTCTACCTTCCATCATGGAACCCTCCAAGAAGGTTCTACCTTCCATCATGGAACCCTCCAGGAAGGTTTCTACCTTCCTTTATGGACCCCTCCAGGAAGTTTCTACCTTCCATCAAGGAACCCTCCAGGAAGGTTCTACCTTCCTTCAAGGAACCCTTCAGGAAGGTTCTACCTTCCTTCATGGAACCCTCCAGGAAGGTTCTATCTTCCTTCATGGAACCCTCCAGGAAGGTTCTACCTTCCTTCAAGGAACCCTCCAGGAAGGTTATACCTTCCTTCAAGGAACCCTGCAGGAAGGTTCTACCTTCCTTCAAGGAACCCTGCAGGAAGGTTCTACCTTCTTTCGTGGAACCCTCCAGGAAGGTTCTACCTTCCTTCAAGGAACCCTCCAGGAAGGTTCTACCTACCTTCAAGGAACCCTCCAGGAAGGTTCTACCTACCTTCAAGAGCCCTCAGGAAGGCTCTACTTCCTTCAAGGAACCCCGCAGGAAAGTTCTACCTACCTTCAAGGAACCCTGCAGGAAGGTTCTACCTTCCTTCAAGGAACCCTGCAGGAAGGTTCTACCTTCCTTCAAGGAACCCTGCAGGAAGGTTCTACCTTCCTTCATGGAACCCTCCAGGAAGGTTCTATCTTCCTTCAAGGAACCCTCCAAGAAGGTTCTACCTTCCATCATGGAACCCTCCAGGAAGGTTCTACCTTCCTTCAAGGAACCCTCCAAGAAGGTTCTACCTTCCATCATGGAACCCTCCAGGAAGGTTCTACCTTCCTTCAAGGAACCCTGCAGGAAGGTTCTACCTTCCTTCAAGGAACCCTGCAGGAAGGTTCTACCTTCCTTTATGGACCCCTCCAGGAAGTTTCTACCTTCCATCAAGGAACCCTCCAGGAAGGTTCTACCTTCCTTCAAGGAACCCTCAGGAAGGTTCTACCTTCCTTCAAGGAACCCTGAAGGAAGGTTTCTACCTTCCTTCATGGACCCTCCAGGAAGGTTCTATCTTCCTTCATGGAACCCTCCAGGAAGGTTCTACCTTCCTTCAAGGAACCCTCCAGGAAGGTTCTACCTTCCTTCAAGGAACCCTGCAGGAAGGTTCTACCTTCCTTCAAGGAACCTGCAGGAAGGTTCTACCTTCTTCTGGGGAAACCCCCCAGGAAGGTTCTACCTTAATTCAAGGAACCCTCCAGGAAGGTTCTACCTACCTTCAAGGAACCCTCCAGGAAGGTTCTACCTACCTTCAAGGAACCCTGCAGGAAGGCTCTACCTTCTTCAAGGAACCCTGCAGGAAGGTTCTACCTCCTTCAAGGAACCCTCAGGAAGGTTCTACCTTCCTTCAAGGAACCCTGCAGGAAGGTTCTACCTTCCTTCAAGGAACCCTGCAGGAAGGTTCTACCTTCCTTCAAGGAACTCTCCAGGAAGGTTCTACCTTCATTCGAGGAACCCTCCAGGAAGGTTCTACCTTCCTTCAAGGAACCCTTCAGGAAAGTTCTACCTTCCTTCAAGGAATCCTCCAGGAAGGTACTACCTTCCTTCAAAGAACCCTTCAGGAAGGTTCTACCTACCTTCAAGGAACCCTGCAGGAAGGTTCTACCTTCCTTCAAGGAACCCTGCAGGAAGGTTCTACCTACCTTCAAGGAACCCTGCAGGAAGGTTCTACCTTTTTTCAAGGAACCCTGCAGGAAGGTTCTACCTAACCTTCAAGGAACCCTGCAGGAAGGTTCTACCTTTCCTTCAAGGAACCCTGCAGGAAGGTTTTACCTTCCTTCAAGGAACCCTCCAGGAAGGTTCTACCTTCCTTCGAGGAACCCTCCAGGAAGGTTCTACCTTCCTTCAAGGAACCCTTCAGGAAGGTTCTACCTTCCTTCAAGGAACCCTGCAGGAAGGTTCTACCTTCCTTCAAGGAACCCTCCAGGAAGGTTCTACCTTCCTTCAAGGAACCCTCCAGGAAGGTTCTACCTTCCTTCGAGGAACCCTCCAGGAAGGTTCTACCTTCCTTCAAGGAACCCTTCAGGAAGGTTCTACCTTCCTTCAAGGAACCGTGCAGGATGGTTCTACCTACCTTCAAGGAACCCTCCAGGAAGGCTCTGCCTACCTTCAAGAAACCCTCCACGAAGGTTCTACCTACCTTCAAGGAACCCTGCAGGAAGGTTCTACCTTCTTTCAAGGAACCCTGCAGGAAGGTTCTACCTACCTTCAAGGAACCCTGCAGGAAGGTTCTACCTTCCTTCAAGGAACCCTGCAGGAAGGTTCTACCTTCCTTCAAGGAACCCTGCAGGAAGGTTCTACCTTCCTTCAAGGAACCCTTCAGGAAGGTTCTTCCTTCCTTCAAGGAACTCTTCAGGAAGGTTCTACTTTCCTTCAAGGAACTCTTCAGGAAGGTTCTAGCTTCCTTCAAGGAACCCTTCAGGAAGGTTCTACCTTCCTTCAATGTACTCTTCAGGAAGGTTCTACCTACCTTCAAGGAACCCTGCAGGAAGGTTCTTCCTACCTTCAAGGAACCCTTCAGGAAGGTTCTACCTTCCTTCAAGGAACCCTGCAGGAAGGTTCTTCCTTCCTTCAAGGAACTCTTCAGGAATGTTCTACCTACCTTCAAGGAACCCTGCAGGAAGGTTCTTCCTACCTTCAAGGAACTCACTAGGAAGGTTCTACCTACCTTCAAGGAACCCTGCAGGAAGGTTCTACCTACCTTCAAGGAACCCTCCAGGAAGGTTCTACCTACCTTCAAGGAACCCTCCAGGAAGGTTCTACCTTCCTTCAAGGAACTCTCCAGGAAGGTTCTACCTACCTTCAAGGAACCCTCCAGGAAGGTTCTACCTACCTTTAAGGAACCCTGCAAGAGGGTTCTACCTACCTTCAAGGAACTCTCCAGGAAGGTTCTACCTTCCTTCAAGGAACCCTGCAGGACGGTTCTACCTACCTTCAAGAACTTCCAGAAGGTCTACCTACTTTAAAACTCCAGGAAGGTTCTACCTACCTTCAAGGAACCCTGCAAGAAGGTTCTACCTACCTTCAAGGAACCCTCTAGGAAGGTTCTACCTACCTTCAAGGAACCCTCCAGGAATGTTCTACCTTCCTTCAAGGAATCCTCCAAGAAAGTTCTATCTACCTTCAAGGAGCTCTCCAGGAAGGTTCTACCTACCTTCAAGGAACCCTCCAGGAAGGTTCTACCTATCTTCGAGGAACCCTCCAGGAATGTTCTACCTACCTTCAAGAAACCCTCCAGGAAGGTTCTACCTTCCTTCAAGGAATCCTCCAGGAAGGTTCTACGTTCCTTCAATGAACCCTCCAGGAAGGTTCTACCTTCCTTCCAGGAACTCTTGAGGAAGGTTCTACCTTCCTTCAAGGAATCCTCCAGGAAGGTTCTACTTCCTTCAAGAAACTCTTTAGGAAGGTTCTACCTTCCTTCAAGGAACCCTCCAGGAAGGTTCTACCTTCCTTCAAGGAACCCTCCAGGAAGGTTCTACCTACCTTCAAGGAACCCTCCAGGAAGGTTCTACCTTCCTTCAAGGAACCCTCCAGGAAGGTTCTACCTACCTTCAAGGAACCCTCCAGGAAGGTTCTACCTTCCTTCAAGGAACCCTCCAGGAAGGTTCTACCTACCTTCAAGGAACCCTCCAGGAAGGTTCTATCTTCCTTCAAGGAACCCTCCAGGAAGGTTCTATCTTCCTTCAAGGAACCCTCCAGGAAGGTTCTATCTTCCTTCAAGGAACCCTCCAGGAAGGTTCTATCTTCCTTCAAGGAACCCTCCAGGAAGGTTCCTGGAAAGACTCTTCATCTCTGGCAGAACCTCTAATTTATATCATAAATACGTAATATCACTGGTAAATCTTTACAAGTTCTAATTTATTTTTGCTTAACGAACATACAAAATAGTAGGTAGGTTATGTATACTTTTTTTTTCGGGGGGGGGGGGTCTTTCAGTTTGTCTCATGAACCTGTAACATAACAGGTAAATTTTATACTTCAGTTTTTTGGTTTACACTCGTCTATTTTTTCCGGTGTATTTTTCTAATTATTAAATTTCATTGACAATTTTGGAGGCCTTGTCTGAGATCGGGCCGCAGAAACAGTCATTCCCGAAGCAATAATACAGAACAGATATGACAGATGTGTAGCTGGCTACTTGGTGGAGCCAAACACGTCAAATATAACATCTTACCCACAAATTCACAAAGTTTAACAATGTGTTTTTTTCTTTAATGCAAGGAAAAATGTATATATTTCTGTATTACTCCATGAAATAATAACAGTTTCTCTCTCTCTCTCTCTCTCCGTATGGATGGGCATTACGTTGTGGTTCAGGCGTCAGGAACACCGCTGTCCATGTTCGGCTTCCCGGGACCTGACTTCGAGTACATGCCTTCCACGCAGGAACTCATCGAGAGACAGAGCCAGGACTTCATAGACGAGCGCCTCGCTGAGTTCCAGGCGCAGATACACCAGCTGCAAGGTAAGTACTGCCCTCAGATTAAGATGCGTTTGTTTACATGCACTTGAACTACTACTGCTACTACTATACACAAATAACCCGCACATAAAAGAGAGAAGCTTACAACGACGTTTCGGTCCGACTTGGACCATTGACAAAGTCACACTAACAGAGAAGGAGCAGGACGGCTATATATAGGCAGGAAGAGGTGGAGGTAGTAGTAGTAGTAGTAGTAGCAGTAGTACAAGAAATGTAATGCTACTATTACTAGTATTGCTGCTACTACTAGTAGTAGTACCAGTGATCCTCTCTGATATCCGCACTTGATTACCTGAACCTGCTTTGTTGACGTTCGTGTGAGCTGCCGGATTTCAATCCTGGATTTTTGTTTACTTGTGAGTTTATTGGTACTTGGCATCGTTGTTTTTTCCTCACTGGGTACCGTGTGTTCTCACTGGGCACCATGTGTTCTCACTGAGTACCAGGTGCTCTCACTGGGTGCCAAGTGTTCTCACTGAGTACCAGGTGTTCTCACTGGATGCCAAGTGTTCTCACTGGGTACCAGGTGTTCTCACTGGGTGCCAAGTGTTCTCACTGGGCACCATGTGTTCTCACTGAGTACCAGGTGTTCTCACTGGGTGCCAAGTGTTCTCACTGGGTACCAGGTGTTCTCACTGGGTACCATGTGTTCTCACTGGGTACCATGTGTTCTCACTTGGTACCAGGTGTTCTCATTGGTACCATGTGTTCTCACTGGGTACCAGATGTTCTCACTGGTACCATGTGTTCTCACTGGGTACCAGGTGTTCTCACTGGGTACCATGTGTTCTCAATGGGTACCATGTGTTCTCATTGGGTACCAGATGTTCTCATTGGGTACCATGTGTTCTCACTGGGTACCATATGTTATCACTGGGTACCATGTGTTCTCACTGGGTACCATGTGCTCTCACTGGGTACCATGTGTTCTCACTGGTACCATGTGTTCTCACTGGGTACCATGTGTTCTCACTGGGTACCATGTGTTCTCAATGGGTGTCAGGTGTTCTCACTGGGTACCAGGTGTTCTCACTGGGTACCAGGTGTTCTCACTAGGTACCAGGTGCTGTCACTGGGTACAAGGTGTTGTCACTGGGTACCAGGTGTTCTCACTGGGTACCAGGTGTTCTCACTGGTTACCATGTATTCTCACTGGGTACCATGTGTTCTCACTGGGTGCCAGGTGTTCTCACTGGGTACCAGGTGTTCTCACTGGGTACCATGTGTTCTCACTGGGTACCAGGTGTTTTCACTGGGTACCAGGTGTTGTTACTGGGTACCAGGTGTTCTCACTGGATACCAAGTGTTCTCACTGGGTACCAGGTGTTCTCACTGGGTACCATGTGTTCTCACTGGGTACAAGATGTTCTCACTGGTTACTATGTGTTCTCACTGGGTACCATGTTTTCTCACTGGGTACCAGATGTTCTCACTGGGTACCATGTGTTCTCACTGGATACCATGTGTTCTCACTGGGTACCGTGTCTTCTCACTGGGTGCCATGTGTTCTCACTGGGTACCATGTTTTCTCACTGGGTACCATGTGTTCTCACTGGGTACCATGTGTTCTCACTGGGTACCAGATGTTCTCACTGAGTACCATGTGTTCTCACTGGGTATCATGTGATCTCACTGGGTACCAGGTGTTCTCACTGGGTATCAGGTGTTCTCTCTAGGTACCAGTTGTTGTCACTGGGTACAAGGTGTTGTCACTGAGTTCCAAGTGCTGTCACTGGGTACCAGGTGTTCTCACTGAGTAACAGGTGTTCTCACTGGGTACCATGTATTCTCACTGGGTACCATGTGTTCTCACTGGATACCATGTGTTCTCACTGGGTACCATGTGTTCTCACTGGGTACCATGTATTCTCACTGGGTACCATGTGTTCTCACTGGATACCATGTGTTCTCACTGGGTACCATGTGTTCTCACTGGGTACCATGTGTTCTCACTGGGTACCATATGTTCTCACTGGTTACCATATGTTCTCACTGGGTACCATGTGTTCTCACTGGGTACCATGTGTTCTCACTGGGTACCATATGTTCTCACTGGTTACCATATGTTCTCACTGGGTACCATGTGTTCTCACTGGGTACCATGTGTTCTCACTGGGTATCATGTGCAACTAATGTGACATTTATTGTGGCAACGTTTCGCTCTCCAGGAGCTTTATCAAGCCATTACAAACAATACACGGACACAGAGAGTATATAAAGGCTCAGAGTGAGGTGCAATACTAGTGAGGTACCATTTCGATGTTCACTAGTGGTAGTGGTAGTAGTAGTAGTAGTAGTAGTGGTAGTGACAAAAGTAATACAATATGGTAGAGCAATTAATTCGTACATGAGTAAAAGGATATAACAGCTATCACAAGCTAACACCAGAGTCGCCATCGCTTCTAGCACTTCAATAAAGGATCTAACCAGGACAAAATCCAAGCACCATGAACCAGTCAATGCAGGAGTTTACACTATACCCTGTGGAGGCTGTGACAAGATTTACGTAGGTGAAACAGCAAGAAACCTCGACACCCGCCTCAATGAACACATTTACGCATGTAGGAACGATAACTTGAACAACGCCTGTGTACAACACCGAAATTCCACCAATCATCTCATGAAATTCAGAGACGCCCAATTAGTGATCAAAGAAACTAATTTCCGCAGACGAAAGTGCCTCGAGTCAGCACTGATCGCTGTTTCAAATACAATTAAACAAAACAACGGCAGCTTCACCATCTCCGAAGTCTTAGCAAGAATCCTCCTGAAAACAGTAAACCCTGCCATCACATAGTCTCTCCTGTTATACTACACAAAGCACATTACAGAGAGTGAACACTGAAACAAGCTGCCTCATTCCAGTCTATATTTGTCCAACCTATTTTTATGTTACCCAAGTAATAGCTTTTATATCCTTTTACTCATGTACGAATTAATTGCTCTACCATATTGTATTACTTTTGTCACTACTACTACTACTACTACTACTACTACTACTACTACTACTACTACTACTACTACCACTACCACTACCACTAGTGAACATCGAAATGGTACCTCACTAGTATTGCACCTCACTCTGAGCCTTTATATACCCTGTGTCCGTGTATTGTTTGTAATGGCTTGATAAAGCTCCTGGAGAGCGAAACGTTGCCACAATAAATGTCACATTAGTTGCACTTGTGTCCTTTTACTTTACATATTGTCGGTAATTCTACCAACTTTATTACAATGGGTACCATGTGTTCTCACTGGGTACCATGTGTTCTCACTGGGTACCAAGTGTCCTCGCAGAGTGCTAGTTTGAGTGGTGATTGTCTCTCTGGTGGTGGAGAGATGCAGCTTACACACGGTGACAGTCACACACTTGCTGAGGTACTATGTGCAGAGAGACGGTCTTCTCTCGGGTTTTGCAAGTCGATGCGATTTCACTGAAGGTGATCATTTGAAATTAATGTCCAGTGTATTTCTGGAAGTCTTGTTTGGGGCTTTTCGATTTCTCGTAATTTTATTGCTACTGGTTCGATTCCCAGTAATACTTAAGAAAGGTTAATTAGGTTTTTCTACTCTCTCTTTCTCTCTCTCTCTCTCTCTCTCTCTCTCTCTCTCTCTCTCTCTCTCTCTCTCTCTCTCTCTCTCTCTCTCTCTCCTCTCTCTCTCTCTCTCTCTCTAACACACACACACACATACAGGTACGTACGTACTTACGTACGTACGTTTTCCAGCTGATCTGAAGAGTGGGTTTGTGAATGAAAATCATGCCGGGGCGCGAGTACCGTGAAGAACAGCGGAAATGCAGTAGACCGAAGATGATTTGTTGAGTCAGACGACGTTTCCAGGGAGTGAAGACCTCAGCAACCTCTTCCAGTAGATGTTAGTTTCTGGACGTTACTCCCCCTCCCTCTCACCCCCCCTCTCCCTCTCCCCTCCCTCCCTCTCCTCCCTCATCCCCTGGTCCCTGGCTCCTAAAGGGGGTAACTTGGCTATCCTCACATCCCTTGCTGTGGTTAATGTTGATTCCAAGGTCTTTCTTTCTACCCTAACTACCTCATAGAACTAGTTACACCCAGAGTGGCTTCTCTCGCCTCCCACCTTCTTTATAACTCAGCTTTGCTCGAGCTAAAGTTCAGTAGCTGTTGAGCCGAGTAACTGTTTAGGAGATTAACAGTTTCTCTCGGGTAAAACTGAACTGTCGAGTGCGTAAAAAATTAAATTTATTGCCCAGAACTGCTGAAAGATTGTGGTTCTGTAAGGAGAGAGAAAGAGAACATTGATAACAAGGAGAGAAAGAGACGAGACCAGTTTTAACAAGGAGAGAGAGAGAGAGAGGAACAGTGATAACAAGGAGAGAGGAAGAGAGAGAGAGAGAGGAACAGTGATAACAAGGAGAGAGGAAGAGAGAGAGAGAGAGGAACAGTGATAACAGGAGAGAGAGAGAGAGAGAGAGAGAGAGGGAGAGAGAGAGAGAGAAGAGACAGAGAGAGGAGAGAGAGAGAGAGAGAGAGAGAGAGAGAGAGGAACAGTGATAACAAGGAGAGAGAGAGAGAGAGAGGAACAGTGATAACAAGGAGAGAGGAAGAGAGAGAGGAACAGTGATAACAAGGAGAGAGAGAGAGATAGAGAGAGAGAGAGAAACAATGATAACAAATAGAAACAGAGGCGAACAGCGATAACAGTGAGAGAGAAAGAGAGAGAGGAGAACAATGATAACAAGGAGAAATAGATAGACAGAACAGTGATAACCTAACCTTCACTAAGCTAGCTATGTGACTGATAACTAAGAACAGGAGAAGATGGTAAGCAAGAAGTCACATTAATAAGGTATTAAAATTATCCCAATGGAAATAATTCACTTTGTCTGACTCTTTTTAGGTAATCCTATTTTCTCTACACATATACTGCTAAGTATGATAATCTATATCACGGTATTTGTGTATATCTGAATAAGCTTACTAGATGTAGCGGGGCCAGGACTCGACCCCACGTGCAGAACATAACACTGATACATATACACATATACATACACGAACAACCTGGAGTTATGAACGTGTGTTATGAACTGTGTTGAAGTATGTTGTATGGTGGTATACCTGAAGACTTGTGTTGTGGTATGTTGCAACGTGTGTTTGTATGGTGGTATACCTGAAGATTTTGTTGTGGTATGTTGCAACGTGTGTTTGTATGGTGGTATACCTGAAGACTGTGTTGTGGTATGTTGCAACGTGTGTTTGTATGGTGGTATACCTGAAGACTGTGTTGTGGTATGTTGCAACGTGTGTTTGTATGGTGGTATACTGAAGACTGTGTTGTGGTATGTTGCAACGTGTGTTTGTATGGTGGTATACCTGAAGACTGTGTTGTGGTATGTTGCAACGTGTGTTTGTATGGTGGTATACCTGAAGACTGTGTTGTGGTATGTTGCAACGTGTGTTTGTATGGTGGTATACTGAAGACTGTGTTGGTATGTTGCAACGTGTGTTTGTATGGTGGTATACCTGAAGACTTTGTTGTGGTATGTTGCAACGTGTGTTTGTATGGTGGTATACCTGAAGACTTTGTTGTGGTATGTTGCAACGTGTGTTTGTATGGTGGTATACCTGAAGCTCTTGTTGTGGTATGTTGCAACGTGTGTTTGTATGGTGGTATACCTGAAGCTCTTGTTGTGGTATGTTGCAACGTGTGTTTGTATGGTGGTATACCTGAAGACTGTGTTGTGGTATGTTGCAACGTGTGTTTGTATGGTGGTATACCTGAAGACTTTGTTGTGGTATGTTGCAACGTGTGTTTGTATGGTTGTATACCTGAAGCTCTTGTTGTGGTATGTTGCAACGTGTGTTTGTATGGTGGTATACCTGAAGACTGTGTTGTGGTATGTTGCAACGTGTGTTTGTATGGTGGTATACCTGAAGATTTTGTTGTGGTATGTTGCAACGTGTGTTTGTATGGTGGTATACCTGAAGCTCTTGTTGTGGTATGTTGCAACGTGTGTTTGTGTGGTGGTATACCTGAAGACTGTGTTGTGGTATGTTGCAACGTGTGTTTGTATGGTGATATACCTGAAGATTTTGTTGTGGTATGTTGCAACGTGTGTTTGTATGGTGGTATACCTGAAGACTGTGTTGTAGTATGTTGCAACGTGTGTTTGTATGGTGGTATACCTGAAGATTTTATTGTAGTATGTTGCAACGTGTGCTTGCTTGGTAGCACACCTTGAAGCCAGTGTGCAAACCAACATGGTGTGCTTGATTGCTTGCACAACTGGTTTAACTCCACAACTCTATAAAAGGCTGAAGGAGACAGGCTCAAGAAGAGAGGGCGGGAGGCAAGCAGGGGAAGGGAGGGAGATAGGGAATGGAGGAAGTCAAGGAGACAGGGAAGGAGGGCAGGGAGAAGTGAAGGTGAGACAGGGTAGAGGGTGTTGCTAGGGGAGAGGGAGGGAGGGGGGGAGGAAGTTGATTTAGGTTAGGTAAGGTTTGTCAGGAAACAGGACAAGTGCTTCCTGACGAGGGTCTTAGTCAGATGATTACCCGCCGTTGGAGCTTTTGGTTATCTGACGGAGGCCTTCCGCTGGCTTACCCCTCCACCCCTTCAAAAATTATGGTCATAGTTATAACCATTTTATAAGGAGATTCAGTTATGGAGTTGACACTCCCTGATTTACACACAAGGCTAGTCCCAGAGCTCAAGGGAATGTCGTACGAGGAAAGGTTAAGGGAAATCGGACTGACGACACTGGAGGACAGAAGGGTCAGGGGAGACATGATAACGACATACAAGATACTGCGGGGAATAGACAAGGTGGACAGAGATAGGATGTTCCAGAGAGGGGACACAGGGACAAGGGGTCACAACTGGAAGCTGAAGACTCAGACGAGTCACAGGGACGTTAGGAAGTATTTCTTCAGTCATAGAGTTGTCAGCAAGTGGAATAGCCTAGCAAGTGAAGTAGTGGAGGCAGGAACCATACATAGTTTTAAGAAGAGGTATGACAAAGCTCAGGAAGCAGAGAGAGAGAGGATCCAGTAGCGATCAGTGAAGAGGCTGGGCCAGGAGCTGAGTCTCGACCCCTGCAACCACAATTAGGTGACACACAATACAGAAAAAGAGACACAAAACACACACCTATTACATCTTCATTTCACTTCTATACCTGCTGCTGCTATACTGTGTTGTCTCACAGTGTATTCATGGCATTGTTTGTGTGTGTGTACTCACCTATTTGTGGTTGCAGGGGCCGAATCATAGCTCCTGGCCCCGCTTCTTCACTGATCGCTACTAGATCCTCTCTCTCCCTGCTCCTTGAGCTTTATCATACCTCGTCTTAAAACTATGTATGGTTCCTGCCTCCACTACGTCACTTGCCAGACTATTCCACTTCCTGACAACTCTGTGACTAAAGAAATACTTCCTAACATCCTTTTGACACATCTGAGTCTTCAATTTCCAGGTGTGATCCCTTGTTTCTGTGTCCCATCTCTGGAACATCCTGTCTCTGTCCCCCTTGTCAATTCCTCGCAGTATTTTGCATGTCGTTATCATGTCTCCCCTAACCCTTCTGTCCTCCAGTGCCGTCAGGCGGATTTACCTTAACCTTTCTTCGTAGGACAATCCCCTTAACTTTGGAACTAGTTTTGTTGCAAACCTTTGCACTTTTCTAATTTCTTGACGTGCTTGACCAGGTGTGGGTTGCAAACTGGTGCTGCATACTCCAGTATGGGCCTGACGTACACAGTGTGCGGTGCCTTGAACAATTCCTTACTAAGGTGTCGGAACGCTATTCTCAATCTTGCCAGGCACCCATATACTACAGTAGTTATCTGGTTGATGTGCGTCTGAGATGTACTCGGTGTTATACTCACCCCAAGATCCTTTTCTTTGAGCGAGGATTTGCAGTCTTTGGCCAACTAGCCTATACTCTGTCTGCGGTCTTCTTTGCCCTTCCCTGATCTTCATGACTTTGCATTTGGCGTTGTTAAATTCGAGGAGCCAGTTGCTGGACCAGGCTTCCAACCTGTCCAGGTCTCTTTGTAGTCTTGCCTGATCCTCATCCAATTTAACTCTCCTCATTAACTTCACATCATCTGCAAACAGGGACACTTCTGAGTCTAACCCTTCCGTCATGTCATTCACATATACCAAAAGTAGCACTGGTCCTAGGACTGACCCCTGTGGAAACTTGCTCGTCACAGGCGCCCACTCTGACACCTCGTCACGTACCATGACTCGTTGTTGCTTCCCTGTCAGGTATTCTCTGATCCATTGCAGTGCTCTTCCTGTTATGCGCGCCTGATCCTCAAGCTTTTGCACTAATCTCTTGTGAGGAACTGTGTCGAAGTCCTTCTTGCAATCTAATACAATGCAATCTACCCACCCCTCTCTCTCGTGTCTTACTTCCGTTACCTTGTCATAAAACTCCAGTAGGTTTGTGACACAGGATTTTCCTTCCATGAATCCGTGCTGGTTGTCGTTTATAAACTTCTGTTCTAGGTGCTCCACCACTCTCCTCCTTATAATCTTCTCCATGACTTTTCATACTATACTCATCAGTGACACTGGTCTGTAGCTTTAGTGTCTCCTGTCTCTTTAAAAAAAAATGGGGACTACATTTGTAGTCTTTCAAACCTCAAGTAGTTGCCCAGTTTCAATAGATGTGTTGAAAATTGTTGTTAGTGGCAAACACAGCATCTCTGCTCCCTCTCTCAGGACCCACGGAGAGATGCTGTCCGGTCCCACCACCTTTGAGATATCAAGTTCACTTAGCAGCTTCTTCACCTCCTCTTCGGTTGTGTGTATTTCATGCAACACTTGTTGGTATATCCCTTGTTGTTGTACCCCCCCCCCCTATTCTGACTTCTTGGAGTCCTTTCTGTCTCCACTGTAAATACTTCCTTAAATCTCATGTTGAGCTCCTCACATACTTCTCGGTTGTTTCTTGTGAGCTCCCCACCTTTCCTCAGCCTGATTATCTGGTCCTTGACTGCTGTCTTCCTCCTGATGTGGCCATACAACATCTTCGGGTCAGACTTGACTTTCGATGCTATGTTTTTTTCATACTGTCACGGAGCCTCCCTTCTTATCTGTGCATACTCCTTTCTGGCTCTTCTACTACTCTCTTTATTTTCGTGGGTCCTTTGTCTTCTGTATTTTTTTTTCCATTCTCTAGCACACTTAGTGTTTGCCTTCCCTACACCTTTGGGTAAACCAAGGGCTCGTTCTGGTCTTCCCATTATTTCTGTTGCTCTTCGGAACAAACCCTTCCTCTGCCTCCTTGCATTTTGTTGTCACATAGTCTATCATTTCGTTTACTGATTTTCCTACAATTCTCTTTCCCACTGTACCTCCTTCATTAAGGTCCTTATGCCTGTGTAGGTTTCCCTTTTGTAGTTTGGCTTTTCCCATCCTACTCCTGTTATCCTCTCCACTTGTAACTCTGCTACGTGTTCAGAGCTCAGAACCGCATGATCACTAGCTCTTAGGGGCCTTTCGAGCTACTCAGGGTGATTACAAGGTCCAGTCTTGCTTGTTCATCCTCACCTCTCTCTCTGGTAGTGTCCCAAACATGTTGAGGCATGAGGTTGTCCAGCACCATGTTTCGGGACCCCATGTCGCTCCAGGTTTTCCCAATCAATCTCCTTGTGATTGAAATCACCTGTAACGAGTAACTTTGTTATACCCATGTGAGCTCTTCTGGCCACCTCAGCTAGTGTGTCCACCATTGCTCTGTTGCTCTCTTCATATTCTTCTCATGGCTTCCTGAAGTTCTGTAGTGGGTTGTACAACACTGCAATGACTGCCTTACATCCCCCAAACTGAATTGTCCCTACTATATATTCCCTTTCGCCCATTTCGTCCATTCCTTCCATTTCCTCAAATCTCCATCGGTTTTTAATGAGCAGTGGAACTCCTTCTCCCACTTTGCTTCCTCTATCTTTCCTCAGTATATGATATCCGGGTGGGAAGATTGCGTCTGTTATCATCCCGGTGAGTTTTATCTCTGTGAGTGCTATGATGTCTGGGGACATGCATCTCCTTGATTCTTTCATGCTACTCCTCACATTTATGTGTTATTCTATCTGCATTCGTATACCAAACCTTCAACTTCTTTTTTAAAACTGTGGTCTGGGGAGAACGTTGAAGTTAGGGGAGCAGGAGATCTGGCAGGGAAGTATGGTGAGGGGGGGTTGCTGTGGGGGTAGAGTTTGTGATGAGGGGGTAGAGGCAGTGGGAATGGTGTGTGGGTTTTGGGTTAGATTGTTTGGTTGTATTGGGGTTGTCATGGTTGAGGTCCTTCTGTAGGTGGTTCTAAGGAAGGCTGTATTTGCTCTTCCTCCTGAGTCTGGGTTCTGCTCATCTCCGACTTTGCCTCTCTTTCCTCTTTGTGCCATTGTACCCTTTCTTTCAGTTTCTGCCTTTCTTCTTGTGTTCTGTTGCGGTCGAGGTGCACCCTCCAGTACGTCGGTATGTCCCTTAGTCGTGCTTTCTCCTGCAGGATCCTGTTTCGAGCGATTCTGCCTTGAAAATCACTTTGACTGGCCGGCTGGCCGGTTTTTTTCCCTCTTGCAAACCCCTTATTCTCAGAAAATTTGTCAACTGGGTCATGCTATCCTCCTATTCCTTTCATGATATTTTCAATCACTTTTTTCTCCCCATGTCTTCTTGCTTCATAAATTTTCCCTTCAACTTCCTGGACCCATAAACAAAAACTGACCTCTCCCTTTCGTTCCCTCACTACATTTTCCTTTGCATTTTCTGAGGCGATTTAGTTGCCTCCATTGTAGTGTTCCTTTCTTCAGTCTCTTCTCTGTCTGATGTCCCTGTGCTCAGCGGTCTGTCATTTTTCCTTCTCAGCTTTTCCTGGGCACTGCTGTGGTCTGTTAGGGCCTCCTTATGTCCATTTGTTCTTACCCAGTTTTCCCTCTCTTGTATCTACTTCCCTTTTCCTTTATTTTCGTTTTCCTTCATTTCTTTTACTTTCACCCTTCCACTACCTTCCCCTTTTTTCTCTTCCATCCCCTACCTTCACCTGTTTCCATCAATCTCTCTCATATCGTTCTCCTCTCCTTCTGTTATCCATAGAAATATTTATATAAATTGTATTCCGTGTGTGAGCAGCCATGGTGGATTGCAACTTCCGTAGACCTCTTGTGTTGCACTGGCTGCAGCATCTTGTGGCAGAAGAGGAGGGAAGCCGTGGTTATTGAGACCAAGATTTTCGCTTCGTGTGTTTACCTTGCATGGCCACCCTTCAAGACCAGAAGTTCAATGTTGACACTCTTGAATTAATCACCAGGTTTTTGTCGTCTTTCCGGACTTTATTGGCAAGGATCAAATAGATTTTAGACAGAGAACGCATCCTAATTTAGGCTGCTTCGTGGCTCTCTGAAGATTTTTCTTGCACATGTCTCTATTACTCCTGGGGGTGAGAGGCTTCTCTTGTGGGGAAATGATTCTTCTCGCAGCCTCTGTCAACACAGTTGTACTACTAATGATCTTGCTTGCAGTCAAGCAAGTATGGACAGCTACCAGTCTCGTTAGTGGGATTACATCTCTGATCTAGAGGCGACTTACTTCAAGTAGTGTAGTATGGAAAAAGGAACAGAAATTTTCTAGCAAGTACTTGCATGACCTGGCTGCTGAACACGTTAGTTTAGTAGTAACCAGGCTCGGGCCTTTGAAGAGTTACATGTGACATTTACCCTCTCTAAACCTACATCAGTATTTTCAAATTGTTGACCTCATGCAGCTGAATCACTTGCTTCAGCGCTCACTTCGTCACTTCAGTTTCCCCATACTTCTACACTCACTCCATTACTCAACTTTCCCTTGCTTTAACACTTTTTCTTCAGTCAACTTTCTATTACTCCTCTCTAATCAGATCTAGTCTGAAGAAATTCTAACCTTTCAGCAGAAGACTTCAGTGGCTCTCTCTCTGTTTTTTCTTTTTTTTTCGAAATCCAGATTCACTTGCAGTTTGCTGGATCACTGGTTAGAAAATAATAAGTATACCGCTTGTGAAAGCCCAGGTTGTGTTCCATCATCTGTTTGGTTGTACGATGGCTCAGTCCTCCACAAACACTCCATCACTAAAAAATAATTTATAATTGAGGAACCCCTGTGTATCTTCCTTTGAAAACGTTTCGGCAACCAGTGGCTTGTTTTCAGTTTAATACAGGTTAGCTAAACGTCTTCAGATGAAGATAGCCAGGTGTTGCATATGTGTCTTAATGTCTCACCTTGGAGGTACTGTTTACCGAGATAATGATACAGTTTATTGTTCTACACTCTCCCTGTTCTACACTCTCCCTGGTTAACACTCTCCGTGCTCTACATTCTTTCTTCAACACTCCGTGTTGAACACCCTCTCTGCACCTCTCACTAGCACCAGCAACACCCTGTGTCTCTAGCGCCAGCAACACCCTGTGTCTCTAGCACCAACAACACCCTGTCTCTAGCACTAGCAACACACTGTCTCTGACTATTACCAGCAACACCCTGTGTCTCTCATTAGCACCAACAACACCCTGTGTCTCTCATAAGCACCAACAACACCCTGTGTCTCTGACTATCACCAGCAACACCCTGTGTCTCTCACTATCACCAACAACACCCTGTATCTCTCACTATCACCAAGAACACCTTGTGTCTCTCACTAGCACCAGCAACACCCTGTGTCTCTCACTGTCACCAACAACACACTGTGTCTCTCACTACCACCAACAACACCCTGTGTCTCTCACTAGCACCAACAACACCCTGTGTCTCTCACTATCACCAACAACACCCTGTGTCTCTCATTAACATCAGCAATACCCTGTGTCTCTTACTAGCACCAGCAACACCCTGTGTCTCTCACTATCACCAACAACACCCTGTGTCTCTCACTATCACCAACAACACCCTGTGTCTCTCACTATCACCAACAACACCCTGTGTCTCTCATTAGCATCAGCAACACCCTGTGTCTCTTACTAGCACCAGCAACACCCTGTGTTTCTCACTATCACCTACAACACCCTGTGTCTCTCACTATCACCAACAACACCCTGTGTCTCTCACTATCACCAACAACACCCTGTGTCTCTCATTAGCACCAGCAACACCCCGTGTCTCATTAGCACCAGCAACACCCCGTGTCTCATTAGCACCAGCAACACGTGCTGAGCATATTAAATACTGGTCAGTTAGTTCTTGTGTATGAGGTGTCCAGCCAAGCATGACGTCAGGTAGGAGCGTGTTCGTGAGGTGGTTAAAGTCGGTAGTTAAAGCTCTTCCAGAAGCTCACTAGCAGAGAACACAGCTTTACCGTTTGGTTAAAGTCGGTGGTTAAAGCTCTTCCAGAAGCTCACTAGCAGAGAACACAGCTTTACCGTGGTGGTAACTGGTTATTGCTAACACAGTGTCAGCAGCACCACTAACACAGTGCCAGCAGCATCACTAACACCGTGTCAGCAGCACCACTAACATTGTGTCAGCAGTACCACTAACACAGTGTCAGTAGTACCACTAATCGTGTCAGCAGTACCACTAACACCGTGTCAGCAGTACCACTAATACCGTATCAGCAGCACAACTAACACCGTGTCAGCAGTACCACTAACACCGTGTCAGCAGCACCATTAACACAGTGTCAGCAGCACCAATAACAGTGTCAGCACCACTAACACAATTTCAGCAGCCACTAACACAGTGTAAACAGCACCACAAACACGTGTCAGGCACACTAACGTGTCAGCAGACCATAACACGTGTCAAGAAAGTACCCTAAAACCCCACCGTGTCAGCAGCCACTAACCGTGTCAGCAGCACCACTAAAACCGTGTCAGAGAAACTAACACAGTGTCAGCAGACCATAAAACCGTTCAGCAGCCCCACTAACACCGTGTCAGCAGCACTAACACAGTGTCAGCAGCACCACTAACACCGTGTCAGCAGCACTAACACAGTGTCAGCAGCACAACCACTAACACAGTGTCAGCAGCACCACTAACACCGTGTCAGCAGCACTAAACAACAGTGTCAGCAGCACCAGCTAACATTGTCAGCAGCAAGTGTTGGGTTGGCATGCAATGCGCAGAGGTCATGCAAGAGACTGAAGGCATCATGCAGCGCTTGGACCGGCGATCACCTCAAACAATAATGCCTGTTGGACTGCAGTGATTGTGGGGGATGGCGGGGGAGTAGTGGTGTGGGGGATTAATGTAGGCAGTGGGGTGGTAGTGGTCTCCGCCCCACCATCACCCAGCAGACACTCAACCTAACATCATCCACACTGTCACCAAACACCACCATCCACAGTCACGCACCACGCATCAACACTCACCACCACCACCACCATCCACACTACCAGCACACACTAACCATCCACATTACCATCCACACTAACCAACCACACTACCTACCCACTACCATCCACACTACCACACCACCACCATCCACACTCAACCACCACCATCCACACTACGCCAACACTAATCATCCACACTCACTCACCACCACCATCATTTACATTATCACACCATCAACACACCCACCAACACCACCACCATCCACAATCACCACCCCCCATCCACACTTACCTCCACCACCATCCACAATACCACCACTACTACTACAGACCACCATCCACACTATCAACCACTACTTACCGACCACCACACTACGACCCTACTACTGCCACTAGTACACCAACTACCACTACTAACAACCACTACCACCACCACACCCTATTACCACCACTACTGTGCTGTCTGTTCTGCTGCAGGCTGCTGCTGCCTGTTGCTGGTGCTGCTGTTGCTGCTGTTTTGCTGCTGCTGCAGTTGCTTGTTTGCTGTTGCTGCTGCCTGATTGCTTGTTGCTGTTGCTGCCTGTTGCTGCATTGCTGCTGTGCTTCTGTTGCTGGTACTGCTGTTGCTGCGTTGCTGCTGCTGCTGTTGCCTGTTGCTGTGCTGTTGCTGGTTGCTACTGGGCTGCTTGTTGCTGTGCTGTGCTGCTGATGCTGCTCATTTTTTTTTTTTTTTTTTTTTTTTTTTTTTTTTTGTTTTTTTTTGTTGCTGGTTTTTTTGGGGGCTGCTGCTTTTGCTGCTGTTGCTGCGTGTTTTGCTGCTGTTGCTGCTGGTTGATGTTGCTGCTGTTGTTGCAGCGGCTGCTGTTGCTGTTGCTGCTGCGCTGCTGCTGATGCGTTTTGCTTCTGCTGTGCTGTTGCTGCTGTTGCTGCCTGTTGCTGCTGTTGCCTTGCTGCTGCTGTTGTTGCTGTTGGGGGCTGTACTTGCTGTTGCTTCTGTTGTATGCTGTTGCCTGTTGCTGCTGCTGTTGCTGCTGCTGCTGCGCTGCGGTTGCTGTGCTGCTGCTGCTGTTGCTTGCAGGCCTGGTTGTTGCTGCTGCTGTTTGCTGCTGCTGTTGTTGCTGTTGCTGCGCTGCTGTTGCGGGGCTGTTGATGCTGCTGCTGCTGGTTGCTGCTGTGCTGCTGTTGTGGTTCTGCTGCTGTTTGTTAACTGCTGCTGCTGCTGTCGCTGCGCTGTTGCTGCTGTTTCTGTTGCTGTTGCGGCTGCTGCTGCTGGCTTTTTGCTGTCTGCTGCTGTTGCTGCTGTTTCGTTGCTGCTGGTTGCGTTGATGCTGTTGCTGCTGCTGCTGTTGTTGCTGCTGCTGTTTTTGCTGTGCTGCTGTTGCTGCTGCTGTTGCTGCTGTTGCTCTGTTGCTGTTGCTGTTGCTGTGTTTTGCTGTTTGCTGCTTGCTGTTCTGTTGTTGCTGTTTTTTTTGCTGTGCTGGCTGTTACGCTGTTGCTGCTGTTGCTGTTGATGCTGTTGCTTGAGTTTCTGCTGTACTCTGTTGCTGCTGTTGCTGTTGCTGCTGTTGCTGCTGTTTTTCTGTTTGCTTGCTGTTGCAGGTACTGCTGTTGCTGTTAGCTGTAGCTGGTACTGCAGTTTGTTGTTGCTGCGTTGCTGTTTGCTTGTGCTGTTGCTGTTGCTGGCTGCTGTGTGCTGTTGCATGCTGCTGTTGCCGTTGCTGGTGCTGCTGTTGCTGTTGCCGCTGCTGGCTGTTGCTGTTTGCTGTTCGGCTGTTGCTGCTGCTGTTGCTGTTGCTGTTGCTGCTGTTGCTTGCTGTTTGTTTCTGTCTGCTGCTGTTGCTGCTGTTGCTTGCTGTTGCTGTTGCTGCTTGCTGTTTTTTGCTGCTGCTGCGCTGCTGCTTTTTGCTGCTGTTGCTGTTGCTGCTGGCTTGCTGCTGCTGCTGTTGCTGCTGCGCTGTTGCTGCTGTTGCTGTTGCTGTTGCTGCTGCTGCCTGCTGCTGTTGTTTGCTGCTGCTGCTGGTTGCTGCTGTTGCTGTTGCTGACTGTGCTGTTTATGCTGTTGCTGCTGTTTTGCGCTGCTGGTGCTGTAGCTGCTGTTGCTGTTGCTGCTGTGCTGCTGTAGCTGTGCTGCTGCTGGTGCTGCTGTTGTGTGCTGCTGCTGTTGCTGTGCGGCTGTTGCCTTGCTAGCTGTTGCTGCTGTTGCTGCTGTTGCCTGTTTCTGTTGTTGCTGTTGCTGCTGCTGTTGCTGTTGCTGCTGTTGCTGTTGCTGCTGTTACTGCTGTTGCTGCTGTTGCTGTTGCTGCTGTTGCTGCTGTTGTTCCTGTTGCTGCTGTTGCTGGTACTGCTGTTGCTGTTGCTGTTGCTGTAGCTGGTACTGCTGTTGTTGTAGCTGTTGCTGTTGCTGGTGCTGTTGCTGTTGCTGCTGCTGTTGCTGTTGCTGCTGCTGTTGCTGTTGCTGTTGCTGGTGCTGCTGTTGCTGTTGCTGCTGCTGTTGCTGTTGCTGTTGCTGCTGTTGCTGCTGCTGTTGCTGTTGCTGTTGCTGCTGTTGCTGCTGTTGTTGCTGCTGCTGTTGCTGCTGTTGCTGCTGTTGCTGTTGCTGCTGCTGTTGGTTTGCTGCTGCTGCTGCTTGCTGTTGCTGCTGTTGCTGTTGCTGCTGCTGCTGCTGCTGTTGCTGCTGCTGCTGTTGCTGCTTGTTGCTGTTTTGCTGTTTCTGCTGCTGGCTGCTGCTGTTGTTGCTGCTGCTGCGTTGCTGCTGTGCTGTTGCTGCTGTTGCTGTTGATGCGTTGCTGCTGTTGTTGCTGCTGCTGTTGCTGTTGCTGCTGTTTGCTGCTGTTGCTGGCCGCTGCTGTTGCTGCTGATGTTTGCTGCTTGCTGTTGCTGTTGCTGCTGTTGCTGCAGCTGTTGCTGCTGTTCTGCTGTTGCTGTTGCTGTTGCTGTTGCTGCTGTTGCTGTTTGCTGCTGCAGTTGCAGTTGTGTGCTGTTGCTGTTGTTGCGGTTTGCTTATCTGTTACTGCTGTTGCTGCTGTTTCTGTGCCGCTGTTGTCTGCTGTTGTTCCTGTTGCTGCTGTAGCTGTACTGCTGTTGCTGTTGCTGTTGCTGTAGCTGGTACTGCTGTTGTTGCTGTTGCTGCTGCTGTTGCTGTTGCTGGTGCTGTTGCTGTTGCTGCTGCTGTTGCTGGTGGTATATGGCTGCTGCTGTTGCTGTTGCTGTTGCTGGTCTTGCTGTTGCTGTTGCTGCTGCTGGTTGCTACTGCTGTTGCTGTTTGCTGCTGTATGCTGCTAGCTGTTCGTTGCTGTTCTGCTGTTGCTGCTGCTGTTGCTGCTGCTGTGGCTTTTGCTGCTGTTGCTGCTGCTGTTGCGGTTGCTGCTTGCTGTTGCTGTGCTGTACTGCTGGTTTGCTGTTGCTCGCTGATGCTGTTCTGTTTGCTCGCTGCTGCTGTTGCTGTTGCTGTGCTGCGCTGTTAGCTGCTGCTGTTGCCTTTGCTGCTGTTGCTGCTGCTGTTGCTGTTGCTGCTGCTGTTCAGTGCGGGTACTTGCTGTTGCTGTGCTGTACGGCTGTTGCTGTGCTGGTACTGCTGTTGCTGTTGCTGGTGCTGCTGTTGCTGTTGCTGTTTGCTGCTGCCTGTTGCTGGTTCTGCTGTTGCGTTGCTGTTGTTGCCTGCTGCTGTTGCTGTTGCTGTGCTGGTGCGGTGCTGTGCTGTGCTGCCGCTGTTGATGTTGCTGTGCTGCTGTTGCTGTGCCGTTGTTGCCTGTTGCTGATGCTGATGCTGCTTGAGTTGCGTTGCTGCTGCTGTTGCTGTTGCTGTACTGTTTCTGGTGCTGCGGTTGCTTTGGCTGATGTTTGCTGCTAATTGCTGCTGCTGTTGCCTGTGCTGCTGCTGTTGCTGGTGCTGCTGGGTTTGCTGTTGCTGTTGCTAGCTGCTGTGCTGCAGCTGTTGCTGGTCTGCTGTTGCTTATGCTGTTCCTCCTGCTGATGATGCTGGTGTTGCTGGTGGTGGTGCTACTGCTGGTGTTGCTGGTGGTGTTTCTGGTGTTGCTGCTGGCGTTGCTTCTGCTGCTGGGTTGCTGGTGGTGGTGCTGGTGGTGATGCGGTGGTATTGCTGGTGGTGTTGCTGGTGGTGTTGCGGTGGCGGTGCTGGTGTTGCTGGTGGTGTGCTGGTGGTGTGCTGGTGGTGGTTGTGGTGTGCTGGTGCTGGTGGTGTTCTGGTGGCGGTGCGTTGCTGGTGGTGGTTTGCTGTGGGTTGCTGGTGGTGGTGCTGGTGTTGCTGTGATGCTGGTGTTGCTGATTTGCTGGTGTGTTGCTGGAGGTGGTGCTGGTGGTGGTGCTGTGGTGTGGCTGTTGGTGGTGCTGGTGGGTGTTGCTGGTGGTGTTGCTGGTGTGGTGCTGGTGGTGGTTTGCTAGTGGTGTTGCTGGTGGGGAGCTGGTGGTGTTGCTTGGTGGTGTACTGGTGGTGTTGCTGCTGTTGCTGCAGGTGGTGGTGCTGGTGGTGGTGCTGGTGATTAAGACGGGTGTTGCTGGTGGTGATTCTGTGTGTTGCTGGTGGTGTTGCTGGTGGTGGTGGTGGTGGTGGTGTTGCTGGTGCTGCCTGTGTGGTGCTAACTGCTGCTTTTTGCTGGTGGGGTGTTAGTGCTGTGTTGCTGGTGTGGTGCTACTACAGCTGCTGGATGCTGGTGGTGTTGCTGGTGGTGTTGCTGGTGTTGCAGGTGGTGGTGCTATTGGCAGGTGTTGCTGGTGGTGGTGTTTGCTTGGTGTGGTTTGCGGTGGTGGTGTTGCTGGTGGTGGTGTGTTGCCTGCTGTTGCTGGTGTTTGCGGTGGTGTTGCTTGTGTTTGCTGGTGGTGTTGCTGGTGTGGTGTTGCCGGTGTTTGCTGGTGGTGTTGTTGGCGTTGCTGGTGTTGCTGGGTGGTATGGTTGCCTGGTGGTCTGGTGGTGTTGCTGTGCTGCTGTGGGTGCGCAGCTGCGTTGCTGGTGGTGGTGCTACTGCTGTGTGCTGGTGGCGGTGCTACTGCTGGTGTTTGCTGCTGTTGCTGGTGTTGCTGGTGGGTGCTACTGCTGGTGTTCTAGGTGGTGGTGCTATTGCTGTGTTGCTGGGTGTTGTCTGGTGGTTGCTGAGCTGTTCCTGCTGGTGTTGCCTGGTGTTGCTGGTGTGTTGGCTGGTGGTGGTGCTGGTGGTGTTGCTGGTGGGTTGCTGGTGTTCTTCCTGCTGTGTTGCTGCTGTGTTGCAGGTGTTGTCTGGTGGCTCGTGGTGTTGCTGTTGTGGTGCTGGTGGTGTTGCCTTGGTTGTGTTAGCTGGGTGTTGCTGGTTGCTGCTGGTGGTGTTGCTGGTGGGTGGTGCTGGTGGTGTTGTCTGGGTGGTGTTGCTGGTGTTGCTGGTGGTGCTGTGGTGTTGCTGGTGTTGCTAGTGGTGTTGCTGTGGTGTGCTGGAGGTGTTTTGGTTGTGGTGTTGCTGGTGTGGGCTGTGGTGGTTGGTTTCTGGTGGTGTTTTCTGGTTTGCAGGTGGCTTGCTGGTGTCTTGCCTGGTGGTCTTGCTGGTGGTGTTGCTGGTGTTGCTGGTGGTGTTGCTGGTGTTGCTGGTGGTGTTGCTGGTGGTGTTGCTGGTGTTGCTGCTGGTGTTGCTGCTGTTGCTGCTGGTGTTGCTGGTGTTGCTGGTGGTGTTGCTGGTGGTGGTGCTGGTGGTGTTGCTGGTGGTGTTGCTGGTGTTGCTGGTGGTGTTGCTGGTGGTGTTGCTGGTGTTGCTGGTGGTGTTGCTGGTGGTGGTGCTGGTGGTGTTGCTGGTGGTGTTGCTGGCCGCTACTGGCTGAGCAAGACATCATACCTATCCCTAAAGCTATATATGGATTCTGCCATCGTGCTGTCTAGGTCGTTCCGCTTCCTAACCTTTCTGACCATTCCTAAGGTTAAAGAAGTATTTCCTAACATCCCTGTGACTCATCTGTACTTTGTAACTTTCAGCTGTGACCTCGTTAGTAATATGTGGCACTGTGAGGGAGGTAATATTCTGTGGCACTGTGGTGGTTGTAATATTCTGTTGCACTGTGAGGTAGGTAATATTTTGTGGTACTGTAAGGGAGGTAATATTCTGTGGTACTGTGGTGGTGGTGGTAATATTCCGTGGCACTGTGGTGGTGGTTATATTCTGTGGCACTGTGGTGGTGGTAATATTTCGCGGCACTGTGGTGGTGGTAATATTCCGTGGCACTGTGATGATGGTAATATGCTGTGGCACTGTGGTGGTGGTAATATTCCGTGGCAATGTAAGGGAGGTAATATTCTGTGGCATTGTGGTGGGGGTAATATTCTGTGGCACTGTGGTGGTGGTAATATTCCGTGGCACTGTGGTGATGGTAATATTCCGTGGCACTGTGGTGATGGTAATATTCTGTGGTACTGTGTTGTGGTTAACATTATGTGGTATTGTGCTGTGATTAATAATGTGTGGCACTGTTGGGAGTAATATCCTCTGCCACTGTTATACAGTGATGCAAGAGCTGTTGGGTGCCAGGTGAGGGCCACCACAGTGCCGGGATCACGACCCAGAGGTAACGTAATACAATACACTGGCACCATTTTCCACCAAGCTTCCTTCCCGGCATTGCTTCCCTCCGTCTAACAACCATTCACCACACCCAACCTTCCCTCCACAACTCCCAACTCCATCCATCACTCCATCATCCTGCATTCCCAGTTGCATCTATTACTCCCACTCTCACCCACCCCAAACCCTATCCATTCTCCTCACACTTATTTTCCCAACCTTGTTCACCCTTGCTACACCCACCCTTGTTTCCATCCCAGTTCCTTTACCCTCTCTCCCTCATTCTCGTCAGCCTCTCTAATCGAGGACCCCGTTGGTTGTTGTGGCTTTTCAGCTGTTTATTGGCTGGTCCTGGAGTGTTTGTTGTGGTCTATTAGCTCTTACTTGGCTGGTCCTGGAATGTTTGTCGTGGTCTATCATCTGTTACTTGGCTGGTCCTGGAATGTTTGTCGTGGTCTATTATCTGTTACTTGGCTGGTCCTGGAATGTTTGTTGTGGTCTATTATCTGTTACTTGGCTGGTCCTGGAATGTTTGTCGTGGTCTATCATCTGTTACTTGGCTGGTCCTGGAATGTTTGTCGTGGTCTATTATCTCTTACTTGGCTGGTCCTGGAATGTTTGTCGTGGTCTATCATCTGTTACTTGGCTGGTCCTGGAATGTTTGTCGTGGTCTATCATCTGTTACTTGGCTGGTCCTGGAATGTTTGTCGTGGTCTATTATCTGTTTTCTTGGCTGGTCCTGGAATGTTTGTCGTGGTCTATTATCTGTTACTTGGCTGGTCCTGGAATGTTTGTCGTGGTCTATAATCTGTTACTTGGCTGGTCCTGGAATGTTTGTCGTGGTCTATCATCTGTTACTTGGCTGGTCCTGGAATGTTTGTCGTGGTCTATTATCTGTTACTTGGCTGGTCCTGGAATGTTTGTCGTGGTCTATTATCTGTTACTTGGCTGGTCCTGGAATGTTTGTCGTGGTCTATCATCTGTTACTTGGCTGGTCCTGGAATGTTTGTCGTGGTCTATCATCTGTTACTTGGCTGGTCCTGGAATGTTTGTCGTGGTCTATTATCTGTTACTTGGCTGGTCCTGGAATGTTTTGTCGTGGTCTATTATCTGTTACTTGGCTGGTCTTGGAATGTTTGTCGTGGTCTATTATCTGTTACTTGGCTGGTCCTGGAATGTTTGTCGTGGTCTATTATCTGTTACTTGGCTGGTCCTGGAATGTTTGTCGTGGTCTATTATCTGTTACTTGGCTGGTTCTGGAATGTTTGTCGTGGTCTATTATCTGTTACTTGGCTGGTCCTGGAATGTTTGTCGTGGTCTATCATCTGTTACTTGGCTGGTCCTGGAATGTTTGTCGTGGTCTATCATCTGTTACTTGGCTGGTCCTGGAATGTTTGTCGTGGTCTGTCATCTGTTACTTGGCTGGTCCTGGAATGTTTTGTCGTGGTCTATCATCTGTTACTTGGCTGTCCTGGAATGTTTGTCGTGGTCTATCATCTGTTACTTGGCTGGTCCTGGAATGTTTGTCGTGGTCTATCATCTGTTACTTGGCTGGTCCTGGAATGTTTGTCGTGGTCTATCATCTGTTACTTGGCTGGTCCTGGAATGTTTGTCGTGGTCTATCATCTGTTACTTGGCTGGTCCTGGAATGTTTGGTGCTGGAAGGAATATAAATTATAGTGAACATTTCCCTTTTGTTTACAGAAAATCGACAATAATTTCACAGGTTTTGAGCAAAAATAGAAAGTTAAAAAATAGGTGACAATACCTTTGTCACGTCTAGTGTTGGAGGTGTTGAAGTGTTTTTTGTTGGAGGTGTTGAAGTGTGTTGTGTTGGAGGTGTTGAAGTGTGTTGTGTTGGAGGTGTTGAAGTGTGTTGTGGTGGAGGTGTTGAAGTGTGTTGTGTTGGAGGTGTTGAAGTGTGTTGTGTGGAGGTGTTGAAGTGTGTTGTGTTGGAGGTGTTGAAGTGTGTTGTGGTGGAGGTGTTGAAGTGTGTTGTGTTGGAGGTGTTGAAGTGTGTTGTGTTGGAGGTGTTGAAGTGTGTTGTGGTGGAGGTGTTGACGTGTTGTGGTGGAGGTGTTGAATTGTTGTGTTGGAGGTGTTGAAGTGTGTTGTGGTGGAGGTGTTGAAGTGTGTTGTGGTGGAGGTGTTGAAGTGTGTTGTGCTGGAGGTGTTGAAATGTGTTGTGTTGGAGGTGTTGAAGTGTGTTGTGTTGGAGGTGTTGAAGTGTGTTGTGTTGGAGGTGTTGAAGTGTGTTGTGCTGGAGGTGTTGAAGTGTGTTGTGTTGGAGGTGTTGAAGTGTGTTGTGTTGGAGGTGTTGAAGTGTGTTGTGTTGGAGGTGTTGAAGTGTGTTGTGTTGGAGGTGTTGAAGTGTGTTGTGGTGGAGGTGTTGAATTGTTGTAGCGGAGGTGTTGAAGTGTGTTGTGGTGTCTACCTGGAGGTCATTCCGGGGATCAACGTCCCCGCGGCCCGGTCCACGACCAGGCCTCCCGGTGGATCAGGGCCTGATCAACGAGGCTGTTACTGCTGGCCGCACGCAATCCAACGTACGAACCACAGCCCGGCTGATCCGGCACCGTCTTTAGGTATCTGTCCAGCTCCCTCTTGAAGACAACCAGGAGTCTTCCCGTAATGCCCCTTATTGCTGGTGGGAGGCTGTTGGACAGTCTTGGGCCCCGGACACTTACTGTGTTTTCTCTTAGTGTACCAGTGACGCTCCTACTTTTCACTGGGGGTATGTTGCATCGCCTGCCAAGTCTTTTGCTTTCGTATGGAGTGATTGCTGTGTGCATATTAGGGACCAGTCCCTCCAGAATCTTCCAGGTGTAGATTATGATATGTCTCTCTCGCCTGCGCTCTAGTGAGTACAAGTCAAGTGCTTCCAGGCGCTCCCAGTAGTTAAGGTGTTTGATGGAACTTATACGAGCAGTAAAGGTTCTCTGTACATTCTCTAGTTCTGCAATTTCACTTGCCTTGAATGAGGATGCTAATGTACAGCAGTATTCCAGCCTAGAGAGAATAAGTGATTTAAATAAGGATCATCATTGGCCCTTAGCATCGCTTGTTCTTGAATGTTCTCATTATCCATCCTATCAGTTTCCTAGCAGATGTGATAGTGGCATTGTTATGGTCCTTGAAGGTGAGATCCTCAGACATTACCACCCCCGGGTCCTTAAACATTACTTTTCCGCTTTTATTGTGTGATTAGAGTTTATATTATACTCAGTCCTAGTTATTATTTCCTTCAGTTTTCCATAACGGAGTAGTTGGAATTTGTCTTCATTGAACATCATATTGTTCTCTGTTGCCCACTGGAAAACTTGGTTTATATCTTCTTGGAGGTTAATTGTGTCCTCAATGGATGACACTCTCATGCAGATCCTAGTATCGTCTGCAAAAGATGATACAGCGCTGTGGTTTACATCTCTGTCTATGTCTGATATGAGAATAAGGAACAGGATAGGTGCGAGTACTGTGCCTTGTGGAACACAGCTCTTCACTATGGCAGCATCTGAGTTGACTCTGTTTACCACTACTTTTTGTGTGCGATTGGTTAGAAAGTTGAAGATCCATCTGCCTACTTTGCCGGTTAGGTGTTGGAGGTGTTGAAGTGTTGGTGGTGGAGGTGTTGAAGAAGTGTTGTGGTGGAGGTGTTGAAGTGTGTTGGTGGTGGGAGTGTTGAAGGTTTGTTGTGGTGGAGGTGTTGAAGTGTGTTGGTGGGGGGGAGTGTTGAAGGTGTTGTGGTGGAGGTTTTGGGAAGAGTGTTGGTGGTGGAGGTGTTGAAGAGTTTTGGGGTGGTGGTGTACAGGTGTATTGGAGGTGGTGATAATATAATGGAAGAGTGTTGGTTTTGTGTGGACAGTAGAGAAGTGTGTTGGAGGCGGTGGGGGAGGTAAAGAAGTTTTGTTGGAGGGGGTTTTGAGGGAGGTGAAAAAGTGTGTTGGAGGCGATGAGGGAGGTGAAGAAGTGTGTTGGGGGCGGTGAGGGGGGTTTTGAAGAAGTGTGTTGGAGGCGGTGAGGGAGGTGAAAAGTGTGTTGGAGGCGGTGAGGGAGGTTAAAAAAGTGTGTTGGAGGCGGTGGGGGAGGTAAAGAAGTGTGTTGGAGGCGGTGAGGGGGGTTTGAAGAAGTGTGTTGGAGGCGGGGAGGGAGGTGAAGAAGTGTGTTGGAGGCGGTGAGGGGGGTTTGAAGAAGTGTGTTGGAGGCGGTGAGGGAGGTGAAGAAGTGTGTTGGAGGCGGGGGAGGGAGGTGAAGAAGTGGTTTTTGGAGGCGGTGAGGGGGTGAAGAAGTGTGTTGGAGGCGGTTGAGGGAGGTGAAGAAGTGTTTTGGGAGGCGGTGAGGGAGGTGAAGAAGGTGTGTTGGAGGCGGTGAGGGAGGTGAAGAAGTGTGTTGGAGGGGGTTTTGAGGGAGGTGAAGAAGTGTGTTGGAGGCGGTGGGGGAGGTGAAGAAGTGTGTTGGAGGCGGTGAGGGAGGTGAAGAAGTGTGTTGTGTTAGTGGGAATGACGGAGAAGTATTGGAGATGTTGGGGAAATGTGTTAGTGTAGATGTTGGGGACTGGAAAAGTATTGGAGTAGCGGTAGGGACGTGTCCTCACCTAGCTGGGCCTGAGGGGGAGGAATCTCACCCCTTCTCCCTCTCTCCCCCTCCCTCTTTTCCCCTCCCTCTCTCCCCCTCCCTCTCTCTCCCTCCCACCACCTACATTTAACGCTCAATCGACCTTGAGGGTTATCATTCCTTTTTCTTTGAAAGGAAAAAGAGAGAGTTGAGGAGTGATGGGTGAGTCTGGGGAGTAGGGAATGGGACGATTTGGTGGGTCTTGGTTGGAAATGGGTGGGGGTAAAGTTAAGGGACAGTTGGAGAAGGAAGGAAGGGATGGGAAGTGTGGAGGTGGGGGGGGTGGAGGAATTTTGTGTGAGCTGAAGAAGAAAGGAAAGACTGTATCTGAGAAGTAAAAGTGATCCGGAAATTGCAGCATGCTCCACCCTCCATCACTGTCCCCCCCACCCCCTCCATCACTGTCCTCCTCCACCCCCCCATCACTGTCCCCCTCCACCCCCTCCATCACTGTCCTCTCACCCCCCATCACTGTCCCCCCCTCCACCCCCCCCATCACTGTCCCTCCTCACCCTCCATCATGTCCCTCCTCCACCCCCTATCACTGTCCCCCCTCCACCCCCCATCACTGTCCCTCCTCCACCCCTCCATCACTGTCCCTCCTCCACCCCTCCATCACTGTCCCTCCTCCACCCCCTCCATCACTGTCCCCCCTTTCCCCCCCCTCCAATCACTGTCCTCCTCCACCCCTCCATCACTGCCCCTCCCTCCCCCCCCACACTGTCCCTCCCCACCCCTCCATCACTGTCCCTCCTCCACCCCTCCATCACTGTCCCTCCTCCACCCCTCCATCATGTCCCTCCTCCCCCCTCCATCACGGGTCCCTCCTCCACCCCCTCCATCATGTCCCTCCTCCACCCCTCCATCACTGCCCCTCCTCCACCCCCCATCACTGTCCCTCCTCCACCCCTCCATCACTTCCCCCCCTCCACCCCTCCATCACTGTCCCTCCTCCACCCCCTCCATCATGTCCCTCCTCCACCCCTCCATCACTGTCCCCCCTCCACCCTCCATCACTGTCCTCCTCCCCCTCCATCACTGTCCCCTCCAACCCCCCTCCATCACTTTTCCCTCCTCCACCCCTCCATCACTGTCCCTCCTCCACCCTTCCATCACTGTCCTCCTCCACCCTCATCACTTTTCCCTCCTCCACCCCCTCCATCACTGTCCTCCCCACCCCTCCATCACTGTCCCTCTCCACCCTCCATCACTGTCCCTCCTCCACCCCCTCCATCATGTCCCTCCTCCACCCCCTCCATCACTGTCCTCCTCCACCCCTCCATCACTGTCCCCCTCCACCCCCTCCATCATGTCCCTCCTCACCCCTCCATCACTGTCCCTCCTCCACCCCTCCATCACTGTCCCTCTCCACCCCTCCATCACTGTCCCTCCTCCACCCCTCCATCACTGTCCCTCCTCCACCCCTCCATCACTGTCCCTCCTCCCCCATCACTGCCCTCCTCCCCCTATCCACTGTCCCCCCTCCACCCCTCCATCACTGTCCCTCCTCCACCCCTCCTCACTGCCCCTCCTCCACCCCCTCCATCACTGCCCCTCCTCACCCCTCCATCACTGCCCCTCCTCCACCCCCTCCATCACTGTCCCTCCTCCCCCCCCTCCATCACTGTCCCTCCTCCACCCCCTCCATCACTGTCCCTCCTCCACCCCCTCCATCACTGTCCCTCTCCACCCCCTCCATCACTGTCCCCCCTCCACCCCCTCCATCACTGTCCCTCCTCCACCCCTCCATCACTGTCCCTCCTCCACCCCTCCATCACTGTCCCTCCTCCACCCCCTCCATCACTGCCCCTCCTCCACCCCCTCCATCACTGCCCCTCCTCCACCCCCTCCATCACTGTCCCCCCTCCACCCCCTCCATCACGTCCCTCCCCCACCCCCTCCATCACTGTCCCTCCTCCACCCCCTCCATCACTGTCCCCCTCCACCCCTCCATCACTGTCCCCCCTCCCACCCCTCCATCACTGTCTCCCTCCACCCCCTCCTCACTGTCCTCCTCCACCCCCTCATCACTGTCCCTCCTCCCACCCCCTCCACACTTCCCTCCTCCACCCCCTCCATCACTGTCCCTCCTCACCCCCTCCATCACTGTCCCTCCTCCACCCCTCCATCATGTCCCTCCTCCACCCCTCCATCACTGCCCCTCCCCACCCCCTCCATCACTGTCCCTCCTCCACCCCCTCCATCACTGTCCTCCTCACCCCCTCCATCACTGTCCCTCCTCCACCCCCTCATCACTGTCCCTCCCCCACCTCCATCACTGTCCTCCTAAACCCTTCCCACTGTCCCCCCTCCACCCCTCCATCACTATCCCTCCTCCACCCCTCCATCACTGTCCCTCCTCACCCCCTCCATCCACTGTCTCTCCTCCACCCCCTCCATCACTGCCCCTTCCTCCACCCCCTCCATCACTGCCCCTCCTCCACCCCCTCCATCACTGTCCCTCCTCCCCCCCCTCCATCACTGTCCCCCCTCCACCCCCCCCATCACTGTCCCTCCTCCCCCCTCCATCACTGTCTTCCTCCACCCCTCCATCACTGTCCCTCCTCCACCCCTCATCACTGTCCCTCCTCCACCCCCCCCATCACTGTCCCTCCTCCACCCCCTCCATCACTGTCCCTCCTCCACCCCCTCCACACTGTCCCTCCTCCACCCCTCCTCACTGTCCTCCTCCACCCCCTCCATCACTGGTCCCTCCTCCACCCCTCCATCACTGTCCTCCTCCACCCCCTCCATCACTGTTCCCTCCCCCCCCCCATCCTGTCCCTCCTCCACCCCCTTCACTGTCTCTCCTCCACCCCCTCATCACTGTCCCTCCTCCACCCCCTCCATCACTGTCCCTCCTCCACCCCTCCATCACTGTCCCTCCTCCACCCCCTCCATCACTGTCCTCCTCCACCCCCTCCATCACTGTCCCTCCTCACCCCTCCATCACTGTCCCTCCTCCACCCCCTCCATCACTGTCCCTCCTCCACCCCCTCCATCACTGTCCCTCCTCCACCCCCTCCATCACTGTCCCCCCTCCCACCCTCCATCACTGTCCCTCCTCCACCCCCTCCATCAGGGTCCTTCCTCCACCCCCTCCATCACTGTCCCTCCTCCACCCCCTCCTCATTGCCCCTCCTCACCCCCCCCATCACTGTTTTCCTTCCACCCCCTCCATCCTGTCCCTCCTCCACCCCTCCATCACTGTCCCTCCCCACCCCCTACATCACTGCCCCTTCTCTACCCCCTCCATCACTGTCCCTCCTCACCCCCCCAAACACGTCCTCCTCCACCCCCTCCATCACTGTCCCTCCTCCACCCTTTCCCCTCCATCACTGTCCCTCCTCCCCCTTCCCTCCATCACTGTCCCTCCTCCATCCTTCCCTCCATCACTGTCCCTCCTCCATCCTTCCCTCCATCACTGTCCCTCCCCCACCCTTTCCCCTCCATCACTGTCCCCTCCATCCTTCCTCCATCACTGTCCTCCCCACCCTTCCCTCCATCACTGTCCTCCCCATCCTTCCCTCCATCGCTGTCCCTCACCCATCCTTCCCTCCATCACTGTCCCTCACCCATCCTTCCCTCCATCTCTGTCCCTCACCCATCCTTCCCTCCATCACTGTCCCTCCCCCCATCCTTCCCCCTCCATCCCTCTCTGGTCAACGGTGCAGTAGGTACCGTAGTTACTGAGGCCTGAGTGCTATGTTGGACGGTACCTCACCAGCAGTAGGTACCGTAGTGGATGAGGCCTGGTGCTATGTTGGACGGTACCTCACCAGCAGTAGGTACCGTAGTTATGGGGCCCTGAGTGCTTTATGTTGGACGGTACCTCACCAGCAGTAGGTGCCGTAGTTACTGAGGCCTGAGTGCTATGTTGGACGGTACCTCACCAGCAGTAGGTACCGTAGTTACTGAGGCCTGAGTGCGATGTTGGACGGTACCTCACCAGCAGTAGGTACCGTAGTTACTGAGGCCTGAGTGCGATGTTGGACGGTACCTCACCAGCAGTAGGTACCGTAGTTACTGAGACCTGAGTGCTATGTTGGACGGTACCTCACCAGCAGTAGGTACCGTAGTTACTGAGACCTGAGTGCTATGTTGGACGGTACCTCACCAGCTCAGGCTGACACATCCCTTAAACTGCTGGAAACATCACGTCTGGTGGAATGTACTGAGAAACTCTTGTTTCCACTACCTGACTGTTATAAACAATAGTCTACCATTCTCACCTCCGTGATGAGTCTTTCCTCTGTTGTTTAGACATTTCTCGCTCTACCAGATTGAGCTAGTCAGTTACAACCCCGACCCCAGCTCCCTCCCTCTCTCTCTCTCTCTCTCTCTCTCTCTCTCTCTCTCTCTCTCTCTCTCTCTCTCTCTCTCTCTCTCTCTCTCTCTCTCTCTCTTCTCTCTCTCTCTCTTTTAGCCTCTTCCACCGCCTGTTGCCTCAACTCCTTTACCTCAGCTTCACCAGCTACCCCCTTACCTCAGCTTCACCAGCAGTATCAGCCTCGTTAATGAGGCCCTGATCCACCGGGAGGACCTGGTCGTGGACCGGGCCGCGGGGGCGTTGATCCCCGGAATACCCTCCAGGTAGACTCCAGGTACCCCTTTACCCCAGTTTCACCAGCTATTCCTCTTACCTCAGCTTCACCAGCTTCCCCCCTTACCTCAACTTCACCAGCTACCCACCCCCTTACCTCAGCTTCACTAGCTACCCCCTTAGCTTCACCCCCGACCCACTTCTCACTGTCCCCCAGAGTGACCTTTCACGATATCCTCATTGCGTTACCGAAGTCTCTCAGCTCAGGCTGACACACTTCAAACACAACCAATGTGGCTCATCCTGCCAGATGGCATACGACAGGGGTAACATAGCTCACTTTTGCTCCCACTCTCTCACTATCATGGGATAGTGTAACAGCACACTGCTGATGTATGCGGTTCACACCTCCCTTCCCCGCATGCACTAACCTCTCCCCCCACACACACCCCACGGGACCCCCACCGGGACACACACACACACGCACCCACCCACCGCACACACACACACACGCACCCACCCACCGCACACACAACACAACACACACACACACCCACCCACCGCACACACACACACACACACACACGCACCCACCCACCGCCCACACACCCCACTCACCCCTCACCTCAGGTAGTCTAGGGGTTTTCTTTTGTTTATTTTTTTTGCTCTCAGCCATCTTACAATAATAGTGTATACAATACTAAGAAGGTGAGGCAAGAAGAGACATGTAGTCAGCCAGTGACTTCATTAAATCAGTACAGAGATATACGATGACAGAATATAAAGTAATCGGTCCCTCAGCCATGCAGAACTATACACAGAAGATTAGGTAATCAGTCCCTCAGCCATGCAAAACTAAACACATTAGACAGTACAAGATAAGGTAATCGGTCCCATAGCCTAGGTGCCGGTGTTTAGCACATTAGTGTTGATGACTGTGATTCATCAAGGCAGGTACTGAACACCGGCTCTAGGATGAGGGACTGATTACCTTACCTTGTTCTGTCGTCGTATATTACCTCTGTATTAAATGAGAGTCACTGGTTGGCGAAACTTCTTCCAGTAATGATACTCAGGTATTGTATATGTATCTCTTACCTCAGGTGTTTTTGTCTCCTCAGGTGTTTTTGTCTCCTCAGGTGTTTTTGTCCCCTCAAGTGTTTTTGTCTCCTCAGGTGTTTTTGTCTCCTCAGGTGTTTTTGTCTCCTCAGGTGTTTTTGTCCCCTCAAGTGTTTTTGTCTCCTCAGGTGTTTTTGTCTCCTCAGGTGTTTTTGTCTCCTCAGGTGTTTTTTTTCCTCAAGTGTTTTTGTCTCCTCAGGTGTTTTTGTCTCCTCAAGTGTTTTTTTCCTCAGGTGTTTTTGTAATCAGGTGTTTTGTCTCCTCAGGTGTTTTTGTCTCCTCAGGTGTTTTTGTCTCCTCACGTGTTTTTGTCTCCTCAGGTGTTTTTGTCTAATCAGGTGCTTTTGTCTCCTCAGGTGTTTTTGTCTCCTCAGGTGTTTTTGTCTCCTCATGTGTTTTTGTCTCCTCAGGTTTTTTTTTCTAATCAGGTGTTTTTGTCTCCTCAGGTGTTTTTGTTCTCTCTGTGTTTTTGTCTCCCCAGGTGTTTTTGTTCCTCAGGTGTTTTTGTCTCCTCATGTGTTTTTGTCTCCTCAGGTGTTTTTGTCTCCTCATGTGTTTTTGTCTCCTCAGGTGTTTTTGTCTCCTCATGTGTTTTGTCTCCTCAGGTGTTTTTGTTCTCAGGTGTTTTTGTCTTCCTCATGTGTTTTTGTTCCTCAGGTTTTTTGTCTCCTCATGTGTTTTTGTCTCCTCAGGTGTTTTTGTCTCCTCAGGTGTTTTTGTCCCCTCAGGTGTTTTTGTCTCCTCAGGTGTTTTTGTCTCCTCAGGTGTTTTTGTCTCCTCAGGTGTTTTTTTTCTCATGTGTTTTTGTCTCCTCAGGTGTTTTTTTTCTCCTCATGTGTTTTTGTCTCCTCAGGTGTTTTTGTCTCCTCATGTGTTTTTGTCTCCTCAGGTGTTTTTGTCTCCTCAGGTGTTTTTGTCTCCTCATGTGTTTTTGTCTCCTCAGGTGTTTTTTTTCTCCTCATGTGTTTTTGTCTCCTCAGTTGTTTTTGTCTTTCCCCATGTGTTTTTGTCTCCTCAGGTGTTTTTGTCTCCTCAGGTGTTTTTGTTCTCCCATTTTGTTTTTGTCTCCTCAGGTGTTTTTGTCTCCTCATGTGTTTTTGTTCCTCAGGTGTTTTTTTTCTCCTCAGGTGTTTTTGTCCCCTCAGGTGTTTTTGTCTCCTCAGGTTTTTTTTGTCTAATCAGGTGTTTTTGCTCCTCAGGTGTTTTTGTCTCCTCAGGTTTTTTGTCTCCTCGTGTGTTTTTGTCTCCTCAGGTGTTTTTGTCTCCTCAGGTGTTTTTGTCCCCTCAGGTGTTTTTGTCTCCTCAGGTGTTTTTGTCTCCTCAGGTGTTTTTGTCTCCCCATGTGTTTTTGTCTCTCAGGTGTTTTTGTCTCCTCAGGTGTTTTTGACCCCTCAGGTGTTTTTGTCTCCTTAGGTGTTTTGATAATCTTGAATTAATCTTATGAATGCTTAAAGTTGTTTTGTTGTTGTTGTTAGTGGTATTGTTGCTGCTGTTGTTGGTGGTGCTGTTACTTCTGCTGTTGTTGGTGCTGCTGCTGTTACTTCTGCTGCTGTTGTTGGTGCTGCTGTTACTTCTGCTGTTGTTGTTGGTGCTGCTGTTACTTCTGCTGTTGTTGTTGGTGCTGCTGTTACTTCTGCTGTTGTTGTTGGTGCTGCTGTTGTTGTTGCTGCTGTTGTTGGTGCTGCTGTTGTTGGTGCTGCTGTTACTTCTGCTGCTGTTGTTGGTGTGCTGTTGTTACTTCTGCTGCTGTTGGGTTGGGGGCTGCTGTTGTTGGTGCTGCTGTTGTTGGTGCTGCTGTTACTTCTGCTGCTGTTGTTGGTGCTGCTGTTGTTGGTGCTGCTGTTGTTGGTGCTGCTGTTACTTCTGCTGCTGTTGTTGGTGCTGCTGTTGTTACTTCTGCTGCTGTTGTTGGTGCTGCTGTTGTTGGGTGCTGCTGTTACTTCTGCTGCTGTTGTTGGTGCTGCTGCTGTTACTTCTGCTGCTGTTGTTGGTGCTGCTGTTGTTGGTGCTGCTGTTGTTGGTGCTGCTGTTGTTGGTGCTGCTGTTACTTCTGCTGCTGTTGTTGGTGCTGCTGCTGTTACTTCTGCTGCTGCTGTTTGGTGCTGCTGTTGTTACTTCTGCTGCTGTTACTTCTGCTGCTGTTGTTGGTGCTGCTGCTGTTACTTCTGCTGCTGTTGTTAGTGCTGCTGCTGTTACTTCTGCTGCTGTTGCTGGTGCTGCTGTTGTTACTTCTGCTGCTGTTGTTGGTGCTGTTGTTGTTACTTCTGCTGCTGTTGTTGGTGCTGCTGTTACTTCTCTTGCTGTTGTTGGTGCTGCTGTTACTTCTGGTACTGTTGTTGGTGCTGCTGTTGTTGGTGCTGCTATTGTTGGTGCTGCTGTTACTTCTGCTGCTGTTACTTCTGCTGCTGTTGTTACTTCTGCTGCTGTTGTTGGTGCTGCTGTTACTTCTGCTGCTGTTACTTCTGCTGCTGTTGTTCGTGCTGCTGCTGTTGTTGGTGCTGCTGCTGTTGTTGGTGCTGCTGTTACTTCTGCTGCTGTTGTTGGTGCTGCTGCTGTTACTTCTGCTGCTGTTGTTTGGTGCTGCTGTTACTTCTGCTGCTGTTGTTGGTGCTGCTGTTACTTCTGCTGCTGTTGTTGGTGCTGCTGTTACTTCTGATGTTACTTCTGCTGCTGTTGTTGGTGCTGCTGTTACTTCTGCTGCTGTTACTTCTGCTGCTGTTACTTCTGCTGCTGCTGTTACTTCTGCTGCTGTTGTTGGTGCTGCTGTTACTTCTGCTGCTGTTGTTGGTGCTGCTGTTACTTCTGCTGCTGTTGTTGGTGCTGCTGTTACTTCTGTTGCTGGAAATAAATGGTATAAAATACCGACACAATGGAAATATAAACACAAACGCAGTATAATGTGATCCTATGTATAATGTGATCTCTATAACATAGCTGAACCACTCGCCAAGAAACTTCTTCATCGCTATCCCACATAAGAACATAGAACACTGCAGAAGGTCTACTCACAACTTGTCCAATACCCCTGCCAAGCTACCCAAGACTCTATAACCCCATCCGGTAGATCATCAGATGCAGCATTCTCCACCTGACCTCAACATTCTGAACATGACTATAAATACTCTCGTACCTTCCAACCCAGGTAGATCCGTGTGTGACTTGAAAAAGCCCACTGTGTGGGTGAAACGTTGTCAATAAAGGATCACATTATACTGCATTTGTGTTTATATTTCCACTTCTGTTGCTGTTACTTCTGCTGCTGTTGTTGGTGCTGCTGCTGTTGTTGGTGCTGCTGTTACTTCTGCTGCTGTTGTTGGTGCTGCTGTTACTTCTGCTGCTGTTGTTGGTGCTGCTGCTGTTACTTCTGCTGCTGTTGTTGGTGCTGCTGCTGTTACTTCTGCTGCTGTTGTTGGTGTTGCTGCTGTTACTTCTGCTGCTGTTGTTGGTGTTACTGCTGTTACTTCTGCTGCTGTTGTTGGTGTTGCTGTTACTTCTGCTGCTGTTGTTGGTGTTGCTGTTACTTCTGCTGCTGTTACTTCTGCTGCTGTTGTTGGTGCTGCTGTTACTTCTGCTGCTGTTGTTGGTGCTGCTGCTGTTACTTCTGCTGCTGTTGTTGGTGCTGCTGTTACTTCTGCTGCTGTTGTTGGTGCTGCTGCTGTTACTTCTGCTGCTGTTGTTGATGCTGCTGTTACTTCTGTGCTTTTTGTTGGTGCTGTGTTACTTCGCTGCTGTTGTTGGTGCTGCTGTTACTTCTGCTGCTGTTGTTGGTGCTGCTGCTGTTACTAGTGCTGCTGTTCTTGTAACAGCAATAACAGCACTGGCTGTTTCATGAAACTATAAATGTGTTAATAATTATGTAATGTTCCGTAGATCAAGAGCCAGCCGTGGTGCCCACGGCTGGCTCTTGATCTAGGGAACTGGAATTGCATCCCTCCCTTTCCTTCAGTCAAGTCTCATCACTCCCCAGGCAGGCCATGATCCCATGTCGATTTAGCGCTTACTCGTAAATAATTATTATAATCTGTATATTTTGACCACTTGTCTCTATCAGTACCATCATTGTGTTATTTCAGGTAAGTTGTGTGAGACGTGGTTGCTGTCTTCAAGAAGGTACTGGAAAAGTTCCTCCAGTCAGCTCCTGGATGTGGTTCGTACGTTGGAGTGCATGTAGCCAGCGGTTCACAGCCTTGGTTGATCAGGCCTCGATTCACCAGGAGGCCTGGTCTGAGACCGGGCCGCGGGGGCTTTGATCAGCGAAAACAGCATTCTGGTTATAGCCTGGGTCTCCAGTTGACTCTCGGCACGGTAAGTACACCTTTTTCGACTCCCTATATTGTGTCGTCTGTGTGTGTGCCATGCTAAGACTGAAGTCTGAGCAAGTTTTTTATATATATATATATATATATATATATATATATATATATATATATATATATATATATATATATATATATATATATATATATCTTAAATCTTCTGTGCCATATTATGTAATATATATATATATATATATATATTATATATATATATATATATATATATATATATATTATAATATATAATATATACATACATATACTATTGATTGTTTCTCAGATGTGTCTGAAATGTGGAATGTAATGAGGAAAGGCGTTGAGGTTTTTCGCAGCGCCGTTTTTTTTTTTTGTTGTTTTTACGGTGGATCGTCTCCCGGATACCAGAAATGGTTGGGCGTGTCTGGCTGGTCCTGCCCTCCAGCCTTAATGTCTTCGTGGAAGACGCCGTTGTTTGCGGAGGTTGTCTGTCTAGGGTGGGTCAGAGGGGCAGTGGGTCGTCACAGCAACAGTGAGGACGTCAGTAACCCTCTGTGGCTCACTGATACAACCTTGGCACTCTTGAGAGGCGTCGGGAGGGTCCTGGGTATGGCGGAGGCGATCGGGGGGGGGGGAAACAGGTGATAATAATGGAAGTTCAGAAACAGGAAAACAAAATAAAAATTAAAAAGAAAATGGTCAACAAAACTAGAAAGAATTGTGAAGAAAACGAAACCAGAAGCAAAAACCTTATGACAGGAAATAAGACCAAAGGAAATGTAAATACGCACGAGAGTTCCATAGACAGCACCAGGTGTGTGTGTTCCGTAGACAGCACCAGGAGTGTGTGTGTGTGTTCCGTAGACAGCACCAGGTGTGTGTGTGTGTTCCGTAGACAGCACCAGGTGTGTGTGTGTGTGTTCCGTAGACAGCACCAGAGTGTGTGTTGTTCCGTAGACAGCACCAGGTGTGTGTGTGTGTTCCGTAGACAGCACCAGGTGTGTGTGTGTGTTCCGTAGACAGCACCAGGTGTGTGTGTGTGTTCCGTAGACAGCACCAGGAGTGTGTGTGTTCCGTAGACAGCCCCAGGTGTGTGTGTGTGTTCCGTAGACAGCACCAGGAGTGTGTGTGTGTTCCGTAGACAGCACCAGGTGCGTGTGTGTGTTCCGTAGACAGCACCAGGTGTGTGTGTGTGTGTTCCGTAGACAGCACCAGGTGTGTGTGTGTGTTCCGTAGACAGCACCAGGTGTGTGTGTGTGTTCCGTAGACAGCACCAGTGTGTGTGTGTGTGTTCCGTAGACAGCACCAGGAGTGTGTGTGCTCCGTAGACAGCACCAGGTGTGTGTGTGTTCCGTAGACAGCACCAGGTGTGTGTGTGTTCCGTAGACAGCACCAGGTGTGTGTGTGTTCCGTAGACAGCACCAGGAGTGTGTGTGCTCCGTAGACAGCACCAGGTGTGTATGTGTTCCGTAGACAGCACCAGGTGTGTGTGTGTTCCGTAGACAGCACCAAGTGTGTGTGTGTTCCGTAGACAACACCAGGTGTGTGTGTGTGTGTTCCGTAGACTGTACCAGGTGTGTGTGTGTGTTCCGTAGACAGCACCAGGTGTGTGTGTGTTCCGTAGACAGCACCAAGTGTGTGTGTGTTCCGTAGACAGCACCAGGTGTGTGTGTGTGTTCCGTAGACTGTACCAGGTGTGTGTGTGTGTTCCGTAGACTGTACCAGGTGTGTGTGTGTGTTCCGTAGACAGCACCAGGTGTGTGTGTGTGTTCCGTAGACAGCACCAGGTGTGTGTGTGTGTTCCGTAGACAGCACCAGGTGTGTGTGTGTGTTCCGTAGACAGCACCAGATGTGTGTGTGTGTTCCGTAGACAGCACCAGGTGTGTGTGTGTGTGTTCCATAGACAGCACCAGATGTGTGAGTGTGTTGCGTAGACAGCACCAGGTGTGTGTGTGTGTGTGTGTTCCGTAGACAGCACCAGGTGTGTGTGTGTTCCATAGACAGCACCAGATGTGAGTGTGTGTTCCGTAGACAGCACCAGATGTGAGTGTGTGTTCCATAGACAGCACCACATGTGTGTGTGTGTGTTCCGTAGACAGCATCAGGTGTGTATGTGTGTTCCGTAGACAGCACCAGGTGTGTGTGTGTGTGTTCCGTAGACAGCACCAGGTTGTGTGTGTTCCATAGACAGCACCAGGTGTGTGTGTGTTCCATAGACAGCACCAGGTGTGTGTGTGTTCTATAGACAGCAGTAGGTGTGTGTGTGTGTTCCATAGACAGCACCAGGTGTGTGTGTGTTCCGTAGACAGCACCAGGTGTGCGTGTGTTCCATAGACAGCACCAGGTGTGTGTGTGTGTTCCGTAGACAGCACCAGGAGTGTGTGTGTGTTCCATACACAGCACGAGGTGTGTGTGTGTTCCGTAGACAGCGCCAGGTGTGCGTGTGTTCCATAGACAGCACCAGGTGTGTGTGTGTCTTCCGTAGACAGCACCAGGTGTGTGTGTGTGTTCCGTAGACAGCACCAGGTGTGTGTGTGCTCCATAGACAGCACCAGGTGTGTGTGTGTTCCGTAGACAGCACCAGGTGTGTGTGTGTGTGTGTGGGTGTGTGTGTGTTCCGTAGACAGCACCAGGTGTGTGTGTGTTCCGTAGACAGCACCAGATGTGTGTGTGCTCCATAGACAGCACCAGGAGTGTGTGTGTGTGTGTGTTCCATAGACAGCACCAGGTGTGTGTGTGTTCCATAGACAGCACCAGGTGTGTGTGTTCCACAGACAGCACCAGGTGTGTGTTCCGTAGACAGCACCAGGTGTGTGTTCCGTAGACAGCACCAGGTGTGTGTGTGTTCCATAGACAGCACCAGGCGTGTGTGTGTGTTCCGTAGACAGCACCAGGAGTGTGTGTGTGTTCCATAGACAGCAGTAGGTGTGTGTATGTTCCATAGACAGCACCAGGTGTGTGTTCCGTAGACAGCACCAGGTGTGCGTGTGTTCCATAGACAGCACCAGGTGTGTGTTCCATAGGCAGCACCAGGTGTGTGTGTGTTCCGTAGACAGCACCAGGAGTGTGTGTGTGTGTGTTCCATAGACAGCACCAGGTGTGTGTGTGTTCCGTAGACAGCGCCAGGTGTGCGTGTGTTCCATAGACAGCACCAGGTGTGTGTGTGTGTTCCGTAGACAGCACCAGGTGTGTGTGTGTGTGCTCCATAGACAGAACCAGGTGTGTGTGTGTTCCGTAGACAGCACCAGGTGTGTGTGTGTGTGTGTTCCGTAGACAGTACCAGGTGTGTGTGTGTTCCGTAGACAGCACCAGATGTGTGTGTGCTCCATAGACAGCACCAGGAGTGTGTGTGTGTGTGTTCCATAGACAGCACCAGGTGTGTGTGTTCCATAGACAGCACCAGGTGTGTGTGTGTTCCACAGACAGCACCAGGTGTGTGTTCCGTAGACAGCACCAGGTGTGTGTTCCGTAGACAGCACCAGGTGTGTGTGTGTTCCATAGACAGCACCAGGCGTGTGTGTGTGTTCCGTAGACAGCACCAGGAGTGTGTGTGTGTTCCATAGACAGCACCAGGTGTGTGTGTGTTCCGTAGACAGCACCAGGTGTGTGTGTGTTCCATAGACAGCACCAGGTGTGTGTGTTCCGTAGACAGCACCAGGTGTATGTGTGTTCCATAGACAGCACCATGTGTGTGTGTGTTCCGTAGACAGCACCAGGTGTGTGTGTTCCGTAGACAGCACCAGGTGTGTGTGTGTGTGTTCCATAGACAGCACCAGGTGTGTGTGTGTTCCATAGGCAGCACCAGGTGTGTGTGTGTGTTCCGTAGACAGCACCAGGAGTGTGTGTGTGGGTTCCATAGACAGCCCCAGGTGTGTGTGTGTTCCGTAGACAGCGCCAGGTGTGCGTGTGTTCCATAGACAGCACCAGGTCTGTGTGTGTGTTCCGTAGACAGCACCAGGTGTGTGTGTGTGTTCCGTAGACAGCACCAGGTGTGTGTGTGTTCCGTAGACAGCACCAGGTGTGTGTTCCGTAGACAGTACGAGGTGTGTGTGTGTGTGTGTGTGTGTGTGTGTGTGTGTGTGTGTGTGTGTGTGTGTGTGTGTGTGTGTGTGTGTGTGTGTGTGTGTGTTCCGTAGACAGCACGAGGTGTGTGTGTGTTCCGTAGACAGCACCAGATATGTGTGTGCTCCATAGACAGCACCAGGAGTGTGTGTGTGTGTGTGTTCCATAGACAGCACCAGGTGTGTGTGTGTTCCATAGACAGCACCAGGTGTGTGTGTGTGTTCCATAGACAGCACCAGGTGTCTGTGTGTTCCATAAACAGCACCAGGTGTGTGTGTGTGTTCCGCAGACAGCACCAGGTGTGTGTGTGTTCCGTAGACAGCACCAGGTGTGTGTGTGTTCCATAGACAGCACCAGGTGTGTGTGTTCCATAGACAGCACCAGGTGCGTGTGTGTTCCATAGACAGCACCAGGTGTGTGTGTTCCATAGACAGCACCAGGTGTGTGTTCCGTAGACAGCACCAGGTGTGTGTGTTCCATAGACAGCACCAGGTGTGTGTTCCGTAGACAGCACCAGGTGTGTGTTCCATAGACAGCACCAGGTGTGTGTGTTCCATAGACAGCACCAGGTGTGTGTGTTCCATAGATAGCACAAGGTGTGTGTGTGTTTCGTAGACAGCACCAGGTGTGTGTGTGTTCCATAGACAGCACCAGGTGTGTGTGTGTATTTCATAGACAGCACCAGGTGTGTGTGTGTGTTCCATAGACAGCACCAGGTGTGTGTGTGTGTGTTCCATAGACAGCACCATGTGTGTGTGTTCCATAGACAGCACCATGTGTATGTGTGTTCCATAGACAGCACCAGGTGTGTGTGTTCCGTAGACAGCATCAGGTGTGTGTGTGTTCCGTTGACAGCACCATGTGTGTGTGTGTTCCATAGACAGCACCAGGTGTGTGTGTTCCGTAGACAGCACCAGGTGTGTGTGTGTTCCGTAGACAACACCAGGTGTGTGTGTGTTCCGTAGACAGCACCAGGTGTGTGTGTGTGTGTTCCGTAGACAGCACCAGATGTGTGTGTGTTCCGTAGACAGCACCAGATGTGTGTGTGTTCCGTAGACAGCACCATGTGTGTGTGTGTTCCATAGACAGCACCAAGTGTGTGTGTTCCGTAGACATTTCCAGGTGTGCGTGCGTTCCGTAGACAGCACCAGGTGTGTGTGTGTTCCGTAGACAGCACCAGGTGTGTGTGTGTTCCATAGACAGCACCAGATGTGTGTATGTGTTCCGTAGACAGCACCAGGTGTGTGTTCCGTAGACAGCACCAGGTGTGTGTGTGTTCCGTAGACAGCACCAGGTGTGTGTGTGTTCCGTAGACAGCACCAGGTGTGTGTGTGTGTGTGTTCCGTAGACAGCACCAGATGTGTGTGTGTGTTCCGTAGACAGCACCAGGTGTGTGTGTGTTCCGTAGACAGCACCAGGTGTGTGTGTGTTCCGTAGACAGCACCAGGTGTGTGTGTGTTCCGTAGACAGCACCAGGTGTGTGTGTGTTCCGTAGACAGCACCAGGTGTGTGTGTGTTCCGTAGACAGCACCAGGTGTGTGTGTGTTCCGTAGACAGCACCAGGTGTGGTGTGTGTGTGTTCCGTAGACAGCACCAGATGTGTGTGTGTGTTCCGTAGACAGCACCAGGTGTGTGTGTGTTCCGTAGACAGCACCAGGTGTGTGTGTGTGTGTGTTCCGTAGACAGCACCAGATGTGTGTGTGTGTTCCGTAGACAGCACCAGGTGTGTGTGTGTTCCGTAGACAGCACCAGGTGTGAGTGTTCAGCAGATACACTAACACAGTGTGTCCTGGGCAGGTATTAGCTCCCATTTAAGCCTCAATTCCCCCGTCCGCTCCCCTCCCCTCTCAAGCAGACAGACAGACGGACGGATTCAGTGTTTCCCCTGGCTGGTGGCCGTCCCCTTCCCCCTACCCCTCCCCCTCCCCCCCCCCTCCCCCTCCCCCTCCCCCTCCCCCTCCCCTCCCCCCTCCCCCTCCCCCTCCCCCTCCCCCTCCACCTCCCCTCTCCACCTCCACCTCCACCTCCACCTCCCCCTCCCCCTCCCCCTCCCTCCCTCCCTCCACCAAAACAACCTCAGGCGGATGTGAACCAAACCTGCTTTTGTTAATGACATGTGCTTACAGCGTGCTGTTGGTTCACTCCGCCCACCCGTCCACCCACCCGTCCACCCACCCATTAACAACACTCACCCGCCTGCTTGTGTATGTCACTACAACCCTGGTCATCATGTCAGGTTATTGTGGCGTCAAGGGACGTTAACACTCACAGCTGTCTCTCTGTCTGTTAGTTAGTTACCATTTTGTCCAAGGCACTTGTGGACTGTGTCTGTCTCCCTGACTGTGTCTGTCTCCTGTGTCTCTCTCCCTGTCTGTGTCTGTCTCCCTGACTGTGTCTTTCTCCCTGTCTGTGTCTCCTTGACTGTGTCTGTCTCCTGTCTGTGTCTGTCTCCCTGACTGTGTCTGTCTCCCTGTCTGTCTGTCTCCTTGACTGTGTCTGTCTCCCTGACTGTGTCTGTCTCCCTGACTGTCTCTGTCTCCCTGTCTGTGTCTGTCTCCCCGATTGTGTCTGTCTCCTGTCTGTGTCTGTATCCCTGGCTGTGTCTGTCTCCTGTGTCTGTCTCCCTGTGTCTGTCTCTCTGTCTGTGTATGTCTCCCTGTGTCTCCTGTCTGTATCTGTCTCCCTGTGTCTGTCTCCCTTACTGTGTTTCCTGTCTGTGTCTGTCTCCCTGACTGTGTCTGTCTCCTGTCTGTGTCTGTATACTTGACTGTGTCTGTCTCCTGTGTCTCTCTCCCTGTGCCTGTCTCCCTGTTTGTATATGTCTCCCTGACTGTGTCTCCTGTCTGTATCTGTCTCCCTGTGTCTGTCTCCCTTACTGTGTCTGTCTCCTGTCTGTGTCTGTCTCCCTGACTGTGTCTGTCTTCCTGTGTCTGTCTCCCTGTGCCTGTTTCCCTGTCTCTGTCTCCCTGACTGTGTCTGTCTCCATGTGTCTGTCTCCCTGTCTCTGTCTCCCTGACTGTCTCCCTGTCTGTGTCTGTCTGACTTATCTGATGCCCAGTACGAGAACATTGTTACACTTCGTTCATTTTTGCACGCTCCAGTCTTTTCAAAAACTTTTATATTCGTTATTCACGTTTAAATTAAGTTAGACCTATTTAAATTAACATATATTAACCTCTGTTTACGTATAATTAACCTACAATAACGAAACAAAAAATAACAATACACTTGCCTTACGTCTGGCAGCGCAGGACTTTTACAAGTTGTGAATCACACGTTGTATTCTGAACGCTGGAGAAGTTGAACTGTGTGCTGATGACTTACAAAATTTATTTATGCAGTATAAAAATGTAGACTTTTGTGCAATAAAATCTGTTAAACACAGAGAAAACTACTAATGTTCGTCAGCACTTCTGAATTAAGTCCAGTTAACCAGCCAAGCTTCGTCAGCACTTCTGAATTAAGTCCAGTTAACCAGCCAAGCTTCGTCAGCACTTCTGAATTAAGTCCAGTTAACCAACCAAGCTTCGTCAGCACTTCTGAATTAAGTCCAGTTAACCAGCCAAGCTTCGTCACACTTCTGAATTAAGTCCAGTTAACCAACCAAGCTTCGTCAGCACTTCTGAATTAAGTCCAGTTAACCAGCCAAGCTTCGTCAGCACTTCTGAATTAAGTCCAGTTAACCAACCAAGCTTCGTCAGCACTTCTGAATTAAGTCCAGTTAACCAACCAAGCTTCGTCAGCACTTCTGAATTAAGTCCAGTTAACCAGCCAAGCTTCGTCAGCACTTCTGAATTAAGTCCAGTTAACCAGCCAAGCTTCGTCAGCACTTCTGAATTAAGTCCAGTTAACCAGCCAAGTTTCGTCAGCACTTCTGAATTAAGTCCAGTTAACCAGCCAAGCTTCTGGTATTTAATGGCACCTTACCTGAGACCTTCAGTACCAGCATAAGAACTTAAGTTGTACGTAAGTGGTATACAATACCCTGGGTATGAAGAATTGAACACGTGTATAAATATACTCAGATGTTGCACTTGTTTCTTAATTCTTCGCAAGAACGTAAGACAGGTGCAACACTGCAACAGGTATATTGGCCCATACTTGGCAGGTCTTTTTCACACCCAAACCCACTAATAAAAATATTTACCAGGTCATGTTCAGTGTTACCTAAGAATTATACTTTGATAACCGTCTTTAACTCATGTGAAAAACCCTCTTAAATCCAACTCATCTTACTTATGTATCTATTTCATGTTTACTAATATTTAAACACGTCTAACATGTCAAGTATTTAGGCTGTAATGTGGTTGGTGACTGTGTAGTCGCAACCAGTGGGTCGGTTGGTGGCACACTCAGCTCACACATTGAGGGCTATGGTTCGATACCCAGTACTGGTGGAAACATTAAGATGTGTTTCTTTTAAACACCTATTGTTTTTGTTCACCTAGCAGTAAGTAGGTACCTGAGTGTTAGCCGATTGGTGTGGGTCGCATCCTGGGGAGAAAATTAACTTACGTTGCCCACTGAAGTCTAGAGTTCGAATCTCCGGTACGGCTGGAAAACATTAGGGACGTGTATCCATAAGACACCTGCTGTCCCTGTTCACCCATCAGTATAAAATGGGTACCTGGGTATTAGTCGACTGGTGTGGGTCGCATCCTGGGACAAAACTGACCTAATGTGTCCGAAATGCTCAGCATAACAAGTGGCTTTCTATATAGTAGTATGTCATTGATGTCAGCTATGGTCTGTATAAGTTGTATCATGTACTGGTAGAAATAAAGATTATTATTATTATTATTATTATTATTATTATTATTATTATTATTATTATTATCAGTAGTATTATAGTCTGCTGTCTCTTAGTAAAACAAGATTCAAGACACTTGGGCAGGTTCAGAATCAGGCTATGACAGTGATTTTGAGTTGGCATCGAACTGCCAAAATCTGTAGTTGAAGATGCCAGCTGAGCGTAGTGCCCATGTTTGACAGAGTTAAGTGTTACTTTATGGTAAAGATCACCGTAGCTGATGACCGTCAACTCCAAGACTGAGGGATTGATTACCTCGTCTTTCCTGTATAGTTCTACTGTCTTCCAGTTATGTCCTGGAATTTGTATTGATAAAGCCACTGGATGGCGAAACGTCTACAATAAAGATACCTAATACAGATAATGAAGATAAAGACAATAAAGATTACCAATACGGGAGTATTGGTTATTCAGACTAAATCTGAATGTTAAACACACCGCGGGTTCTATCCCCGCCCGTGGTATGCTTTGTTTGCGCTCGTGTTATTACGATTTTGTGAGTCATCCGAACGTTACTGGTCTTCGTCAGTCATCCGAACGTTACTGGTCTTCGTCAGTCATTCGAACGTTACTGGTCTTCGTCAGTCATCCGAACGTTACTGGTCTTCGTCAGTCATTCGAACGTTAATGGTCTTCATCAGTCATCCGAGCGTTACTGGTCTTCGTCAGTCATCCGAACGTTACTGGTCTTCGTTAGTCATCCGAACGTTACTGGTCTTCGTCAGTCATCCGAACGTTATTGGTCTTCGTCAGTCATCCGAACGTTACTGGTCTTCGTGAGTCATCCGAGCGTTACTGGTCTTCGTCAGTCATCCGAACGTTACTGGTCTTCGTTAGTCATCCGAACGTTACTGGTCTTCGTCAGTCATCCGAACGTTATTGGTCTTCGTCAGTCATCCGAACGTTACTGGTCTTCGTGAGTCATCCGAACGTTACTGTTCTTCGTCAGTCATCCGAACGTTACTGGTCTTCGTGAGTCATCCGAACGTTACTGGTCTTAGTGAGTCATTCGAACGTTACTGGTCTTCGTCAGTCATCCGAACGTTACTGGTCTTAGTGAGTCATCCGAACGTTACTGGTCTTCGTCAGTCATCCGAACGTTACTGGTCTTCGTCAGCCATCCGAACGTTATTGGTCTTCGTCAGTCATCCGAACGTTACTGGTCTTCGTCAGTCATCCGAACGTTACTGGTCTTCGTCAGTCATCCGAACGTTACTGGTCTTCGTCAGTCATCCGAACGTTA
>NC_069404.1:51568931-51583931 GCF_026875155.1 Cherax quadricarinatus
GGATTTTAGTTAAGCTTTTGTGTATACAGTGTCACTTAGGCCTCCAGGATCATGACAAAGTTCGTGAATTTGCTGAACAATCAATAAATAAACATAATGTTGAGTATATCTTTGTTTTTTTCTAAAAGAAGATTATGGAGCGTTGTAAGAAAGAAACTAGCAAACAAACTTGAAGAAAGTATAACAGTACAGCTAGGAACTAGCAAACAAACTTGAAGAAAGTATAACAGTACAGCTAGGAACTAGCAAACAAACCTGAAGAAAGTATAACAGTACAGCTAGGAACTAGCAAACAAACCTGAAGAAAGTATAACAGTACAGCTAGGAACTAGCAAACAAACTTGAAGAAAGTATAACAGTACAGCTAGGAACTAGCAAACTTGAAGAAAGTATAACAGTACAGCTAGGAACTAGCAAACAAACCTGAAGAAAGTATAACAGTACAGCTAGGAACTAGCAAACAAACTTGAAGTATAACAGTACAGCTTGGAACTAGCAAACAAACCTGAAGAAAGTATAACAGTACAGCTAGGAACTAGCAAACAAACTTGAAGAAAGTATAACAGTACAGCTAGGAACTAGCAAACAAACCTGAAGAAAGTATAACAGTACAGCTAGGAACTAGCAAACAAACTTGAAGAAAGTATAACAGTACAGCTAGGAACTAGCAAACTAACCTGAAGTATAACAGTACAGCTAGGAACTAGAAAACAAACCTGAAGAAAGTAAACAGTACAGCTGGGAACTAGGCAAACAAACGAAAAAAAGTAAACAGTACAGCTAGGAACTAGCAAAAAAAAACCCTTGAAGAAAGTAAAACAGTAAGCTGGAACTAGCAAACAACCTTAAGAAAGTAAAACAGTACAGCTAGGAACTAGCAAACAAACTTGAAGTTAAACAGTACAGCTAGGAATAGCAAAAAAACCCTTGAAGAAAGTAAACAGTACAGCTAGGAACTAGCAAAAAAACCTAAAGAAAGTAAACAGTACAGCTAGGAACTAGCAAACAAACCTTGAAGAAGAAAGTACAAAACAAAACCCGGGTACAGCCTAGGAACTAGCAAACAAACTTGAAGAAAGTAAACAGTACAGCTAGGAACTAGCAAACAAACCTGAAGAAAGTATAACAGTACAGTAGGAACTAGCAAAAAAACCCGGGAAAAGTATAAACAGTACAGCTAGGAACTAGCAAACAAACCTGAAGAAAGTATAACAGTACAGCTAGGAACTAGCAAACAAACCTGAAGGTATAACAGTACAGCTAGGAACAGCAAAAAAACCTTGAAGAAAGTAAACAGTACAGCTAGGAATAGCAAACAAACCTAAAAAAGTACAACAGTACAGCTAGGAACTAGCAAACAAACCTGAAGAAAGTACAACAGTACAGCTAGGAACTGGGAAACAAACCGAAGAAAGTACAAAAAGTACAGCTAGGAACTAGAAAAAAATTTAAGAAAGGGATAAACAGTACAGCTAGGAACTAGAAAAACAAACCTTAAAAGTACAACAGTACAGTAGGAACTAGCAAACAAACTTGAAGAATAAACAGTACAGCTGGGAAAACTAGCAAAAAAACCCTGAAGAAAGTAAAACAGTACAGCTGGAACTAGCAAACAACCTGAAGAAAGTATAACAGTACAGCTAAACTAGCAAACAAACCTGAAGAAAGTATAAAAAATCAGTAGGAACTAGCAAACAAACCTAAAGGGTAAACAGTACGCTAGGAACTAGCAAAAAAAACCCTGAAGAAAGTAAACAGTACAGCTAGGAACTAGCAAACAAACCTGAAGAAGTAAACAGTACAGTAGGAACAGCAAAAAAACCTGAAGAAAGTAAACAGTACAGCTAGGAACTAGCAAACAAACCTTGAAGAAGTAAACAGTACAGCTAGGAACTAGAAAACAAACCCTTGGAAAGTAAACAGTACGCTAGGAACAGCAAACAACTTGAAGAAAGTAAAACAGTACAGTAGGAACTAGCAAACAAACCTGAAGAAAGTACAACAGTACAGCTAGGAACTAGCAAAAAAACCCTTGAAAAAAAGTACAACAGTACAGCTGGGAACTAGCAAACAAACCCTTGAAGAAAGTAAAAACAGTACAGCTAGGAACTAGCAAACCTGAAGAAAGTAAACAGTACAGCTAGGAACTAGCAAACAAACTTGAAGTACAACAGTACAGCTAGGAACTAGCAAACAAACTTAAAGAAAGTATAACAGTACAGCTGGGAAAACTAGCAAACAAACCTAAAGAAATTTATAACGTACAGTAGGAACTAGCAAAAAAACCCTGAGAAGTATAACAGTACAGCTAGGAACTAGCAAACAAACTAAAAGAAAGTAAAAAATACAGCTAGGGAACTAGCAAACAAACCTGAAAAAGTAAACAGTATGCTAGGAATAGCAAACAAACCTTGAAGAAAGTAAACAGTACAGCTAGGAACTAGCAAAAAAACCCTTGAAAAAAGTACAACAGTACAGCTGGAACTAGCAAACAACGAGAAAGTAAACAGTACAGCTAGGAACTAGCAAACAAACTTGAAGTACAACAGTACAGCTAGGAAACTAGCAAACAAACTTGAAAAAAGTAAACAGTACAGCTAGGAACTAGCAAAAAAACCCTGAAGAAAGTATAACAGTACGCTAGGAACTAGCAAAAAAACCCTGAAGAAGTAAACAGTACAGCTGGGAAACTAGCAAAAAAACCCTAAAAGAAAGTATAAAAATACAGCTAGGAACTAGCAAAAAAACTTGAAAAAGTAAACAGTACGCTGGGAAACTAGCAACAAACCTTGAAGAAAGTACACAGTACAGCTAGGAACTAGCAAACAAACCCTGAAAAAAGTAAACAGTACAGCTAGGAACTAGCAAACCAAATTGAAGGGAAATACAACAGTAAAAAAAGCTGGAAACTAAACAACTTGAGATTACACAGCCCCCCACCCCCTTAGGGCACCTAGCAAAAACATGAAGGAAAACACCATTTTAAGTAAAAATTTTCAAAACAAACCTAAAGAAATAAACAATACAGGGCTAGAAACCCGAAGATTTAAAAAACCCAGACCGTGGAACTAAAACAAATTGAAAAATTATAACCCATTTAGTAGGGAATAGAAAAAATTTTAAAAAATTTTTAAAACTTACGTGGCTAGCAATATTATGGGTCATAATGTTTTTTTTAAGTGCAACATATTTAAAGGGGGGGTAAAACAAAAATTTTTACTCTTAACCTGATTTTTTTGCCAGTCCCTGTTTGATTTTGTGCCCAGTGATTAAATCATTTTTGTGATTGGACACGATCCTTTTTTTGGCCATTAATTCTAAGATTTGGTCCAGTCCCCCAACCTTTTTGGCAGGACCCTCATGAATTCTGATTTTGGGGCCACCTCTTTTTAATTTCTAAATTTTTGTTCCACATTTCGATCAATTCTGATGTCCTTTTCCCCAACCGGGCGGTTGAACCCCCGTTTTTGTGTCCAACTCGAACCTTTTCGTTCATTGGACGGTATTATTTTGGATTGTCCCTCTTATAACCAATTTTTTGTTTTGGGTAATAGTATTATTTTTGGTTTGTATTTTTTAAACCTGTTTTTGTTAGGACTTAAGATTGGGGGGATTTTAATTTTTTTTTAGTGACGTAATTTTTTTGTGATTGTGACGAACCTATTTTGTGAGACCTCTGTAATCCTGATTTTTGTGTCCATTGTGACCTCTGTAATCCTGATTTTTGTGTCCATTGTGACCTCTGTAATCCTGATTTTTGTGTCCATTGTGACCTCTGTAATCCTGATTTTTGTGCCATTGTGACCTCTGTAATCCTGATTTTTGTTTTCCATTTTTTTCATTTTTCTGTAATCCTGATTTTTGTGCCCATTGTGACCTCTGTAATCCTGATTTTTGGTCCATTGGGGACCTCTGTAATCCTGATTTTTGTGTCCATTGTGACCTCTGTAATCCTGATTTTTGTGTCCATTGTGACCTCTGTAATCCTGATTTTTGTGTCCATTGTGACCTCTGTAATCCTGATTTTTGTGTCCATTGTGACCTCTGTAATCCTGATTTTTGTGTCCATTGTGACCTCCGTAATCCTGATTTTTGTACCCATTGTGACCTCTGTAATCCTGATTTTTGTTTTCCTTTTGTACCTCTTTTAATCCGATTTTTGTGCCATTGTGCCTCTGTAATCCTGATTTTTGGGCCCATTGTGACCTCTGTAATCCTGATTTTTGTGTCCATTGTGACCTCTGTAACCCTGATTTTTGTGCCCATTGTGACCTCTGTAATCCTGATTTTGGGCCCATTGTGACCTCTGTAATCCTGATTTTTGTACCTATTGTAACCTCTGTAATCCTGATTTTTTTGCCCACTGTGACCTCTGTAACCCGGTTTTTTGGGCCCATTGTGACCTCTGTAATCCTGATTTTTGTACCTATTGTAACCTCTGTAATCCTGATTTTTTGGCCCATTGTGACCTCTGTAATCCTGATTTTTGTACCCATTGTGACCTCTGTAATCTTGATTTTTGTGCACATTGTGACCTCTGTAATCCTGATTTTTGGGCCCATTGTGACCTCTATAATCCTGATTTTTGTGTCCATTGTGACCTCTGTAACCCTGATTTTTGTGCTCATTGTGACCTCTGTAATCCTGTTTTTTGTGCCCATTGCGACCTCTGTAATCCTGATTTTTGTGACCTCTGTAATCCTGAATTTTGTGCCCATTATGACCTCTGTAATCCTGATTTTGGGACCCATTGTGACCTGTAATCCTGATTTTTATGTCCATTGTGACCTCTGTAATCCTGATTTTTGTGTCCATTGTGACATCTGTAATTCTGATTTTTGTGCCCACTGTGACCTCTGTAATCCTGATTTTTGTGCCCACGGTGACCTCTGTAATCCTGATTTTTGTACCTATTGTGACCTCTGTAATCCTGATTTTTGTGTCCATTGTGACCTCTGTAATTCTGATTTTTGTGCCCACTGTGACCTCTGTAATCCTGATTTTTGTGCCCACTTTGACCTCTGTAATCCTGATTTTTGTACCTATTGTGACCTCTGTAATCCTGATTTTTGTACCTATTGTGACCTTGTAATCCTGTTTATGCCCATTGTGACCTCTGTATTCGATTTTTGTGCCCACTTGTGAACTCTGTAATCTGATTTTTGTGACCACTGTGACCTCTGTAATCCTGATTTTTGTACCTATTGTGACCTCTGTAATTCTGATTTTTGTGCCCACTGTGACCTCTGTAATTCTGATTTTTGTACCTATTGTGACCTCTGTAATCCTGATTTTTGTGCCCACTGTGACCTCTGTAATCCTGATTTTTGTACCTATTGTGACCTCTGTAATTCTGATTTTTGTACCTATTGTGACCTCTGTAATCCTGATTTTTGTACCTATTGTGACCTCTGTAATCCTGATTTTTGTACCTATTGTGACCTCTGTAATCCTGATTTTTGTACCTAATGTGACCTCTGTAATCCTGATTTCTGTACCTATTGTGACCTCTGTAATTCTGATTTTTGTACCTATTGTGACCTATGTAATCCTGATTTTTGTACCTATTGTGACCTCTGTAATCCTGATTTTTGTACCTAATGTGACCTCTGTAATCCTGATTTTTGTGCCTATTGTGACCTCTGTAATCCTGATTTTGGGACCCATTGTGACCTGTAATCCTGATTTTTATGTCCATTGTGACCTCTGTAATCCTGATTTTTGTGTCCATTGTGACATCTGTAATTCTGATTTTTGTGGCCACTGTGACCTCTGTAATCCTGATTTTTGTGCCCAATGTGACCTCTGTAATCCTGATTTTTATACCTATTGTGACCTCTGTAATCCTGATTTTTGTATAACAACTAATCGGATGAGCTGCGAACAATTGTATTTTGTAGTGCTGAAGCAGCCACAGTACCCCCCACCCCCCCACTACCACACCACCAACCACCCCCACCCCCACCCCCCACCCCACCCCCACCTCCCACCCCCCCACCCCCCACCCCCCACCCCCACCCCCACCCCCACCCCCACCCCCACTCCTACCCCCCACCTCCCACCCCCCCACCTCCCCCCACACCACTTTCAATTCTTAAAAACCCCCCCCCCCCCCAAAAAAAAAAAATCAGTGAAAGATTTCCTTACAGAGAAAGTATATGGAAGACCAAATTCATGTTAGGTCAAGAGAAAGACACTTCATTGACTGTTTTTTTTTTATATTGTCTTTGTGTCTGGCTATGGCAGGATTGATGGCCTGACTGGTTGCATCGAATGAAGGAAAACTGATGTCTGCGACTGCTTTATGGCTGGCCAGCGTAACTGATGACTGGCTGCCTGGTGATTGACTGTGATGGCCTGTGATGCTGCGCTCCCGGGTGATGGCTGCTGCTGGCCAGGATGAATGAGGCTGGCTGGTGATTGGCTGACTGGCTGCCGGGTGATTGACTGACTGGCTGGCGGTGATTATGGCTGATGGCTGCTGGTGTGGCTGGTGGCTGCCGGTGATTGACTGACTGGTTGGCAATACCGTTTGGTATGCACGGGGCCAGGTCGATACAATCTGAACGACCTGTCTGGTGGCTGTTGCCCTGTTATTGGTATTATTGCCGAGGTTCTGCTGTATCTCTCTGTGTATCTGGCAGAGTGTCTTCTTGAATTTTCGGGATTACTCCCCCCCCCCCCAAAAAAAAAAAAAAATCAGGAAAGATTTCCTTACAAGAGAAAGTAATCATGGAAGACCATAAACTCTTCATGTCAGGTCAAGAGAAAGTACACGTTCATTGACTGGTTTTTTTTTTTATTGTGTCTTTGTGTCTGGCTGACTGGCAGGATTGTTGGCTGACTGGCTGTGCATCTGAATGAAGGAAAAACTGACTGTCTGGCGACTGGCTGTATGGCTGGCCGGGTGATTAACTGACTGGCTGGCCTGGTGATTGACTGACTGGCTGGCCTGGTGATTGACTGACTGGCTGGCCTGGTGATTGACTGACTGGCTGGCCGGGTGATTAACTGACTGGCTGGCCTGGTGATTGACTGACTGGCTGGCCTGGTGATTGGACTGACTGGCTGGCCTGGTGATTGACTGACTGGCTGGCCTGGTGATTGACTGACTGGCTGGCCTGGTGATTGACTGACTGGCTGGCCTGGTGATTGGCTGACTGGCTGGCCAGGCGACTGACTGACTGGCTGGCCTGGTGATTGGCTGACTGGCTGGCCGGGTGATTGACTGACTGGCTGGCCGGGTGATTGGCTGACTGGCTGGCCTGGTGGCTGGCCTGGTGGCTGGCCTGGTGGCTGGCCGGGTGATTGACTGACTGGTTGGCCACATACCGTTCTGGGTCATGCACGGGGCCAGGGTCGATACAATGCTGAACGAGCCTGTCTGGTTGGCTGTTTGCCCTTGTTTATCTGGTATCTATCTGGCCGAGCGTTTCTGGCTGGTATCTGTCTGGCTGGTGTCTATCTGGCTGAGTGTCTGTCTTGCTACGGAATTTACCTGGAGGATGTTTCTGGGGGTCGACGCTTCAGCGGCCCGGTTTATGACCAGGCCTCGCGGTGTATCAGGGTCTGATCAACCAGGCTGTTACTGCTAGTCGCACGCAATCTAACATACAAACTACAGCCCGGCTGGTCAGGCACTGGCTTTAGTTGTCTGTCCACCTCCCTTTTGAAGACAGCCAGGAGTCTATTGGTAATCCTCCTTATGTATAGCATAAGACTGTTGAACAGTCTTGGGCCCCTGACACTTATTGTGTTTTCTCTTAGTGTACTCACGGCACCCTTGCTTTTCATAGTTGGATGTTGCATCGTCTGTAGAGTATTTTACTTTCGTAGAGAGTGATTTCTGTGTGTAGATTTGGGACTAGTCCCTGTGGGATTTTCCAGTTGTAAATTATGATGTAACTTTCTCGCCTGCGTAACAGGGAGTACAGTACAGGTCAGAGGACTTCAAAGAGTCCCAGTAATTGAGGTGCTTTACTGTACTTATACGTGCAGTGAAAGTTCTCTGTATATTCTCCAGGTCTGCAATTTCGACTGCCTTGAAAGGGGCCGTTTGTGTACGGCAGTATTCCAGCCTAAAGAGAACAAGTGACTTAAAGAGGATCACCAGTGGCATGGCATCCATTGTTTTGAAGGTTCTCATTATCCATCCTATCATTTTCCTAGCAGATGTGATAATGACATTGTTGTGGTCCTTGAAAGTGAGAGTATCTGGCTGAGTATATTAGCAACTGGTTACCTTGTTGACTAGACTGTCTGGCTGGTTCTCTGGCTGACTGACCGTGTAGCTGGCTGACTGGCAGACTGAGTGGCTGGGTGGCTCTGCCTGGCTTCTGGCCGGATGACTGCCTGGCTGGCTGACTGGCTGGCTGGCTGGCTGGCTGGCTGGCTGGTTGACTATCTGGCTGGCTGACTGGCTGGCTGGCTGGCTGGCTGGCTGGCTGGCTGGCTGGCTGGTTGACTATCTGGCTGGCTGACTGGCTGGTTGACTGGCTGGCTGGGTGGCTGGCTGGCTGTCTGGCTGGCTGGCTGGCTGGCTGGCTGGCTGGCTGGCTGGCTGGCCTGGATGATTGACTAACATGGGCCCCACACACCATGGCGGGTCAGCAAGGATCGATACCCTGGCAGTGCATGGTGGATGTATTGTGCCCTCCTGAAGCTTGTGTTGTACCGAAGGTTGTGTTGTACTGAGGGTTGTGTTGTACCGAGGGTTGTGTTGTACTGAAGCTTGTGTTGTACCTTGCTGAAGCTTGTGTTGTACCTTGCTGAAGCTTGTGTTGTACCGAAGCTTGTGTTGTACTGAGGGTTGTGTTGTACTGAGGGTTGTGTTGTACTGAGGGTTGTATTGTACTGACGGTTGTGTTGTACTGACGGTTGTGTTGTACTGAAGGTTGTGTTGTACTGAAGGTTGTGTTGTACTGAGGGTTGTGTTGTACTGAGGGTTGTGTTGTACTGAGGGTTGTGTTGTACTGACGGTTGTGTTGTACTGACGGTTGTGTTGTACGTACGACGGTTGTGTTGTACTGACAGTTGTGTTGTACTGAGGGTTGTGTTGTACTGACAGTTGTGTTGTACTGACAGTTGTGTTGTACTGACAGTTGTGTTGTACTGACAGTTGTGTTGTACTGACGGTTGTGTTGTACTGAAGGTTGTGTTGTACTGACGGTTGTGTTGTACTGACGGTTGTGTTGTACTGACAGTTGTGTTGTACTGAGGGTTGTGTTGTACTGAGGGTTGTGTTGTACTGAGGGTTGTGTTGTACTGAGGGTTGTGTTGTACTGAGGGCTGTGTTGTACTGAGGGTTGTGTTGTACTGAGGGTTGTGTTGTATTGACGGTTGTGTTGTACTGAGGGTTGTGTTGTACTGACAGTTGTGTTGTACTGAGGGTTGTGTTGCACTGAGGGTTGTGTTGTACTGAGGGTTGTGTTGTACTGAGGGTTGTGTTGTACTGACAGTTGTGTTGTACTGAGGGTTGTGTTGTACTGAGGGTTGTGTTGTACTGACAGTTGTGTTGTACTGAGGGTTGTGTTGTACTGACGGTTGTGTTGTACTGACAGTTGTGTTGTACTGAAGGTTGTGTTGTACTGAAGGTTGTGTTGTACTGACGGTTGTGTTGTACTGACGGTTGTGTTGTACTGAGGGTTGTGTTGTACTGACGGTTGTGTTGTACTGAAAGTTGTGTTGTACTGAAGGTTGTGTTGTACTGAAGGTTGTGTTGTACTGAGGGTTGTGTTGTACTGACAGTTGTGTTGTACTGAGGGTTGTGTTGTACTGACGGTTGTGTTGTACTGAGGGTTGTGTTGTACTGAGGGTTGTGTTGTACTGAGGGTTGTGTTGTACTGAGGGTTGTGTTGTACTGACAGTTGTGTTGTACTGACAGTTGTGTTGTACTGACAGTTGTGTTGTACTGACAGTTGTGTTGTACTGACGGTTGTGTTGTACTGACAGTTGTGTTGTACTGAGGGTTGTGTTGTACTGACAGTTGTGTTGTACTGAGGGTTGTGTTGTACTGAGGGTTGTGTTGTACTGAGGGTTGTGTTGTACTGACAGTTGTGTTGTACTGAGGGTTGTGTTGTAATGTGGGTTGTTTTGTACTGACGGTTGTGTTGTACTGACAGTTGTGTTGTACTGACGGTTGTGTTGTACTGACGGTTGTGTTGTACTGAGGGTTGTGTTGTACTGACAGTTGTGTTGTACTGAGGGTTGTGTTGTACTGACAGTTGTGTTGTACTGACGGTTGTGTTGTACTGACGGTTGTGTTGTACTGACGGTTGTGTTGTACTGAGGGTTGTGTTGTACTGAGGGTTGTGTTGTACTGACGGTTGTGTTGTGCTGACGGTTGTGTTGTACTGACGGTTGTGTTGTACTGAGGGCTGTGTTGTACTGAGGGTTGTGTTGTACTGAGGGTTGTGTTGTACTGAGGGTTGTGTTGTACTGAGGGTTGTGTTGTACTGACGGTTGTGTTGTACTGAGGGTTGTGTTGTACTGACGGTTGTGTTGTACTGAAGGTTGTGTTGTACTGAGGATTGTGTTGTACTGACGGTTGTGTTGTACTGAGGGTTGTGTTGTACTGACAGTTGTGTTGTACTGAGGGTTGTGTTGTACTGACGGTTGTGTTGTACTGAGGGTTGTGTTGTACTGACGGTTGTGTTGTACTGAAGGTTGTGTAGTACTGAGGATTGTGTTGTACTGACGGTTGTGTTGTACTGAGGGTTGTGTTGTACTGACAGTTGTGTTGTACTGACGGTTGTGTTTTACTGAGGGCTGTGTTGTACTGAGGGTTGTGTTGTACTGAGGGTTGTGTTGTACTGACGGTTGTGTTGTACTGAGGGTTGTGTTGTACTGACGGTTGTGTTGTACTGAAGGTTGTGTTGTACTGAGGATTGTGTTGTACTGAGGGTTGTGTTGTACTGAGGGTTGTGTTGTACTGAAGATTGTGTTGTACTGAGGGTTGTGTTGTACTGACGGTTGTGTTGTACTGACGGTTGTGTTGTACTGACGGTTGTGTTGTACTGAGGGCTGTGTTGTACTGAGGGTTGTGTTGTACTGAGGGTTGTGTTGTACTGACGGTTGTGTTGTACTGAGGGTTGTGTTGTACTGAGGGTTGTGTTGTACTGACAGTTGTGTTGTACTGACAGTTGTGTTGTACTGAGGGTTGTGTTGTACTGAGGGTTGTGTTGTACTGAGGGTTGTGTTGTACTGACGGTTGTGTTGTACTGATGGTTGTGTTGTACTGAGGGTTGTGTTGTACTGACAGTTGTGTTGTACTGAAGGTTGTGTTGTACTGAGGGTTGTGTTGTACTGAGGGTTGTGTTGTGCTGAAGGTTGTGTTGTACTGAGGGTTGTGTTGTACTGAGGGTTGTGTTGTACTGAGGGTTGTGTTGTACTTAGGGTTGTGTTGTACTGAGGGTTGTGTTGTACTGAGGGTTGTGTTGTACTGAAGGTTGTGTTGTACTGAGGGTTGTGTTGTACTGAGGGTTGTGTTGTACTGAAGGTTGTGTTGTACTGAGGGTTGTGTTGTACTGAGGGTTGTGTTGTACTGAGGGTTGTGTTGTACTGAAGGTTGTGTTGTACTGACAGTTGTGTTGTACTGAAGGTTGTGTTGTACTGAGGGTTGTGTTTGTACTGAGGTTGTGTTGTACTGAGGGTTGTGTTGTACTTAGGGTTGTGTTGTACTGAGGGTTGTGTTGTACTGAAGGTTGTGTTGTACTGAGGGTTGTGTTGTACTGAAGGTTGTGTTTGTACTGAGGGTTGTGTTGTACTGAAGGTTGTGTTGTACTGAGGGTTGTGTTGTACTGAGGGTTGTGTTGTACTGAGGGTTGTGTTGTACTGAGGGTTGTGTTGTACTGAGGGTTGTGTTGTACTGAGGGTTGTGTTGTACTGAGGGTTGTGTTGTACTGAGGGTTGTGTTGTACTTAGGGTTGTGTTGTACTGAGGGTTGTGTTGTACTTAGGGTTGTGTTGTACTGAGGGTTGTGTTGTACTAGGGTTGTGTTGTACTGAGGGTTGTGTTGTACTGAGGGTTGTGTTGTACTGAGGGTTGTGTTGTACTGAAGGTTGTGTTGTACTGAGGGTTGTGTTTGTACTGAGGGTTGTGTTGTACTGAGGGTTGTGTTGTACTGAAGGTTGTGTTGTACTGACAGTTGTGTTGTACTGAAGGTTGTGTTGTACTGAGGGTTGTGTTGTACTGAGGGTTGTGTTGTACTGAGGGTTGTGTTGTACTTAGGGTTGTGTTGTACTGAGGGTTGTGTTGTACTGAGGGTTGTGTTGTACTGAGGGTTGTGTTGTACTGAGGGTTGTGTTGTACTGAGGGTTGTGTTGTACTGAGGGTTGTGTTGTACTGAAGGTTGTGTTGTACTGAGGGTTGTGTTGTACTGAGGGTTGTGTTGTACTGAGGGTTGTGTTGTACTGAAGGTTGTGTTGTACTGACAGTTGTGTTGTACTGAAGGTTGTGTTGTACTGAGGGTTGTGTTGTACTGAGGGTTGTGTTGTACTGAGGGTTGTGTTGTACTTAGGGTTGTGTTGTACTGAGGGTTGTGTTGTACTGAGGGTTGTGTTGTACTGAGGGTTGTGTTGTACTGAGGGTTGTGTTGTACTGAGGGTTGTGTTGTACTGAGGGTTGTGTTGTACTGAGGGTTGTGTTGTACTGAGGGTTGTGTTGTACTGAGGGTTGTGTTGTACTGAGGGTTGTGTTGTATCTTCCTGAAGTTTGTTGTTCAAAATAAAGAAGATCATTCTTTCTTACGAATCATTCTGTGCCATACCTATAATAATAATAATAATAATAATAATAATAATAATAATAATAATTTAACTCGGTGCATGATATAAATATTCATAATATATATATATATATATATATATATATATATATATATATATATATATATATATATATATATATATATTTTATATATATATATATATATATATATATATATATATATATACACACACACACAAGGGATCAGCAACTATGCTGACAGCTCGGTCAGGCTGACATTGAGACACTTATGCAACATATGGGAATCTTTATTGAGGAAATGTTTCGCCACACAGTGGCTTCATCAGTCCAATACAAAGTAGAAAGGCGTAAGGAGAGGAGGAGTTTGAGGTAATCAATCCTTCAGCCTGGAGTCGATGTGTTCAGTCCATCAGTCTTGTAGAATGTACAGCTCAGGGATCTTGATTCAAAGAATTCTTCAACGCTTGCCCAACCTTTGGACGAAGACCTACTTCGACTAGTGGATGGTACCACTATGACCCCGCCTCCTCCTGCTTCGCCTCACCTCACTACAGTATATAAGCCACGTCTACGGCCCTATGCTCTACATTCTACAAGATTGATGGACTGAACACATCGACTCCAGGCTGAGAGACTGATTACCTCAAACTCCTTCTCTCCTTACACCTTTCTGCTTTGTATTGGACTGATGAAGCCACTGCGAAACGTTTCCCCAATAAAGATTCCCATACGTTGCATAAGTGTCTCAATCTTCAACTTGTCGGTTTTTTAAACCATTTATCACAGCACTGCGACTTGGCAAGGAGTCTAAACCATGTCGTTTTGGCCGGCCACATGGTGAGCGAAAATCACATGACACTCTAACTCTCAGGACCACCAAATCCTATAAGAATCAAGCACCCAGCAGAGCTAGGTTTTTTACCTTGATCCGAGGACATACAGTAGTGTGGTGCCTTTGAGCTAATTTCATTCTACTTCCCGTTTGGTGTACTAGCCTCCACAAGCAGAATTTTATATTACTGTAACCACGAACGAGTTAGTAGACCTGCCGCTGTGCACCTTCCTTCTTACGTATTTAAACGTCATGTTAGAGTAAAGAGAAATTAGAAAATTATCCTGAAGCCTGAAGTGACTGCCAGCCATAAGAAGGTCAACTTTCAGAACTCTAAATATAAATTTAGTGGGGTAACTAAACTATAGTGACTAAGAACATTACTCGCTGGTATTGTAACTCGGATAACCGGCTGAATAGAGTGTAATGTAGCCAACACTTGTTAGGTGCTGTAAGTGAAGGTGCTGGGCTGACAACTTATTCTTCAAGAATGATTTCTGTTTTTTTTTTTTTTTTTGTAAATGATAGCAGAGGTTTGGTATTCAGGAGAAAAAACGAATGGCGCACGAAATTATTTGGAACATTTAAATTCTGGCACAGATTCGTGTGAGTGTAGGAATGTGTGTGAATGTGTATGTGAATGTGTGTGTATGTGAATGTGTGTGTATGTGAATATGTGTGTATGTGAATGTGTGTGTATGTGAATGTGTGTGTATGTGAATGTGTATATGTGAATGTGTGTATGTGAATGTGTATATGTGAATGTGTGTGTATGTGAATGTGTGTGTATGTGAATGTGTGTGTATGTGAATGTGTGTATGTGAATGTGCATACACATGTATGTGAATGTGCATACACGTGTATGTGAATGTGTGTATGTGAATGTGCATACACATGTATGTGAATGTGCATACACGTGTATGTGAATGCGCGTATACATGTGTGAATGCTTATATACATGTGTTAATACGTGTGCATGTGTATATATATGCGCATGACTGTGAACACCTGAGAATTTGAGGTCGACTAATTGTTGAGGGAAATTGCACCAAGACGCTGCCATCACTGCCATCACTGCCATCACTGCTGCAGCTACCACTGAACATTGCAACTATTGTACTGTTCAACCTGACAGTTATATCACTGCTCTGCACTCAATAACACAGTGTTAAGAGAACAGAGGTGCGAGTTGAGGGGAGAGAGTGAACTTAAAGTGGGAGACATGGGAACAAGTGGCATTCACCCACACGTTATTATTTACGATACCTCCACCAATGGTGGGATGGTAGTTTTATGGTTGCCGCTTTTTTTTCGTGCTTTACACCCTTCAAGGAGCCTGACCTTCATGCTGCTAAAGGGGTCTTGATCCCAGGAATTTGATCCACATAAAGAATCATTCATCACTTTTGCAAACAAGATAT
>NC_069404.1:51591431-51663931 GCF_026875155.1 Cherax quadricarinatus
GGCGAGGTTAGAGAGGGTGAGGTAGAGAGGGTGAGGTTGAGGGGTGAGGTTGAGAGGGTGAGGTTTAGAGGTGAGGTAGAAGGGTGAGGTAGAGAGGGTGAGGTAGAGAGGGTGAGGTAGAGATGGCGAGGTAGAGAGGGTGAGGTAGAGTGGGTGAGGTTTGAGAGGGTGAGGTAGAGAGGGCGAGGTAGAAAGGGTGAGGTAGAGAGTGTGAGGTAGAGAGGGTGTTAGGTAGAGGAGCAGGGTAAGAGAGGTGAGGTAGATAGGGTGAGGTAGAGAGGGTGAGGTAGAAAGGGTGAGGTTGAGGGGTGAGGTTGAGAGGATGAGGTAGAAGGGAGAAGTATGAAGGAGGCAGGGTAGGTAGGCCAGAGTACACAAAGTGTATGGGAGACACAGCAGAGGACTTTGGAGTACACACCGAGGCTGTGGTGCTGAGAACTATCTACTACCTCGATTAAGACTGTCATGTATTATCCAGAGAGAGAGAGAGAGAGAGAGAGAGAGAGAGAGAGAGAGAGAGAGAGAGAGAGAGAGAGAGAGAGAGGTTTCCGAGACTGGATGTCACTCCCACAACACTCTCACATGTACAGGTGAGGTTAAATTGGCCACTAGATTTGTATCTAGGTCTCCCTACCTTCCCTCTGCATACCTCACTAGTTCCTCCCTTCTACATACCTATCTAATTCTTTCTACATATACATATATCTAGTCCCTTGTACATATCTGGTTAGTCCCTCTCTTCCTTGTACATACTTATCTAGTGCCTACATCTATTCTTCTTGCCTCTCTACTCCCTACTTCCATTTTGCATGCCTATTCATTTATTTATTGAAATACGTGAATATAATCTACCTACATAGGTTCCTGCATGTTGGTATGCGCATATTTCTGCCCTTCTGTCAGCCTACTCTTATGTCTACTTGCCTTTTTTGCTTGTCTGCCTACCTGCCTGCCTGCCTGTTTGCTTGTCTGCCTGGATTTAGCGTTTCACTTAGGCTTTAGTAATAATTGTTGACACAACATAGCTGGGACTACAGCATCATTACGTAAGTCAGGGAAGGTCATGCTATGACAGTCATTCTGGTGGGTCGTGACGCATTACCCTCACCACCGAGGGAGAGAAGACTGAGGAAAGAGGAGAGACAAGAAGAATGGGTGACGCCACGAAGGAACACAGATAATATTTGTACAGCGTTATGGGAGGTTCAGAAATAATGATAATAATAATAATAATAATAATAATAATAATAATAATAATAATAATAATAATAATTTTATTTGATACAAGTACATGTACAAGGTATACAGACCATAGCTAACATCAATGACATACTACTACATAGAAAACCCTTTCTTATGGAAAGCATTTCGGGAAAATTAGGTCAGTTTTGTCCCCAGGATGCGACCCACACCAGTTGACTAATGTAGAAAATTTTGAATTTTCCTAAATTCAGCATGTGTAAATTTGAATAATATAATAATTGTATATTAAAATGTGATGCTGATTTATCCTTTCTAGAAATTTCGAGTGAGGGGGGGGGATGTAGAACAGCCGCCATTTGTAATTTGCAAGCACTGGTTGTCGTGGAAAATTGTGCAGTGTAATCAGGCGTCATCGAAGTTCAGTTGGTGTATATCGAACTCAGTCCGTAATTTAGAAATTGCTGACACGTTCCCGCTGAAGAATTGGGATAGTGTGGGAAAACCCTTACAATTCGGCTACAAGGACGGAAAAATAGGGGACTCCGATCCTTCCCAGCAGCACACCTTAGCTAAGTGATGCTTACCATAACGTATAGTAGTTTTGCGTTGGCCATCGTAAGCTCTAGCTATTGGGGTAGCGTTAGGGTGTGTTATAAATAAAAATTGTGATCCAGTAATTAAATGGTAAGTGGTAATACGAATTTCTTTTCTAATAACATTATAATTCATGTACAATAATCATATTGTGTGCACCGTGAAAGCCCAATCATATACAGTCTACACTATTTTATAATTTACCACTACTGGCATTAATGTTTAATATTGTAATTATTAATTTAATGTCAGGTCTAGCTTTTTGTGAGAGTGGTAATGGAGTGGGCATCGAGGGAGTGACAGTTCTGCGACCTGACCTACAGTGACTAAGTCCCACTTACCTCGCACAAATTACTTGCAGGTAATAATTCAGGTAATTCCCATTAAACCTCCTGCAGGTAATGGCTTACATAATAATATAATTCACAAGTAACACCCAGGAACTTATTTTACTGATGGGTGAACATGGACAACATGTGTCTTAAGGAAACACGGGGGTCGATCCCCAGTACCCCGGACCTAAATGTGTGAGATGAGTGCGCTACCAACCGAGCTACGGGACACCGTAGAGCGTCGTAGCAGTGAAGGGACTCACCCAGCGATCATAGAGGCCGTGAATATCAGCAGTGAATATCTTTATAAAATGTTAGGAGATGACATCAGGAGGTGAGATTGTCAGAAGAAAATACTATAAGAGATCTTATATTGCTGATTGTATTCCATGTAACTGTAAACCCTTGTGGGTCACTACGCGCAAGACGAGGTTCAGCCTCGAACCTCCGTTCATTTATCACGGACGGAGGAAGAGACAGAATTTCAGAAGAGAGGTAGAAGAGATGAAAATTTGACTTTTCATGTTATTTTTTTTTTGGGGGGGGAAGGAGTTTATATACTATTATTGATATAAAAAATGAAAGAGAGAGAGAGAGAGAGAGAGAGAGAGAGAGAGAGAAGCAGTTTGTGGTCTTCATCTCTGGCACAGCTGATCACGCCTCGCTCAGCTGTTGAAATCACCTCAACACATACATGTTGATGTTCAGTATACACACACACACACACACACACACTTCGGGGCCAGGAGCTAAGACTCGACCCCTGCAACCACAAATAGGTAAGTACACACAAACACACACACACACACACACACACATTTCGGGGCCAGGAGCTAAGACTCGACCCCTGCAACCACAAATAGGTAAGTACACACACATGGCAAGTGACGTAGTGGAGGCAGGAATCATACATAGTTTTAAGACGAGGTTTGATAAAGTTCATGGAGCAGGGAGAGAGAGGATCAGTGAAGAGGCGAGGCCAGGAGCTATGACTCGATCCCTCCAACCACAAATAGATGAGTACACACTCAAACACACACATATACACACGAAATTAAGAAATATTTATATATATGACTAATTCGCAAACAGGCGAAATTATTTACAAGCAATAACTCTTAGTCCACAGCAGGATTCGAACCTACAAACTCTGTATCAGAGCATCCAGAGTCTGGCGTTGTGGATGAAGTACTAAGTGCTATAATCCAGAATTTACTGGTTCGAATCCTGCTTTGGACTGAGAGATAATGTTATATATAATATATATATATATATATATATATATATATATATATATATATATATATATATATATATATATATATATATCAGATATTTATCAAGGACTGAATGGGAATACTGTGTTGGTGTCAGCTTTGAACGTGGATGTCTGGATGCTGGTGAAGGCTCTTGTTTCAAGGAAATGAAGCCGTCCGTCACTTCCTAAGATCAGACTTGGTTATCTTTCATTCCCCAGGCGCGCTGTGGACCCTGCGGCTTTAACGCTTCCCCACATTTTCCCTGGGAAATAGGTGTTGAGATATAACATTTTTCATGGGACTTTTAACCCCGGGGACTAACCTTCCCCCGGGATAACCCAGTATAGTCAGTTGATCATCGGCACTGTTAGCTTCTCCCCCAGGATGCCACCTACAGCAGTCGACTAACACCCAGGTACCTACTTACTGCTAGGTGACCAGGGGCAGCAGGGCTAAGAAAGATACTCAACATTTCTCTCGTGCCGGGAGAGAACCCCGGTCCCTGAGTGTGAGCAGACGATGCTATTAACTGAGGCACGAGCCAGGTTTAATCCGAGGAAGAAGAGGCTAGCGTCATGTTTACCAGCGTGAGGGTATCCCAGCGGGAGGTACCCGGAGTAGTGAGATACCCAGGCTGACGAAGTAGTGAGATACCCTGGCTGACGGAGTAGTGAGATACCTAGGCTGACGGAGTAGTGAGATACCCAGGCTGACGGAGTAGTGAGATACCCAGACTGACGGAGTAGTGAGATACCCAGACTACCGGAGTAGTGAGATACCCAGGCTGACGGAGTAGTGAGATACCCAGGCTGACGGAGTAGTGAGATACCCTGGCTGACGGAGTAGTGAGATACCCAGGCTGACGGAGTAGTGAGATACCCAGGCTGACGGAGTTAGTGAGATTACCCAGGCTGACGGAGTAGTGAGATACCCAGGCTGACGGAGTAGTGAGATACCCAGGCTGACGGAGTAGTGAGATACCCAGGCTGACGGAGTAGTGAGATACCCAGGCTGACGTAGTAGTGAGATACCCAGGCTGACGGAGTAGTGAGATACCCAGACTGACGGAGTAGTGAGATACCCAGGCTGACGTAGTGAGATACCCAGGCTGACGGAGTAGTGAGATACCCAGGCTGACGGAGTAGTGAGATACCCAGGCTGACGAAGTAGTGAGATACCCTGGCTGACGGAGTAGTGAGATACCTAGGCTGACGGAGTAGTGAGATACCCAGGCTGACGGAGTAGTGAGATACCCAGACTAACGGAGTAGTGAGATACCCAGACTACCGGAGTAGTGAGATACCCAGGCTGACGGAGTAGTGAGATACCCAGGCTGACGGAGTAGTGAGATACCCTGGCTGCTGGAGTAGTGAGATACCCTGGCTGACGGAGTAGTGAGATACCCAGGCTGACGGAGTAGTGAGATACCCAGGCTGACGGAGTAGTGAGATACCCAGGCTGACGGAGTAGTGAGATACCCAGGCTGACGGAGTAGTGAGATACCCTGGCTGTCGGAGTAGTGAGATACCCTGGCTGACGGAGTAGTGAGATACCCAGGCTGACGGAGTAGTGAGATACCCTGGCTGACGGAGTAGTGAGATACCCAGACTGACGGAGTAGTGAGATACCCAGACTACCGGAGTAGTGAGATACCCAGGCTGACGGAGTAGTGAGATACCCAGGCTGACGGAGTAGTGAGATACCCAGGCTGACGGAGTAGTGAGATACCCTGGCTGTCGGAGTAGTGAGATACCCTGGCTGTCGGAGTAGTGAGATACCCAGGCTGACGGAGTAGTGAGATACCCAGGCTGACGGAGTAGTGAGATTCCCAGGCTGACGGAGTAGTGAGATACCCAGGCTGACGGAGTAGTGAGATACCCTGGCTGTCGGAGTAGTGAGATACCCTGGCTGACGGAGTAGTGAGATACCCAGACTGACGGAGTAGTGAGATACCCAGACTACCGGAGTAGTGAGATACCCAGGCTGACGGAGTAGTGAGATACCCAGGCTGACGGAGTAGTGAGATACCCAGGCTGACGGAGTAGTGAGATACCCTGGCTGTCGGAGTAGTGAGATACCCAAGCTGACGGAGTAGTGAGATATCCAGGCTGACGGAGTAGTGAGATACCCAGGCTGACGGAGTAGTGAGATACCCAAGCTGACGGAGTAGTGAGATACCCAGGCTGACGGAGTAGTGAGATACCCAGGCTGACGGAGTAGTGAGATACCCAGGCTGACGGAGTAGTGAGATACCCAGGCTGACGGAGTAGTGAGATACCCAGGCTGACGGAGTAGTGAGATACCCAGGCTGACGGAGTAGTGAGATACCCTGGCTGACGACTGGTGTTAGGAGCGTAGTAAAGGGGTGGGGGGGGGTCCTACCTTCCTCAAGGTCCTCCCTGGCTGCTCCGTCTACAACTCACCTACATCAGTGATCTTTACTACATGTAGAAAGAAGCTGTAGCACGTCTTTTGTGTCTCAACTTGTGTTGTGTCAAGCATGGTGCTCTGAGCATAACAGTGTTGCTGTGACAGTCAATACCTGATTGTTTTGTGGTTACTCGCGCGTCTGGCAGCCAGCGAGGCGATTTTCCACACGGTTGGTGGCACCACAGGTGGAACTTGGCCACCACAATATGCCGTATTTTGCTGTTATGGATGAATGTCAGCAGTGTATGTGTAGGTGTACTCCTGGTGTGGAGTGTCAGGAATGTGAGGGTAGTTGTAGATATGCGGTAGGAGGATGAGGTTAGCTGGGAGAGTCATTGTTGTGGGGTTGAAAGAAGCGGCGGCGGCGGTTATGGGTGGGTGTGGGGCCACCCAGGAACCTCTGATGGTGGGGTGGTGAAGGCGTCCTGTGGTGGGCCGGCCAGGCACAGTGTGACCCCGCCGGTGTTGACGAGAGCACGCTACCAGTCGTGCCACCCGCCACACACACACACAGGCTTTACATTCGTATGAGCCACCTTCATACGAGTGATACACCTGAATTCTGATGGCTGACAAAAGTCCTGGAAAGTCGCCACCCTCCGGGGAGGGTGGCGATCGTAGTCGACCTGACAAACACAAGCGCTCACTCCTCAACAGGGTGTCCTTCTTCGAGCAGGTTTGGTGGGGACGAAACAGGTCGCCTTCACTAGAGAGGAAGGGGTCACCTTCGAGTGAGCGCAGATCCCCTTCAGTAGAGCGTGGCGAAGAAGCCTTCGCTGACGATGCTGATTCAAGTCCTGGGAAGGAGAAGCGGCTTCGGCGGGAGAGTAGCAGCCCGGTCAGGGAGACGCCCCTGCCTCAGAGTCGCCCCTCAGCTAAGAGTGACGAGGAGTGGGAGTGGGTGGAGGACGAGACCACCTCCACCTTGGCTGAAGACATCGAGCGTCGCCTCGAGGAGAGGCGAAGAATAAGATCTGGCAGCATGACGCCGACGCGGGAATGGGCACAGCTCCGACGGGGCAGCAGTGACGACAAGACCTCTGGTGAGCAGAGGACCTCAACTCCAGAGCCTTGGGAGTCTGCGTACTCCGCTAAGGACGGATCTCTGGCCGAGGAAATAGAGCGCCGGTTGGAGCACCACCGTCAGGAGGTGCTGCAGAAGCTGTCATCACCAGTGAAAGAGTGGCCGCAGCTGCGTCGGTCCCCCGGGCAACACTCCAGCCGCGGCACCACACCAGAGAGAGCGACGCCTGACCTTGCCACTAGCATCACCAGCAGAGGCCGCACCTCCAGCGGTGACCACAGCAGGAACCGCGAGAGAAGTGTTTCCCCTGATGATCGCACCATAGTGACCAGCGCCGAGCATCGAAGTGGTACCTCCACCGCCGTCACTACCACACACACCACCACCGTCTGGGAGACACAAAGTGGTAAACCTCACATAGAAACACGCACTACTACTGAACTTCAAAAGGACGACCCTGGCAGTGTTGTGATTCGTCGTACTGTTGATCAAAGCATCACGACGCCCTCACCAGAATACAGTGAGCAAGAGGTGTTGTCGCCACGACTCTCAAGTCCGACACCAGACGCCGAGCAGCAGTCTCGCGATACTCGCAGTAGAACGCCCATGGGATCTAAGTCAAGATTACGCTCACGAACTCCCTCAATTGAACGAATCCTGGAAATAGAAGAAGAAACGACGGCTGTGTCTGTAGCTTCGTCCACAGATCCGCCAGTCGTAGAGGTCATGGACCACTCTCAGGAGAGGCGCACTGGCTGCGAGTCCTCTGAACACGCCCCAGACAAAGCTCAGGGCGTAGACCAGAGTGCCAAAGAGCCTGGCAGTGACTCCAAGAGCCCCAAGACTGGCCTGTCGGTGGAGACTGTGAGCATGGTGCAGTGGGAAGGTGGAGTGTCCAAGGGTGATGAGCGACGGGTCACCACCAAATTTTCTCTTCGTGACAGAGACCCGTCATACACAAAGTACGTGCTCACCTCCCGCACCACCTCCAGGGACTCCCTCTTCTCCACCCCCAGCAGTGACGACGCCCACAGCTGGGATGGCAGAGCCCCCGCCTGGGCCTCGCGCGTTGCCCACCATCAAGAAGACGAGGAGGATCATGCCCCCAGCAAGTTCCGCCTCAGGTCTCACCAATATCAAGAACACATCTCCACTTTGAAAGGTGAGCACATCACCGATATTATTGGTATATTATTATCTTCCAGTGGTGTGGCAGGCCGCTTGTCTCTCCCACCACTCCCAAACTTCCAACATTCACGTCATAGCCGTAATTTTGTATTTTGCTACGTCCAGTAAGATCCATTAAACAGTTGGAATGAATTAGATTACATCACCCTGAGCAACGGCCAGAGGTCAGGGAGGAAATTTGATCAGGCACCAATATAGACTTTATATTTACGTTACGTGCAGCCTGCTTAGAGCCTTCTTCTCCAGGAAGCTAAACCACATGCACACTTTCTTGAAACATTTATTGTGATTATTATTATTAAAAATAAGCGATAAACCCGTATGGACCAGGCAGCAGTCGCCTTGCCTTACATAATGAGGCACTACAACTCGCACCCAAACAATTACATTTTCGTCTAATTAATGCCCTGCACACTCAGTGATGTATGAGGAGCGTTGATTAGTACTTCAGCTGCAGCGAGCTGTGGTAATAACACAGCCCTGCCCTCCACTCCTGGGTGAGCTGTGGTAATAACACAGCCCTGCCCTCCACTCCTGGGTGAGCTGTGGTAATAACACAGCCCTGCCCTCCACTCCTGGGTGAGCTGTGGTAATAACACAGCCCTGCCCTCCACTCCTGGGTGAGCTGTGGTAATAACACAGCCCTGCCCTCCACTCCTGGGTGAGCTGTGGTAATAACACAGCCCTGCCCTCCACTCCTGGGTGAGCTGTGGTAATAACACAGCCCTGCCCTCCACTCCTGGGTGAGCTGTGGTAATAACACAGCCCTGCCCTCCACTCCTGGGTGAGCTGTGGTAATAACACAGCCCTGCCCTCCACTCCTGGGTGAGCTGTGGTAATAACACAGCCCTGCCCTCCACTCCTGGGTGAGCTGTGGTAATAACACAGCCCTGCCCTCCACTCCTGGGTGAGCTGTGGTAATAACACAGCCCTGCCCTCCACTCCTGGGTGAGCTGTGGTAATAACACAGCCCTGCCCTCCACTCCTGGGTGAGCTGTGGTAATAACACAGCCCTGCCCTCCACTCCTGGGTGAGCTGTGGTAATAACACAGCCCTGCCCTCCACTCCTGGGTGAGCTGTGGTAATAACACAGCCCTGCCCTCCACTCCTGGGTGAGCTGTGGTAATAACACAGCCCTGCCCTCCACTCCTGGGTGAGCTGTGGTAATAACACAGCCCTGCCCTCCACTCCTGGGTGAGCTGTGGTAATAACACAGCCCTGCCCTCCACTCCTGGGTGAGCTGTGGTAATAACACAGCCCTGCCCTCCACTCCTGGGTGAGCTGTGGTAATAACACAGCCCTGCCCTCCACTCCTGGGTGAGCTGTGGTAATAACACAGCCCTGCCCTCCACTCCTGGGTGAGCTGTGGTAATAACACAGCCCTGCCCTCCACTCCTGGGAGAACTGGTAATAACAGCCCTGACCTTTACTCCTGGGTGACCTTATCAGTTGATAAGGTCACCCAGGTGGGCGAAACGTCTTCACGGTCAAATACCATAACCCGCAGTGTGCGTTATTTGTGCCAAAGATATAGCGGCATTACCTCGGGAGGTAATTTCAAAATTACACAGCCTATTAATTTTTACCAGCTAAATATGGCGAGCCTCACAGAGTCTGGCATTAAAATAAGGTTGTGTGCCAGCTGGTTGTTAAATATAAGCCGATATAAACAGACAGCTCACGGAAGAAGAAAGAAGGAATTACAGGAGTTTACACCAGGCTTAGACTAGGTTACTGAACCACTGCAGTGTTCTTAATTAATACTGTTCTTGAATTCTGTCTGTGTACTCACTAGTTTGTGGTTGCAGGTGTTGAGTCACAGCTCCTGACCCCGATGTGCTCGGTTTTATGTGGCTGTAGGGCTCGAGTCCTAACCCAACTTCTCAACTTGCAGCTTGCTAGATTCACTCCCTCAGTTCCTGGACCATGTCGTGCCTGCTCTTAAAACTATTTATGGAGCCTGCCTCCACTTCATCGTGAAGTTCACTTCACTTCCCGACTAACCTGAGACTGAAGAAATGCTTCCTAACATCCCTGTGAGGCATCTTTGTTTCTAACTTTCAGTTGTGCCCCGAGTACTAGTTTTGCGCTTCACAAAATTCCTATCTCTATCTACTGTATAAATACCTCTGAGTATTTTGTATGTTCCATACTGGTGCTGCATACTCCAGGGCCTTACATACGTTGTGTAAAGAGCCATAAATGACTGTTGAAATTCCTGAAAGCTTCGCTTAGATTCGCCAGACAAACTTTTGCTGTAGAGGTCATTCAGTCGACGTTAACCTCCGACCATATAGGTTTATATTTTGTTTGAGTGAATTCTGCAGCCTCAGTTTCCCGAGTCTATACTCCGTTTCTGGTCTTCTTGGCTTTTTGCTCCTTCCCCAGTCTTCACAACCTTGCATTTACTGGGGCTGAATTCAAACAGCCACTTATCTGACCAGTCTCACTTTAGTTTTACAACATCAGCCAACAGGGACACATCTGAATCACTTTCATCTCGTATATGATTCACAAAAACCAGAAACAGTACTGGTCCTAATACGTATTCTTGTAAAATCCCACTAGTTACTCTTCCCCAGTCTGATACCTGTTCCCGGATATCCGGTCTGCCTCACCTTAAGTTACTCCGTGATCCACTGGATACATTCCCTGTTCTTGCTTGTATCTCAAGTTTTTGCCGTAGTCCCTTGTAAGGTACAGCTTGGAGTACAAACATTGCATTTCTCTAGCGGACCGATTCAGGTACCATGGTCTTGTGTGCCGTAAATCCGAGGGAAAGATTGCAAGACATGAGGAGGTTAATAATATTATCAAGAGGAGCCTCACAACAGCGGGATGCCCAGCAGTAAGGGAGCCACCCCAATTATGCAGATCTGATGGCAGCCAAAAGCGTCTAGATGGTATCACCCTTCAAGCCTGGATAGATGGGAAGCAGGTGGTATGGGACTACACATGTGCATCTACTTTGGGTGATACCTACTTCCAATACACCAGGGAGGAAGGAGGGGCAGCTGCCAGCTTCAGGGAGTACCAAAAGTCTAGAAAATATGGAGTACTTGCCCATCATTATATGTTTGTTCCTATAGGCTCAGAGACCCTTGGCTCATGGGGAAAGAGTGCATCTAAGTTACTTAAGGAGCTAGGCAAAAGACTCATCAGAGTATCTAGGGATCCCAGGGCAGCTAGTTTTCTGTTGAAGCGACTCAGCGCTGCTGTTCAGAGGGGTAATGCCTGCTGTTCTTTGGGCACACGCCCCAGCTCTGAGGAGCTGGATGAGATTTTCGCATTATAATCAGTGACAAACATGTAATAATATGTACTAGACATGTATCTCTCACATCTCATGTACCGTATATGCCATCTTTATATCACAATGTATCTCTTAAACCTTTTGTACCATATTATGTAATAAAATATACCTATTAGTAAAAAAATGAAAAGATGGGGTGATAGGGGAAGTGGTATATATATATATATATATATATATATATATATATATATATATATATATATATATATATATAATATATATATATATATATATAATATATGCAAAACAACCACTCTGAAAGAATAGAGAAATTCCAAGCGCTTTCGTGACTACTCACATTATCAAGGAACTATGAAAGTAAAGCATCCAAGGAAGCTATATAAGGGGTCTGACCAGAAAGTAGTATCAAGCAAGTCCATGGTCGACAGGAATATAATTGAATCTTGTTTCATAAAAAGCAGTTTTGACAATAATATGAATATTTCCTTTGGTTTATATAAATTAGATCCATTTATAATTAATAGAATTTGGGAAGAATTTAATAATACACTGGACAAATAATAATTTTTAAATTTTCTTGGGTAGAATAGTTTAGTTAGTTAGTTTAATATGTTTATTATGCACCCCATACCCATCCTGTGGGCGGTAGTCAAAAAATTACAGAGGTACATAATTGGTCCAGGGACTGGACTCCAAAGTTTTGATAGCTGAGCAAGTTACAGAGGCAATGAACTCACAATTTACAAAGGTAATGAACTCACAATTTACAAAGGTAATGAACTCACAATTTACAAAGGTAATGAACTCCAGGTAAGTCTGGTCACAATCATGACAAGTTACAAAGATATTTACAGATTACAGAGGTACGTAATGGGTCCAGGGACTGGGCCCCCAAAGTTTTGATAGCTGAACTAGGTACAAAGGTAATGAGCTCACAAGTTACAAAGGTAATGAATTCTGTAGAATGGTTAGTTTGTGGGTGAGTTGTGCAAAGGACCTATCCAAGTTGGGTCGGCGCGCGTCAGGTGTTTAACCGTTGTGGGATCTGATAGTGAGGTGCTGGTCAGACCCCTTATATAGCTTCCTTGGATGCTTTACTTTCATAGTTCCTTGATAATGTGAGTAGTCACGAAAGCGCTTGGAATTTCTCTATTCTTTCAGAGTGGTTGTTTTGCATTTTCTGAAATCACCTGTTTACTGTGATCTTATTGCATATAATATATATATATATATATATATATAATATATATATATATATATATATATATATATATATATTATATATATATATCACGACAAAGTATTATAAATCTTAGCTACCATTCTTTATATAACAAAAACTAACAGGTGGGTATTTCGGGCAGGTAATAAGAGACTCGAGGTCCAAATCTGTGGGGAGTGGCAGCAGATTGTCTGCTGAGATGACTGACATTATCATAGTAGGCGTGTCAGGTGTGTACTCTTGGGGGGACCCCCGTGTGCTCCCTGGAGGACCCGTGGGCTCCACCTGTCAGACATTGGCCAAGTGGATAGAAATCTGTGGAGTTCGTAGTTTGGGAGCTACAGGAGGAGGAGGAGGAGGAGTGAAGATGGGCTTAATATATAGATGGGGCGAGGTAACAGTGACGGGAACTGCAAAAGTGGGTTCATAAAATATGTATACAGCACAAGGAATAGTTGTAAGACTGATTCGCTATCCATCAATATAAACTCGCCAGTCTCTGCTAGTGTCAGCGGATACCTCTTGCACCAGTGTTCACACACACACACACACACACACACACACACACACACACACACACACACACACACACACACACACACACACACACACACACACCAAAAAAATACCGGTTACCATAGCTGAAGAGAAAAAGCAGTCAGGATTGCAAAACATCTGAGGCTGGGACCAGAGGAGAGAGAGAGAGAACAAGAAATATAGAAATAGATAAAGATCTATGTTTATAGAGAGATTGTGAGGTGGTTATTGTTAGGTAGCGTAATTAGCGGACTAAGGATGGACCTGCAGCTCTTTCTGCTCTCAGTGGAACACTGGGGTTCAGTGCTTCACAAAGAGCATAATATTGTGAAGCAGGTGTGAAGTGGTTCAGAACCTTGGGAGAAGACACACCTGGGAGTGGTTCACTGAAGCTGACGTCCACGGCAGACCTGAAGCTGTCATCCACGGCAGACCTGAAGCTGTCATCCACGGCAGACCTGAAGCTGTCATCCACTGCAGACCTGAAGCTGTCATCCACTGCAGACCTGAAGCTGTCATCCACGGCAGATCTGAAGCTGTCATCCACTGCAGACCTGAAGCTGTCATCCACTGCAGACCTGAAGCTGTCATATGCACGTGAGAGCTGCACACCACGACCTGAGAGTGACCAGGTGTGCAGCAGATCACCTGAAACTCAAGGACTGAAACTATTGGTCTGCTAACACACCGGAAAGGTGGGTGAAGGAGGGTGGGGGTGGCAGAAACGAGAGTAAGCATTTCTCCACGCCGAGACTGGAACCCAGAATGTTTCGGTTGTGAGCTGGACGGTCTTACCATTGACCTCTTTGAGTATCTTGTATTAATATGAGGATCATGTTACTCCTGGTCCTTTCCTGACTAAGTATCGAGCCTTCACCGCTCCCTTCCGCTGGCTGACGCTGCCTACCTCACATGAAGGTTAATAAAGTGTTGTTAAATGTGTCTGTGACTTTTGTCTTGCAGGAATTTGTCAGTAAGATGTTTATCATAGTAAACGGTGCACTGGTGTGGAAAATGGGAAAGCTTGAGTATTCTGATAAGCTTGACAGTCCTCTCAGAGATGGAGAGAGATTATTCCTCTCACTTGGAAGATAAAACCGAGGAGTAGACTTGATAAAAAAGAAACAGGAAATGAGGAATGAGGTTAATTGATCTATATAATATGATCTTTTAGTGACACAAAGGTTCGACGTCTGCAGGTAAACAAACGATAATTTTTTCTTAAAAGCACCGAATTTACCCAGAAATAATATTACTCATATTTTTACCCAGTATTGAGATGTCTCGGGTCAAGACATTTTCCTTTATCAGAGATAAAAGGCTTTGTTAGTATAAAAGGCTTAGTTACAGTGCAAGTCTGAATTTTATACAAGTGTATATACACAGATGCACAGACATGTATGTAAAGGAATATATACCAGGAGACTCGTATCTCTTAATGCTTATAGGTAATGATTCATTTTGATGTAACTGTAAGTGTTAAAATATTGCTGACTGGTGGTGTACCAGGCGCCTGTAGCCTTCCTGACGTGCTAGTAGCAGGTGGACCACACCACCACGTGTGATGGACCACACCACCACGTGTGATGGACCACACCACCACGTGTGATGGACCACACCACCACGTGTGATGGATCACACCACCACGTGTGATGGACACACCACCACGTGTGATGGACCACCACCACTTGAAACCCCGACCTGATGGACCACACCACCGCTGTGATGGACCACACCACCACCTGTGATGGACCACACCACCACGTGTGATGGACCACACCACCACGTGTGATGGACCACACCACCACGTGTGATGGACCACACCACCACGTGTGATGGACCACACCACCACTGTGATGGACCACACCACCACGTGTGATGGATCCACACCACCACGTGTGATGGACCACACCCCCACGTGTGATGGACCACACCACCACGTGTGATGGATCACACCACCACGTGTGATGGACCACACCACCACGTGTGATGGACCACACCACCACGTGTGATGGATCACACCACCACGTGTGATGGACCACACCACCACGTGTGATGGACCACACCACCACGTGTGATGGACCACACCACCGCTTGTGATGGACCACACCACCACCTGTGATGGACCACACCACCACGTGTGATGGACCACACCACCACGTGTGATGGACCACACCACCACGTGTGATGGATCACACCACCACGTGTGATGGACCACACCACCACGTGTGATGGACCACACCACCACGTGTGATGGACACCCCACCACGTGTGATGGACCACACCACCACGTGTGATGGACCACACCACCACGTGTGATGGACCACACCACCGCTTGTGATGGACCACACCACCACCTGTGATGGACCACACCACCACGTGTGATGGACCACACCACCACGTGTGATGGACCACACCACCACGTGTGATGGATCACACCACCACGTGTGATGGACCACACCACCACGTGTGATGGACCACACCACCACGTGTGATGGACCACACCACCGCTTGTGATGGACCACACCACCCCTGTGATGGACCACACCACCACGTGCGATGGACCACACCACATGTGATGGACCACACTACGTGTGATGGACCACACCACGTGTGATGGACCACACCACATGTGATGGACCACACCACGTGTGAAGGACCACACCACGTGTGATGGACCACACCACCACGTGTGATGGACCACACCACATGTGATGGACCACACTACGTGTGATGGACCACACCACCACGTGTGGACCACACCACCACGTGTGATGGACCACACCACATGTGATGGACCACACCACGTGTGATGGACCACACCACCACCTGTGATGGACCACACCACCACGTGTGATGGATCAAACCACGTGTGATGGACCACACCACGTGTGATGGACCACACCACCACGTGTGATAGACCACACCACCATCTGTGATGGACCATACCACCACGTGTGATGGACCACACCACCACCTGTGATGGACCACACCACCACCTGTGATGGACCACACCACCACCTGTGATGGACCACACCACCACCTGTGATGGACCACACCACCACCTGTGATGGACCACACCACCACCTGTGATGGACCACACCACCACCTGTGATGGACCACACCACCACTGTGATGGACCACACCACCACTGTGATGGACCACACCACCATCTGTGATGGACCACACCACCACGTGTGATGGACCACACCACCACCTGTGATGGACCACACCACCACGTGTGATGGGCCACACCACCACGTGTGATGGACCACACCACCACCTGTGATGGACCACACCACCACCTGTGATGGACCACACCACCACCTGTGATGGACCACACCACCACCTGTGATGGACCACACCACCACCTGTGATGGACCACACCACCACGTGTGATGGACCACACCACCACCTGTGATGGACCACACCACCACCTGTGATGGACCACACCACCACGTGTGATGGACCACACCACCACCTGTGATGGACCACACCACACTGTGATGGCCACACCACCACGTGTGATGGACCCACCCACCCACCACCTGTGATGGACCACACCACACCTGTGATGGACACACCACACCTGTGATGGACCACACCACCACGTGTGATGGACCACACCACCACCTGTGATGGACCACTACCACCACCTGTGATGGACCACACCACCATCGTGATGGACCACACCACCACGTGTGATGGACCACAACCACCATTGATGGACACTCACACCACCTGTGATGGCCACAACCACCATGTTGATGGACCACACACCACTTGATGGACAACCACCATCTGTGATGGCCACACCACTCGTGTGAGACACAACACACCTGTGATGGACCAATCCACCACCCGTGATGGACCAAACCACCACGTGATGGACCACACCACCACCTGTGATGGACCACACCACTACCTGTGATGGACCACACCACTATCTGTGATGGACCACACCACCACGTGTGATGGACCACACCACCACCTGTGATGGACCACACCACCACCTGTGATGGACCACACCACCATCTGTGATGGACCACACCACCACGTGTGATGACCACCACCACTGTGATGGACACTTTCCCCCACTGTGATGGACCACACCACCACCTGTGATGGACCACACCACCACCTGTGATGGATCACACCACCACGTGTAATGGACCACCCACCGAGGTAAGGTGACCCAACAAAGAAGAAATCAGCTTCACAGTCGCTCGTTCAAGCCCTGTCTTCCCAGAAGCGCATTGACATCATATCTCAGATGCCCCTCTTAGCCGCAACATTCCCAACTCTCCTGCAGAGTGCAGACACTGAACTTCTCACCTCCAGGACTCAAGTCCTGCTAACCGAACTTCATCTCTCCTTCTTAACCATTTACTAAAACAATTCAGTGTTTGTCTGTCAGTGCTCTAGAGTTCCTTCCTCGTCCACCACTCGTTTGCTACACTGGACGAAGCTTCGCTAACCTAATAAACTCGAGATAATGAATAAACAAGAATGGACAGCCTGGTTGATCAGGCCCTGATCCACCGAGAGGCCTGGTCGTGGACCGGGCCGCGGGGGCGTTGATCCCCGGAATACCCTCCAGGTAGACTCCAGGTAGACGGGTATTCCATGTATACAGTAGCGCAGTGCTGTAACCAGTCAGCCACCAGTCAGTCTGTGGCTTAAGGGTTAGAGTGTTGGGCATGGATAAGATTTTCGGATTTTTAACTCCGGAGGGTTAGGCAAATAGGATAACCCGAGAACGTCAGTGCATCATCGACGGACTGTCTGTCTTATTTCCATTGTGGTCCTCGATCTTGTCCCCCAGGATGCGACTCACACCAGTCGACTAACACCCAGGTACCTGCTTGCTTAGATGAAAGGAACAACAGGTGTAAGGAAACAAGACCAACACAATGTGTGAAGCAAGTGCGTTGGCTACTAAACCACGGCCACCTTACCAGGCCACGGGCCACCTTACCAGACCACGGGCCACCTTACCAGGCCACGGGCCACCTTACCAGACCACGGGCCACCTTACCAGGCCACGGGCCACCTTAACGCAGGGCCACTACTAGGCCACGGGCACCTTACCAGGCCACGGGCCACCTTACCAGGCCACGGGCCACCTTACCAGGCCACGGGCCACCTTACCAGGCCACGGGCCACCTTACCAGGCCACGGGCCACCTTACCAGGCCACGGGCCACCTTACCAGGCCACGGGCCACCTTACCAGGCCACGGGCCACCTTACCAGACCACGGGCCACCTTACCAGGCCACGGGCCACCTTACCAGGCCACGGGCGACCTTACTAGGCCACGGGCCAACTTACTAGGCCACGGGCCACCTTACCAGGCCACGGGCCACCTTACTAGGCCACGGGCCACCTTACTAGGCCACGGGCCAACTTACTAGGCCACGGACCACCTTACCAGGCCAAGGGCCACTTTACTAGGCCACGGGCCACCTTACTAGGCCACGGGCCACCTTACTAGGCCACGGGCCACCTTACCAGGCCACGGGCCACCTTACCAGGCCACGGGCCACCTTACCAGGCCACGGGCAACCTTACCAGGCCACGGGCCACCTTACCAGGCCACGGGCCACCTTACCAGGCCACGGGCAACCTTACCAGGCCACGGGCCACCTTACTAGGCCACGGGCCACCTTACTAGGCCACGGGCCACCTTACTAGGCCACGGGCCACCTTACCAGGCCACGGGCCACCTTACCAGGCACGGGCCACCTTACAGGCCGGCCACCTTACCAGGCCACGGACCACCTTACCAGGCCACGGGGCCACCTTACTAGGCCACGGACCACCTTACCAGGCCACGGGCCACCTTACCAGGCCACGGGCCACCTTACCAGGCCACGGGCCACCTTACCAGACCACGGGCCACCTTACCAGGCCACGGGCCACCTTACCAGGCCACGGGCCACCTTACCAGGCCACGGGCCACCTTACCAGGCCACGGGCCACCTTACCAGGCCACGGACCACCTTACCAGGCCACGGGCCACCTTACCAGGCCACGGGCCACCTTACCAGGCCACGGGCCACCTGGCATATACATACACCACGGGTTTGTGAGTCAGATAGACCACAGGTTTGTGAGTCAGGTAGACCACAGGTTTGTGAGTCAGGTAGACCACAGGTTTGTGAGTCAGGTAGACCACAGGTTTGTGAGTCAGATAGACCACAGGTTTGTGAGTCAGGTAGACCACAGGTTTGTTTGTGAGTCAGGCAGACCACAGGTTTGTGAGTCAGATAGACCACAGGTTTGTGAGTTGGTAGACTACAGGTTTGTGAGTCAGATAGACCACAGGTTTGCGAGTTAGGTAGATCACAGGTTTGTGAGTCAGGTAAACCACAGGTTTGTGAGTCAGATAGACCACAGGCTTGTGAGTCAGGAAGACCACAGGTTTGTTTGTGAGTCAGGTAGACCACAAGTTTGTGAGTCAGATAGACCACAGGTTTGTGAGTTAGGTAGACCACAGGTTTGTGAGTCAGATAGGCCACAGGTTTGTGAGTTAGGTAGATCACAGGTTTGTGAGTCAGGTAGATTACAGGTTTGTGAGTCAGGTAGATTACAGGTTTGTGAGTCAGGTAGATTACTGGTTTGTGAGTCAGGTAGATCACAGGTTTGTGAGTCAGGTAGACCATAGGTTTGTGAGTCAGGTAGACCACAGGTTTGTGAGTCAGGTAGACAACAGGTTTGTGAGTTAGGTAGACCACAGGTTTGTGAGTTAGGTAGATTACAGGTTTGTGAGTCAGGTAGATCACAGGTTTGTGAGTCAGGTAGACCACAGGTTTGTGAGTCAGGTAGATTACAGGTTTGTTTGTGAGTCGTGTAGACCACAAGTTTGTTCGCGAGTCAGGTAGACCACAGGTTTGTGAGTTAGGTAGACCACAGGTTTGTGAGTCAGGTAGATTACAGGTTTGTGAGTCGGGTAGACCACAGGTTTGTTTGTGAGTCAGGTAGACCACAGGTTTGTGAGTTAGGTAGACGTCAGGTTTGTTTGTGAGTTAGGTGGACGTCAGGTTTGTTTGTGAGTCAGGTAGACCACAGGTTTGTTTGTGAGTCAGGTAGACCACAGGTTTGTGAATCAGGTGGACCACAGGTTTGTGAGTCAGGTAGACCACAGGTTTGTGAGTCAGATAGACCACAGGTTTGTGAGTCAGGTAGACCACAGGTTTGTGAGTCAGGTAGACCACAGGTTTGTGGGTCAGGTAGACCACAAGTTTGTGAGTCACGTAGACCACAGGTTTGTGAGTTAGGTGGACCACAGGTTTGTGAATCATGTAGACCACAGGTTGTGAGTAGGTAGACACAGGTTTGTGAGTCAGGTAGACCACAGGTTTGTGAGTCAGGTAGACCACAGATTTGTTAGTCAGGTAGACCACAAGTTTGTGAGTCAGGTAGATCACAGATTTGTGAGTCAGGTAGACCACAAGTTTGTGAGTCACGTAGACCACAGGTTTGTTTGTGAGTCAGATAGACTACAGGTTTGTTTGTGAGTTAGGTAGACGTCAGGTTTGTTTGAGAGTCAGGTAGACGTTAGGTTTGTTTGTGAGTCAGGTAGATTACAGGTTTGTTTGTGAGTCACGTAGACCACAGGTTTGTTTGTGAGTCACGTAGACCACAGGTTTGTGAGTCAAGTGGAGCAGCAGACCACAGATTTGCTTGTGAGTCAGGTAGACCACAGGTTTTAGACAGGCAGTGGGCGCGGCTGAGTCGTCAGGCGGCGTGACTCAGGCCCATCACCAGCCTTAATTGTCCTAATGCCTTGCCCTTTAAAAAAAGTCTGTGTGGGGCTCACGTGACCAGCTGCTTACAGCAGCACCATCTGTCGCCGCAGCGGGGAAGGCTAGTAGCACCCGCTAGTGTCTCTTTTACTGCTAGTAATCTGTTTTAAGATAGTGTTGACTAGAACGGTCTGCAGGTGGAGGGGTCATGGCCCGGTCTCTAGCTAATGCCTCTGCTACTGGCTGATAGTCATCTGTTCTGGATACATGGCCGCAAATGGTGGTGGCTAGACCCGTCCTGAGGTGGAGGCTAGATTCTTCCCTCCTCACAGGTGAAGGACATCTGTCCTGGCTAGAGTGCTGTTATGTCCCCATGTTGGCTCGATTGTTGTTAGGTCTCCGGATGACCCAAAAGACTATATTCCAAGCAAATTTAGGGTATTTGCTTAAAATGTCTGGTGTCTTATTTTCACAAATAATAGGAGAAGGAGAGAGGAAGGGTGAGGAGAGGGAGAGAGGAAGGGTGAGGAGAGGGAGAGAGGAAGGGTGAGGAGAGGGAGAGAGGAAGGGTGAGGAGAGGGAGAGAGGAAGGAAGAGTGAGGATAATATATTCGTGTAAATCATTGTGTGAGAAGTGAGGGTTGTGTAGACACAGTCATCAGCACTGTCCTGACAGATGTGTGGGTGTGTGTGTGAACTTTCTTTGTGCTGTATGACGCTATACCTTCAGGGGCCCTTATGGGAAGCAGGTGGTGTGTGCACACACACCCCCTGCTCGTGCACTTGCTCGTGCACTTGCTCGTGCACACACGTGGACGCACACGTGAGACTAGATAGCCCTCTCACGCCTTTTAATAAATTTCTGACGTTTTAATATGAAATACAAGTAATATAAATATTAAGAATAAAACTCACAATACCATGACTACAACAATTCACAATTAACCCACAATTCTGAGTGAGGTGAAGAAAGGCACAAGTTACAGAAGACGCTTTTATTGTGGCGATGTTTCGCTCTGTGTACAACTTTAATGATAAGACAACATTTCGCGAAGACAAAGGTCCAAGACTGATCGAAACGTCGTCTGTGGTTCCCAAATTGTTGGTTGGGACGACATATATAGTTTCGAAGTCTCTTCTACCCTCTGGAGCCCCTCTGAAGGCCGGGCCTCCCTGTTGAGTGCCTGGCTAGCCAGGTTGTTCGTGCAAGCGTCCAGCAGCAGGTCAACGTAGACATCACAACACATTAGATGCAGCCTTTGTAGCAGAAATCTGTCCAGCTCGCTGCTACAACCTGATACGAACAAATATCGGAAACATTTCCAGAAGGGAATATTTCTGATATCTGTTCCCCTCAAGGAAGGTTTCTTGATGTTGGTGAGGGGCTCTTGATTTAGGGAATTGGATCTATGCGCCAGTTCCCCGAATTAAGCCTGAATGCTTTCCACATCCCCCCCCCCCCAGGCGCTGTATAATCCTCCGGGTTTAGCGCTTCCCCCTTGATTATAATAATAATAATCTGATATCTGTTGGCAGTATACTGAAGAGTCTTGGACCACAGATGTTAACACAGTGCTCTCTATTACTAGCCGTGACTTCCCTAATCTTCACTTTATTTCATATTTTCCACTCCAGTAAGTTATTATAGCAGTGGGACTAGGCCTAACCCGTCCTTGGAGTTATTATCATGTCTGCTTTAGTTCCAGAGAGAACAATTTTAAGTGGTATGAGACGGTCTCAATAGTTCAGATGTTTGATGCTGTGCTGGCAGTGTACGATCTCTGTACATTTGCAGTCTCCGTTATCTCTCCATCCTTGAAAGGTGATGTGCTCACCTAGTTGTACTCACCTAGTTGTGGTTGCAGGGGTCGATTCACAGCTCCTGGCCCCGCCTCTTCACTGGCCGCTACTCGGTCCCTCACTGAGGTGCGCACAAAACAGTGTTCAAGTCGTCAGAGAACAAGTACGTAACTGGAACGTACCATGATTGTTTTATTTCTCTTGTTTTGAAAGTTCGTTCGCATAGTCCTGAAAAAATGACTATGTAATAACACTCTTCTCCAGGCTGAGGGACTGACCACCTCAAAACTACGTCTTCAAGGGTGATGGACTGATGACATCGTCTTCACATCTCTTCAGCTTCTACCAATTTTTCTGTACTCAACGGAAGAAATCTTCTGTGTAGGCGAAACGTTTCGGAATAAAGATACCTAACTGTTGCATGTGTCTTATGCATTTGTATCCCAAGAAGGATATATAAAAGCACTAGTTTGACACTAAAATTGTACAGAAGTCGACTCAGGTGGATGCGAGTTAGACTTGCCTAGCATGGATCAGTAAGATTCTCCTCCACCACGATGCTGTGAACACTAACTCCAAGGCTGAGGGGACTGATTACCTCATCTTTTGTATATAGTTCTACTGTCTTCCTATTATGTCCTAGAATCTGTATTGATAAAGCCACTGGATGGCGAAACGTCTACAATAAAGATATCCAGATGTTGCACATGTGTCTTAACTTTCATATTGTCGGCATTTTATACCTTTCTTGCACATGGATCAGTAAACCTGCAACAATTCTCTTCGTTCCTCATGTTCTTAAGAGTTCTGAGGTAGTCGGTGACTGACCCAGGTAATATATGCTGTAGGTGTGCCGCTCTGCTCTGGCTTGTGACGGAGAAGTTCACTTTTCTTGTCTGAGAACACTGGAGCGTCACCTGATCTTTATCTGCACAAACTTGAGTAAACTTTTCCTTGTGGAACACCGGCACATAGGGTTCACGGCGGCTTAGGTTGTTACAGACCCCCAGCAACCATAACAACAGTAAAAATAGGTTGGTTGAGGTGTAGTGGTTGCACAGGCTGTGCATAGTTCCCGAGTAGGATGTATTGATTGAGTAGCGGTCAATATCCAGACTACCAGTGCCCTAGTGTGCAACACCAGCCACTTGCAACGCTTTGTACTCCCTCGAATAATTATGAGACATTGTAACAGCCAGCCAAGAGTAATTATGTAAGTCAGGGTAGACCAGGTACACCGGGAGAACTAAAGCTTGACACCCAGGACTACCCTGGCACTACTAGACACCCAGGACTACCCTGGCACTACTAGACACCCAGGACTACCCTGGCACTACTAGACACCCAGGACTACCCTGGCACTACTAGACACCCAGGACTGCCCTTCCACTGCTAGGCACCCAGGACTACCCTGGCACTACTAGACACCCAGGACTACCCTTCCAGTACTAGGCACCCAGGACTACCCTTCCACTACTAGACACCCAGGACTACCCTTCCAGTACTAGGCACCCAGGACTACCCTTCCAGTACTAGGCACCCAGGACTACCCTTCCACTGCTAGGCACCCAGGACTACCCTTCCACTACTAGACACCCAGGACTGCCCTTCCACTGCTAGGCACCCAGGACTACCCTTCCACTGCTAGGCACCCAGGACTACCCTTCCACTGCTAGGCACCCAGGACTACCCTTCCACTGCTAGGCACCCAGGATGCCCCTTTCCACTGCTAGGCACCCAGGACTGCCCTTCCACTGCTAGGCACCCAGGACTGCCCTTCCACTGCTAGGCACCCAGGACTACCCTTCCACTGCTAGGCACCCAGGACTACCCTTCCACTACTAGACACCCAGGACTACCCTTCCACTACTAGACACCCAGGACTGCCCTTCCACTGCTAGGCACCCAGGACTACCCTTCCACTGCTAGGCACCCAGGACTACCCTTCCACTGCTAGGCACCCAGGACTACCCTTCCACTGCAAAGGCACCCAGGACTACCCTTCCACTACTAGACACCCAGGACTGCCCTTCCACTGCTAGGCACCCAGGACTACCCTTCCACTGCTAGGCACCCAGGACTACCCTTCCACTACTAGACACCCAGGACTGCCCTTCCACTGCTAGGCACCCAGGACTACCCTGGCACTACTAGACACCCAGGACTACCCTGCCACTGCTAGGCACCCAGGACTACCCTGCCACTACTAGACACCCAGGACTGCCCTTCCACTGCTAGGCACCCAGGACTACCCTTCCACTGCTAGGCACCCAGGACTACCCTGCCACTACTAGACACCCAGGACTGCCCTTCCACTGCTAGGCACCCAGGACTACCCTTCCACTGCTAGGCACCCAGGACTACCCTGCCACTACTAGACACCCAGGACTACCCTGCCACTACTAGACACCCAGGACTACCCTGCCACTGCTAGGCACCCAGGACTACCCTGCCACTACTAGACACCCAGGACTACCCTGCCACTACAAGGTGAACATGCACCCTAGACATACAGGTGCAGTTCCTTCCCTTTCTAGCAGGTGCACCTCCCCACCCCTCTCCCCCAGCAGGTGCACTTCCACCCCATCCCAGCAGGTGCACCGCCTCCCCCTCCCCCTGCTCTCCCCTCTCCCCCAGCAGGTGTTTTATAAGGCATTGTTTAACGAGGTATTTAGCGAGGAGGACCCAGACCACCTCGCTGGAAATTATTGACTCCTAGCTAGCAACACAAGACGGTCGTGGCTTCTTTGAACCTTGGAGAACCTGCGTTGAACCTTTGAGAACCTGCGTTGAGAACCTCTAATATGCTTTCTTTGTTTCCCAGTTTCTCTGGCAGTGGGGTAGTCTGCTGGCTACAGTGGGGTAGTCTGCTGGCTACAGTGGGGTAGTCTTCTGGCTACAGTGGGGTAGTCTGCTGGCTATATTGGGGTAGTTACTGCTACAGTGAGGTAGTCTTCTGGCTACTGTGGGGTAGTCTTCTGGCTACAGTGAGATAGTCTTCTGGCTACAGTGGGGTAGTCTGCTGGCTACAGTGGTGTAGTCTGCTGGCTACAGTGGAGTAGTCTTCTGGCTACAGTGGGATAGTCTTCTGGCTACAGTGGGATAGTCTGCTGGCTACAGTGGGTAGTCTTCTGGTACAGTGGGGTAGTCTGCGGTACATGGATAGTCTGCTACCACCTACTGTGGGGTAGTCTTCTGGCTACAGTGGGGTAGTCTGCTGGCTACAGTGGGATAGTCTGCTAGCTACTGTGGGGTAGTCTTCTGGCTACAGTGGGGTAGTCTGCTGGCTACAGTGGGATAGTCTGCTGGCTACTGTGGAGTAGTCTTCTGGCTACAGTGGGGTAGTCTGCTGGCTACAGTACCCAAGCTTCTTTTTGTCTGCCTCTGTTTTCAACCTTTAGAGAACCTGCGAGGCGTCTGATACAAACCATTATTAGTAGTTGTAACTAGTTATTGATGCCAGTGGAAGCACAACCTCGTCTTAAGTTTGAGTACCCCGTGTGCGGGTTATTTGTGTATTGCTCCAGTCAGGGTACTGTGCCTTGTAAGTATTTACAAGTTGTAGCATTTCCTGTGAAACCAGAAGGAAAAAAAAATTGGGAGAGATGGTTTTTGGTTACGATGTCCATGGAGGGGCTGACGTTACCCGAGGATAATCCGTGGAAAGCCAGACACTTTGGTTTATCTGCCTTGTGATCCCCTTACAGTGCTTCTCTAGGATCAGGCTGGTCACAGTCGACTAGCAGATGACCGCCTGTTCACTGCTAAGTAAACATGGGCAACGAGACTCGACCATACATTCAGCTTTGCCCGGGAATCGGACCAGGCGCCTTTTCGCGTGTATGGCTGTGGGTCTGAGTTACGGGATAGAGTGATGTCAGTGAGGAAGTTGCTGTTACAGCAGTGATTTCATATGGTAGCAGCAGTAGCATCAACAGTGACTTAACATGGTAGCAGCAGTAACATCAACAGTGACTTAACATGGTAGCAGCAGTAACATCAACAGTGACTTAACATGGTACAGCAGTAAAAATCAACAGTGACTTAACATGGTAGCAGCAGTAACATCAACAGTGACTTAACATAGCAGCAGTAGCATCAACAGTGACTTAACATTGTAGCAGCAGTAACATCAACAGTGACTTAACATGGTAGCAGCAGTAACATCAACAGTGACTTAACATGGTAGCAGCAGTAACATCAACAGTGACTTAACATGGTAGCAGCAGTAACATCAACAGTGACTTAACATGGTAGCAGCAGTAACATCAACAGTGACTTAACATGGTAGCAGCAGTAGCACAACAGTGACTTAACAGGTAGCAGCAGTAACATCAACAGTGACTTAACATGGTAGCAGCAGTAACATCAACAGTGACTTAACATAGCAGCAGTAACATCAACAGTGACTTAACATGGTAGCAGCAGTAGCATCAACAGTGACTTAACATGGTAGCAGCAGTAACATCAACAGTGACTTAACATGGTAGCAGCAGTAACATCAACAGTGACTTAACATGGTAGCAGCAGTAACATCAACAGTGACTTAACATTGTAGCAGCAGTAACATCAACAGTGACTTAACATGGTAGCAGCAGTAACATCAGCAGTGATTTAACATGGTAGCAGCAGTAACATCAACAGTGACTTAACATAGCAGCAGTAACATCAACAGTGACTTAACATAGCAGCAGTAACATCAACAGTGACTTAACATAGCAGCAGTAACATCAACAGTGACTTAACAAAGCAGTAACATCAACAGTGACTTAACATAGCAGCAGTAACATCAACAGTGACTTAACATAGCAGCAGTAACATCAACAGTGACTTAACATGGTAGCAGCAGTAACATCAACAGTGACTTAACATGGTAGCAGCAGTAACATCAACAGTGACTTAACATGGTAGCAGCAGTAACACCAACAGTGACTTAACATGGTAGCAGCAGTAACATCAACAGTGACTTAACATGGTAGCAGCAGTAACATCAACAGTGACTTAACATGGTAGCAGCAGTAACATCAACAGTGACTTAACATGGTAGCAGCAGTAACATCAACAGTGACTTAACATGGTAGCAGCAGTAACATCAACAGTGACTTAACATGGTAGCAGCAGTAACATCAACAGTGACTTAACAGGTAGCAGCAGCAGCACCAACAGTGACTTAACATGGACTTTATAACATTGATAACACACAAGAATCTATTTTGATGCGTTCATTAAGGCAGTGAGTGTAGATAATATGTTATGGTGTCTGAATATGACCGTTATTAAGACATAATTACACACAGTCCTCAGCCGCACTGTCACACACACAACACGCTCACTCGGGTTTCCAAAATACTGAAAATTTTCCGAGATAAGATGACTACGGCTACTGACCTTATTTATTCTCGTCTGGAATTATGTTCCACATGAAAACTGATGTACGACTTTTGTTATCCAGCGTGTGCGCGCACACACACACCTAGCCAAGCACGTAAGGAAATTAGAGAAAGTGCAAAGGTTTGCAACAAGACTAGTCCCGGAGCTAAGGGTTATGTCATACGAGGAGAGGTTAAGGGAAATTGACCTGACGACACTGGAGGACAGGAGATGTAGGGGGATGTGATAACGACATGTATAGTACTGAGAGGAATCGACAAAGTGGACAGAGACAGAGACAGAATGTTCGAGAGATGGGACACAGCAACAAGGGATCACAGTTGGAAATTGAAGACCCAGATGAGTCACCAGGGATGTTAGGAAGTATTTCTTCAGTCACAGAGTAGTCAGGATGTGGAATAGTCTGGGAAGTGATGTAGTGGAGGCAGGATCCATACATAGCTTTAAGAAGAGGTGTGATAAAGCTCATAGAGCAGGGAGAGTGACTTAGTCGCGACCAGTGAAGAGGCGGGGCCAGGAGCTGTGAATCGACCCCTGCAACACCAACTGGGTGAGTACACACACACACACACACACACACACACATACACATTACAATATATACCCACTGAGCGTTGACCTTAATCTTTTTATTTAGCATTAAAGTTTTCTTTATGTTTATATTCAGGATCCTTAGGGCCCTGGTGGGCCATATATGGCCCTCAGACTTTAAAGTCTAGCAAACTAAACTTAAACTGGGATGTTAAGGCTTTAACATCTTGTTCTGTAAGTATATATATACATATATAAATGCTAGTTGTATGAGTGGATTTGGTAATGTTAACAGCAGGATCCAGGTTTTGAAGTGTGTGTGTTGGTGTTGCTCTTCGACTCGCCGCCCCTGTTCTCGCCAACACAGGTGTATTTGTGGCAGTGAAGCGGCACACCAATTCGGGTACCATGGTCTTGTGTGTTGTAGATCCCGGGGGAAGGATTGCAAGGCATGAAGAGGTTAATAACATCAGAAGGAGCCTCACAATAGCCGCATGCCCAGCAATAAGGGAACCACTCCAACTATGCTGATTTGATTGCAGCCAAAAGCATCCAGATTTTCCCATTATAATTTATGATCAACACGTAGCAATATATACTTGAAAAGTATCCCTCAAACCTCATATACAGTAGTATATGCCATCTTTATACCATGAAACTGAGACAGCTGTAGTACCGAGACCCTCTCTTGAAGGAGGGGGAGGGGGAGGGGGGGAGATACCCTAATGCTTGTGAAGGGCTCTTGATCTCAAACTTTGGAACTATCCTCCACTTCCTCGGATCAGATCTGATTGCCTGCCATTGCCCAGGCGCTCAATGATCCATACGGAGTATAATGAGGGTATTAGTGAATTACAGCACTTGTAATTACAAGGAGAACATGTGAGGGTTTGAAAGACAGAATTTCACCTGTGACAGGTGAGGTAGTGTACGAACGTGTTCACGGACTTGACCTTTGCGTGCCGTCTTGCTGATTACGGACGAGGTATGTCGTTGTTCAGACATTTGGATGGAGCTTGTAATGGTAGCATGTCTTCCTGTGTAAGACACGGAGCATGTCATGGCAGCATGTCTTCCTGTGTAAGACACGGAGCATGTCATGGCAGCATGTCTTCTGTGTAAGACACGGAGCATGTCATGGCAGCATGTCTTCCTGTGTAAGACACGGAGCATGTCATGGCAGCATGTCTTCCTGTGTAAGACACGGAGCATGTCATGGCAGCATGTCTTCCTGTGTAAGACACGGAGCATGTCATGGCAGCATGTCTTCCTGTATAAGACACGGAGCATGTCATGGCAGCATGTCTTCCTGTGTAAGACATGGAGCATGTCATGGCAGCATGTCTTCCTGTGTAAGATATGCTCAGTTGGAGCAGTGCTTCCACTAGGTGTTGTCTACCAGTACTGTGTACTAGGTGTTGTCTACCAGTACTGTGTACTAGGTGTTGTCTACCAGTACTGTGTACTAGGTGTTGTCTACTAGTACTGTGTACTAGGTGTTGTCTACCAGTACTGTGTACTAGGTGTTGTCTACCAGTACTGTGTACTAGGTGTTGTCTACCAGTACTGTGTACTAGGTGTTGTCTACCAGTACTGTGTACTAGGTGTTGTCTACCAGTACTGTGTACTAGGTGCTGTCTACCAGTACTGTGTACTAGGTGTTGTCTACCAGTACTGTGTACTAGGTGTTGTCTACCAGTACTGTGTACTAGGTGCTGTCTACCAGTACTGTGTACTAGGTGTTGTCTACCAGTACTGTGTACTAGGTGTTGTCTACCAGTACTGTGTACTAGGTGTTGTCTACCAGTACTGTGTACTAGGTGTTGTCTACCAGTACTGTGTACTAGGTGTTGTCTACCAGTACTGTGTACTAGGTGTTGTCTACCAGTACTGTGTACTAGGTGTTGTCTACCAGTACTGTGTACTAGGTGTTGTCTACCAGTACTGTGTACTAGGTGCTGTCTACCAGTACTGTGTACTAGGTGTTGTCTACTAGTACTGTGTACTAGGTGCTGTCTGCCAGTACTGTGTACTAGGTGTTGTCTACCAGTACTGTGTACTAGGTGCTGTCTACCAGTACTGTGTACTAGGTGTTGTCTACCAGTACTGTGTACTAGGTGCTGTCTACCAGTACTGTGTACTAGGTGTTGTCTACCAGTACTGTGTACTAGGTGTTGTCTACTAGTACTGTGTACTAGGTGCTGTCTGCCAGTACTGTGTACTAGGTGTTGTCTACCAGTACTGTGTACTAGGTGCTGTCTACCAGTACTGTGTACTAGGTGTTGTCTACCAGTACTGTGTACTAGGTGCTGTCTACCAGTACTGTGTACTAGGTGTTGTCTACCAGTACTGTGTACTAGGTGTTGTCTACCAGTACTGTGTACTAGGTGCTGTCTGCCAGTACTGTGTACTAGGTGCTGTCTGCCAGTACTGTGTACTAGGTGCTGTCTGCCAGTACTGTGTACTAGGTGTTGTCTACCAGTACTGTGTACTAGGTGTTGTCTACCAGTACTGTGTACTAGGTGTTGTCTACCAGTACTGTGTACTAGGTGCTGTCTGCCAGTACTGTGTACTAGGTGCTGTCTGCCAGTACTGTGTACTAGGTGCTGTCTGCCAGTACTGTGGTGTCTGTCATGAAACTAACAACTCAGTCCTTTGAGGATGACCAGAAACAGCGGTACAGTGTTCGGTTGACAAGCGAAATGATCTTGGTTGGTAAGTAAGACACATAGGCAACAGTTAGGCATCTTTAATCCGAAACGTTTCGCCTACACAGTAGGCTTCTTCAGTCGAGTACAGAAAGTAGGCAGGAGCAGTAGAGATGTGAAGACGATGTAATCAGTCCATCACCCTTGAAGTCGAAGATTTGAGGTTGTCAGTCCCTCAGGATGGAGAAGAGTTCTGTTCCATAGTCTGAGACAATGTGGAGATCAAGCGACAGCGTCGAGACTTATATACTGTCGGAAGGAGAGGTGTAGAGTAGTAGAAGAAAGAATATAATCACTGAGAGGTCGCCTCCCTCTCAAATACAACCATTCTCACTTGAAAAAGTTGTCCAAAGTGTTTTCTCTTCTGTACCAAGATGCCATTGTGTTGCAGTGTCTGACAGTGAATATCAAAATGGTATATAATACCGACAGGTTGGTAAGTAAGACACATAGGCAACAGTTAGGCATATGTGTCTTACTTGCCAACCTGTCGGTATTATATACCATTTTGATATTCGAAATAATCTTAGGTTTGATTCTCGGGCGGGTTAAGCTGTATAGGTAAGTAATACCAGACCATGGGGCTGAACACTTCTCCAGGCTGAGGGACTGACCACCTCATATCTCAAGGTTGATGGACTGATTACATAATCTTCATTTCACTACTACACCTGCTGTTCTGTATTTGACTGAAGAAGCCTACTATGTAGGCGAAAAGTTTCAACAATTCAGATACCCAACTGTTGCTCATGTGTCTTAAGAGGCACGTAACTTCCCCGTCTTTTAATATGTTCACTTTTCACTATAATCTGACCTTGTCCATAATTATACGGCATTTGCTTTATTTCGTAAGGTGAAGTCCAGGATCTTTCCTTAATTCATGGTATAACTTAACAAATCCTTGATGACAATTATGTTGCAGAATATTACGACCACAGGTAATAAATGACCTGTGAGACCTGGACATAATGGGAATTGTAGCAAACAAACTCAGCAGTAGACTATAATGTATATTTGCCTTCACCCACTATATACAAATATGTACACAATGTACAGACAGAATAATAAGTGTACATCATGGTGACAGATGGGAAAGCAGGAGCCAGAGAGAGAGTGCACCGTACTCAACCAGCAGGTAGGCAAGTCTGCCAGTGTTTACCACAAGTGAACCACGTTGCTTCAGCTTTGGTGGGCTTGCCTGTGATTGGTCAGTGAATCAAGGTACTGATTTAACAACGGGTACCCTATTGATGATTAAACCCCTAGTACCTGGTTCGCTGGTTAGGAGGCAGCCTATGTGGGAGTGTGATATATGCCGAATAAATTGTAACATACTATTTGCATGCCAGACAGAGGTCTTAGCTGTGCTAAGACCTCTCCAACACTATTGTCATCAAAGATTTGTTAAGTTATACCATGAATTAAGGAAAGATCCTGGACTTCACCTTACGAAATAAAGCAAATGCCGTAGTAATTATGGACAAGGTCGATTATAGTGGAAAAATTATATTATTAGAAAATGGGGGAAGAAGAGTACCCAGACGAAGAATGTAGAATATAACTTTGGTATATCTGTGTCCAGCATTAGGAATAATATTAAGAGAGAAGTAAATAATGAAAATGATTGTTATAGGAATGCAGTTAGAAGCCTGAGTAGATCTATAACCCACTATGATAACATGAACGTAGATAAGTATGTTTATGGAGCAACTTGCAATGTGAACACAGACTGATGTTGTAGTGGCCAGGCTTAGGCTTGGTTACAAGTACTGACTGATGTTGTAGTGGCCAGGCTTAGGCTTGGTTACAAGTACTGACTGATGTTGTAGTGGCCAGGCTTAGGCTTGGTTACAAGTACTGACTGATGTTGTAGTGGCTAGGCTTAGGCTTGGTTACAAGTACTGACTGATGTTGTAGTGGCCAGGCTTAGGCTTGGTTACAAGTACTGACTGATGTTGTGGTGGCTAGGCTTAGGCTTGGTTACAAGTACTGTCTGATGTTGTAGTGGCCAGGCTTAGGCTTGGTTACAAGTACTGACTGATGTTGTAGTTGCCAGGCTTAGGCTTGGTTACAAGTACTGACTGATGTTGTAGTGGCCAGGCTTAGGCTTGGTTACAAGTACTGACTGATGTTGTAGTGGCTAGGCTTAGGCTTGGTTACAAGTACTGACTGATGTTGTAGTGGCCAGGCTTAGGCTTGGTTACAAGTACTTCTGGCAGTTTGGGAGACACACAGATGATGATCAAACTAAATGTAAATTATGTGATCAGGCATATGGTCACTGTCTTGAACACTATGTGCTTAATTGTCCACTTATTGAGGAATACAGAGACAGACAGTATAATAACCTATGTGACATGTCAAGATATCTTATTAATGAAAATAAGATACCAGATATACTAAGCAAATTTCCTAAATTTGCTTGTAACAGATAAGTGAACTATAGATATGTAGATATAAATCCATATGTATTCCTGTTAACCCTTTGGGGCCTAGTTCCTAGGCCTTTTGTGTATCCATATGCTCTCGCGCTACCGTCCACAGGATGGATGTGACCTGCACAATAAACTAGCCACTTCGGTGGCAAAATCTAATCTTAATCATCAACTTGTCAGTATTTTGTCATTTACAACACAAGTTTAACACCTTCTGCCCAAGTTCACCAGCAGAAAATAGGGACCCACACGTTGGTTGACTGTTGTGGATCTCATCTTAGGAAAGGACACCAGTTTAAACCAGCTGCGTCATCTATACTCAGATGAAAGCAGCAGTATATGCATTATCATGTGAATGGGTCCCAGGAGCTACGGTACAACACCCAAACCGTGTCTAGAGGTGTGGGGGGGGGTGCGAGTTGGACGATACTCTCTTGAGATAAATCGCGTCTAGAGGTGGGGGGGGGGGGGGGGGTGCGAGTTGGACGATACTCTCTTGAGATAAATCGCGTCTAGAGGTGTGGGGGGGTGCGAGTTGGACGATACTCTCTTGAGATAAATCGCGTCTAGAGGTGTGGGGGGGGGGTGCGAGTTGGACGATACTCTCTTGAGATAAATCGCGTCTAGAGGTGTGGGGGGGGGTGCGAGTTGGACGATACTCTCTTGAGATAAATCGCGTCTAGAGGTGTGGGGGGGGTGCGAGTTGGACGATACTCTCTTGAGATAAATCGCGTCTAGAGGTGTGGGGGGGTGCGAGTTGGACGATACTCTCTTGAGATAAATCGCGTCTAGAGGTGTGGGGGGGTGCGAGTTGGACGATACTCTCTTGAGATAAATCGCGTCTAGAGGTGTGGGGGGGGTGCGAGTTGGACGATACTCTCTTGAGATAAATCGCGTCTAGAGGTGTGGGGGGGTGCGAGTTGGACGATACTCTCTTGAGATAAATCGCGTCTAGAGGTGGGGGGGGGGGGGTGCGAGTTGGACGATACTCTCTTGAGATAAATCGCGTCTAGAGGTGTGGGGGGGGGGGTGCGAGTTGGACGATACTCTCTTGAGATAAATCGCGTCTAGAGGTGTGGGGGGGGGTGCGAGTTGGACGATACTCTCTTGAGATAAATCGCGTCTAGAGGTGTGGGGGGGGGGTGCGAGTTGGACGATACTCTCTTGAGATAAATCGCCCGGTTTACCTAAATTAAACAAAAGTTGAACAGAAAGACTAGAAGAGTATATCAGATAAATAGTCAAACATATTCTCAGTTTAAAAAAATGGTTAGAAGTATAAATATTGATATTTATAGATCGGTTTTTCACAACAAGGGAAACTGACTGGAAGGGCGGGGTTTTCGTATTTTTTTTTCGTAATGATGCTACGTGAGGCTGACTATTTTTTATGATGCATCGATTATAGAGCAGAAATTAAGTGGCAGAATATCGTTCAGACACTGTAGGTACAGGTGCTTGAGGTAAGGAGGCAGGAAGGTAAGAGGTAGAGAGGCTGACAGGAAGGGAGACAGTCTAGGATAGGGCAGGTCACACCTCCGGAGAGTTCTGGGTACACGACGTCCCAGAGCCGACTCGACCTTGACGAACATTCACTTGTTGCAAGGCGGATGCCGGCTGCAACACAACACACACACACACACACACACACACACACACACACACACACACAGGACCCTGTACACCGTGTACGTTAGGCCCATATTGGAGTATGCGGCACCAGTTTGGAACCCACACCTAGCCAAGCACGTAAGGAAACTAGAGAAAGTACAAAGGTTTGCAACAAGACTAGTCCCAGAGCTAAGAGGTATGTCCTACGAGGAGAGGTTAAGGGAAATCGACCTGACGACACTGGAGGACAGGAGAGATAGGGGGGACATGATAACGACATACAAAATACTGAGAGGAATTGACAAAGTGGACAAAGACAGAATGTTCCAGAGATGGGACAGCAACAAGGGGACACAGTTGGAAGTTGAAGACACAGATGAATCACAGGGATGTTAGGAAGTATTTCTTCAGTCACAGAGTAGTCAGGAAGTGGAATAGTTTGGGAAGCGATGTAGTGGAGGCGGGATCCATACATAGCTTTAAGCAGAGGTATGATAAAGCTCACGGTTCAGGGAGAGTGACCTAGTAGCGACCAGTGAAGAGGCGGGGCCAGGAGCTTGGACTCGACCCCTGCAACCTCAACTAGGTGAGTACATAGCGTTCCGATACCTTAGTAAGGAATCGTTCAAGACACTGTACACTGTGTACGTCAGGCCCATACTGGAGTATGCAGCACCAGTTTGGAAACCACACCTGGTCAAGCAAGTCAAAAAATTAGAGAAAGTACAAAAGTTTGCAACAAGGCTAGTCCCAGAGCTAAGGGGATTGTCCTACGAAGAAAGGTTGAGGGAAATCGGCCTGACGACACTGGAGGACAGGAGAGTCAGGGGAGACATGATAACGGCATATAAAATGCTGCGTGGAATAGATAAGGTGGACAGAGACAGGTTGTTCCAGAGAGGGGACACAGAAACAAGGGGTCACAATTGGAAGTTGAAGACTCAGACGAGTCACAGGGATGTTATTAAATATTTCTTCAGTCAAAGAGTTCTCAGGAAGTGGAATAGTCTAGCAAGTGATATAGTGGAGGCAGGAACCATAAATAGCTTTTAGACGAGGTATGACAAAGCTCAGGGAGCAGAGAGAGAGATGACCTAGTAGCGATCAGTGAAGAGGCGGGTTAGGAGCTGAGTCTCAACCCCTGCAACCACAATTAGATGAGTACAGTTAGGTGAGTACACACACACACACACACACACACACACACACACACACACACACACACACACACACACACACACACACACACACACGCACGCACGCACACACAAGGTGGACAAAGACAGGATGTTCCAGAGATGGGACACAGCAACAAGGGGACACAGTTGGAAGTTGAAGACACAGATGAATCACAGGGATGTTAGGAAGTATTTCTTCAGCCACAGAGTAGTCAGGAAGTGGAATAGTTTGGGAAGCGATGTAGTGGAGGCATGATCCATACATAGCTTTAAGCAGAGGTATTTATTTATTTATTTATTTATTTATTTATAAATTTGAGCACACATACAGAGGTACAAAAAAAAATACAGATAAGAGCAGCATGCCAAAGCCACTTATACTATGCATAGCATTACGGGCTGGCTTAAAATTAACTTAAGATTAACTAAGCAATGATGAAGTCAGTGATAAAACATTAATGTAAACAGATTACTATAAAGCACAAGTGAGTATTACAAAGACAGGTCATATGAAGGATTCTGTTAGGTAGTGTATTTAAAAAATAATAAAGTTAGATTCGGTTTTAGGTTTAACATTTATGTGATATAATTGTGAGAAACATTTAAGATATACAATTTATAAGGTTCAGTTATTCAGTATTTATTTGGTTTTGGGTGAGTAAGTGATATTACAACCTAGGATTTCAAAGGCCTGTTATCCCAGGTGTAATGGGACCAAAAGAAACACAGCAGAAAAAGTTTAGACTTATATTATCCTTCACCAATTTAGAACAGCAATATGTACACTATGTACAGTAATAAGTATAGTGCACGTCACGGTAAGCAAGGCAGAAATAGAAGCCACAAGATAGCAGACCGTGCTCAACCAGCTCTAGAATGGGAATGACAAGGGCAGACAGGAGAGCGGTATCCACATAACCTCTGCGATTGCCAATCCCACCTTCTTATTGGCTAGAACCTGGTCACTAGTTGAACGATGGGGCCCCATCACCAACTCTTAGCAACCTGGTTCGCTGGTTGGGGGAGATAGCCTGTAAATGAGGGTGTGTCCATGCGCCGAATAAAGGTTACGTACTCTTTGCATGCCACAAGTGATCTTTGAGTAGAGACTTGAATTTATAAACAGGTAGTGTTTCTTTTATATTTACAGGTAATGAATTCCAGATTTTAGGGCCTTTTATGTGCATTGAGTTTTTGCATAGTGTGAGATGAACACGAGGAACATCAAAGAGTGATCTGTGCCTTGTGTTATGGTCATGTGTTCTGTTGAGGTTGGCAAGGAGATGTTTGAGGGGAGGGTTAATATCAGAGTTAAGTGTTCTATGTATGTAATAGGTGCAGTAATAAGTATGGATGTTTTGTATGGTGAGTAGGTTTAGTGTATTGAATATTGGTGGAGTGTGCTGCCTGTAGTGAGAATTTATCATTCTAACTGCAGCCTTTTGTTGGGTAATTAGTGATCTGTGATGGTTAATTGTTGTTGAGCCCCATGCACAAATTCCATAGGTGAGATAGGGGTAAATAAGAGAGTGATATAGGGCCAGGAGGGCTGACTGTGGAACATAGTACCGTATCTTCGATAGTATGCCTACAGTCTTGGAAATTTTCTTAGAAATTTGTTGTATATGTGTATGAAATTTGAGTCTATTATCAAGGTGGATTCCTAAGAATTTTCCCTCTGTTAGCTTTGTGATAGGTGATCCGTTTATCATTATGTTAAGAGGGACATCTGTAGCTCTGTTACCAAACTGAATGAAGTAGGTTTTGTCAATGTTTAGTGTAAGTTTGTTAGTCCTCATCCAGGTAGATATTCTCTGTAATTCGGTATTTACAGTATTGGCTAGTGTGACTGGGCTCGGGTGAGAGAAGACGTATGTAGTGTCATCTGCAAATAGTGTGGGTTTGAGTAATTGCGAAGCATTTGGAAGGTCATTTATGTATAGGAGAAAGAGAAGAGGGCCAAGGACACTTCCCTGTGGGACACCAACTGTAATTGGTTGCGCAGAAGAGTTTGCCCCATTTGCGTACACATATTGGCTTCTGTTGCTGAGGTATGACTTGAGGTAGTTGAGGGAGTGCCCTCTTATACCATAGTGTGACAATTTTACGTGGACCAAGTCATGGTCAACTGTATCAAAAGCTTTACGTAAGTCAATGAAGATCCCCAGTGGGACTTCTTTTTTCTCTATTGCAGTGTATATATGTTCTAGCATGTGTATAATAGCATCATTAGTATTTTTATTAGGCCTGAAACCAAATTGGCAGGGGTTGAGTATGTTTTGGGAGATAAGGTAGGAGTAGATTCGTTTATGAATTAATTTTTCGAAGATTTTTGAGAGAGGGTGTAAGTTGGATATTGGCCTATAGTTATTCAACTCTGTTTGGTCTCCTCCTTTGTGGATCGGGGTGACCCTTGCTATTTTGAGTACTGTAGGGAAGGTGGAGGATTCAATGGATTTGTTAAAGAGTGTTGCAATGATTGGAGATAGCACTTGTGACACTTTTTTGTATATAAAGGGTGGTAAGGTACTTAAATCTCCTGCCTTGTTTTTTAGTGCATTGATAATAAGGGAGACTTCGTATGGGTTAGTCGGAGCTAGGAACAGTGTGTTCGGGTAGTTGCCGGTGAGGTAGTCATTTGGTGGGGTATCTGAGCTTGGGATTTTATTGGCAAGGTTTTGTCCTATAGTGGAGAAGAAATCATTGAGTCTGTTTGCTGTTTCTGTTGGTGGGAGTTGGGGTTCATCTGATTTTGCTAATTTTATTTCGCTATTTCGTGATATCTTTTTTGTTCCCAGAATTTCTGATAGGGTTTTCCAGGTCTTTTTTATATCACCTCGTAAGTTGGATAATCTGTTCTCATAATACAATTTTTTGCCCTTCTTATCAGGCTGGTTAGGATTGACGAGTAACGTTTTGTTTGGTCTCTGGTTATGTGACCCATTCTGTACTGTTTTTCATATTGGTGTTTTGTATTTATGGATTTGAGAATGCTGGGTGTTAGCCAGGGACTGTTCAGTCTCTTTGCTGTCATCTGTTTAGTTTTTTTAGGGCAGTGCTTGTTATAGAGGTATTGGGTCTTTTTTAGAAAATTATTAATACATTCGTCAATATCTGTATAGATTTCTAGCTCAGTGTGCCAGTCAATGTTTGCTACTGCTGTTGTGAAGTTATTAATGGCTGCCTCATTGTGAAGTCTGAAGGTGACTTTAGTAGTGTCTTGGGGTAGTTTACCAAGAGTTGTTATGAGGAAAGTAGGGTAGTGGTCTGTGGTATTATCTGTAATTATGCCTGATTTTAAAGGGGATATGGTGTTGGTCCAGATGTGGTCAAGTAGGGAAACACTAGTCTCTGTAACTCTTGTAGGTTTTGTTACTGTTGGTAGTAACATACAGTTACTCATTGTGTTTGTGAATTCAGTAACGTGTGGGTCCTGGTCTTGCAGGAGATTTATATTGAAGTCACCTGAGAGTAGTAAAGTGATCTTTGTTCATGCGTGCATCAGTTATCATACTTCCTAGATTTTGACTAAATTGGCTAATGTTTGACTGTGGAACTCTGTAGATGTTTATCAATGTGAGAGGTTTTTGTAGGTATTTGGATTTGAATTTAGCTATTATATATTCCCCATGTTCATCCCTTGTGCAAGTATTAGTGATACATTCTAGTTGGTCTGAGTAGTATATGGCTGTGCCACCCCCTTGTTGGTCTGGCCTACAGTTGTGTATGGCTGTGTAACCAGGAATGGCATAGACATCTGTACTGTCAGGCTTTAGCCAGGTTTCAGTTAGTGTAATGATGGACATATTGGCATGTAAGGAATTTAGTAATGCTATGAGGTCATCGTAATGCTTGCTTAAAGATCTGATATTGTAGTTAAAGATAGTTATGTTGTTGTTGGCACTGAGAAGTGCCTTTGATTGTTCTGCAGTGTAGTAATTACAGTAACTGTTTGATTCATTTAAGTCATTAAATAAGAGGTTGGTATCAGGATCAATGCTTGTAATCATAAGATTTGTAGTGAATCTATAGTTAGAATTAAGTTTAAAACAAAGTAAATAGTCTTAAGCTAAAAAAGCTCACGGTTCAGGGAGAGTGACCTAGTAGCAACCAGTGAAGAGGCGGAGCCAGGAGCTTGGACTCGACCCCTGCAACCTCAACTAGGTGAGTACAACTAGTACTCACACACACACACACACACACACACACACACAGTGGAGGCTGAAGGGACGCTGGGAAGACAAAGCAGTGGGGTACACCAACAAGGGATATACCAACAAGTGTTGGATGAATTACACACAACTGATGAGGTGGAGAAGCTCCTAAGTGCCCTTGATACCTCAAAGGCGGTGGGACCGGACAACATCTCTCCATGGGTTCTTAGAGAGGGAGCAGAGACACTATGTGTGCCACTAACCAAAATCTTCAACACTTCCCTTGAAACTGGGCAACTACCTGAAGTATGGAAGAAGGCAAATGTAGTCCCCATCTTTAAGAAAGGAGACAGAAATGAAGAACTAAACTATAGACCAGTGTCACTGGCGTGTATAGTATGCAAAGTCATGGAGAAGATTATCAGGAGGAAAGTGGTGGAGTACCTGGAGCAGAACAAGATTATAAACGACAGCCAGCACGGATTCATGGAAGGCAAATCCTGTGTCACAAACCTACTAGAGTTTTATGACAAGGTAACTGAATTAAGAAGTGAGAGGGAGGGGTGGGTTGATTGCATTTTCCTGGATTGCAAGAAAGCCTTCGACACAGTTCCTCACAAGAGATTAGTACAGAAGCTAGAGGATCAGGCACATATAACAGGAAGGGCACTGCAATGGATCAGAGAATACCTAACAGGGAGGCAACAGCGAGTCATGGTCCGTGATGAGATATCACAGTGGGCGCCTGTGACGAGCGGGATCACACAGGGGTCAGTCCTGAGACCAGTGCTATTCTTGGTATATGTGAACGACATGACGGAAGGAATAGACTCAGAAGTGTCCCTGTTCGCAGATGATGTGAAGTTAATGAGGAGAATTAAATCAGATGCGGGCCAGACAGGTCTACAAAGAGACCTGGACAGGCTGGATGCGTGGTCCAGCAACTGGCTCCTAGAATTTAACCCCGCCAAATGCAAAGTCATGAAGATCGGAGAAGGGCAAAGAAGACCACAGACAGAGTATAGGCTAAGAGGCCAAAGACTTCAAACCTCACTCAAGGAGAAAGATCTAGGAGTGAGTATAATACCGAGAACATCGCCAGAAGCACACATTAACCTAGATAACTGCTGCGGCATATGGGCGCCTGGCAAACCTGAGAATAGCGTTCCGGTACCTCAGTAAGGAATCGTTCAAGACTTTATACACTGTGTACGTCAGGCCCATACTGGAGTACGCAGCACCAGTTTGGAACCCACACCTGGTCAAACACGTCAAGAAATTAGAGAAAGTGCAAAGGTTTGCAACAAGGCTGGTTCCAGAGCTAAGGGGAATGTCCTATGAAGAAAGGTTAAGGGAAATCGGACTGACGATACTGGAGGACAGGAGGATTAGGGTGTCAGCATAGTTGCTGATCCCCTGTATATGTATATGTTATCTGAGTATCATAGGTAGTACCATCCATATGTTTTACATACACGACCCCTGGCTAGGCCCAGTGACTAGTTTGTGTGATGTCACGTGATGCCGCATGAGTGCGTGGGATGCGCTGCATCGGCCTCAATTCCCCGTAGACTTAGCAGGTGACAGGACAGGTAGTTTGGGCTCTCTTCTTCTCACACTCTGCTAATATTTGTGTTAACATCCAACGACTGTGTTTAACTCCAACCATCAAATCTCCATGAACCCTCACAACAAAGGGAGACATGATAACGACATCCAAAATACTGCATGGAATAGACAAGGTGGACAGAGACAGGATGTTCCAGATATGAGACACAGAAACAAGGGGTTACAATTGGAAGCTGAAGACTCAGATGAGTCAAAGGGATGTTATTAAGTATTTCTTCAGCGACAGAGTTGTTAGGAAGTGGAATAGTCTGGCAAGTGATGTAGTGGAGGCAGGAACCTTACATAGTTTTAAGACGAGGTTTGATTAAGCTCATGGAGCGGGGAGAGGGAGGACCCAGTAGCGGTCAGTGAAGAGGCGGGGCCAGGAGCTGAGTCTCGACCCCTGCAACCACAATTAGGTGAGTACGTATCCTGACGATCCTGGGGCTAAAGAAGTTCTTCCTGACATCACCGTAGCTCATCTAAATCTAACTTCCATTTGTGCCCTCGTGTATCCGTCCCCCTCCCCTTCCCCCTCCTCCCCCTCCCCCTCCCCCCTCCCCTCCCTCCCCTTCCCCCACCAACTCGAACAATCAACCCCTGTTCACCCTGTCAAGTCTTCTTGAGTATTTTGTATATCGTTATCATGTCTCTCCTGGCACTTCTGTCAATGTAGTGAGCTCAGTTCCTTCAGCTTGTTCTTGTTGTTTATTTATATAAACTCTGGAGCCAGAGTCTCCTTGTTTCTGTGCTTTCTTGTACAGTGCCATGGGGGAGACGAGAGCAGTGCCACGGGGGAGAGGAGAACTGTGCCACGGGGGAGAGGAGGGCTGTGCCACGAGGGAGAGGGGGCTGTGCCATGGGGGAGAGGAGGGCTGTGCCACGGGGGAGAGGAGGACTTTGCCACGGGGGAGAAGAGGACTGTGCCACGGGGGAGAGGAGGGCTGTGCCACTGGGGAGATGAGAGTAGTGCCACGGGGAGAGCAGAGCTGTGGCACGGGGGAGAGGAGAGCAGTGCCACGGGGGAGAGGCGAGCTGTGCCACAGAGAGAGGACAGTGCCATGGGGGAGAGGTGGAGAAGGTCATTGTCCCCTTCTGCCTGCAGGTGTGGGTGATGAAAGTTATACCTGGCACCTCCCTCCCTCCTGGCACCTCCCCCCTCCTGGCACCTCCCCCCCTCCTGGCTTATTTCTTCCCCTCCTCCTCCTGGTATCTACCACCTACCCCTGCTCAAACACCTGGTCGCTCTTGGCTCAGGACAGATGTTTAAATCGGGAGGAATGTAGCGTGTCTGAGCCGGGAATACTTCAGTAATAACACATTACTTGTAAACACACACTACAGCACATGAGCTCCTCTTAAACTACTAGTTAACACAATATATGTGTGTGTGTGTGTGTGTGTGTGTGTGTGTGTGTGTGTGTGTGTGTGTGTGTGTGTGTGTGTGTGTGTGTGTGTGTGTGTGTGTGTGTGTGTGTGTGTGTGTGTGTGGTTGCTGGAATCGAGTCTGTCTGCAGAAGTCATACCAAGTGGTGGTCTTCAACTTATGTATGGATCCTTCCTCTGCTTCGCTCTCTAGGACTTCCACTTCCTGACTAATCTAACTCGAAAGAAGCATTTCTTAATATAACCTTTGATTCTTCAGTTTTTTTTCTTTACCTTCCAGCTGTGCCTTTGTACCTAATACCTGCCTCTCAAACGTACCTGCCATGTTCACCATGTCAGTTCCACTCATTATTTTGTATGTCATAATCATGTCATCCCAGGTCCTTAGGTTTAATTCCTCTAGTTTCTTATAGCTCAAGTGACTTAGCTTTGGGACTAATCTCGTCGTAAACCCATACATTTTATACACGTGCTTTACATTCTTTAATAGATATGGGTTCCACACTGGAGCTGCACACACCAAGATGAGCCTGACATGTGCCGTGTACAGGGTCGTGAATGCCACTACGTTGATCTTTCTCAAAGCTCCCCTCGTGTTTGCTATTGATGTATGCGTCAGGCGAAATGTTCGGAACTAAGCTCACCCCGAGGTCCTCTTCCAGGAACGTTTGCAGTCTTTGTGCCTCTGGGATGTACTCTGTTTCCGGTCTTTTTTTCGCTTACCAAATTTCCAAGCTGTGCATTTGTGGGGGTTAAATAGTTACTAGGCGCTTGTCAGACCAGTCCTGCAGCTTGTCCTGATCTATGTGTAGTCTTTGTTGGTCTGCTCCTGTTTGTATGTTTGTACGTATATACATTATGCAGGTGTGTATACATATATATTTAATATACACTCAAAGAATCCAGGCCATCAGTGGCAGCTTCAAGAGTGAGACACAAGGAAGCGAAGATCCATCAATCTATTCTCCATTCCCATTTTCCGCTCCTCTCTCCCACCGTCTTATAGGCCTATATTAAGTTTGTTAAGCAGGATGTGCCCTTTCCTGCCTCTAGGGTTTAGACCTCCAGCTGATGGTCTTCCTACTCTCAGCTTTCAGTCATCTGTCCATGATAAAGCTGGCTTGATAAACCTCCTGGAGAGCCAAACGTCGACACAGTAATATGTCACATTAGTTGCACTTCATGTCCTTTTACCTAACACAGCTAGTTAGTTACCATTTTGTCCTAGGTACATGTGTGTGTACTCACCTAGTTGAGGTTGCGGGGGTCGAGTCCGAGCTCCTGGCCCCGTGTGTGTGTGTGTGTGTGTGTGTATAGAGACATAAATACAGAGAGACCAGGCAGACAGGCCAGACACAGGCAGGCAGACAGACAAGCCAGACACACACAGACAGACCACACAGACAAAGAGACAGACAGAAGAGTGCAAGAGGGAGTGAAGGGTGAGATGTCTCTGGGATGTGTTGGTTCCATTTTAATATACAAGCAGTAGATTGTTCCATTATCGTCGGTTATCCATGCGCACAAGCAGTGGGTTAATGGCGCATGAGTGGATGCATGACATGCGCCCAAGCAGTGGTAAGGGCATGGATGCGACTGCGCACAAGCAGTGGGTTAATGGCGCATGAGTGGATGCATGACATGCGCACAAGCAGTGGGTTAATGGCGCATGAGTGGATGCATGACATGCGCACAAGCAGTGGGTTAATGGCGCATGACTTGACGCATGGCAGAGGTTGCGTGACCGACCTGTAATGGGGGCAGTGATTTTCCTGGCACTGACGGAAACACTTAGGCTCCCCTGTCCCCCTTGGGGGAGGCAACACACATCCCTGGGGGAGTGAATACAGCCTCTTGGGAGGAGAACACATCACCTAGGATAGGGACCACATCCCCTGGGGCAGGGGCCACATCACCTGGGGCAGGGACCACATCACATGGAGAGGGACCACATCCCCTGGAGAGGAAACACATCACCTGGGGAGGGACCACATCACCTGGGGAGGGAACACATCATCTGGGGCAGAGACCACATCACCTGGGGAGTGACCCCATCCCCTGGGGAGGAAACACACCCTCTGAGGAGGGACCACATTACCTGGGGGAGGAACATCATCTGGGGCAGGGACCACATCCCCTGGGGAGGGACCACATCACCTGAGAGAGGGACCACAGCACCTGGGGAGGGACCACATCACCTGGGGAAGTGACTACATCAACTGAGGAGGGACCACATCACCTTGGGGACCATATCACCTGGGGACCACATCACCTGGGGAGGGACCACATCACCTGGGGGACCACATTACCTGGGGGCCACATCACCTGAGGACCACATTACCTGAGGGACCACATCAACTAGGGGGCCACATCACCTGGGGGACCACATTACCTGGGGCCACATCACCTGGGGGATCACATTACCTGGGGCCACATCACCTGGGGGACCACATCACCTGGGGAGGGACCACATCACCTGGGGGACCACATCACCTGGGGACCACATCACCTGGGGGACCACATCACCTGGGGGACCACATCACCTGGGGGACCACATCACCTGGGGACCACATCACCTGGGGGACCACATCACCTGGGGACCACATCACCTGGGGGACCACATCACCTGGGGGACCACATCACCTGGGGGACCACATCACCTGGGGGACCACATCACCTGGGGGACCACATCACCTGGGGGACCACATCACCTGGGGGACCACATCACCTGGGGGACCACATCACCTGGGGGACCACATCACCTGGGGGACCACATCACCTGGGGACCACATCACCTGGGGGACCACATCACCTGGGGGACCACATCACCTGGGAGACCACATCACCTGGGGGACCACATCACCTGGGGGACCACATCACCTGGGAGACCACATCACCTGGGGGACCACATCACCTGGGGACCACATCACCTGGGGGACCACATCACCTGGGGACCACATCACCTGGGGGACCACATCACCTGGGGGACCACATCACCTGGGGGACCACATCACCTGGGGGACCACATCACCTGGGGGACCACATCACCTGGGGGACCACATCACCTGGGAGACCACATCACCTGGGGGACCACATCACCTGGGGGACCACATCACCTGGGAGACCACATCACCTGGGGGACCACATCACCTGGGGACCACATCACCTGGGGGACCACATCACCTGGGAGACCACATCACCTGGGGGACCACATCACCTGGGGGACCACATCACCTGGGGGACCACATCACCTGGGGGACCACATCACCTGGGGGACCACATCACCTGGGGGACCACATCACCTGGGGGACCACATCACCTGTTTAATGTGTAAATCTTAAGTAAATAAATGCATTTACTTTATTTTTGTTGTTTCATTGTTTGTTTTTGTTATTGTGGTTGTTCGTTGTTGGTTGTTGTTGGGAAGCGCTAAATCCGTATGGATCATACGGTACCTGAGGAATGGGAGGCTGTCAAGTCCAATCCGAGAAGGGATGATGGCTCCAGTTCCCTGGATGAAGAGCCTCACTACAGACGCTCAACCGGTTAGTGTGTGTGTGTGTTTGTTTGTGTGTGTGTGTTTGTTTGTGTGTGTGTGTGTGTGTGTGTGTGTGTGTGTATGTTGTGTGTTTGTGTGTGTATGTGTGTGTGTGTGTTTGTGTGTGTTTGTGTGTGTGTGTGTTTGTGTGTGTGTTTGTGTGTGTGTATGTGTGTTTGTGTGTGTATGTATATGTGTGTGGACAGCCAGTCACTTAACTCTTAAGTGGTTGTGACTGGTGAGATAAGACACTTCACTCTTCATTAGCTCTCACTTTAAGTGTTGCTCTTAAAGTGCTAAGTAGAGACAAAGTGTATCAGACATTATCTACGCTGATGGTTGTAAGCAGGAGTGTACCTGGCAGGGTTGCTCCTGCTCTGGTTGCTGCCTCCTCACTTAACGATGATACCAGCAGGAGTGTACCTGGCAGGGTTGCTCCTGCTCTGGTTGCTGCCTCCTCACTTAACGATGATACCAGCAGGAGTGTACCTGGCAGGGTTGCTCCTGCTCTGGTTGCTGCCTCCTCACTTAACGATGATACCAGCAGGAGTGTACCTGCAGGTTGCTCCTGCTCTGGTTGCTGCCTCCTCACTTAACGATGATACCAGCAGAGTGTACCTAGCAGGGTTGCTCCTGCTCTGGTATGCTGCCTCCTCACTTAACGATGATACCAGCAGGAGTGTACCTGGCAGGGTTGCTCCTGCTCTGGTTGCTGCCTCCTCACTTAACGATGATACCAGCAGGAGTGTACCTGGCAGGGTTGCTCCTACTCTGGTTGCTGCCTTCTCACTTAACGATGATACCAGCAGGAGTGTACCTGGCAGGGTTGCTCCTACTCTGGTTGCTGCCTCCTCACTTAACGATGATACCAGCAGGAGTGTACCTGGCAGGGTTGCTCCTACTCTGGTTGCTGCCTCCTCACTTAACGATGATACCAGCAGGAGTGTACCTGGCAGGGTTGCTCCTGCTCTGGTTGCTGCCTCCTCACTTAACGATGATACCAGCAGGAGTGTACCTAGCAGGGTTGCTCCTGCTCTGGTTGCTGCCTCCTCACTTAACGATGATACCAGCAGGAGTGTACCTGGCAGGGTTGCTCCTGCTCTGGTTGCTGCCTCCTCACTTAACGATGATACCAGCAGGAGTGTACCTAGCAGGGTTGCTCCTGCTCTGGTTGCTGCCTCCTCACTTAACGATGATACCAGCAGGAGTGTACCTGGCAGGGTTGCTCCTGCTCTGGTTGCTGCCTCCTCACTTAACGATGATACCAGCAGGAGTGTACCTGGCAGGGTTGCTCCTGCTCTGGTTGCTGCCTCCTCACTTAACAACGATACCAGCAGGAGTGTACCTGGCAGGGTTGTTCCTGCTCTGGTTGCTGCCTCCTCACTTAACGACGATACCAGCTATGTTGAGTTAAACGTAAGAATTATTAACATATATACAGAAAGGTCATAACTATGACCATAATTTTTAAAGGGGTGGACCGGTAAGCCAGCGAAAGGACTCAGTCAGATGACCAAAGGCTCCAACGGCGTCAAGAAACACTTGTCCTGTTTCCTGACGAACCTTTACTAACTTAGAGTTAGTAAAGGTTAGCGTCTACACTGCAAACTGAATTGTTTGCCATCCTAATGACACTAACTTATAACATTGAGGTTGACTGTGATTATCACTGATTCTGTGTCCTCGCTCAAGGCTCTTGACTCACATAATGACTCTAGATAAGTACATGAAAGTGAATGCCATAGGAATGCAGTTAGAAGCTTCATTACAGCTATCACCCACTACCATAACATGAACGTAGATAAATACTATTATGGAGCAACTTGCAATGTGAAAAAGCTGACTGTTGTAGTGGCCAGACTTAAGCTTGGTTACAAGTGCTTCTGGCAGTCTGGCAGACACACACATGATGATTAAACCAAATGCAAAGTATGTGTCCAGGCCTCTGGTCACTATCTTGAACACTATGTGCTTAATTGTCCACTTATTGAGGAATATAGAGATAGTATAATAACCTATGTGACATGTCAAGGTATCTTATTAATGATTTTGAAATACCAGATATATTAAGCAAATTATCTAAATTTGATTGCAACAGATAAATCAACCAAAGATATAAATCCAGATGTGCCCTTGTAAACCGTTTTGGGCCCTAGTTCCTGGGCCTTTTGTGTATCCATATGCTCTTGCACTACCGTCCACAGGATGGATATGGGGTACACAATAAACTAGCCACTTCACAGGCAAAAATCTAATATTCTCTCTCTCTCTCCGGTGTTGTTAGCTACCTGGAGGGTATTCCGGGGGTTAACGCCCCCGCGGCCCGGTCCACGACAAGGCCTCCCAGGGCATCAGGGAATGATCAACTAGGCTGTTACTGCTGGCTGCACGTAGTCCAACTTACGAAATGGCCCGGCTGATCCGGCACCGACTTTAGGTATCTGTCCAGCTCCCTCTTGAAGACAACCAGGCTTCTATTGGTAATTCCCCTTATGGCTGGTGGGAGGCTGTTGAACAGTCTTGGGCCCCGGACACATTGTGTTTTCTCTTAGTGTACTAATGGCGCCCCTATATTTCATCGGGATTTTCATAGGATTTTCCATGATGTATCTCGCCTGCGTTCCAGCGAGTACAAGTCAAGTGATTCCAGGCGTTCCCAGTAGTTATGGTGTTTGATGGAACTTATATGTGCAGTAAAGGATCTCTGTACATTCTCTAGCTCTGCAATTTCACCTGTCTTGAATGGAAATGTTAATGTACAGCAGTATTCCAGCCTAGAGAGAACAAGTGATTTAAAAAGGATCATCATTGGCTTAGCATCTCTTGTTTTGAACGTTCTCATTATTGATCCTATCAGTTTCCTCGCAGATGTGATAGTGGCACTGTTGTGGTCCTTGAAGGTGAGATCCTCAGACATTACCACACCCAGGTCCTTCACATTACTTTTCCGCTCTATTGTGTGATTAGAGTTTATATTATACTCAGTCCTAGTTATTATTTCCTTCAGTTTTCCATAACGGAGTAGTTGGAATTTGTCTTCATTGAACATCATATTGTTCTCTGTTGCCCACTGGAAAACTTGGTTTATATCTTCTTGGAGGTTAATTGTGTCCTCAATGGATGACACTCTCATGCAGATCCTAGTATCGTCTGCAAAAGATGATACAGTGCTGTGGATTACATCTCTGTCTATGTCTGATATGAAGATGAGGAACAGGATAGGGGTGAGTACTGTGCCTTGTGGAACAGAGCTATTGCAAGTCTTTGTGTGTTACTGCTGCTTACTGGCTGACACGCTTGTTACTAGCTAACACCCATGTTACTAGCTGACACCCTTGTTACTGGCTGACACTCTTGTTACTAGCTGACACTCCTGTTACCGGCTGACACTCCTGTTACTGGATGACACCCCTGTTACTGGCTGACACCCTTGTTACTGGCTGACACTTTGTTACTAGCTGACACCCGTTATTGGCTGACACTCTTGTTACTAGCTGACACTCCTGTTACCGGCTGACACTCCTGTTACTGGATGACACCCCTGTTACTGGCTGACACCCTTGTTACTGGTAGGTAAGACACACAAGCAACAGTTAGGCAACTTTATTCCGAAACGTTTCGCCTACACAGTAGGCTTCTTCAGGCGAATACAGAAAGTAGGCAGGGACAGTAGAGAAGACGATGTAATCAGCCCATCACCCTTAAAGTGTAAATTGGGGTTTTTCATCCCTCAGCCGGGAAAATCAGTTCCATAGTCAGGAATACGAAATCAAGGAAGTGCGGGGACTTAATACGGGCTGACACCTTTTTACTAGCGACACCCCTGTTAACGGGGTGACATCTTGTTACAGCTGATACTCCTTTTTCCCGGGGCTGACACTCCTGTTATTGGAACACACGTTACGGGAAAACCCCCCCTGAACGGGCTGACCCCCCTTTACTGGCAAACATTTTGTTACTAGCTGACACCCCTGTTACTGGGCTGACCAAAAAGAATCGCTTTTCTGCCACCAGGCTGTGTTTCGCGTCTTTTACGGCGGCCAGCGGGAACAGCCTGGTTGACAAGCCCTGTTTCCACCACGAGGCCTGGTCACGGCCCGGGGTAGCGGGGGGGGTGACCCCCGAAACCCCCCCCAATATTTCTGATCTCGAGTCATGAACAGCAAAAATTTCCTGTCAAAATGCAGACCGCCCATAAAAGCTCCCGGCATTTCCATTCCGGGACCGTGTCGACGATCTTCGTGAGTAGCGTTCCTTTACTTTTTCACTTTTTGGCGTTTTTGTTGGGGTTGAGGGACGCCAAGTTCATCACCCCACAACTGACGTTCGCCTGTTTTGCTGGAGAGGAACGTTCAAAGCCTGGGTCCGACCCTTTGTTTGGGTCCCCAAAGGGCTTGCTGAAGAATTGTCAAATTTTAAATAGCGATTTACCCTCTCCACACATACATACACAACTCACACCATCACACCTCACACACCACACACACACACACACGCGCGCGCACACAACCCCAAAACACACCAACACACACACACACACCCACACCACACACCGCACGCAACACACAAAAACCACACACACCCCAACACACCCACACACACATACACACACACACCACACACACACACACAACACACAACAAAAAACACAACACACACATACACAAAACCCCCCAATACACACACACACACAAACACACACACACACCCAACGCACACACACACACACACACACACCACAACACACACACACACACACACACACACACAACCCACACATACACAAACAAAACCCCAAATACAAAACCACCACCACCCCACACACACCACCACACACCACACACACAACACACACACACACACACACCACACACAAAACAAAACCACACATACACAAACACACACACACACACACACACCCCACACACACACACCACCACACACACCACACACGGGAAGGCATACAATGGTCGGGGAAACTTGCGGGGAAGACAGCAGCGAGTAAAGGTACGTGGCAGGTGTCAAGGGGGACCGTGACCAGGGGGGTCCCGCGGGGGGTCAGTCCTAGGACAGTGGGTTTTCTGGTATTTGTGAACGACATACAAGGAATAGCCTGAGGTGTCCCTGTTTGCAGATAGTAATTTGATGAAAGAATTACTCGATCAAAACCCGGGCAGAACAAAAAAAGGGGATCGGACGGCTGCAGACCGGCCCCCAAATTGGGGCTCCTGGAGTTCAACCCCCCAAAGTGCAAATCATGAAGTTTGGGGGGAAGGGCAAAGAAGACCGCAGACGGATACAGTCGGGGGGCCAGAGACCACAAACCTCACCAGGGAAAAAAATTCTTGGGGTAGTATAACACCAGGCACATCTCCTGAATGAACATCCCAAAATAACGCTGCAGCTTGGGGCGCCTACAAACCTCGAACGCACCGAATCATAAAAAGGGAAATCTTTCAGGACCCGTCACCGTGTACGTTACCCATTTGGAGTAGCGGCACCATTTGGGAAACCCCAACCTACCCAAGCAGTAAGAAACTAAAAAGTGCAAAGGTTTGCAAAAGACTATCCCAGAGCAAAAGGGGTATGTCCTACGGGGAGGGGTTTAAGGGAAAATCAACCTGACACACGGGTGACAGAAGATAGGGGGGACATGATAACGCATACAAAATACTGAAGGAATTGACAAGGGGGAAAAAGACGGGATGTTCCAAATTTGGACACTAAAAAGGGAACAGTTGGGAAAAAGCTAAAAGACACAGATGAATCACGGGTTTTGAAGTTTTCTTCACCACAGAGAGTCATAAGTAAATATTTGGGAAGCATGTAGTGGAGGCGGGATCCATAATATTTTAAGCAGGGGTATGATAAGCCAGGGCCAGGGAGTGACCTTAGCGATCAGTGAGAGGCGGGCCGGGAGCCGGACCGACCCCGCAACCTCAATTTAGGTGATACACGGGAAACCCGAGGTATGTCGGGACCAACACGAATTTAAAAAAGTATTTACAGGGAAACCATAGGACCCAGAAATCAGAACGGGGGGGGGCCCAAAAGTGCTGGATGAAATACAAAAAACCAAGGAGATAAGAAGCTGCTGTGCAAACTTACCCCTCAAAGGCGGGGACCGACAACATCTCCCCCGGGGCCCTTTAAAAGGGGGAGAAATTTTTTTTTTCCTTAAAAAAGATCTTCAAACACATCATTTGAAACGGGAAACCCCCCGGGGTAGGGAAAGATGGCAAATGATCCCAATTTTTAAAAAGGGAGACAGAATGAGGCACAAAACACAGACCTTTTCACTAACGTGTTACAGCAAGGTCAGGAAAATATCAGGGGGAATGGGGACACCGGGAAAGAAACAAGTGTAAAATTTGAAAACCACCTTGTTTCGGGGAAAAAAACCCGGGTTCAAAAACCCTACTAGGTTTTATGAAAAGGTGACGAAAGAAAAGGAGAGAGGGGTGATCGACTGCATTTTTTTTGACTGCAAAAAGCCTTCACACAGTTCCTCACAAATTATGCAAAAGCTAGGATCAGGCACACAAAACAAAAGGCATGAAATGGTCAGGAATACGACGGGGGCAAAAAACGAGTCATGGTACGTACGGGGTTCAAGTGGGCCCTGTGCAAGGGGGGTTCCACGGGGTCATCCTGGACCTGTGCTGTTTTTGGAATTGAACGACAAGGGGAAGGGATAATCGAAGTGTCCTTGTTTTGAGATGATGTGAATTTAATGAAAAATCAAATCGATAGTAGCAGGACTACAAAGAGACCTGGACGGCAAAAGCCGGGTCCATAATGGCTCCTTGAGTTTAACCCCCCAAATGAAAAGTCATGAAGTTTGGGGAAGGCAAAAGACCGCAGACAAATATATTTTAGAGGCCAAAACGCAAATTCACTCAAGGAAAAAATCGGGGTGAGAAAACACCAGCAAATCTCCTGAGGCGCAATAAATCAAGATAATCTCGCATACGGGGCCTGCAAACCTAGGGATAGCTTCCGATACCTCATAAGATTCGTTCAAGACTCTTATCCCCATTTATGTCAGGCCCAAAAACTGGATTTATCAGCGCGGTTTGGGAAATCCACCCCAATCAAGCACGTCAAAAAATAAAAAGGCAAAGGTTTCAACAAACTAGCCCCAGAGCACTGGGATTGTCCTACGGAAAAGGTTGGGGGAAATGGGCCCACGACACGGGAGGACAGGGGGTCAGGGGAGACTGTAACGACATATAAAATCTGGGGGAAATGCAAGGGGGACAAAAGGGATGTCCAGGAGGGGGACACAGACACAAGAGGCACAATTGGAAGTTAAAGACTCAGAAAAAAAACAAAGGGATTTTAGGAAGTTTTTTCTTAAAATCAAAATAGTCAGGCCGGGGAATACCTAAAAAGTGACGTAGTGGGGGGGAACCATACAATTTTTTAAGGCTAGGTAATAAAGCTCATGGGCAGGAGAGAGGGGACCTATAGCAACAGTAAAGAGGGGGGGGCCGGGAGCTAAATTTCGACCCCTCAACCAAAAATAGGTGAGTACAAATGGGGTGAGTACACCCAACACACAAAACCCACACACACCCCACACACCACACACACACCCAAAACATACACACACACAAAAACACCACACAAAACACACACACACACACACATCAACATACCCCACACACAGATTTAAGGGAAGTTTTACAGTAGAGCAGGAAGACTCGGGGGGACAGCCAGATGGGCCCCAACAAGGATACACCAAAAAGTTTTGGGACGCTCAAAAGATGAGGAGAGGTGAAGAAACTGCAAAGGGGACATCGATCCCCTCAAAGGCAAGGGGCCCGGGAAAACATCTCCCAGGGGCCCCTTAAAGGGAGCAGATTGTTGTGCGTACCACTTACCACAATTTTCAACACACCCCGGAAACTGGGAAACTACCTGAGGTATGGAAGACGGCAAATGTATTCCCCATTTTTCAAAAAAGGAGACAGAAAAGGGGCATAAAATAGCCCTTGTCATTACGGTACAGTATGAAAAATTTATGGAGAAGATTATCAGAGGAAGTGGTGACACCGGGAACGGAACGGATTAAATCCCAAACCCACAGGGATTCAGGGAAAGGGCAAATCCTGTTCACAAACCTTCTGATTTTTAAAGATAAAAAAAAACAAAGTAAAAAAGGGAAAGGGGGGGGGGGTTATTCATCTTCTTGGACTCAAAAAGGGCTTTTGACACATTCCTAAAAGAATTAGTCAGAAGCAAGCATCAGGCGCATATAACAGGAAGGGCACGCAATGGATCAGAGAATCCCTGACAGGGAGCAACAACGAGTCGGGGTACAAAATGATGTATCACAGGGGGCACCTGTGACAAGGGGGGTCCCACAGGGGTGGGTTCCTGGACCATGCTATTTTGGTATATGTGAACGACAGACGAAGGGTTTAGACTCAGAAGGGCCCTTTTTGCAGATGATTTAAAGTTAATGGAGAATTAAATCTGATGGGCCCGGGCAGGACTTCAAAGGACCTGGACAGACGGAACCGGGTCCACAAATGGCTTCCAAATTTTAACCCTCCAAATGCAAAGTCAAAGATAGGGGAAGGGCAACAAGCCCAGACAGAGATAGGAGGGGCCCAAAAGACGCAAACCTCACTCGGGAAAAAGATTTTGGGGGTGAGTATAACAAAAGCATGTCCCCGGAAGCACACTCAATCAATAACTGCTGCGCAATGGGCCCTGAAACCCCAGAACAGATTCCGACCCCTTATAAGGAATCATTCAAGACACGACCCCGTGTATTCAGCCCATACGGGAGATGCAGCCCCTGTTTGGAACCCGCACTTGAAAAGCACGTCAAGAAACAAGAAAATACAAAAGGGTTTTAACAAGGTTAGTTCCCAAACAAGGGGGAAATTCCCATAAAAAGTTAAGGGGAAAAACCCCCCTACACACTGGAGAAGGGGGTCAGGGGAGACATAAAAAGACATATAAAATACTCGGGGAATAAAAGGGGACAAAGGGCAATGTTCCAGGGAGGGGCCACGAAACAAGGGCCACAATTGGAAGTTGAAGACACAAATGAGTCAAGAGATAGTGGAAGTTTTCTTTAGTATAATTGTAAGGATGGGAAAAGCCAAAAAACGTAGGGGGCAGGAACCTACACATTTTAAGACGAGGTTGATAAAGCTCATGGAGCAGGGAGAGGAGGTCTAACAAACCCGGGAAGAGCGGGCCCGGAGCTAGGACTCGACCCTGAACCACAAAAAGGAAAACAAAAAAGGTGGGACACACACACACCCACACACAACACCCACACACACACACACACACCACCAAACAGTTCTTTCTGTTAAAAAATTCCCATCTTTAACAAAAATCTACAACTCGCCCAAAAAAAACAACAACAATAAAGTACCTTTAACTTGACGTAAACATGAACGCTCTGAATCATAAGTTAGTCCACAAGGATGTACGCGCAGCGTCATAACATGGCCGTATATTTCCCCAGGGAAACGTCCTGGAGTTTTCCTGGAGAGATTCCCGGGGGGCAACGCCCCCGCGGGCCCCTCTGAACCACCTCCGGGGATCAGAGCCTGATCAACCCCGTTCTGCTGGGTGCACGCAAACCAACATACGAGCCCCAGCCCGGGTGACCCAACTGACTTTAGGTGCTTTTCCAGTGCCAGCTTGAAGATGCCAGGGGTCGTTGGGGAACCCCTTATGTGTGTGGGGGGCAGTTTAACGTCCGGCCCCGACACTTATTGTATGGTCTCTAACGTGCAGTGACCCCCTGCTTTTCTTTTGGGGGGTGGGGCTCGCTGCCAAGTCTTTTGCTTTCGTGTGGGTATTTTTTGTGTGCAAGTTCGGGACTAGTCCCCCAGGATTTTTCCCGGGTAATAATCATGTATCTCTCCCCCCTGCGTTCCAGGGGAAAACAGGTTTTGGAAACCTCAAGCGCTCCCAATAATTGAGGTGTTTTTTTTCTCCCTTTGCGCGGGAAAATTCCTGTAATTTTCTGGGGGGCAATTTTACCCCCTTGAAAGGTGCTGTTTGGTGCAGCAATATTCCACCTAGATAGAACAAGGACCTAAAAGTGCATCATGGCTTGGCCTCCCTATTTTTAGGGTTTTCATTACCATCTGTCTTTTTCAAAACAATGCAATTGATACGTGTTATGGTCCGAAGTGAATCCCCCGACTATCCTCCCAGGCTTTGACGTTGGTGTTTTGCCTTTTTTTGGGCCGAATTTGTTTTGTACTCTGATAAAGAAAATTTAATTTCCATGTTTACCTATCGATAATTGAAATTTTCATCGTTTAAATTTTAAATTTTTTTTCCCGCGCCCCCGAAAGATTTGGTTGATGCTGCCTGGAGCTTTGCGTGTCTGCAATGGAAGACCTGTTCCCTGCCCGTTCGGGGGGTCATCTGCAAAGGAAGACACGGTGCTGTGGCGACATCCTTGTCTATGTCGATATAAGGATGAGAACAAGATGGGGGCGAGTACTTGCCTTGTGGAACAAGCTTTTCACCGTGCTGCCTCGGACTTTTCTCTGTTTACGACACTCTCGTGTTTGTTAGTGAGGAAAATTTTGATCCTCGACCGACTTTTCCTGTTATTCCTTAGCACGCATTTTTTTGGCTATTTCCCATGGGCACACTTGCGAGGCTTTTGCAAAGTCTATAATTACTCGCATTCTTTTTTTTTCTAGTCATTAAACCTTTTTTTTATGGTCCAATAGTTGAACAGAAGGACGCCTGTTCTAAAACCCCTTTCCCTGGGTTGTGTAACGATGGGTTTTAGAGGTGGGGATCTTGCTTCTTGGACCCTTTCAAAAATTTTTTGATATGGGATGTTGTGCTATTGGTCTGTAGTTCTTTTCTGTTGCTTTTTCGCCCCCTTTTTGGAGTGGGGGGTATCTGTTGTTTTTAGTAACTGTGGGACGACCCCCGTGTCCATGCTCCCTCTCCATAATGGAAAAGGGCTCGTGATAGGGGCTTCTTCAGTTCTTGAGAACACAGATTTCCTGAGTCTGGCCCTGGGGCAGGTGCTGGGGATGTCTTTATCGCCCGTTCGAAGTCATTTGGGTCAGGATAACATCGATAGGTTTTGTTAATCAAATTTTGTGGCCTCTCATAAAAAATTCATTTACTTCGCTCTCAGTCTGGTTACGGCTTTCAAAAACTGAGTCATATTGGGACTTGGTAGCTCACCATTTCCCTTTTTGTCACTTGTAGGGCCCATCTTGTTTAAGTAGGGCCCAATCTGGGCGTTGTTTGATTTTGATTTGGGTAGGAAAGAAATACTTTGGGTTTTTTTCGATTTCATTTTTTGGCTTTTTATTTTCTTTCCCCCTTTTCCCGACCCTAAAGGATTTTTTTACTTAAGTTTTTATGCTTTCTATTTTTCTGACCCGTGTCTCCCACCATTTCAATATATTGACCTCTTTACCGCTCTGTTATTCTTTTCCGTCGCCTGTAAAAGGGGGCGCCTGTCCTTTCTGTTTACATCTACTCCCCCTTTTTTTTTAGGGGAATAAGCCTGTGCATACTCGAGTGCACCGGTTAATCTGTTCTACATAAGTTGGGGTCGTGTTTCTAGATATCTTCCCCCCTTATTCGGTTAGGGCTTGGTTTTCTTGGGCCCACTTTTGTTTTTGTTTTTTGAAGTTGAATTTTGGGGAAAAGCCCCTCGTGACTAATCCATTTTGTCGGTCGGGGGGTCCGCGCAACATGACGAACCTAATATGTTTGATCTGATATATTTTTTTAATGGGATATTTCTTTTCAGATCATCATTGTTAGTGAAGATGAGTCTAGTGTATTCCCATCTTAGGCCTATTATTTCTGGTTTAAATTGAATTTTGTGCAGAGATTTAAAAGCTCGCGTAGTGTGGTTTTCATCAAGGGTCCTCCTGGTGTTTTTTCTGCAAAAATATTATTTTTCTATATTCCTCCATTTTGGGGCCCTTTAAGTTGAAATCCCCCAGGACAAGATGTTGGGTGCAGGACTGAAGGGGTTTTTCCCGACATGGTCAATTTTAACAGCGTTCCTGGTTTCTGGGGGTTTCATCCGGAGCTTGTAGACACAAATGACTAGGTTTTGGGCTCGACCCTTTTCGCTAAAAATTCCCCTCTCATTTGAGGCATTTAGCATTCTGTGCAAACAAATGACTCGCCCAATGTACAGCCAACCCCCCCCCCCCCTTTTTCCTGTTCACTCTGCACATCTGTATAGGTTTTAACCCGGGGTCCCTATTTCGGGTTTTCCAAGTGATCCTTTTTTGTGGGGTTTAGGAAACCGCGAACATTTCCTTTGCCCTGCAAGCATCCACGAGAAAGGGATTTTTTTGGGGTTGCTGGCTTTAACCTGTTATTGCAAAGAAGAATGTTATCGATGGTGGTATTGTTGGGACTGGGGGGGATTTTTTTTTTCCCGGGTTAGTTCTGTATCTGTTGGTTTGGGGGGAGGCCATCGACTGGGTTCCACCCCAGGAATGACTGGATTTGGTGTCGTTTTTTGCCCTTTCCTGCCGTTTTTTTTTTCCCTTTCCCGGGACAAAAAAACCTCCCCTTGATGGCTTGGCTACCCAGGTTTTCCCATGGCCGGATTTTTGTACTTTTTGCCCCTTTAGATGGATCCCGGCAATTTTAAATTATAGCACAGTCTTTCCCGACTGAAGAGGGACCAGTTCAGGTGAAAAAGCTTCCGGAAGGGGGTTTGCATTTTCCCGGTCATATGGCATGGCATTTCCTGGGTGGCAGTTTCCGTCCCATCTGTTTTTCCAGATTTCCCCTGCCAGCAAAACCGAGTGCTAGTAGTGCACAGGCTTTGGGTTTTCCCTTTGCCTTTGGGGGTTTTGTAGTATTTCCCCTTTGGGGCAGTTTCCCTGTCTTACTTCTATCCTCCCTAGCACCAAAAATGGAGCTCCCACCATTTGTTTTTGGGGAAAATTCCTCACTATTGTATGGAGTCCTCTTGTTTCTATTTTTCCCCGCGGTATTTCTAGTTTGCAAAATTGGTTTTTTCTTTTCTTTTCTACACTTTTTTCCCTATATGGGCCCGTCCCCCCATGCGGTCATTCATATGACCTTCCTGCGTATAATTTCCCCATACCTGGAAAAATCCCCGCTCCCATTACTTCTCCGGGGAGCATTCCAGCTTTTCCCCCTTACTGTCCCCCAACAGCATCCCACTTCACCATTTCGTCTCCCAGGGCGCACCCCATTTTACCCTTTCTTTTTCCCCCGGGGCACACCTCCAGCTTCCCCCTTACTGTCTCCCAGGACACCTATCAGCCCCCCATTTAAAGACTACCCAAAACATCTCCGCCCTTTCAGTTTCTGACTACATGGGCCCGTATCAGGGGAGTACCATTCAGCCCGACTTTTTTGTTTTCCCTCTGTTTAGAAACTTCCAGGTTTTTAGAAAGCACTTTGATTTTTGACCTCTTTTAATACCCTTGTATTTTAGTCCACAGATTTATTCATTTGGGGGATACCCCAAAAACACTTCCCCTTTTTTTAAAATTTTTGAGCATTCTTGATTCTACAAGGGATGACACCAATTCCCCAAAAATGACAATTTATGCATGCTAACAATCTTGGAACTGTTATAACATCTCATAAACTTAAAAATTCGACTTATACATAATCCAAACAAAGAAATTTTTTACAAACATTACTCTCATACCTTTCCCCCTCGGGATTGGCAAGTGCGAAGGTAATACTCTCTGATGCTTAGTGTTAGGGTTTGAATCCGCCGTGGACGGGAAAAGTTTTAAAAAAAATGCAATTATTGCTGTATTTGCTTTTATTTAAGGTAATATCAAGGTGTTACCTTAAATAATAAACTTAAGTGATAAATCAAGGATTATATTGACTACGTTAGAAGATTTCAAAGTTGGTGATATTTTGAGAACGCTGAACTTTGTGTCGGGCCGACGGCTGTAATACAGCGTATGTTAGCCTCAAGGTGGTAATAAAGTATTGTAGTGCCCTGAGGTCTGTAATAAAGTGTACATGTGCATGCCAGTATTCAAGACAAATTTCATACATTGATCGCAAAATTGCACTGTAATTAGTTATCCCCCGGGGGGAGGGGGAACACATTAATTATCCCCCGGGGGGGAGAGGGGGAGGTATGACACCTTTAAGGGGCACGTAAGGTCTCACGTCTTCTAATAACATGTTCACTTTTCTATTATAATCTATCTTCTCCATAATTATTATCACATTTGGTTTGTCTGTTTCGTAAGGTGAAGTCCAGGATATTTCCCTAATTCATGGTATAAGTTAACAAATCTTTGATGACAGTTGTGTTGTGGGTTTCTTCTGTTCTCTTCTCCGAAGGTTTTCATTAATAACGTGAAGACAACTGGACCAATCAGCTTCGAGTTTTCCCTGTTGGTGCTTTGTAAATAATGGTTCACGTGCAGGCGCCTCTTCTGACCGAGTTTAAACTGGAATATCTTGCTTGCAAGCATGGGTAGGTAGGTGCCAGGCTGGGTAGGTAGGTGCCAGGCTGGATAGGTAGGTGCCAGGCTGGATAGGTAGGTGCCAGGCTGGATAGGTAGGTGCCAGGCTGGGTAGGTAGGTGCCAGGCTGGGTAGGTAGGTGCCAGGCTGGGTAGGTAGGTGCCAGGCTGGATAGGTAGGTGCCAGGCTGGATAGGTAGGTGCCAGGCTGGATAGTTAGGTGCCAGGCTGGGTAGGCACTGGTCTGCAACTTTTATTGAGATTGGGAATACCTGGAGTATACCTGGAGAGGATTTCGAGGGACAGCGCCCCTGCGACCCGGTCTGTGACCAGGCTTCGTGGTGGATCAGGGCCTTATCAACCAGGCTGTTACTGCTGGCCGCACGCAAGCCAACGTGCGAACCACAGCCCAGCTGGTCAGGTACTAACTTTAGGTGACTGTCCAGTGCCTTCTTGAAGACAGCCAGGGATCTGTTGGTAATGCCCCTTATGTATGCTGGGATACCAGGAGGCATCCTGGTATCCCAGGGTTAATTTGTGAATGATTCGTGTGATTCACCTTCAGCCTTCAACATTAATAACTTGAGAAGACATTCCTAAGGAGCTTCAAACTTCAGGCTCAAATTATCACTTAGTGAATTGATAATTGGAGAATGCTTCTTCTGACTGGCTTGAAACTTTTTAAGTTTAGATGGTTTGAATTTCTTTCGGGCTAGAGAAAACTGGACAAGTATCTTTACCAGGTGCCATATCAACCAGACTGTGGTGGATATGTGGGGAAGCGGGCCTCTAGCAGCACCAGCCTGGTTGACCAGGCTAGCACCAGACGAGCCTGGCCCATAGCCGGGCTCCAGGAGTAGAAAGACTATCGAAACTCATCAAAGGTATGTCAAAGGTCTGTGTAGGTGCAAGTTTTCCATTCTGACGGAAGGAATTGAGACAGTAGTGAGTGAGGCTTAACACACATGTACAACAGTTGGGTGTCTTTATTGTTGTAACGTTTCGCCTACACCGCAGGCTTCTTCAGTCATATACAGAGGCAGCAGGTGTAGCAGAGAAATAAAGATGGTGTAATCAGTCCATCAACCTTGGAGATAAAGTATTTGAGGTGGTCAGTCCCTCAGCCTGGAGAAGAGTTCAGCTCCATAGAACTAAATACTTCTCTAGGCAGTGATGGGTAGTGTGTTAGGGGGGTCAAGTTATGGTGACAGTGATGGGTAGTGTGTTAGGAGGGTCATGTTATGGTGACAGTGATGGGTATTGTGTTAGGGGGGTCATGTTATGGTGACAGTGATGGGTAGTGTGTTAGAGGGGTTATGTTATGGTGACAGTGATGGGTAGTGTGTTAGGGGGGTCAAGTTATGGTGACAGTGATGGGTAGTGTGTTAGTGAGGTCATGTTATGGTGACAGTGATGGGTATTGTGTTAGGGGGGTCATGTTATGGTGACAGTGATGGGTAGTGTGTTAGAGGGGTTATGTTATGGGTGACAGTGATGGGTAGTGTGTTACGGGGGTTATGTTATGGTGACAGTGATGGGTAGTGTGTTAGGGGGTCATGTTATGGTGACAGTGATGGGTAGTGTGTTAGGGAGGTCATGTTATGGTGACAGTGATGGGTAGGGGTGTTAGGGAGGTCATGTTATGGTGACAGTGATGGGTAGTGTGTTAGGGGGGTCATGTTATGGTGACAGTGATGGGAGTGTGTTAGGGGGGTCATGTTATGGTGACAGTGATGGGTAGTGTGTTAGGGGGGTCATGTTATGGTGACAGTGATGGGTAGTGTGTTAGGGAGGTCATGTTATGGTGACAGTGATGGGTAGTGTGTTAGGGGGGTCATGTTATGGTGACAGTGATGGGTAGTGTGTTAGGGGGTCATGTTATGGTGACAGTGATGGGTAGTGTGTTAGGGGGGCCATGTTATGGTGACAGTGATGGGTAGTGTGTTGGGGGTCATGTTATGGTGACAGTGATGGGTAGTGTGTTAGGGGGGTCATGTTATGGTGACAGTGATGGGTAGTGTGTTAGGGAGGTCATGTTATGGTGACAGTGATGGTAGTGTGTTAGGGAGGTCATGTTATGGTGACAGTGATGGGTAGTGTGTTAGAGGGGTCATGTATGGTGACAGTGATGGGTAGTGTGTTAGGGGGGTCATGTTATGGTGACAGTGATGGGTAGTGTGTTAGGGGGTCATGTTATGGTGACAGTGATGGGTAGTGTGTTAGGGGGTCATGTTATGGTGACAGTGATGGGTAGTGTGTTACGGGGGTCATGTTATGGTGACAGTGATGGGTAGTGTGTTAGGGGGGTTATGTTATGGTGACAGTGATGGGTAGTGTGTTAGGGAGGTCATGTTATGGTGACAGTGATGGGTAGTGAACACCATCACCTACATTCCTCAAGGCTCACCACAAATGGCCATTCATTCACACTTAAATCTGGCACAGGCAGCTCTGACGGTGCTGCTGGTGGCACCATTCCTGCCCACATTCTTTCTGGCCACATTCCCGTCCTTATTTCTGGTCACGCTTCGATACTAGCACAAATTCCTGATCCCTTTCCAGGGCACAGTTCTCTTCTGGCACTATTCCTGACCACATTCCAGGGCAAAGTTCTCTTCTGGCACTATTCCTGACCACATTCCAGGGCCGGAAGAATGGTCAAGAATGTAGGTTCTTAATTTCAACATTTCAATCTTGAAAGTCGTACTGTGGGAATAGAAGACGAAGTGAGAAGACCAGAAACGGAATACAACCTGGGAAGTGTGATGCTGAATATGACATAAGGAGGAAGATGTGGGAGTAAGCATTACAGCCAGCATATCAAAAGTAAGTGTTCAAATCTGCACGGATGCCAGGCGTGGTGTTAGGACGGTTGCCTAAAAATGTGTGCTCACCTAGTTGTGGTTGCAGGGGTCGATTCACAGCTCCTGGCCCCGTCTCTTCACTGGTCGCTACTAGTGTGTGTGTGTGTACTCACCTATTTGTGGCACTCACACTAGCACGCCTGGCACTCACACTAGCACGCTTGGCACCCACACTAACACGCCTGGCACTCACACTAGCACGCCTGGCACTCACACTAACACGCCTGGCACTCACACTAACACGCCTGACACTCACACTAACACGCCTGGCACTCACACTAACACGCCTGGCACTCACACTAACACGCCTGGCACTCACACTAACACGCCTGGCACTCACACTAACACGCCTGGCACTCACACTAACACGCCTGGCACTCACACTAACACGCCTGACACTCACACCAATCCAAGGAATTGAAGCTGCCCTCTGTTTCCTTGGATCGAACTTGATTACCTTATCTTACCGTATCTTATCTTACCCCCCATCCCCTTGGTTGCATAACTCAGACGGGTTTAGAGCTTCCTCATCATCATAATGTGTCCGTCTCCCGCTGAATGACGTCACTGTCAACATTGAGAGTTGCCAGAGGTCCTCAGCACCGCTTTTATTAGTGTGGTTTTTCAAGGCTTTTGTTCTTCTTAAATGTTCCCGTCAATTTTACATAATTTAACAATAGTTAACTTGTCGGTTAATAATAATTTGTTGATTTTCAAAAGCAGTAATTGAAATTTGTTTTGCGTGTTGGCAGTGTTGTTGCCTGACGCTTCTCGCTTATCTTACCGGGAGAAAAAATAAGCTTTATGTATCCATAATGTAGGGGTGATATTTATGTGTCGCATTCCACGTGGCTGTCTGTGGTGTTTAAGAGAAAAACAACTTACCGGTAGGGAGCACAAGGGTGAGTTTTGATGTCTCAGCCAGAGTTGTCACTCTTAGGGAAGAGGCTGTTTATTTTAGCGTTATTCAGGCTGAGACCTCGTTGGGCCCTGTACCCCATGGGGGCCCCCATCACCAGAGGGCCTTCTCACTACCCATGGGGGCCCCCATCACCAGAGGGCCTTCTCACTACCCATGGGGGCCCCCATCACCAGAGGGCCTTCTCACTACCCATGGGGGCCCCCATCACCAGAGGGCCTTCTCACTACCCATGGGGGCCCCCATCACCAGAGGGCCTTCTCACTACCCATGGGGGCCCCCATCACCAGAGGGCCTTCTCACTACCCATGGGGACCCCCATCACCAGAGGGCCTTCTCACTACCCATGGGGCCCCCATCACCAGAGGGCCTTCTCACTACCCATGGGGGCCCCCATCACCAGAGGGCCTTCTCACTACCCATGGGGTAGTGAGCTACCAATGTTTCCTGTTGGTTACGTTGTTGAAATAACTAGTTACGTTTACGAGTTGCGCCACACAAGCGTCACTTCAGCTGAATGACGTCTGCAGCTAATAATTGTCTGGTAAATCTATAAATGGCCTTCGAGAATCTTAAGTCATTTCGTACAAAACAAGACTGCGTGCGGCCAGCAATAACAGCTTGGTTGATCAGGCCCTGATCCACCGGGAGGCCTGGTCGTGTACCGGGCAGCGGGGGCGTTGATCCTGGAATACCCTCCAGGTAGAGAAGAGGTAGGGGAGACATGACAACATACAATACCCAGAGGAGGTGATATGGTAGACAGGAGGCTGTTTGAGAGGCGGGAAACATGTATTGGGGGGAGGGGTGCACAGTAGCTTGTTGAAGAGATATCTGAATATTTCTTCAGGCTCAGGATGGTCGAGAAGTGGAGTGACCTTGGCCAGGAAGTGTTGGAGGCAGAATACTACATACATAGTTTTAAGAGCAGGTACGAGAGTGCCCGCGAGGCTGGCAGGAGACGGGACCCAGAACTAAGGTTGTAGTTACTATTACCTGGGTTGTAGTTGTTGTTACGTGGGTTGTTATTGTTACCTGGGTTTGTAATTAGTGTTACCTGGGTTCTTACTGTTACCTGGGTTGTTACTGTTACCTGGGTTGTAGTTACTGTTACCTGGGTTGTTACTGTTACCTGGGTTGTTACTGTTACCTGGGTTGTAGTTACTGTTACCTGGGTTCTTACTGTTACCTGGGTTGTTACTGTTACCTGGGTTGTAGTTACTGTTACCTGGGTTCTTACTGTTACCTGGGTTGTAGTTACTGTTACCTGGGTTCTTACTGTTACCTGGGTTGTAGTTACTGTTACCTGGGTTGTAGTTACTGTTACCTGGGCTCTTACTGTTACCTGGGTTGTAATTACTGTTAACTGGGTTGTAGTTACTGTTACCTGGGTTGTAATTACTGTTACCTGGGTTGTAATTACTGTTACCTGGGTTGTAGTTACTGTTACCTGGGTTGTAATTACTGTTACCTGGATTGTAATTACTGTTACCTGGGTTATAGTTACTGTTACCTGGGTTGTAGTTACAGTTACCTGGGTTCTTACTGTTACCTGGGTTGTAGCTACTGTTACCTGGGTTCTTACTGTTACCTGGGTTATAGTTACTGTTACCTGGATAGCTAGTTATTACCTGGGTTATAGTTTCTGTTACTTAGAAAACCCCATCACCTCCCAGGAAGGCCTACTAGCCTGTCGTACACCCTGTGGGGGGTGAGGGGGGGGAAATGGAGTTGATGAGGATACACTGGTTGAGAGAAGGATGGTGTTGCGGACGAGGGGGGAAGAGGAGGTTAGGTTAGGTTAGGTTTGTCAGGAAACAGGACAAGTGTTTCCTGACGCGGGTCTTAGTCATATGATGACCCGCCGTTGGAGCTTTTGGTCATCTGACCGAGGCCTTCCGCTGGCTTACCCATCCATCACTTGAAAAAATTATGGTCATAGTTATAACCATTTAGTTAGGCCTAGCGCGGCTCCTCACGGCCTACTTCCTACTTAATTCACATGGTGTAGATGGTCTGGGACTGACGAGACACAACAGATGGTCTGGGACTGACGAGACACACAACAGATGGTCTGGAACTGACGAGACACACAACAGATGGTCTGGGACTGACGAGACACACAACAGATGGTCTGGGACTGACGAGACACACAACAGATGGTCTGGAACTGACGAGACACACAACAGATGGTCTGGGACTGACGAGACACACAACAGATGGTCTGGCGCTGACGAGACATACAACAGATGGTCTGGCGCTGACGAGACATACAACAGATGATCTGGCACTGACGAGACACACAACAGATGATCTGGCACTGACGAGACATACAACAATGATTGGCACTGACGAGACACACAACAGATGATCTGGCACTGACGAGACATACAACAGATGATCTGGCACTGACGAGACATACAACAGATGATCTGGCACTGACGAGACATACAACAGATGATCTGGCACTGACGAGACACACAACAGATGATCTGGCACTGACGAGACATACAACAGATGGTCTGGCACTGACGAGACATACAACAGATGATCTGGCACTGACGAGACATACAACAGATGGTCTGGCACTGACGAGACACACAACAGATGATCTGGCACTGACGAGACATACAACAGATGGTCTGGCACTGACGAGACATACAACAGATGGTCTGGCACTGACGAGACATACAACAGATGATCTGGCACTGACGAGACATACAACAGATGATCTGGCACTGACGAGACTACAACAGATGGTCTGGGACTGACGAGACATACAACAGATGATCTGGCACTGACGAGACATACAACAGATGATCTGGCACTGACGAGACATACAACAGATGGTCTGGGACTGACGAGACATACAACAGATGGTCTGGCACTGACGAGACATACAACAGATGATCTGGCACTGACGAGACATACAACAGATGGTCTGGCACTGACGAGACATACAACAGATGATCTGGCACTGAAGAGACATACAACAGATGATCTGGCACTGACGAGACACACAACAGATGATCTGGCACTGACGAGACATACGACAGATGGTCTGGGACTGACGAGACATACGACAGATGCTCTGGGACTGACGAGACATACAACAGATGGTCTGGCACTGACGAGACATACAACAGATGGTCTGGGACTGACGAGACATACAACAGATGGTCTGGGACTGACGAGACATACAACAGATGGTCTGGCACTGACGAGACATACAACAGATGGTCTGGGACTGACGAGACATACAACAGATGGTCTGGCACTGACGAGACATACAACAGATGATCTGGCACTGACGAGACACACAACAGATGATCTGGCACTGACGAGACACACAACAGATGATCTGGCACTGACGAGACATACAACAGATGGTCTGGCGCTGACGAGACATACAACAGATGGTCTGGGACTGACGAGACATACAACAGATGGTCTGGCGCTGACGAGACATACAACAGATGATCTGGCACTGACGAGACACACAACAGATGATCTGGCACTGACGAGACATACAACAGATGGTCTGGCACTGACGAGACATACAACAGATGGTCTGGCACTGACGAGACATACAACAGATGGTCTGGGACTGACGAGACATACAACAGATGGTCTGGCACTGACGAGACATACAACAGATGATCTGGCACTGACGAGACATACAACAGATGATCTGGCACTGACGAGACACACAACAGATGATCTGGCACTGATGAGACATACAACAGATGGTCTGGAACTGACGAGACATACAACAGATGGTCTGGCACTGACGAGACATACAACAGATGATCTGGCACTGACGAGACATACAACAGATGATCTGGCACTGACGAGACATACAACAGATGATCTGGCACTGACGAGACATACAACAGATGGTCTGGTACTGACGAGACATACAACAGATGGTCTGGGACTGACGAGACATACAACAGATGATCTGGCACTGACGAGACATACAACAGATGGTCTGGGACTGACGAGACATACAACAGATGATCTGGCACTGACGAGACATACAACAGATGATCTGGCACTGACGAGAACACAACAGATGATCTGGCACTGACGAGACATACAACAGATGGTCTGGCACTGACGAGACATACAACAGATGGTCTGGGACTGACGAGACATACAACAGATCGTCTGGGACTGACGAGACATACAATAGATGGTCTGGGACGGAAGAAGTATTCGTATATCAGTGTGTATTATACCCGCAGAACCTGTGGTACTGGCACTGCTGATGATTGGAACAAGCCACTATATCATGGAACAATCCATTATATCATGGCTAGAACAAGTCACTATATCATGGAACAATCCATTATATCATGGCTAGAACAAGTCACTATATCATGGAACAATCCACTATATCATGGCTGGAACAATCCACTATATCATGGAACAATCCACTATCATTGCTGGAACAATCACTATATCATGGCTGGAACAATGCACTATATCATGGAACAATCCATTGTATCATGGCTGGAACAATCACTATATCATGGCTGGAACAATGCACTATATCATGGAACAATCCACTGTATCACGGCTGGAATAATCCACTGTATCATGGCTGGAACAATCCACTGTATCATGGCTGGAACAATCCAGTATATCATAGAACAATCCACTATATCATGGCTGGAACAATCCACTATATCATGGAACAATCCACTATATCATGACTGGAACAAGCCACTATATCATTAAACAACCCACTATATCATGGCTGAAACAACCCACTATATCATGACTGGAACAACCCGCTATATCATGACTGGAACAACCCACTGTATCATGACTCGAAGAAGCCACTATATCATGGAACAACCCACTATATCATGACTGGAACAACCCACTATATCATGGCTGGAACAACCCACTATATCATGACTGGAATAAGCCACTATATCATGACTGGATCAACCCACTATATCATGGAACAACCCACTAAATCATGACTGGAACAACCCACTGTATCATGGAACAAGCCACTATATCATGACTGGAATAACCCACTATATCATGGAGCAACCCACTATATCATGACTGGAACAACCCACTATATCATGGAAAAACCCACTATATCATGGAACAACCCACTATATCATGGAACAACCAACTATATCATGACTGGAACAACCCTCTATATCATGGAACAAGCCACTATATCATGGAACAACCCACTATATTATGGAACAAGCCACTATATCATGGAACAACCCACTATATCATGGAACAACCCACTGTATCACGGAAAACCCCACTATATCACGGAACAACCCACTATATCATGGAACAATCCACTATATCATGACTGGAACAACCCACTATATCATGGAACAAGCAACTATATTATGGGACAACCCACTATATCATGACTGGAACAAGCCACTATATCATGGAATAACCCACTATATCATGACTGGAACAACCCACTATATCATGACTGGAACAACCCACTATATCATGGAACAACCTGCTGTATCATGACTGGGACAAGCCACTATATCATGGAACAAGCCACTATATCATGGAACAAGCTACTATATCATGACTGGAACAAGCCACTGTATCATGACTGTAACAAGCCACTATATCATGGAATAAGCCACTATATCATGACTGGAACAAGCCACTATATCATGGAATAAGCCACTATATCATGACTGTAACAAGCCACTATATCGTGGAACAAGCCACTATCATGACTGGAGCAAGCCACTATATCATGGAACAAGCCACTATATCATGGAACAAGCTACTATATCATGACTGGAACAAGCCACTATATCATGGAACAAGCAACTATATCATGACTGTAACAAGCCACTATATCATGGAACAAGCCAATATATCATGGAACAAGCCACTATATCATGGAACAAGCTACTATATCATGACTGGAACAAGCCACTATATCATGACTGAAACAAGCCACTATATCATGGAACAAGCCACTATATCATGGAACAAGCCACTATATCATGGAACAAGTCACTATATCATGGAACAAACCACTGTATCATGGAACAAGCCACTATATCATGGAACAAGCAACTATATCATGTAACAAGCCACTATATCATGGAACAAACTACTATATCATGGAACAATCCACTATATCATGACTGGAACAAGCCACTACATCATGGAACAAGCTACTATATCATGACTGGAACAAGCCACTATATCATGGAAGAAGCCACTATATCATGGAACAAACCACTATATCATGGAACAAGCCATTATATTATGACTGGAACAAGCCACTATATCATTGATCAAGCCACTATATCATGACTGGAACAAGCCACTATATCATGACTGGAACAAGCCACTATATCATGAAACAAGCCACTATATCCTGACTGGAACAAGTCACTATATCATGGAACAAGCCACTATATCATGACTGGAACAAGCCACTAAATCATGGAACAAGCTACTATATCATGGCTGGAACAAGCCACTGTATCATGGAACAAGCCACTATATCATCACTGGAACAAGCCACTATATCATGGAACAAGCAACTATATCATGGAACAAGCTACTATATCATGGAACAAGCCACTATATCATGGAACAAGCCACTATATCATGGAACAAGCCATTATATCATGGAACAAGCCACTATATCATGGAACAAGCCACTATATCATGGAACAAGCCACTATATCATGGAACAAGACACTATATCATAGAACAATCCACTATATCATGGAACAAGCCACTATATCATGGAACAAGTCACTATATCATGGAACAAACCACTGTATCATGGAACAAGCCACTATATCATGGAACAAGCCACTATATCATGTAACAAGCCACTATATCATGGAACAAACTACTATATCATGGAACAATCCACTATATCATGACTGGAACAAGCCACTATATCATGGAACAAGCTACTATATCATGACTGGAACAAGCCACTATATCATGGAAGAAGCCACTATATCATGGAACAAACCACTATATCATGGAACAAGCCATTATATTATGACTGGAACAAGCCACTATATCATTGAACAAGCCACTATATCATGACTGGAACAAGTCACTA
>NC_069404.1:51666431-51693931 GCF_026875155.1 Cherax quadricarinatus
CTAAATTTTCCAGTCATTTTCCATCACACTGTATTACATACAGTCTTCTAAAGTCAGTACCTGACCAACCGGGCTGTAGTTCGTGCGTCAGCTTGCGTGCGGCCAGCAGTAACAGCCTGGCTGATCAGATCCTGATCCACAATGAGGCCTGGTCTCAGACCGAGCCGCGGGGGCGTTGACCCCAGAGACCCTCTCCAAGTAAACTCCAGGTATCGAAATTTGTCAGCTTGAGCTGGGAGACGTCAGTAGGGCCATGACCACACGGTCAAGCGTTCTACTATGGCCATACTAGCTCCTTCAGCTTCACAAATATGGTTGCAGGAGAGCTGGAACTACTGTTACGTGGCAATAACCATCTCTCAGGATGTTGAGGAGACAGCCAGGGAAGTTCCACAGAGGGGAGGGAGGAAATTAGGTAAATGGGAGATAGGAAAAGAGGATTATTTGGGGGAAGGAAATAGCGAGCGTCGGGGAATTAACCTTTGGAGACTTAAGTCAGAAGTTCAACACATGAGAGGGGGACGAGAAAAGGGAGAGAACTGAGGGAGATGAGAGAAGGGAAAGAGTAGAAGAGAAAGTGGAGAGGTCAAGGCGAGCATGCAGATGTTACTCCCTCTTGTTTCTCAATGTTCTAAGAGTAAGATTAATGTTATAGCGTGATCTCTCCTCTGCTTGTAACTCAGCAATTGTTACTCACTATTAACGGGTTCGGGGTCAAGAAGTTGCTTTCTAATTTGTAATATTTACGTAACAAAATAGAGTGAAAAAGTAATGTGAAGAACTTGGGAGTGTTAATGTCAGAGGATTTCGTCTTCAAGGATCACGACAGTGTCACTATCACTGTTGTGATCACCAGTGATGTTCCTTTTTAATTCACTTGTTCTTCCAAGGCTGGAACACTACTGTACACTAACAGTTTCATTCAAGACAGGTGAAACTGCAGATCTAGAGAATGTACAGAGAACCTTTACTGCACGTATAATTTCCGTCAAACACCTTAATTACCGGGAACGCTTAGAGTCACTTGACCTGCACTCACTGGAGCGCAGGCGAGAATCTTAGAGGGACTGGTCCTATATCTGCACACAATACGAACGCAAAAGACTGGGCTGAAGGTGCAATGAAAAGTAGGGGCGCCGTTAGTACACTAAGAGAAAACACCATAAGTGTCCGGGGCCCAAGGCTGTTCAACAGCCTCCCACCAGCCATAAGGGAAATTACCAGTAGACTCCTGGTTGTCTTTAAGAGGGAGCTGGACAGATACTTAAAGTCAGTACCCGACCAGCCCGGCTGTGGTTTGTGCGTTGGATTACGTGTGTCCAGCAGTAACAGCCTGGTTTATCAGGCCCTGATCCACCAGGAGGCCTGGCCATGGACCGGGCCGCGGGGGCGTTAACCCCCGAAACACCCTCCAGGCAGACTCTTTGTAACAGTAATACCAAGAATTGTGATTTAATTTATTATTATTATCATCATCATCCTCATCATCATCATCATCATCCTCATCATCATCATCATCATCATCATCATCCTCATCATCATCATCATCATCATCATCATCATCATCCTCATCATCATCATCATCATCACCATCATCATCATCATCATCATCATCATCCATTCATCATCATCATCATCATCATCAATCAACATCATCATCATCACACCATCATCATCATCCATCATCATCATCAATCCATTCATCATCATCATCATCATCATCACTTCACATCATCATTCATCATCCATCATCCATCATCATCATCATCATCATCATCCTCATCATCATCATCATCATCACTCATCATCATCATCATCTCATCATCATCATCATCATCTCATCATCATCATCATCATCATCATCATCATCATCTCATCATCATCCTCATCATCATCATCATCATCATCATCATCATCATCATCTATCATCATCTCATCATTCATCATCATCATCATCATCATCATCATCATCTCATCATCATCATCATCATCATCATCATCACTCTCATCATCATATCATCATCATCATCATCTATATCATCATCATTCATCATCATCATCATCTCATCATCATCATCATCACTCATCATCATCCATCATCATCATCATCCTCATCCTCACATCATCATCATCATCATCATCATCATCATCATCATCTCACCTCATCATCATCATCATCCTCACCATCACCATCATCATCATCATCATCATCATCATCCTCACCTCATCATCATCATCACATCACATCATCATCATCATCACCATCATCATCATCATCATCCTCACCATCACCATCATCATCATCATCATCATCATCATTCATCATCATCATCATCATCATCATCATCATCCATCTTTAATAGCCTAAATCAGTCCGCTGTCAACACAAAGACTTCTCTCTCTGCATATTAATTTTTCAGTAATCACGTGCACGAACCTGGGTTTAGTGAGGTAGGACACACGCATGTCTGCTGGGACCGTGCTGCCCCCCGTCTCCACTCTGCTAGATATTGTATATTTCCTGCCTCCACAACTCCACTTCCCACTGACTATCATTGCTTCTGCCTTGTTCACACTCCTACACAATGTCGAGTCCACAGAACTTTTAGTTTCCACTAACTGTGATCTACCACTCTCACTCACACACACTTATATAATGTTTCTATATTTACATGGAAGTTACTTGTAGTCGCTTCCGAGGGGGTCACCGCCCCCACGGCCCGGTCGTAGACCTGACCTTCTGGTCTGCTTGACAGTCCTGTATATAGCGTTAGTATATTGCAAATTAACTCACAACAGTAAGATTAATGATGAAACTCTTGATGAAACGCTTGAGGTTCCTAAACCTGTATTCCCTGGAACGCAGGAGGGAGAGATACATGATTATATACACCTGGAAAATCCTAGAGGGACTAGTACCGAACTTGCACACGAAAATCACTCACTACGAAAGCAAAAGACTTGGCAGACGATGCAACATCCCCCCAATGAAAAGGAGGGGTGTCACTAGCACGTTAAGAGACCATACAATAAGTGTCAGGGGCCCGAGACTGTTCAACTGCCTCCCAGCACACATAAGGGGGATTACCAACAGACCCCTGGCAGTCTTCAAGGGCACTGGACAAGCCCCCTAAAGTCGTTCCTGATCGCGGGCTGTGGCTCTACGTTGGTTTGCGTGCACCGCAGCAACAGCCGGGTTTGTCAGGTCTGATCCACAGGAGGCTGGTCACGCCCGGGCCGGGGCGTTGACCCCGGAACTCTTCCGGGAAAAAACTCCAGGTTTCCGTTCTCTCTCCTTCCTTTCTCTCTTCTCTTCTTTTCTCCTCTTCTCTCTCTCTCTCTCTCTCTTCTCTCTCTCTTCTTCTCTTCTCTTTCTCTTCTCTCTCTTTCTCTCTCTCTCTCTCTTACCCCGCTCATTTTTTTTCCTTTACTGTTTTATAAGAGAAAAACATCGTTTAAGCATCAGCTGTTTGATTATGTTACAAAATATGAAATAAAGTGACATTCCTTGCAAGGAACCAGGTCGTCAATAGTGGTTGTTATTAATGGTCGGATGTGATCTTTTATTAGAGTGGTTTATTAGGGGGGTGATGGTGAGGAAGTGTGTGGTGTGTGTGTTTTTGGGGGTTGTGTGTGTGTGTGTGTGCTGTGTTTACCTGTACCCTCAGCTCACCTTAAACCCCCTTAATCACTCGTAATGTTATCCCAGTGTTTGTTGGTACACCAGACTGTCCCCTGCTGCTTAAAAAAACATTATCCAAAAATTGGAGCTTCAGGTAGTAAAAAAATTTTATGTATTGGGAAAGGGGGTGTGTTATACTTGTGGGGGGAGTGTTGATGTACTTGGAAGGGTGTTGTATTTATTTGAGGGGTTTTGTATTTTACTTGTGAAGGAGTGTTGTTGTATTGTGAGGGAGTTTTGTATGTATTTGTGAGGGATGTTGTATTATTGTAAAGGGGAGGTTGTATTTTTGTGAGGGAGTGTTGTATGTACTTGTGGGGAGTGTTTATGTACTTGTGGGGAAGTGATGGAATTGTGAGGGGTGTTGTATGTCTTTTTGGGGAGAGTGTTGTTTTGTGTTGTGAGGGGGTTTTTTTTATTGTACTTGTGAAGGAGTGTTGTATGTCTTGTGGGGGAGTTTTGTTTTTGTCCCTTGTGAAGGAGTGTTGTAGTTTTTGAGGGGTTTTGTATGTACTTTGAAGGAGTTTTTATTGTATTTGTGAGGGAGTGTTGTATGTACTTGTGGGGAGTGTTGTTGTATTGTGGGGGTGTTGTATGTACTTGTGAGGAGTTTTGTTTTGTACTTGGAGGGGTGTTGAAATGTACATGTGGGGGAGTTTGTTTGTATTGTGAAGGAGTGTTGTTGTATTTGTGAGGGGGGTTGTATGTACTTGTGGGGAGTTTGTATGTACTTGTAAAGGATGTTGTATGTATTGGAGGGAGTTTTTTTAGTATTGTGGGGAGTTTGTATTACTTGTGAGGAAGTGTATGTACTTGTGAGGGGTGTTGTTGTACTTGGAAGGAGTGTTGTATGTCTTGTGGGGAGTGTTGTTTGTACTTGTGGGGATGTTGTTGTATTTGTGAAGGAGTGTTGTATGTATTTGTAAAGGGTGTTGTTGTACTTGTGAGGGGTGTTGTTGTACTTGTGAGGGAGTTTGTATTATTGTGAGGGAGTGTTGTTGTATTTTGGGGGAGTGTTGTATGTACTTGTGGGGAGTGTTGTATTTTATTGTGGGGGGTGTTGTATGTACTTGTGAGGGAGTGTTGTATGTATTGTGAGGGAAGTGTTTTTTTTTTTTACTTGTGAAGGAGTGTTTGTATGTACTAGTGAAGGGAGTGTTGTTTGTTTGTAGGGGTGTTGTTTTTACTGTGAGGGAGTGTTGTATGAAATTGTGAGGGGTGTTGTATTTTGTGAGGGAGTGTTGTATGTACTTGTGAAGGAAGTTTTTGTATGATTTGTGAGGAGTGTTGATGTACTTGTGAGGGAGTGTTGTTGTATGGGGGGGAGTTTGTATTTTTACTTGTGAAGGAGTGTTGTTGTACTTGTGAGGGGTGTTGTATGTACTTGTGGGGGGAGTGTTGTATGTACTTGTGAAGGAGTGTTGTTGTATTGTAAAGGGAGTGTTGATGTACTTGTGAAAGTAGTGCTGTATTTTGTGAAGGAGTGTTGTTGTATTGGGGAGTGTTGTATGTATTTGTGAAGGAGTGTTGATGTCTTGTGAAGGGGTGTTGTATTTTCTTGGAAGGAATGTTGTTGTATTGTGAGGGGTGTTGTATGTACTTGTGAGGGGTGTTGTTTGTATTGTGAGGGAGTGTTGTAGTATTGTGAAGGAGGTTTGTATTACTTGGGGGGGGGTTTTTTGTTTATTGTGAAGGAGTGTTGGGTATGATTGTGAAGGAGTGTTGTTGTACTTTGAGGGGAGTGTTGTATTATTTGTAAAGGAGTGTTGTATGACTTGTGAAGGAGTTTTGGTATGTGCTTGTGAAGGGTTTTTGTATGTACTTGTGGGGGTGTTGTATGTACTTGTAAAGGGTGTTGTATGTACTGGTGGGGAGTGTTGATGTATTGTGAGGAAGTGATGTCTTGTGGGGGGAAAAAGTGTTGTATGTACTTGTGAGGGAGTGTTGTATGTACTTGTGGGGGTTGGGAATGTACTTGTGAGGGAGTGTTGTATTATTGTGAGGGGGGTGTTGTATGTACTTGTGGGGAAAGTGTTGTTTGTGGGGGAAAAAGTGTTGTTGTACTTTGAAGGAGTGTTGTATGTACTTGTAAAGGAGGTTGTAGATTGTAAAGTAGTGTTGAAATGTACTTGTGAAGGGTGTTGTATGTATTTGTGGGGGAGTGTTGTATGTATTTTGTGGGGAGTGTTGTATTACTTGTGAAGGAGTGTTGTTTTTACTTGGAAGGAAAGTTGTATGTACTTGGGGGGGGGAGTGTTGTTGTACTTGTAGGAGTGTTGTATGTATTGTAAAGGGGGTGTTGTATGTGCTTGTGAAGGGTGTTGTATGTGCTTGTGAAGGAGTGTTTATGTATTGTGAGGGAGTGTTGTATGTATTGTGAGGGGTGTTGTATGTATTGTAAAGGGAGGTTGTAGTACTGTGAGGGAGTGTTTAGTATTTGTGAGGGAGTGTTGTATTATTGTGGGGGGATTTTTGTATTATTGTGAGGGGTGTTGTATGTACTTGTGAGGAAGTGTATTTATTGTGAGGGAGTGTGTATTATTGTGAAGGAGTGTTTTATGTACTTGTGAAGGAGTGTTGTATTATTGTGAAGGAGTGTTGTATGTACTAGGAGGGGTGTTGTATTATTTTGGAGGGAGTGTTGTATGTATTTGTGGGGATGTTGTATTTTTGTGAGGGAGTGTTGTATGTACTTGTGGAAAGGAATTTTGTATTATTGTGAGGGATGTTGTATGTACTTGTGGGGGTGTTTATGTTTTTGGGGAGGGAGTGTTGTATGTACTTGTGGGGGAGTGTTGTTTTGTCTTTGAGGGAGTGTTTTTGCTTGTGAGGGAGGTTGAATGTACTTGTGAGGGAGTGTTGTATGAAATTGTGAGGGAGTGTTGTTTTGTACTTGTGGGGGAAAATGTTTATGTACTTGTGAGGGAGTGTTGTATTAATTGTGAGGGATGTTGTATGTATTGTGAAGGAGTTTTGTATGTACTTGTGAGGGAGTGTTGTTGTATTTGAGGGGAGTTTTTTGTGCTTTAGGGGTAGTGTTGTATGTGCTTGTGAGGGAGTTTGTATGTACTTGTGAGGGGGAGTGTTGTTGTATTGTGGGGAGTGTTGTATGTAAAGTGAAGGAGTGTTGTATTATTGTAAAGGGAAAGTTGAGTATTGTGAAGGAGTGTTGTATGTACTTGTGAAGGAATGTTGTATGACTTGTGAAGGGTGTTTTTTGTTTTGGGAGGAGTGTTGTTGTACTTGTGAAGGAGTGTTGTTGTATTGGAGGGGTTTTGTATGATTTGTGGGGAGTGTTGTTTGTACTTGTTGAGGTGTTTTTGTATTTTGTGAGGGAGTGTTGTATGTACGTAAAGGGATGTTGTATGTACTTGTGAAAAAATGTTGTATGTATTGTGAGGAGTTTGTTTTATTTGTGAAGGAATGTTGTTGACTTGTAAAGGAATGTTGTTGTACTTGTAAAAGGAGGTTGTATGTATTTGTGAGGGGTGTTGTATTGTTGTGGGGGAGTGTTGTATGTACTTGTGGGGAGGGTGTTTATGTGCTTGTCAGGGAGTTTTGTATTTACTTGTGGGGGAGTGTTGTATGTGCTTGTGAAGGAGTGTTGTTTTACTTGTGAAGGGGGGGTTTTTGTTTGTACTTGTGAAGGGGAGTGTTGATGTACTTGTGAAGGAGGTTGTATGTACTTGTGAAGGAGTGTTGTATGTATTGTGAGGGAGTGTTGTATGTACTTGTGAAGGATTTTTGTATGTACTTGTGAAGGAGTGTTGAGGGACTTGTGAGGGAGTGTTGATGTACATGTGAAGGGGTTTGTATTGTATTTAAAGGGAATGTTGTATTTATTGTGAAGGAGTTTTGTGTGTTAGTAAGGAATGTTGTATGTCTTGTGAAGGAATGTTGTATGTACTTTGAAGGAGTGTTGTATGTATTGTGAGGGGTGTTGTATTATTGTAAGGAATGTTGTATTACTTGTGAGGGAGTGTTGTATGTATTGTGAAGGAGTGTTGTTGTACTTGTGAGGGAGTGTTGTATGTGCTTGTGAAGGGTGTTGTATGTATTGTGGGGTTGTTGTATGTGCTTGGAAGGGGTGTTTGTATGTATTGGAGGGAGTGTTGTATGTACTTGTGAAGGAAAGTTGTATGTACTTGTGAAGGAGTGTTGTTGTACGTGAAGGAGTGTTGTATGTCTTGGAGGGAGTGTTGTATGTTTGTGAAGGAGGTTGTATGTATTGTGAGGGGTGTTGTATTCTTGGAAGGGTGTTGTTGTATTGTGAGGGGTGTTGTATGTACTTGTGAAGGAGTGTTGTATGTACTTGTGGGGGGTTTTTGTATGTTTTGTGAGGGAGTGTTGTATGTATTGGAAGGGGTTGTTGTACTTGTGCGGGAGTGTTGTATGTACTTGTAAAGGGAAATGTTGTAGTACTTGTGGGAGTGTTTAGTATTGTGAGGGAGTGTGTATGTGTTGAAGGAGTGTTGTATGTACTTGTGAAGGAGTGTTGATGTACTTGTAAAGGATTTTTGTATTTTTGTAAGGAATGTTTAGTATTGTGAGGGTTGTTGTATTTACTTTGAGGGAGGTTGTATGTATTTGTGAAGGAATGTTTTTGTATTGTGAAGGAATGTTGATTACTTGTGAAGGAATTTTGTATTATTGTGAAGGAATGTTGTATGTATTGTAAAGGAATGTTGTATGTACTTGTGAGGGAGTGTTGTATTTACTTGTGAGGGAGTGTTGTGTACTTGTGAAGGGAGTTTGTATGTACTTGTAAAAGGAATTTTGTAGTATTGTGAGGGAGGTTGTATTTTATTGTGAGGAGTGTTGTATGACTTGTAAGGGAATGTTTTATGTACTTGTGAAGGAGTGTTGTTGTACTTGTGGGGGGAGTTTTGTATGTGCTTGGAAGGGTGTTGTATGTACTTGTGAGGGATGTTGTATGGCTTGTAAAGGAGTGTTGAAAGTATTTGTGAAGGAGGTTGTTTTGTACTTAAAGGGAAATGTTGTTGTACTTTGAAGGAGTGTTGTTTTTGTCTTTGGGGGTTTGTTGAAAGTTTTGTGAAGGAGTGTTTATGATTTGAAGGAGTGTTGTATGTATTGTGAAGGAGTGTTGTATGTATTGTGAAGATTTTGTTGTATTGGGGGGATGTTGATGTATTGTGAGGAGTGTTTGTATGTACTTGTGAAGGAGTGTTGTATGTACTTGTGAAGGAGTGTTGTATGTATTTGTAAAGGGGTGTTGTATGTATTTGGGAAAGGAGTGTTGTTGTATTGTAAAGGGTGTTGTATGTATTGTAAAGGGGTTTTTGTATGTATTTTGTGAAGGAGTGTTGTATGTACTTGTGAAGGGTTTTGTAGTACTTGTGAAGGGTGTTGTATGTACTTGTGGGAAATTGTTGTATGTACTTGTGAGGGAGTTTGTATGTACTTGTGAAAAAAGTGTTGTATGTGTTTGTAAAAGGGAGGTTGTTGTATTTGGGAAGGAGTGTTGTATGTGCTTGTGAAGGGGGTTTTGTAGTACTTGTGAGGGGGTGTTGTATGTATTGTGAGGAAGTGTTGTATGACTTTAAAGGAGTGTTGTATGTACTTTGAAGGGGGTTTTGTATGTACTTGTAAAGGGTGTTGTTTTGTGTTGTGAAGGAGTGTTGTATTTATTGGAAGGATTTTGTATTTATTGTAAAAGGGTGTTGTATGTTTTTGTAAAGGGGTTTGTTTCTTGTGAAGGAGTGTTGTATGTACTTTGAAGGGAGTGTTGTTTTTACTTGTGAAGGGTGTTGTATGTGTTTTGTGAAGGGTGTTGTTTGGTACTTGTGAAGGAGTGTTTATGTCTGTGAAGGGTGTTGTATGTATTGTGAAGGAGTGTTGATGTACTTGTGGGGAGTGTTGTATGTATTGTGGGGGAAGTGTTGTATGTACTTGTGAGGGGTGTTGTATTACTTGTGGGGGAATTTGGGTATGTATTTGAGGGGTGTTGTATGACTGTGGGGAAGTGTTGTATGTCTTTTTGGGGGAGTGTTGTATGTACTTGTGAAGGGTGTTGTATGTATTGTGAGGAAGTGTTGATGTACTTGTGGGGGGGTGTTGTATGTGCTTGTAAAGGAGTGTTGTATGTTTTTTGGAAGGAGTGTTGTAGTATTGTGAGGGAGTGTTGTATTATTGTGAGGGGGGTGTTTGTATGTACTTGTGAGGGAGTGTTGTATGGGCTTGTGAGGGGTGTTGTATTACTTGTGAAGGGGAGTGTTGTATGTACTTGTGAGGGAGTGTTGTATTGTACTTGTGAGGGGTGTTGTAGTACTTGTGAGGGAGTGTTGTTGGTTTGGGAAAGGGGGTTTGTATGTACTTGTGAAGGAGTTTTTTTGTATGTGCTTGTGAAGGAGTGTTGATGTACTTGGGGGAGTGTTGTATGTTTGTGAAGGAGTGTTGTATGTGCTTGTAAAAGGATGTTGTATGTACTTGTGAAGGAATGTTGTATGTATTGGGGGGATTTTGTATTACTTGTAAGGAGTGTTGTATGTATTGTGAAGGAATGTTGTATGAAATTGTGGGGTGTTTGTATGACTTGTAAAAGGGTGTTGTTGTCTTGTGAGGGATTTTTGTATTTTACTTGTGAGGGAGTGTTGTATGTACTTGTGGGGGAGTGTTGTATGTGCTTGTGAAGGGGTGTTGTATTTACTTGTGAGGGAGTTTTGTAGTACTTGTGAGGGGTGTTGTATGTACTTGTGAGGGAGTGTTGTATGTGTTGTGAAGGGAGTGTTGTATGTGCTGTAAAAGGAATGTTGTTGTACTTGTGAGGAAGTGTTGTATGTATTTGTGGGGAGTGTTGTATGTCTTGTGAGGGGTGTTGTATTGTTTGTGAAGGAGTGTTTATGTTTTGTGAAAGGAGTGTTGTATGTATTGTAAAGGAGTGTTGTTGGTTTTGTGAAGGAGTGTTGTATGTACTTTAAAAGGAGGTTGTTGTGCTTGGGGGGAAAAGTTGTTGTACTTGGGGAAGGAATGTTTTTATGTACTTGTGAAGGAATGTTGTATGTATTGTGAAGGGTGTTGTTGTCTTGGGGGAAGGAGTGTTGTATGTGTTGTGAAGGGTGTTGTATGTGTTGGGAAAGGAGTGTTGTATGTGCTTGTGAAGGGTGTTGTTTACTTGTGAAGGAGTGTTGTTTATTGTGAGGGAGTGTTGTTGTACTTGTAAAGGAGTGTTGTATGTACTTGTAAAGGAAATGTTGTTTGTTTGGGAAAGGGGATTTTTGTTTTGTACTTGTGAGGGAGTTTTGTATTACTTGTGAGGAGTTTTTGTATGTACTTGTAAAGGAGTGTTGTATGGCTTGTGAGGGTGTTGATGTATTGTAAAGGAATGTTGTATGTACTTGTGGGGGAGTGTTGATGTACTTGTGAAGGAAAGTTTTGTATGTACTTTGAAGGAGTGTTGTTGTACTTGTGAAGGAGTGTTTTTTATGTACTTTTTGAAGGAGTGTTGTATGTCTTGGAAAGGAGTGTTTTTATGTATTGGGGGGGAGGTTGTATGTACTTGTGAGGGTGTTGTAGTATTGTGAAGGAGGTTGATGTACTTGTGAGGGGTGTTTTTTGTCTTGTGAGGGAGTGTTGTATGACTTGTAAAGGAGTGTTGTATGTGTTGTAAAGGGTGTTTATTTTCTTGTAAAAGGGTTTTGTATGTACTTGTGAGGGAGTGTTGTATGTCTTGTAAAAGGGTGTTGATGTGCTTGTAAAGGGAGTGTTGTATGTACTTGTGAGGGAGTGTTGTATGTACTTGTGAGGGGGTTGTTTCTTGGAAGGGTGTTTTTTGACTTGTGAAAAAATGTTGTATGTACTTGTGAGGGGGTGTTGTATGTATTGTGAGGGGGTGTTGTATGTATTTGTGGGGAGTTTTGTATGTAGGGAAAGGGAGTGTTGTTGTATTGGAAGGAAATGTTGTATGTCTTGTGAAGGAAGTTGTTTGTACTTGTGAGGGGTGTTGTATGTATTTGGAAAGGGGAATGGTATGTGCTTGTGGGGAAATGTTGTTGTACTTGTGGGAAAAGTGTGGTAGTACTTGTGAAAGGAGTGTTGTATTACTTGTGAAGGAGTGTTGTTTGTATTGTAAGGGTGTTGTATTACTTGTAAAGGGTGTTGTATGTCTTGTGGGGGAGTGTTGTATTTACTTGTGGGGGAGTGTTGTATGTGTTTGTGAAGGAGTGTTGTATGTACTTGTGGGGAGGTGTTTATGTACTTGTGAGGGAGTGTTGTATGTACTTGTGAGGGGTGTTGTATGGCTTGTAAAGGGTTTGTATGTACTTGTGAGGGGTGTTGTTGTGCTTGGGGGGGAGTGTTGTATTTTATTGTGAGGGAGTGTTGTATGTGTTGTAAAGGAGTGTTGTATGTACTTGTCAAGGGGAGTGTGATTTACTTGTAAAAGGGTGTTGTATTACTTGTGGGGGGAAAGTGTTGTATGTACTTGTGAGGGAGTGTTGTATGTATTGTGGGGGGGGGTTTGTTGTACTTGTGGGGAGTGTTGTATGTGCTTGGAAGGAGTTTTGTATGTACTTTTTAAAGGGAGTGTTGTATGTGTTGTAAAGGGGTGTTGTATGTACTTGTGAAGGAGTGTTTATGTACTTGGAGGGAGTGTTGTTTTTTATTGTGAAGGAATTTTGATGTGCTTGTGAAGGAATGTTGTATGTATTGTGGGGGTTTTGTATGTTTTGTGGGGGTGTTATATGTACTTGTGAGGGAGTGTTGTATTCTTGTGGGGGTGTTGTATGTACTTGTGAAGGAATTTGTATGTATTGTGAAGGGTTTTTGTATGTACTTGTGGGGGTTTTGTATGATTGTGAAGGGGGTTTTTGTTGTAGGAAGGAGTGTTTTTTGTGTTGTGAAGGAGTGTTTTGTTTTTGTGAAGGTGTTGTTTGTACTTGTGGGGAGGGTTTTTGTCTTGTAAAAGGAGTGTTGTAATGTATTGTGAAGGAGTTTTTGTATGTACTTGTGAAGGGGTGTTGATGTACTTGTGAAGGGTGTTGTATGACTTGGAAGGAGTGTGTATTTTCTTGTGAGGGGTGTTGATGTACTTGTGAAGGAGGTTGTATTTACTTGTGAAGGGTTTTGTATGTATTTGGGGGGGAGTGTTTTGTATTTGGGGGAGTTTTGATGTACTTGTGAAGGAGGTTGTATGTGCTTGTAAGGAGGTTGTAGTCTTGTAAAGGAGTGTTGTAGTACTTGTGGGGGTGTTGTATGTACTTGTGAAGGGTGTTGTTGGCTTGTGAAGGAGTTTGTATGTACTTGTGGGGAGTTTTTGGTATGTATTGTGAGGGAGTGTTGTATGTCTTGTGAAGGGTGTTGTATGTATTTGTAAAAGGGAATGTTGTATATACTTGTGAGGGGATGTTTATGTACTTGTGAGGGGTTTTTGTATGTACTTGTGAAGGAGGTTGTTGTACTTGTGAAGGAATGTTGTATGTATTGTGAAGGAATTTTTGTATGTACTTGTGAGGGGGTTGTAGTATTTGTGGGGGGAGTTTGTAGTTTATTGTGAGGGGGAGTGTTGTATGTACTTTGAGGGGTGTTGATGTACTTGTGAAGGAGTTTTGTATGTATTGTGAAGGAATGTTGTTGTACTTGTGAAGGAATGTTGTATGTTTGTGGGGGTTTTGTTTATTTGTGAGGGAGTGTTGTATGTACTTGTGAGGGAGTGTTGTATGTACTTGTGAGGGAGTGTTGTTGTATGGTAAAGGAATGTTGTATGTACTTGTAAAGGGAAATGTTGTTGTACTTGTGAGGGAGTGTTGTATGTATTGTAAAGGGAAATGTTGTATGTGTTTGTAAAGGAATGTTTAGTACTTGTGAGGAAGTGTTGTATGTACTGTTGAAGGAGTGTTGTATGTACTTTGAAGGGTTTTTGTATGTACTTGTGAAGGAGTGTTGTTTGTACTTGTGAAGGAGTTTGTATGTACTTGGAGGGAGTGTTGTATGTACTTGTGAGGGAGTGTTGTATGTGTTGTGAAGGGTGTTGTAGTACTTTTTTGGGGGGGAGGTTGTATGTACTTGTGAGGGGAGTGTTGTATGTATTTGGGGGGGGAGGTTGTATGTGTTGTGAAGGAGTGTTGTATGTTTGTGAAGGAATGTTGTATGTATTGTGAGGGAGTGGTATGACTTGTGAGGGTGGTTGTATGTATTTGGGGAGGGAGGTTGTATGGTTTGAAGGAGTGTTGTTGTACTTGAAAGGAGTGTTGTATGTACTTGAAAAAGGAGTGTTGATGACTTGTGGGGAGTGTTGTATGTACTTGGGGGGGTGTTGTATGTATTTGTGAGGGAGTGTTGTATGTATTGTGGGGATGTTGTATGTGCTTGTAAAGGAGTGTTGTAGTATTGTGAAGGAGTGTTTTTGTGCTTGTGAGGGGTGTTGTATGTATTTGTGAGGATGTTGTATGTATTGTGAGGGAGTGTTGTATGTACTGTGAAGGAATGTGTATGTGTTGTGAAGGAAATGTTGTATTATTGTGAGGGATGTTGTTTTGTACTTGTGAGGGGTGTTGTATGTACTTGTGAGGGAGTTTTGTATTTTATTGTGAGGGGGTTGTATGTACTTGTGAGGGAGTTTTGTATGTACTTGTGGGGAGGTTGTTGTACTTTGGGGAGTGTTGTATGTACTTGTGAAGGCGTGTTTATTACTTGTGAGGGGTGTTGTATGTACTTGTGAAGGAATGTGTATGTGCTTGTGAAGGAATTTGATGTACTTGTGAGGGAGGTTGTATGTATTGGGGAGGGAGTGTTGTATGTATTTGTGAGGGAGTGTTGTTGTACTTGTGGGGGTGTTGTATGTATTGTGAGGGGTGTTGATGTACTTGTGGGGGGAGTGTTGTATGTATTGGAAGGGTGTTGTATGTACTTGTGGGGAGTGTTTATGTCTTGTGAGGGAGTGTTTTTTTGGATTGTGGGGTGTTTTGTACTTGTGAGGGGTGGGTATGTACTTGTGAGGGAGTGTTGTATGTACTTGTGAGGGATGTTGTATTTACTTGTGAAGGAGTGTTGTATGTTTTGGGGGAGTGTTGTATGTATTGTGAGGGGGGGTGTTGTATGTTTTGTGAGGGGTTTTGTATGTACTTGTGAGGGGTGTTTTATGTACTTGTGGGGGAGTGTTGTACGGTTTGTGAATGGGGAGCTTTTTTGGGGGGTGTAGGGGGGGGGACTTTTTTAAAGTATTTTCTGCTGAGTTGTGTTTGTGGGGGTCGTGTCACCGCTTCTAGGACGATGTTCAGGGTATTGAAAAATAAAACGGGGAGATCAGTCATATTACTTGTGAAAAGACATTGTTTGTGCATCTTTTAATATTCCCTTTTAAATTGAAAATCATAATTTTACGACCAATAGTTAAAAGATCTTAGGGTGTGTATAATTAGTTCCCAGTTGTTTTAGTTTTTGGTGTTTTGGTGTGTGTGTTGTCTCACCTAGTTTCACCTAGTTGAGGTTGCGGGGGTCGAGCCCGAGCTCGGGCCCCCGCCTTTCACTATCGCTACTAGGCCCTTTCCCCCGAGCCGTGAGCTTTATCTACTCTGTTAAAGCTATGTATGGTCCTCCCTCCCTACATCGTTCCCAAAATTTTCCCATTACTGATACTCTGTGGTGAAAAAAATACTTCCTAACATGGTGGTGTGGGTATGGTGTGTTTTCCCCTTTTTGTACTAACTTTTTTGGGGTTTGAGGGGTCGGGTCTGCCCTGGCCCCCCTCTTCACGGTTGTACTGGCCCCTCTCTCCCCCCGCTCCATGAGCTTTATCAACCTCTTTTTAAAATGTGGGGTTTTCCCCCTCCCTACGTCTTTTCTAGGCTATTCCATCCCTTAAAATCTTGATAAAAGAAATATTCCAAATTTTCTCTAACTTTTTTGTGTCTTCAATTCCAATTGTGGCCTCTTGTTTTGTGTCCCTCCCGGGGAACACCCTGTCTTTGTCCCCTTGTCTATTCAGCAGTATTTTTATGCGTTTTCATGTCTCCCTGCCCCTCCTGCCCTCCAGTGTGTCAGGCCGTTTTTCCCTTATTTTCTTATAGGACATTCCCTTAGCTCTGGAACAAAAACCTTGTTGCAAACCTTTTACTTTCTTAGTTTTTCTTGACTGCTTTATAAGTCGGGTTTCCAAACGGTCTGCTCTCCAGTAGGGCCTGACATACACGGTGTACGTGTCTGAACGATTCCTTACAAAGGTTCGGAATGTGTTCTGGGTTTTTTTCCCAAGGCGCTATGCTGCAGCAGTTATCTGGTTGATGTGTGGTGGTGTGTGTTTTGTGTGTGTGTGTGTGTGTGTGTTGTGTGTGTAAATGTACATTTGTGCTGGAAAAATTTATTTTTTTTGTATCTGTCACTGTATTTACACTGTTCTTATTAAATTTGTTCAATAAAAAATTTCGGCCCTCCCCTTTCGAAAAGGTTTTTACATTTTGTCATGACCGGGCCCGGGTTTTTAAAGTCCCTTCTCAAGTAAAAACGTTTTTCATATTGTCATGACCGAGCCAGGTTACAAGTACCTACTCACATGTAACAACGTGTACATATTGTCATGACCGAGCCAGGTTACAAGTACCTACTCACATGTAACAACTTGTACATATTGTCATGACCGAGCCAGGTTACAAGTACCTACTCACATGTAACAACGTGTACATATTGTCATGACCGAGCCAGGTTACAAGTACCTACTCACATGTAACAACTTGTACATATTGTCATGACGGAGCCAGGTTACAAGTACCTACTCACATGTAACACTACATGTGAGTAGGTAACTATAATACAGAATAACGTAGCACCGATACTCTTGTGCTATATTATTATTTTACAGTTTAAAACAAATATAGATGTTATATATTATGTGTACTGAGATATATTATGTGTACTGAGATATATTATGTGTACTGAGATATATTATGTATCCTACAAGAATATGTAACGTCTCGTTTACCCTCTCTGAGAAGGATTATGATTATATCTTCATAAGGTAAGATCTTGTTCGTTTTTGTAACTCCTGAGAGTCAGCCACCCGGGATACCACAAGAAAGTTTGTGCGTCATCGAGGACTGTCTTGTCTTATTACTGTTGTGGTCCTTCAGTTGTGTCGCCCAGGATGCCACCTACATCAGTCAACTAACACTCAGGTACCTTCTTACTGCTAGGTGAACTGGGACAGTAGGTGTAAGGGGAACATGCCCAGTGTTTCTACCCGGTCGGGGATCAAACCAAGGACACTGTGTAAGACTGACACTGCTGAAGTCTCCCAGTTCAGGCTGACACTGCTGAAGTCTCCCAGCTCAGGCTGACACTGCTGAAGTCTTCCAGCTCAGGCTGACACTGAAGTCTCCCATTCAGGCTGACACTGCTGAAGTCTCCCAGCTCAGACTGACGCATTTCATATATGTGCACCATCCTGTGTGATGGATTATGACAGGGGAACACAGTTATAGTTCCCACTGTGACTGTCATATAAGAACAAGACACAACACTGTGACTGTCATATAAGAACAACAAGACGCAACACTGTGACTGTCATATAAGAACATCTCTGAATCTTGGTTGGATGATACGGTGACTGACGACGAGGTCAAAATAGATGGTTACAATATAAAACGCTTAGATAGGAACAGAAAGGGTGGTGGAGTATGTGCCTACATTAGAAATGACTTAGCTTACAACCCAAGACCTGATTTAAATAACAATAAACTGGAGATTCTATGGTTTGAAGTGCTGCTTCCTAAGACCAAACCCATCTTAGTAGGAACTAGTTACCGCCTTCCTACCCAGGACCAGTTCTTAGAAAGGGACTTTTCCAGAGGTCTTGTAGGAAGCTGGAAAAAATTGCGAGACAATAATACTGGGCGACTTTTAATATCTGTTTTCAGGCAGCAAAAATAACGCGGTATGCAAAAGGTATAGCAAATTCTAGGATTAAATAGTTACCACTCAACTAAATTTAATACTCCAAAACCCGGATCACACAGATTCTCAGCCAGCTAATTGGACCACTTCTTTGTAACCGCTCTGAGAACATTAGACAGTCAGGCGTCATTACACAGGTCTTAGTGATCATTTCTTCATTTTACTGCCCACCAGGAAATAATAGGGGATATGGATAGGCCTACACAGGACAATAAAAATGAGTGCAACTAGAAAACTTACAGTAAAGAAACACTGAAAATAGGCTACACAATTGTGAATGGACAGACGATATAAAAAGTTGCACGGACGTAAACGATGCTCGGAAAAATTCAAAACAATGTTCACCCTTACCATCCTTGATATTAGTGAACCAGTTAAGGAGGTTAGGATTAAAACGAAGAACTGAACCTGGGTTGAATACTGAAGATATTAGATAATATGAAATTCAGAGACCAGCTGCTAAAAAGATTTATAGCAAACAGACAGGATATTGCCAGCACTAAATGAATTCCAAAGGAGTGAGGAACAGAGTGCTGAGACTTATTAAAAGGAGCAAAGGCAAAGCACTACTGCACAAAATTGAAGAGTATAAGCTAACCCCAGATAAGCTCTGGCAAATCTAAAACAGTTGGGGTATAGCAATCAGCAGTAGATAGTCTAACTATAGTATAACTATCGATAAATGAGGTATGCACCGAAACATTCTAAGGTGGCAATTGCTTTAATTCCTACTACACATCTGTTGCATCAACACTAGTATGTAAACTACCAGCTGCATCAAATTCCTTTAACACAGACTCTGGAATTATCGTTTAAAAACATACTATACCAATAAAGGAGTAAACCCCCAAACAGTTGTCAACTAGTAATTGTATCTTCATGACTTTATTCAAAAGAAACTAAAGCAGGTTAACCCAACTTAAGAGCACAGGCCATGATAACATCCCGTCTAAGTTCCTAAAGATGGTGCATCTGAATGTCATCCTATTGCTACATAATAAATCTATCAAATCGAACACTAATACAGTACCGGAGGGTTAAGGAGGCCAGTGTCACTCCTTTCTTCAATAAAAATAGTAGGTATGAATGTAAGCAAACTATAGGCCTGTTAGTATACTCAGAATAATATCTAAAATTCTAGAGAGGGCGGTGTATTCTCAAGTAGTTAGTTACCTTAATGACCAACAACATTCCCATAGCTATCAATCGGGCTTTAGAAGATCCTACGCAACGACCTCCCTTTATTAATCTGATGGTGACCTGAGAACTGAAATGTCCAAAGGGGAACCTCATAGCATGGTACCTTAGGACCTGCAAAAGGCCTTCGCTACTGTCAAACCACAATATATTATGTAAAAAACTTTCAAGCTATCGGTATGGTTCTGTAGGGACTGGTTTAAGTCCTACCTTAGCAACAGGAGACAAATAGTCAAAATCAAACAAAACAGGAATCAGAACCCCTGCCGGTAAACATGTGGTGTTCCCAAGGTAGTATTCTGGGTCCCTTATTATTCTTATGATATGTCAATGATATGCCTATCAGTGTCAAGTTGGCAAAAGCCTACTGTATGCAGAATGACAGTGCTCTGTTAGTGTCAGGTTAAGGGACACACAAGATATTGCTATTGTTTTTAACACTGGAACTGGAGTCCTGCAGCAATGGTTAGGTAGACAACAAAAACTATCATTACACCTAGGGGAAAACTGAAGCCTTTCTCTTTGGCTACGAAACATAAAATGAGGTAGGGTAAATAATTTTAATTTAAATGTAATGGGGAGCCCATCACTTTGGTTTCTTCAGTAAAATATTTGGGGGAATCCCCTTTGGACCCATGCATGTCAGGAGGAGTGATAGGGAACAGTGTAGTAAAGAAGCGAATGCCAAAATGAAGTTCCTGTAAGACAAGCACAGTGTCTACCTACTGAGGCTCGCAGGACCCTATGTCTAGCCCTTATACAATGCCATATGGATTACGCTTGCTCTTCTTGGTACTCTGCCTTGACAAAAAAACTGAAAGATAGACTGCAAATCACCAGACCAAAATCGTATAAGATTCATCCTGGGGCTGGGACCAAGAGAACATGTAGGCCAGGATGAATTACAGCAGTTGGATATGCTGAAGATAAGATTTCGTTCGGATTTTTAACCCCGGAGGGTTAGCCACCCAGGATAACCCAAGAAAGTCAGTGCGTCATCGAGGACTGTCTAACTTATTTCCATTGGGGTCCTTAATCTTGTCCCCCAGGATGCGACCCACACCAGTCGACTAACACCCAGGTACCTATTTGCTGCTAGGTGAACAGGACAACAGGTGTAAGGAAACGTGTCGAAATGTTTCCACCCGCCGGGAATCGAACCCGGGCCCTCCGTGTGTGAAGCGGGAGCTTTAGCCACCAGGCCACCGGGCCACACAGAGTAAAACAACTGAAGCTAAATCATGTTTATAAAATTGCTCACAAACAGTGTCCAGAATATCTTGCTGTCAATTTTGTCAAGGTTGGGAACCAAAGCAATCATAGTACTACGGGGAGAGAGCACAACTTTGTAGTACCCACAGTCAGTGGCCAAGGGCGTCAAACACCTTTTTTGTTACAGAATAAAGGAATGGAACAGACTACCGCACATGTCAAGCCAGTATAGCATGAACCAGTTCAAGAAGGTGCCCAAAAGGTGTCTGATAGAATGTAGCTACAGAAAGGGAGGGGAATGATTTTCTATTTTTTAGCAAACATACGGGTAAATTTCCTTATTCCTAGTAATGACCCTCGTATTGTAGATAGTCTTAATGACCCTCGTGTAGCAGATAGTCTTTTTAGTATGATAATAAGATGTTATCTTCATTGTAGAATAATAAGAAAATATTATAACCTTTATATTATAATAATAAGGTAAAAGGATCCCAATGGAAATAAGTCACTCTGTCTGACTTTTTTGGGTTATCCCAGGTTATCCCAGGTTCTCTACACATATGCTGCTATGTATGATAATTCTTTGTAACTGTATTGTGTATACCTGAATAAACTTACTTACTTACTTACTTACTTACTAACAAGACACAACACTGTGACTGTCATATAAGAACAAGACGCAACACTGTGACTGTCATATAAGAACAAGACGCAACACTATGACTGTCATATAAGAACAACAAGACAACACTGTGACTGTCATATAAGAACAACAAGACGCAACACTGTGACTGTCATATAAGAACACAAGACGCAAACACATGATGTCATCTAAGAACAAGAAGCAACACTATGGAACTGTCATATAAGAACAAGACGCAACACTGTGACTGTCATATAAGAACAAGACGCAAAAACTATGGACTTTCATAGAAGAACAAGACGCTACACTGTGGACTGTCATATAGAACACAGGCGAACACTTATGTACTGTCATATAAGAAAAAAGACGCAACACTGTGACTGTCATATAAGAACAAGACGCAACACTATGACTGTCATATAAGAACAAGACGCAACACTATGACTGTCATATAAGAACAACAAGACAACACTGTGACTGTCATATAAGAACAACAAGAACGCAACCACTGTGACTGTTTATAAGAAAAATAGACACAACCACTGTGCTGTCTTTTAAGAAACAACAGACAACACTTGTGACTGTCATTATAAGAACAACAAGACAACACTGTGACTGTCATATAAGAACAACAAGACGCAACACTGTGACTGTCATATAAGAACAACAAGACACAACACTGTGACTGTCATATAAGAACAACAAGACAACACTGTGACTGTCATATAAGAACAACAAGACACAACACTGTGACTGTCATATAAGAACAACAAGACAACACTGTGACTGTCATATAAGAACAACAAGACACAACACTGTGACTGTCATATAAGAACAACAAGACACAACACTGTGACTGTCATATAAGAACAACAAGACACAACACTGTGACTGGTCATATAAGACACAAAGGACATCACTGTGAATGTCATATAAGACACAACAAGACACAACACTGTGACTGTCATATAAGAACAACAAGACAACACTGTGACTGTCATATAAGAACAACAAGACAACACTGTGACTGTCATATAAGAACAACAAGACACAACACTGTGACTGTCATATAAGAACAACAAGACAACACTGTGACTGTCATATAAGAACAACAAGAACAACACTGTGTTGTTCATATAAAGAACATACAAGACAACAACTGTGACTGTCATATAGGACAACAAAGACAACCTGGAGACTGTCATATAAGAACAACAGACAACACTGTGACTGGAGCAACACTCAGATAACTCGTCCCCTAATAGGGGTAGTGCAACAATTCGACTTTTCGGTCGACTTGGACTATTCACTAGTTTACACTAGTTAGTTGGCTTTCATGTGGACCCATTAACTAGTACAATAGTTAGTGGTTCATGTGGACCATTAATAGGTTAACTAGTTAGTGGTTATGTGGGACCATTAAACTAGTTCATAGTTAGTGGTTCATGTGGACCATTAACTAGTTACACTAGTGGTTCATGTGGACCATTAACTAGTTACACTAGTTAGTGGTTCATGTTGACCATTAACTAGTCACATTAGTTAGTGTTTCATGTTGACCATTAACTAGTTACAGTAGTTAGTGCTTCATGTTGACCATTAACTAGTTACAGTAGTTAGTGGTTCATGTGGACCATTAACTAGTTACACTAGTTAGTGGTTCATGTGGACCATTAACTAGTTACACTAGTTAGTGCTTCATGTTGACCATTAACTAGTTACACTAGTTAGTGGTTCAAGTGGACCATTAACTAGTTACAGTAGTTAATGGTTCAAGTGGACCATTAACTAGTTACACTAGTTAGTGGTTCATGTGGACCATTAACTTAGTTAAAATAGTTAGTGGTTTTCAGTGGACCATTAACTAGTTAAAACTAGTTAGTGGTTCATGTTGACCTTTTAACAATTTACACTAGTTAGTGGTTCATGTTGACCATTAACTAGTTCACTAGTTAGTGGTTCAAGTGGCCCATTAACTAGTTACAGTAGTTAATGGTTAATGGGAACCATTAACTAGTTTACAGTAGTTAATGTTCAAAAGGAAACATTAACTAGTTACACTAGTTTAGTGGTTCAAGAGGCCCATTAACTAGTTACACTATTTTAGTGGTTCAAGAGGACCATTAACTAGTTACAGTAGTTAATGGTTCAAGAGGACCATTAACTAGTTACAGTAGTTAGTGGTTCAAGAGGACCATTAGCTAGTTACAGTAGTTAAGGGTTTCAAGAGGACCTTTAAAACTATTTTACATTTGTTAGTGGTTTCAAGATGCCCTTTAAAACTAGTTACGTAGTAGTGGTTCATGTGGACCATTACTAGTTTCAGTAGTTGGGTTAAATGTGGACCATTAACTAGTTACAGTAGTTAGTGGTTCATGTGGACCATTAACTAGTTACAGTAGTTAGGGTTCATGTGGCCCAAATTAACTAGTTACAGTAGTTAGTGGTTCATGTGGACCTTTAAAATAGTTACAGTAGTTATGGTTCATGTAGACCATTAACTAGTTACAGTAGTTAGTGGTTCATGTGGATCATTAACTAGTTACAGTAGTTAGTGGTTCAAGAGGACCATTAACTAGTTACAGTAGTTAGTGGTTCATGTGGACCATTAACTAGTTACAGTAGTTAGTGGTTCATGTAGACCATTAACTAGTTACAGTAGTTAGTGGTTCATGTGGATCATTAACTAGTTACAGTAGTTAGTGGTTCAAGAGGACCATTAACTAGTTACAGTAGTTAGTGGTTCATGTGGACCATTAACTAGTTACAGTAGTTAGTGGTTCAAGAGGACCATTAATAGTTACAGTAGTTAGTGGTTCAAGAGGACCATTAAACGGTTACAGTAGTTAGTGGTTCATGTGGACCATTAACTAGTTACACTAGTTAGTGGTTCATGTGGACCATTAACTAGTTACAGTAGTTAGTGGTTCAAGAGGACCATTAACTAGTTACAGTAGTTAGTGGTTCATGTGGACCATTAACTAGTTACAGTAGTTAGTGGTTCATGTGGACCATTAACTAGTTACAGTAGTTAGTGGTTCATGTGGACCATTAACTAGTTACAGTAGTTAGTGGTTCATGTGGACCATTAACTAGTTACAGTAGTTAGTGGTTCATGTAGACCATTAACTAGTTACAGTAGTTAGTGGTTCAAGAGGACCATTAACTAGTTACAGTAGTTAGTGGTTCATGTGGACCATTAACTAGTGTAACTAATTAGCGGTCAAAGTGTGAGTGAAACATGGTCATAAGTTCCATTCTCGTGTGTGTGAGTTACTTGTGTGTACAAGAGTGTAGCAGCAGCACACTGCTGATGTATCCAGTTTTAATATACAAACTTCTGTCTTCTCTCCTTCCTTCCCCTACCTGTCACTCTCCATCTCTCTCCCTCCTTCTCTCCCTCCTTCCCTTACCCTCACTCTTCCTTCATTCTTGCTGAATAATGGGCTCTGTGTTTCACTATTTCTTTCCCTCTCGTTCTTACCTGCCATTTACCTCTCTCACTTTGCTTCCTTCCCTTTCCTCGTCTCTCTCTCTACGTCTTTCTGCCTGTTTGTTTCCTCTGTTTATTTAATACCTTGTTTCTGCTTGTTTGCAGTGTATGTCTTCTTGAAAGGTGATGTTCTCCCCCCCCTTCTCTCTCTCTCTCTCTCTCTCTCTCTCTCTCTCTCTCTCTCTCTCTCTCTCTCTCTCTCTCTCTCTCTCTCTCTCTCTCTCTTTCTCTCTCTCTCTCTCTTCCATTTTCCTCACTTCCCCTACCCATCCTCCCTGTTCCCTCACCATAACAGAGTCCTTCCTGACAATCGATTTCATTATATTTTGCTACTTAAGTGAGGGAGGGAAGGAAGGAAGGAGAGAGGGGGAGGGAAGGAAGGAAGGAAGGAAGGAGAGAAGGAAAGCGAGAGGGAGGGAGGGAAGGTGTTAGAGGGAGAGCAGGAGGTAAACTGTGATGTTTGGAGGAAATTGGTAAACTGTTAAATGGAGGGTGTGGGGAGGTAAACAGTGGTGGAAGGAGGGAGGAAGGGAGGGAGTGATGGTGGGAGTGATGGTGGGAGTGATGGTGGGAGTGATGGTGGGAGTGATGGTGGGAGTGATGGAGGGAGTGATGGTGGAGTGATGGTGGAAGTGATGGTGGGAGTGATGGTGGGAGTGATGGTGGGAGTGATGGTGGGAGTGATGGTGGGAGTGATGGTGGGAGTGATGGAGGGTGTGATGGTGGGAGTGATGGTGGGAGTGATGGAGGGAGTGGACGGTAGGAGTGACGGTGGAGTGATGGTGGGAGTGATGGAGGGAGTGATGGTGGAGTGATGGTGGGAGTGATGGTGGGAGTGATGGTGGGAGTGATGGTGGGAGTGATGGTGGGAGTGATGGTGGGTGGGAGGGAGTGAGGAGGAAGGTAAACACTTTGGGAGGAAAGGGCTAGTGTACATAGGGAGGGGTTTGTTTGGGGGGGGGTAGGGATGTGTAACCTATCACTTGGTATGTATCTACCTTTCATGTATCTATCTTATATGTATCTACCTCATGTATATACCCTATATCTATTTTATATGTATGTATATAGATTATATGTATATGTATTTTATGTGTGTCATATTTATTCAGTGTCTGCCCCTGGCGGTGGTGGCTACTCACTGTCTACCTACCTGGAGGTTATTCCGGGGATCAACGCCCCCGCTGCCCGGTCCGTGACCAGGCCTCCCGGTGGATCAGGGCCTGATCAACCGGGCTGTTACTGCTGACCGCACGTAGTCCAACGTATGAACCACAGCCCGGCTGATCCGGCACCGACTTGAAGTATCTGTCCAGCTCTCTCTTGAAGGCAGCCAGGGGTTTATTGGTAATTCCCCTTATGCTTGGTGGGAGGCTGTTGAACAGTCTTGGGCCCCGGACGCTTATGGTGTTTTCTCTTAGTGTACCAATGGCGTCCCTACTTTTAATTGGGGGCATTTTGCATCGCCTGCCCAGTGTTTTACTTTCGTAGGGAGTGATTTCTGTGTACAGATTCGGGACCATTCCTTCCAGGATTTTCCAAGTGTAGATTATGATATATCTCTCTCTCCTGCGTTCCAACGAGTACAAGTCAAGCGCTTCCAAGCGTTCCCAGTAGTTAAGGTGCTTGACAGAACTTATACGTGCAGTAAAGGTTCTCTGTACACTCTCTATATCTGCAATTTCACCTGCTTTGAACGGAGATGGAATTTCACCCATGTCCAAGCTCCTCCTCCATAGTGTACTTAGGGCACGTGAGAGGGGTTTCTTGCAGTTCTTAATGAACACAGAGTTCCACGAGTGGGGACAACATTCTTTGCTTACCTTTCTCCTTCCTTCATTTATTCCATTATCTACTTTGCCATCTTTTCTGTGATTATATAATTATCTCTTCGTCTACATTCTCTTCGTCTACATTCTCTTCGTCTACATTCTCTTCGTCTACGTTCTCTTCGTCTACATTCTCTTCCTCCATCACTGCTTCTCTCACTTTACTTAGTAATAACAACAAAAAAAATCACAAGTAATCAAAACTTCTGAGAGAAAATCTCTGACGACGTTTGGGTCCATCCTAGACGTTTACCGTTACTTTGATAATGGTCTACCACTGCCCGAAACGATAGGTCACTCGAGAAACTAGCCTCAGGCCAGCAACTCTAGTGGGAGGTATGCGAAACAGGTGGGTAGATATACAGTCTTCAAATGTGGGTTATTTCCGTGTATGTAGATGTGCGTCAAGCCACTGTAGTGTACGTGTGGCAGCCAGGAGTAAACACTGGCTGTGTCGGGAGTATTTCCAGTCCTGGATCAATTGATGGTAACAGATTGACTAGGTCTTCTTGACTGTCCACTTCCTGTTTCTTTGTCTGTCTGCCTACCTTCCTACCCGTCTGTCTGCCTACCTTCCTACCTGTCTGTCTGCCCACCTTCCTACCTGTCTGTCTGCCTACCTTCCTACCTGTCTGCCTACCTTCTACCTGTCTGCCTACCTCTCTGTCTGCCTACCTTCCTACCTGTCTGTTTGCCTACCTTCCTACCTGTCTGTCTGGCTACCTTCCTACCTGTTTGTCTGCCTACCTTCCTACCTGTCTGTCTGCCTACCTTCCTACCAACCTGTCTGCCTACCTTCCTACCTATCTGTCTGCCTACCTTCCTACCTGTCTGTCTGCCTACCTTCTTACCTGTCTGTCTGCCTACTTTTCTACCAGCCTGTCTGCCTACCTTCTTACCTGTCTGCCTACCCTCCTACCTGTCTGTCTGTCTGCCTACCTTCCTACCTGTCTGTCTGCCTACCTCCCTACCTGTCTGTCTCCTACCTTCCTACCAGCCTGTCTGCCTACCTTCTTACCTGTCTGCCTACCTTCCTACCTGTCTGTCTTCCTACCTTCCTACCTGTCTGTCTGCCTACCTTCCTACCTGTCTGTCTGCCTGCCTCCCTACCTGTCTGTCTGCCTACCTCCCTACCTGTCTGTCTCCTACCTTCCTACCAGCCTGTCTGCCTACCTTCTTACCTGTCTGCCTACCTTCTTACCTGTCTGCCTGCGTACCTCCCTACCTGTCTGTCTGCCTACCTTCCTAACTTTCTGTCTGCTTACCTTCCTACCAGCCTGTCTGCCTACCTTCCTACCTGTCTGTCTGCCTACCTCCCTACCTGTCTATCTGCCTACCTTCCTACCTGTCTATCTGCCTACCTTTCTGTCTGTCTGCCTACCTTCCTACCTGTCTGTCTGCCTACCTCCCAACGAGCCTGTCTGTCTACCTTCCTACCAGCCTGTCTACCTACCTTCCTACCTGTCTGTCTGCGTACCTTCCTACCTGTCTGTCTGCCTACCTCCCTACCTGTCTATTTGCCTACCTGTCTATCTGCCTACC
>NC_069404.1:51698931-51916009 GCF_026875155.1 Cherax quadricarinatus
CCACTGTCCACTAACATGCTGGGTCTGGGCTAGTTATAACCAGTGTCCACTAACATGCTGGGTCTGGGTTAGTTATAACCAGTGTCCACTAACATGTTGGGTCTGGGTTAGTTATAACCAGTGTCCACTAACATGTTGGGTCTGGGTTAGTTATAACCAGTGTCCACTAACATGCTGGGTCTGGGTTAGTTATAACCAGTGTCCACTAACATGTTGGGTCTGGGTTAGTTATAACCAGTGTCCACTAACATGTTGGGTCTGGGTTAGTTATAACCAGTGTCCACTAACATGTTGGGTCTGGGCTAGTTATAACCACTGTCCACTAACATGTTGGGTCTGGGTTAGATATAACCAGTGTCCACTAACATGTTGGGTCTGGGTTAGTTATAACCACTGTCCACTAACATGTTGGGTCTGGGTTAGTTATAACCAGTGTCCACTAACATGTTGGGTCTGGGCTAGTTATAACCAGTGTCCACTAACATGCTGGGTCTGGGTTAGTTATAACCAGTGTCCACTAACATGTTGGGTCTGGGTTAGTTATAACCACTGTCCACTAACATGTTGGGTCTGGGTTAGTTATAACCAGTGTCCACTAACATGTTGGGTCTGGGTTAGTTATAACCACTGTCCACTAACATGCTGGGTCTGGGTTAGTTATAACCAGTGTCCACTAACATGTTGGGTCTGGGTTAGTTATAACCACTGTCCACTAACATGTTGGGTCTGGGTTAGTTATAACCAGTGTCCACTAACATGTTGGGTCTGGGTTAGTTATAACCACTGTCCACTAACATGTTGGGTCTGGGCTAGTTATAACCAGTGTCCACTAACATGTTGGGTCTGGGTTAGTTATAACCAGTGTCCACTAACATGTTGGGTCTGGGTTAGTTATAACCAGTGTTCACTAACATGCTGGGTCTGGGTTAGTTATAACCACTGTCCACTAACATGTTGGGTTTGGGTTAGTTATAACCAGTGTTCACTAACATGCTGGGTCTGGGTTAGTTATAACCAGTGTTCACTAACATGTTGGGTCTGGGTTAGTTATAACCACTGTCCACTAACATGTTGGGTCTGGGCTAGTTATAACCAGTGTCCACTAACATGTTGGGTCTGGGTTAGTTATAACCACTGTCCACTAACATGTTGGGTCTGGGTTAGTTATAACCAGTGTCCACTAACATGTTGGGTCTGGGTTAGTTATAACCAGTGTCCACTAACATGTTGGGTCTGGGTTAGTTATAACCAGTGTCCACTAACATGTTGGGTCTGGGTTAGTTATAACCAGTGTCCACTAACATGCTGGGTCTGTGTTAGTTATAACCAGTGTCCACTAACATGCTGGGTCTGGGTTAGTTATAACCACTGTGCACTAACATGTTGGGTCTGGGTTAGTTATAACCAGTGTCCACTAACATGTTGGGTCTGGGTTAGTTATAACCAGTGTCCACTAACATGTTGGGTCTGGGTTAGTTATAACCAGTGTTCACTAACATGCTGGGTCTGGGTTAGTTATAACCAGTGTCCACTAACATGTTGGGTCTGGGTTAGTTATAACCAGTGTCCACTAACATGTTGGGTCTGGGTTAGTTATAACCAGTGTCCACTAACATGTTGGGTCTGGGTTAGTTATAAACCAGTGTCCACTAACATGCTGGGTCTGGGTTAGTTATAACCAGTGTCCACTAACATGTTGGGTCTGGGTTAGTTATAACCAGTGTCCACTAACATGTTGGGTCTGGGTTAGTTATAACCAGTGTCCACTAACATGCTGGGTCTGGGCTAGTTATAACCAGTGTCCACTAACATGTTGGGTCTGAGTTAGTTATAACCAGTGTCCACTAACATGCTGGGTCTGGGTTAGTTATAACCACTGTGCACTAACATGTTGGGTCTGGGTTAGTTATAACCAGTGTCCACTAACATGTTGGGTCTGGGCTAGTTATAACCAGTGTCCACTAACATGCTGGGTCTGGGTTAGTTATAACCACTGTGCACTAACATGTTGGGTCTGGGTTAGTTATAACCAGTGTCCACTAACATGTTGGGTCTGGGTTAGTTATAACCAGTGTCCACTAACATGTTGGGTCTGGGTTAGTTATAACCAGTGTTCACTAACATGCTGGGTCTGGGTTAGTTATAACCAGTGTCCACTAACATGTTGGGTCTGGGTTAGTTATAACCAGTGTCCACTAACATGTTGGGTCTGGGTTAGTTATAACCAGTGTCCACTAACATTTTGGGTCTGGGTTAGTTATAACCAGTGTCCACTAACATGCTGGGTCTGGGTTAGTTATAACCAGTGTCCACTAACATGTTGGGTCTGGGTTAGTTATAACCAGTGTCCACTAACATGTTGGGTCTGGGTTAGTTATAACCAGTGTCCACTAACATGCTGGGTCTGGGCTAGTTATAACCAGTGTCCACTAACATGTTGGGTCTGGGTTAGTTATAACCAGTGTCCACTAACATGTTGGGTCTGGGTTAGTTATAACCAGTGTTCACTAACATGCTGGGTCTGGGTTAGTTATAACCAGTGTCCACTAACATGTTGGGTCTGGGTTAGTTATAACCAGTGTCCACTAACATGTTGGGTCTGGGTTAGTTATAACCAGTGTCCACTAACATGTTGGGTCTGGGTTAGTTATAACCAGTGTCCACTAACATGTTGGGTCTGGGTTAGTTATAACCACTGTCCACTAACATGCTGGGTCTGGGTTAGTTATAACCAGTGTCCACTAACATGTTGGGTCTGGGTTAGTTATAACCACTGTCCACTAACATGTTGGGTCTGGGTTAGTTATAACCACTGTCCACTAACATGTTGGGTCTGGGTTAGTTATAACCACTGTCCACTAACATGTTGGGTCTGGGTTAGTTTATCTCCAAGGAAAAATAATTATAAAAACAATGTGTGTACTCACCTATATGTATTCACCTATGTGTACTCACCTATGTGTACTCACCTATATGTACTCACCTATGTGTACTCACCTATATGTACTCACCTATATGTACTCACCTTATGTTGTTGCAGGGGTCAAGTCTTAGGTCTTAGGTTATATGTGTGTTACCACACACACATAATATATTATTGTAACCACGAACGAGTGGTATTGATCAATAACAACACTGCGCCAGCGAAGGATCCGAACCCATGTTGTACTGGTCCGCCACTGTGAGCGAGAACCACATGACGCCTTAACACACAGGAGCACCCAATCCTACAAGAACCAAGCACCCAGCTGGCTAAGTGTTTTACCTTTGTCCGACGACATACGGAGGTGTGAGAGCTTTCAGGCTGTGGTTCTCGCTCACAATGGCGAACCAGTACAACATGGGTTCGGTTCCTTGGCTAACACACACAATATATATATATATATATATATATATATATATATATATATATATATATATATATATATATATATAGTTTCATAATTCCTGAGGAAGCGCTAAACCCTATTGGCAACACAGATGTTTGATAAACATGTGGTAGCAGCGAGAACAACAAACCCGAGTGGGGTCAAAAATAGTGCAGATGTTGGTTGGCATATTTCGGACTGGAGTTTATGCCATCTTCAGTAGTGCTACAAATGAGTCATGTTAATAGAGGTTGGTGTGCAAGTAAGCAACAGGACATGTGTACGATATTAGAAAACGCGCACAGGCAGGAGAAACGTACACACCTAGAGGAAGCATAGTGTGTGTGTGTGTGTGTGCACATATCCCAGACTGGTGCACACGAGGCAGAAGGTGGCGGTGCCTACCATCATGAGTCGACACCTGTACCAGGCACTCTGGGGTGAGTAACAAGTGTTGGACTGGCACTCTGGGGTGAGTAACAAGTGTTGGACTGGCACTCTGGGGTGAGTAACAAGTGTTGGACTGGCACTCTGGGGTGAGTGACAAGTGGTGGACTGGCACTCTGGGGTGAGTGACAAGTGGTGGACTGGCACTCTGGGGTGAGTGATAAGTGGTGGACTGGCACTCTGGGGTGAGTAACAAGTGATGGACTGGCACTCTGGGGTGAGTGACAAGTGGTAGACTGGCACTCTGGCGTGAGTAACAAGTGTTGGACTGACACTCTGGGGTGAGTGACAAGTGGTGGACTGGCACTCTGAAGTGAGTGACAAGTGGTGGACTGGCACTCTGGGGTGAGTGATAAGTGGTGGACTGGCACTCTGGGGTGAATGACAAGTGGTGGAATAACCATTAGGACTCTTTATTGATCTAAAGAAAGCTTTTGACACAGTAGACCTCGGGATCCTACTCCAAAAACTTGACCATTACGGTGTAAGAGGCCACTCACTTATATATTTCAAATGCTACCTTACTAACAGGTATCAATACGTCACCATTACGGACACAACCTCATCATTACGGACCACTTGATACTGGAGTGCCACAGGGAAGTGTCCTTGGTCCCCTGCTCTTCCTCTTTAACATCAGTGATCTTCCAAACGTATCAAAACACCCGAAACCATTTCTCTTTGCTGACGACACGACTTATGTCATCTACCCAAATCTTGCCTCACTCAACACCGTTGTTAATGAAGAGCTTAAAAAAATTAACTTGGATGATTGCCAATAAACACATTTAATATTGACGAAAACCTTTCTATATTGTGTTTGGTAACAGAACAGGTGTTGCACAACTGTACATTATGATTGACAACACTCTTATTGCTAAATACAATGAGGGCAAATTCCTGGGCCTACACCTTAACAGCAATCTGAATTTCAGCATCCATATCCAACACATGGAAATAAAGTATCCAAAACTGTTGGGATCCTTCTAAGATACGTTACTACGTACCACAATCAGCCCTACTCACACTATACTATTCACTCATCTATCCCTACCTCACCTATGCCATCTGTGCTTGGGGATCAACAGCAGCAACACACCTAAAGCCAATAATAACCCAACAAAAAGCCGCAGTAAGAATTATCACAAAATCCAATGGTAGGCAACACCCCCCCCCCCCACTCTTCAAAGACCTTAACTTACTGTTCAGAACATCCACACTTACTACTGTGCAGTCTACATGTACAGAACCATAAATTCCAATATTAACCCTGAACTAAAACGCTTTCTTGATGGTTGTGACAGGACCCATAGGCATAACACCAGACACAAACGTCTCTGTGACATTCCCCTTGTCTGGCTAAATCTATATAAATGTTCAGCGTACATTAAAGGGCCTAAAATCTGGAACTCCCTACCTGAGAACTCTAGAACTGCAGACTCAGCCAGCATTTTCAAAATTACCTTCAAAAATCATCTTATCTCCCTAACACCATCAACTAACTACATGAAAACCTCCCATTCACACACACCACACACACACACACACACACACACACACACACACACACACACACACACACACACATCCTCCTCCTGACCCAAATTACAATGCCCATAAACTTGCCTAATAAATCTCAAGCTAGTCTTAAGTTTTCCTGAGATACTCCAATATAGGAGCTTTAATACGAACTGTGTATCATGCTAATTTTGCAGATTGTTATATTCTTAAATGTTCTGAACTACCTGACTATTGTACGTAAATCCATTTAATCATTTGTAATTTTTAATATAGAATAAGAATTATTATTAGTATGCCAGAAAAGCCTAGGCTTGCTAGGCGTGCTAGTGTCCTTCTGTTAGTGTGGCAGAAAAGCCTAGGCTTGCTAGGCGTGCTAGTGTCCTTCTATTAGTGTGGCAGAAAAGCCTAGGCTTGCTAGGCGTGCTAGTGTCCTTCTATGTAATTATTGTTTTAATATGTAAACCACACATTATAATCTTTACAGAGAAATAAACACTTCAATTTCATGAATATTCCAAAGCACTTGTGACAATAAATAATAGTTATAATTATTATAATAATAATAATTACTTTTGAAAAGTGCTGCAGAGATGAACACTGTTCACAAGTGTTGCATCACTGAACATTGCTAACAAGTATAGCAACATTGAACACTGTTCACAAGTGTTGCATCACTGAACATTGCTAACAAGTATAGCAACATTGAACACTGTTCACAAGTGTTGCATCACTGAACATTGCTAACACGTATAGCAACATTGAACATTCTTGAAGTTCAAAACGTGATTAATTATTTCAATTTTCTTCTCTTTCCAGGTACGTACATTGTCGAGACCAGCATGGTAGGTTGTCTCCTGGCCAGTAACGTAAGATGTCTTATAATACTCTGAGTGAGAGAGAGAGAGAGAGAGAGAAGAGAGAGAGGAGGGAGGAGAGAGGGGATGAAGAGAGGAGAGAGAGAGATAGAGATGGTGTAACAACTCCAGAAGAGGATGAACACTTTCCTACACTATACATTAGCATGTAGGAGAGTACATGTACTATCTTGCATTATACATAACTCACATTTATACATAATAATGAAGGCTAGGCACGTTGTAAGCAAGGTATGTACATCTTAACAGTGGCAGTTTATAAACAGTAGTCATACCTGAGTGTGGCAAGAGCCCAGGAGAGTGATGATATCACCAGTACCATAACCAGCGAGTGAGTTGTGATTGTTGTGGCGGCCTCTTTACTCATCCTCACAAAATCTTAATAATGAAAGTCATTCGAGAAAATTAAAGCATTTGCATCTAAACAGTCATGGACTGAAATTTTTTTGTTAATGTGTGTATGTGTGTGTATGTGTGTGTGTTTGTGTGTGTGTGTGTGTGTGTGTGTATGTGTGTATGTGTGTGTGTGTATGTGTGTATGTGTGTGTGTGTATGTGTGTGTGTATGTGTGTATGTGTGTGTGTGTGTGTGTGTGTGTGTGGGGTGTATGTACTCACCTAGTTGTACTCACCTAGTTGAGGTTGCGGGGGTCGAGTCCGAGCTCCTGGCCCCGCCTCTTCACTGATCGTACTAGGTCACTCTCCCTGAGCCGTGAGCTTTTTTCGTACCTCTGCTTTTAAAACTATGTTATGGATCCTGCCCCACTACATCGTTCCAAAACTATTCCACTTACTGACTACTCTGTGGCTGAAGAAATACTTCTAACATCCTGTGATTCATCTGTGTCTTTAGCTTCCAACTGTGTCCCCTTGTTACTGTGTCCAACTCGGAACATCTGTTTTTTCCCACCTTGTAAATTTCCCTTCGTTTTTGTATGTCGTTTCATGCCCCCCCTTCTCCCCTGTCCTCAGTGTCGTCGGGTTGTTTTCCCCTTTAAAATTCCCCTCGTAGGAATACCTTTGCTCGGGGGGATAGTCTTGTTGAAACCTTTGACTTTCTCTAGTTTCTTTACGGCTTGGCTAGGTGGGGGTTTCCAAACTGGTGCCGCAACTCCAATATGGGCCTAAGTATACGGGTACAGGGTCCTGAACGTTCCTTTTTAAAAAGATGTCGGAATGCTTTTTTCTGAGGTTGCTGGGCCCATATGTGCAGCATTTATTTTTTTGATGTGCGCTTAGGAGATGTGCCTGGTGTTATATTCCCCCAAGATTTTTTTTTCCTTGAGTGAGGTTTGTGTCTTGCCCCCCCTAGACTGTACCCTTTCTGCGGCCTTCTTTCCCCTTCCCCAATTTCATGACTTTGCATTTGGGGGGATTAAACCCCAGGACCCAATTGCTGGACCAGTTCTGCGCCTGTCCAGATCCTTTGTAGTTCTGCTGGTCTTCGTCGAGGGTTTTTCCTCAACTTCACGTCATTGCAAAGGGGGACCCCAGAGTCTATTCCTTTCCCGTCATGTCGTTCAAAAAATACCAAAAAAACAGCATGGTCTAGGACTGCCCCCTGCGGGACCCCGTGGTCACAGGTGCCCACTCTGACACCTCGTGTGTGTGTGTATGTGTGTGTGTGTATGGTGTGTGTGTGTGTGTATGTGTGTGTGTGTGTGGTGTATGTGTGTGTGTGTGTGTGTATGTGTGTGTGTGTGTGTGGGTATGTGTGTGTGTGTGTGTGTATGTGGGTGTGTGTGTGTGTGTATGTGTGTGTGGTGTTGTGTATGGTGTGTGTGGGTGTGGGTGTGTTTTTGGTGTGTTGGTGTGTGTGTGTGTATGTGTGTGTGTGTGTGTGTGTTGTGTGTGTGTGTGTGTGTGTGCTTTTGGTTTGGCATGTGGGTGTGGTGTGTGTGTGTTGTACTCACCTATTTGTATATATTTTGGGGTTTTTGCAGGGGTCGAGTCCAAAGTCCGGCCCCCCCTCTTCCCCGGTTGTACTAGCCTCCTCCCCCCGCCCCTGGCTTTATCAAATCGTCTTAAAACTGTGATGGTTCCTGCCTCCCTCGTCATTTTCTAGGCTATTCCACTCCCTTACAACTCTTGACTGAAGAAATACTTTACTATCTCTCTATCTTTTTGTCTTCAATTTCCCTTTGTGGCCTCTTGTTTCTGTGTCCCCCCCCTGGAACATCCTGTCCTTGTCCACCTTGTCTATTCCACGCATATTTTTATGTCGTTATATGTCCCCCCTGCCCCTTCCTGTTCCGTGTCGTCAGGCAAATTTCCCTTAATTTTTCTTCATAGGACTTTCCCATACCCTTGGAACAAACCCTTGTTGCAAACCTTTTACTTTTTTTGTTTTTGAGTGCTTTATCAAGTGGGGTTCAAACAGGGCTGCATCTCCGTATGGGCCTGCATACACGGTGTACGTGTCTTGAAGATTCCCTTTTAAGGGGTCGGAATGCTGTTTCAGGTTTGCCGGCGCCCTATGCTGCAGCATTTCTGATTTTATGTGGCTTCCGGGAATGCCGGTGTTATACTCACCCCCGATTTTCTCCTTGGTGAGGTTTGCAGTCTTTGGCGACCAGCCTATACTCTGTCTGTGGCTTCTGGCCTTCCCCTACTTCATGACTTTGTGGTGTGTGTGTGTGTGTGTGTGGTGTGTGGTGTGTGTGTGGTTTTGTGCGTGTGTGTGTGTTTACTCCCCAGTTGAGGTTGCAGTTTCGGCCAAACTCCCGGCCCCGCCTCTTCACTGGTCGCACTAGGTTACTTCCCTGAATCGTGAGCTTTATCTACCTCTGCTTTTAAAACTATGATGGTCCTGCCTCCACTACATCGCTTCCCAAAAAAATTCCACTTCCCGACTCTTGGCCCGAAGAAAAACTTCCTAACATCCCCGTGATTTCTGTGTCTTCAACTTCCCAAATGTGTCCCCTTGTTACTTGTCCAATCTCTGGAACAACCTGTCTTTGTCCACCTTGTCAATTCCTCTCAGTATTTTGTATGTCGTTATCATGTCCCCCCTATCTCTCCTGTCCTCCAGTGTCGTCAGGTTGATTTCCCTTAACCTCTCCTCGTAGGACATACCTCTTAGCTCTGGGACTAGTCTTGTTGCAAACCTTTGCACTTTCTCTAGTTTCTTCACGTGCTTGGCTAGGTGTGGGTTCCAAACTGGTGCCGCATACTCCAATATGGGCCTAACATACACGGTGTACAGGGTCCTGAATGATTCCTTATTAAGATGTCGGAATGCTGTTCTGAGGTTTGCTAGGCGCCCATATGCTGCAGCAGTTATTTGGTTGATGTGCGCTTCAGGAGATGTGCCTGGTGTTATACTCACCCCAAGATCTTTTTCCTTGAGTGAGGTTTGTAGTCTCTGGCCCCTAGACTGTACTCCGTCTGCGGTCTTCTTTGCCCTTCACCAATCTTCATGACTTTGCACTTGGTGGGATTGAACTCCAGGAGCCAATTGCTGGACCAGGTCTGCAGCCTGTCCAGATCCCTTTGTAGTTCTGCCTGGTCTTCGATCGAGTGAATTCTTCTCATCAACTTCACGTCATCTGCAAACAGGGACACCTCAGAGTCTATTCCTTCCGTCATGTCGTTCACAAATACCAAAAACAGCACTGGTCCTAGGACTGACCCCTGCGGGACCCCGCTGGTCACAGGTGCCCACTCTGACACCTCGCACGTACCATGACTCGCTGCTGTCTTCCTGACAAGTATTCCCCTGATCCATTGTAGTGCCTTCCCTGTTATCCCTGCTTGGTCCTCCAGTTTTTGCACCAATTCTTGTGTGGAACTGTGTCAAACGCCTTCTTGCAGTCCAAGAAAAATGCAATCCACCCACCCCTCTCTCTCTTGTCTTACTGCTGTCACCATGTTATAGAACTCCAGTAGGTTTGTGACACAGGATTTCCCGTCCCTGAAACCATGTTGGCTGCTGTTGATGAGATCGTTCCTTTCTAGGTGTTCCACCACTCTCCTCCTGATAATCTTCTCCATGATTTTGCATACTATACATGTCAGCGACACTGGTCTGTAGTTTAATGCTTCATGTCTGTGTGTGTGTGTGTTTTGTGGTGGTGTGTGTGTTGTTTTGTGTGTCGAATGGGTTTAAAAATTCCCAATTAGAAAAAAATTCATTTAAAATAAAAAGTCCTTTATATTTTTTTTATATATATATTATATTATATTTATATATATATATTTATTATTATATATATTATATATTATATATAAATTTTAAAAATATTATTTTAAAATTATTATATATAAAATTATATATAAAATTTAAATAAATTATATATATTTTATATATATAATTTTATTTATATTATATATATATTATATATTATTATATTATTATATATATAATATATTATATATTATATTTATTTTCTTTCTTCTTTCAACACACCAGCCGATATCCCCCGAGGGGGTGTGGCCCAAAAGAAAAACGAATGGTTTCTCCTTTACATTTAGATAATATATACAGGAGAAGAGGTTACTAGCCTTGCTCCCGGCCATTTTAGTGCTCTTACAACACGCATGGCTTACGAGGAAGATTCTTTTCCATTCCCATGCGATAAAGACAAATAAACAAGAATAAGACTAGAAAGAAATAGGAAGGAAAACCCAGTAGGTGGTGTGCATATATGTGCTAGTACATGTATGTGTAGTGCTGACCTATGTGTAAGTGAGAAGTAGCAAGACGTACCTGTCAAATCTTGCATGTTCATGAGACCAGAAAAAAGGACACCTGCCAATCCTACCATCATGTTAAAACCAATTTAACAGGCTTTCGTTTTACATCACTTGGCAGGACGGTAGTACCTCCCTGGAGGTTGCTGTTCTCCCAAACCCATACTACCTATAATTATATATATATATATAATTAAATCATATATTAATATATATATATATATTATAAATATATAATATAATATAAAATTAATATAAATAAAATATTAAAATATAATTTATAAATATATATATAAATATATATTATATATATATAAATATATATTATATATATATATATATATATATATATAATATATATATAATATATATATATATATATATATATTATATATATATATATTATATATATATATATATATTATTATATATATATATTATATATACATAGACAACCATTTGAAAGAATAGAGAAGTTTCCAAGCGCTTTGTGACTATCACATTATTCAAGGATAATTGTGAGTAGTCACGAAGTGCTTGGAACTTCTCTATTCTACTATGAGTGTACTTGTATATATATATATATATATATATATATATATTATTATATATATATATATTATATATATATATATAATATATAATGTATATGGTGTCGGTGATAAGGAAGAGTTTGGTGTGGTTGAGACTATCACATTACTGGAGGAAGGTGAGGCTTCGTTCACTGACTTTACATTGTTACCACACAATTGATCCTGTATAAAATTCAGTAATTCAGCCAGGGATGCATGGCGAGAATCAGTTGGATAGTTACGTAGTTTTGCTGTATAAGAGATGGTGAGTCAAGTGTTCCGGTGTTGTAATTCCAATGGTAGTGACATCAGGCCGTTCGCCGCCACCGCATACTTATAAACCGACATGGTGACCTTTCCTTTCAAGAATCCAGATTCAGGCGGGTTTTGACGCTTCAGGGAGTGCCATCTCTGTTTACTCAATGATTCACTGGTATATAATTTATCATTCGAAGTGTTTGGTGTTGTTTACCTGCTACATCACGACGCGGAGTTGATACTGATGGTGCTGGGAAGACAGCTATACGTTATGGCATCCTGTGTACTCGAATACCGCACATATATGCTAATTTCCGACTGTGTTAACATTTTAGGTTTTATTGTGCATGAAAGGAGTACTTGTGTGGCCCAGGTATGAGGGAGCGTGATGTATGATGAGGTGATGAGTGTGGTTGAGGTATGTGGGTTGAGATGTGGTGAGGTATGTGGGTGATTTGTGTGGAGGTATGTGGGTGAGACATGTGGTGAGGTATGTGGGTGAGATGTGTGGTGAGGTATGTGGGTGAGTGTGTGGTGAGGTATGTGGGTGAGTGTGTGGTGAGGTATGTGGGTGAGAATGTGGTGATGGTATGTGGGTGAGTGTGTGGTGAGGTATGTGGATGAGAGGTGTGGTGAGGTATGTGGGTGAGATGTGGTGAGGTATGTGGGTGAGGTGTGGTGAGGTATGTGGGTGAGAGTGTGGTGAGGTATGTGGGTGAGTGTGTGGTGAGGTATGTGGGTGAGTGTGTGGTGAGGTATGTGGGTGAGAATGTGGTGATGTATGTGGGTGAGTGTGTTGGTGAGGTATGTGGGTGAGTGTGTGGTGAGGTATTGTGGGTGAGAGTGTGGTGAGGTATGTGGGTGAGAGTGTGGTGAGGTATGTGGGTAAGTGTGTGTGGTGAAGTATGTGGGGTGAGAGTGTGGTGAGGTATGTGGGGTGGAGAGTGTGGTGAGGTATGTGGGTTGTGAGGTGTGTGGTGAGGTTATGTGGTGAGTTTGAGTGTGGTGAGGTATGTGGGTGAGAGTGTGGTGAGGTATGTGGGTAAGTGTGTGTAGTGAAGTATGTGGGTGAGAGTGTGGTGAGGTATGTGGGTGAGAGTGTGGTGAGGTATGTGGGTGAGAGTGTGGTGAGGTATGTGTGGGTAAGTGCGTGGTGAAGTATGTGGGTGAGTGTGGTGAGGTATGTGGGTGAGTGTGTGGTTGAGGTATGTGGGTGAGAGTGTGGTGAGGTATGTAGGGTGAGTGTGGGGTGAGGTATGTGGGCGAGTGTGTGGTGAGGTATGTGGGTAAGTGTGTGGTGAGGTATGTGGGTGAGTGTGTGGTGAGGTATGTGGGTGAGTGTGTGGTGAGGTATGTGGGTGAGTGTGTGGTGAAGTATGTGGGTGAGAGTGTGATGAGGTATGTGGGTGAGAGCGTGGTGAGGTATGTGGGTGAATGTGTGGTGAGGTATGTGGGTGAGTGTGTGGTGAGGTATGTGGGTGATGACACTGTCTTACTGCTACACTGCGCGCCCAATAATATACATCACCCACGACATTCCCGCCAAACTTTGCGTGGGAAAATGCACTACACCCTTGACCTTCCCGCCAGATTTTTGGCGGGAAAATGTACCGCACCCACGACCATCCCGCCAAACTTTGCGCGGGAAAGTGTGACAAGCCCGCCACCTTCCGCTATACATTCAACAGGAAGGTCGTGATCCCTCACATGTTACGCAATATTAACCTGGGTTAAGTTACGGTTTTGTAATCATTTTAATCTAAATTTGTGTCATGTAACCACAAAGTATAAATAATTATATAAACTTTGAGGAAAGTGAGAGCAAAGTAGTGAACACGTGACGTACTATTGTGGCCACAGTCATTGAATTATTATAATCAAAACTAAGCGCTAAACCACCAGGGTCATACAACGCTGCGCACAGTCGTTGAAAACCAGACTTGGTTACGACAGAGAAGGTAGAGGAATGTACCATAGCTCGGTTGCTGGCTCACTCAGCTCTCACATTGAGGAACGGGGCTCGATCCCCCGGTATTAAGTTGTAATATGACTTAATAATATATTACAATATAATTTTACGCTGCTAAAGCTGGGGTGACGACAGTGGTGGTGGTAGATATAAAATATCCATACATCTTACTGAAGACTGAGAGAGTTCTGAGATGGAAGTATTTAGAGAACGTAGGAAAATCTTCAACAAGATTAAGACATGTTTCCTTAAGACACCTGCTGTCCATGTTCACCTAACAGTAAAATAGGTACCTGGGTGTTAGTCGACTGGTGTGGGTCACATCCTGGGACGAAATTAACCTAATTTGCGGGAAATACTCAGCATAACAAGCGGCTTTCTATATAGTAGTATGTCACTGATGTCAGCTATGGTCTGTATACCTTGTACAGGTACTTGTATACCTTGTACATGTACTTGTATACCTTGTACATGTACTTGTATACCTTGTACATGTACTTGTATACCTTGTACATGTACTTGTATACTTGTTACATGTACTTGTATACCTTGTCATGTACTTGTATACCTTGTACATGTACTTGTATACCTTGTACATGTACTTGTATTACCTTGTACAGGTACTTGTATACCTGTACATGTACTTGTATACCTTGTAATGTACTTGTATACCTTGTACATGTACTTGTTATACCTTGTACATGTACTTGTATACCTTGTACATGTACTTGTATACCTTGTACATGTACTTGTATACCTTGTACATGTACTTGTATACCTTGTACATGTACTTGTATACCTTGTACATGTACTTGTATACCTTGTACATGTACTTGTATCTTGTAATGTACTTGTATCACCTTGTACATGTACTTGTATACTATGTACATGTACTGTGTATACATTGTAATGTTTTTGGCTACCTTGTACACTGTACTTGTATACTTGTACATTGTATTGTATACCTTGTACATGATACTTGTATTACCTGTACATGTACGTGTATACATTGTACATGTACTTAGTATACCTGTACATGTACTTGTATACCTTGTACATGTACTGTTACCTTGTACATGTACATGTATACATTGTACATGTACTTGTATACTTGTACATGTACTTGTATACCTTGTACTGTATTGTATACATTGTACATGTACTTGTATCCTGTACATGTACTAGTAGTAATAACGGATATTATTACAACAGAGTTGTTATGGCACGTGTAGGGGTCCACTAATGGCCAGGAACTGTGATATGGCCACATGCGGGCAGATGGTTGTGGCCACAATGGTCGAATTCTCAGCCACTGTACAGGTTGCAGAGTACCATACAGACCTGTAGTGCCAGGGCTCATGACGGCACCTGTAGTGCCAGGGCATGACGGCACCTGTAGTGTCAGGGCCATGACGGGAACCTGTTAGTCCAGGGCCATGACGGTACCTTAGTGTCAGGGCCATGACGGCACCTGAAGTGCCTGGCCATGACGGCACTGTAGTGCCAGGGCCATGAAGGCACCTGCGTTGTCAGGGCCATTCGGAAACTGTTTATAGTCCACAGGGCCATGGACGGACCTGTAGTATCAGGGCCATGACGGAACCTGTGTCCGAGGGCCATGGCAGATCCTGTAGAGCCACGGGCCATTGACGCATGTGTGACAGAGCCATGACGGCATCTGTAGTGCCAGGGCTATGCCGGCACCTAGTGCCAGGGCCATGACGGCACCTGTAGTGCCAGGGCCACAGCGGCACCTGTAGTGGTTAGCGGCCCATGACGGCACTTGTAGTGTCAGGCCTGACGGAACCTGTGTCCCAGGGCCATTGACGGCACTGTTGTGTCAGGCTTGATCAGAACCTGTAGTGCCTGGGCCATGGACGGCACTGTAGAGTCTGGGCCTTGACGGAACCTGTGTGCAGGGCCATGTACGGCACCTGTAGTGCAGGGCCATTGACGTCACCTGTAGTGCCAGGGCCATGACGACACCGCCGTTCTCATCACTCTCATTCTCCACCTAAGTGTTCAGATACGTAAAATTCACAGTTCATGTGATGCTTGACCTGTGAGGTTATCCTTGACCTGTGAGGTTATCCTTGACCTGTGAGGTTATCCTTGACCTGTGAAGTTATCCTTGACCTGTGAGGTTATCCTTGGCCTCTGAGGTTATCCTTGACCTGTGAGGTTATCGTTGACCTCTGAGGTTATTCTTGATCTGTGAGGTTATCCTTGACCTGTGAGGTTATCCTTGATCTATGAGGTTATCCTTGATCTGTGAGGTTATCCTTGACCTGTGAGGTTATGCTTCACCTGTAAGGTTATCCTTGACCTGTGAGGTTATCCTTGACCTGTGAGGTTATCCTTGACCTCTGAGGTTATCGTTGACCTGTGAGGTTATCGTTGACCTCTGAGGTTATCCTTGATCTGTGAGGTTATCCTTGACCTGTGAGGTTATCCTTGATCTATGAGGTTATCCTTGATCTGTGAGGTTATCCTTGACCTGTGAGGTTATCCTTGACCTCTGAGGTTATCCTTGACCTGTGAGGTTATCTTGACCTTGAGGTTATCCTTGATCTGTGAGGTTATCCTTGACCTGTGAGGTTATCCTTGATGTATGAGGTTATCCTTGATCTGTGAGGTTATCCTTGACCTGTGAGGTTATCCTTGATCTGTGAGGTTATCCTTGATCTGTGAGGTTATCCTTCACCTGTGAGGTTATCCTTGACCTCTGAGGTTATCCTTGACCTGTGAGGTTATCCTTGACCTGTTAGGTTATCCTTGACCTGTAAGGTTATAATTGACCTGTGAGGTTATCCTTGACCTCTGAGGTTATCCTTGACCTGTGAGGTTATCCTTCACCTGTGAGGTTATCCTTGATCTGTGAGGTTATCCTTGACCTGTGAGGTTATCCTTGACCTGTGAGGTTATCCTTGACCTGTAAGGTTATAATTGACCTGTGAGGTTATCCTTGACCTCTGAGGTTATCCTTGACCTGTGAGGTTATCCTTGACCTGTGAGGTTATCCTTGATCTGTGAGGTTATCCTTGACCTGTGAGGTTATCCTTGACCTCTGAGGTTATCCTTGACCTGTGAGGTTATCCTTGACCTGTGAGGTTATCCTTGACCTGTGAGGTTATCCTTGACTGTGAGGTTATCCTTAACTGTGAGGTTATCCTTGACTGTGAGGTTATCCTTGCATCTATGAGGTTATCCTTGATACCCTGTTGAGGTATCCTGACCTGTGAGGTTTATTCTTGACTGTGATGTTATCCTTGACCTGTGAGGTTATCCTTGACCTGTTAGGTTATCCTTGATCTATAAGGTTATCCTTGACCTGTGAGGTTATCCTTGACCTGTGAGGTTATCCTTGACCTGTGAGGTTATCCTTGACCTTTGAGGTTATCCTTGACCTGTGAGGCTATCCTTGACCTGTGAGGTATCCTTGACCTGTGAGGTTATCTTTACCTGTAAGGTTATCCCCTTTACCTGTGAGGTTAATCTTTACCTGTGAGGTTATCCTAGACTGTGAGGTTATCCTTGACCTGTGAGGTTATCCTTGACCTGTGAGGTTATCCTTGACCTGTGAGGTTATCCTTGACCTGTGAGGTTATCCTTGACCTGTGAGGCTATCCTTGACCTGTGAGGTTATCCTTGACCTGTGAGGTTATCCTTGACCTGTGAGGTTATGCTTTACCTGTAAGGTTATCCTTGACCTGTGAGGTTATCTTTGACCTGGGAGGTTATCCTTGACCTGTGAGGTTATCCTTGACCTGTGAGGTTATTCTTGACCTGTGAGGTTGTTCTTGACCTGTGAGGTTATCCTTGACCTGTGAGGTTATTCTTCACCTGTAAGGTTATCCTTGATCTGTGATGTTATCCTTGACCTGTGAGGTTATTCTTGACCTGTGAGGTTATCTTTGACCTGTGAAGTTATCCTTGACCTGTACTCACGTGACCACGTTTGTTCACTTATATTCACCTGTATACCCCAGTGTTAAGGTGAGTGTGGGCGGGTTTAACGTGCGGTGTGGGCGTACGAGTGGGCGGCTGGGTGGGTCGACCCTTCAAGGTTAGCTGCTGCTGCTGGTGGCCCGACAACACCACCACCACCATCATCACTACCACCACCACCACCATCATCACTACCACCACCACCACCATCATCACTACCACCATCACTATTACCATCACCATCATCACTATCACCGTCACTGCTACCATCACCACCACCATCACTACCATCACCACCACCACCATCATCACTATCACCATCATGCTTACCATCACTACCACCATGACCACACCATCACCAACTTCCACCCCTCTCTACCACCAACCACACCATCACTATCAATCACCACCATCACTCAACTACCACCACCATTATCGTCACTACCAGCAACACCACCACCACCACTACCACCACATCTACCAACTCCCACTACCTAACGCAACCATCACTACCAACACCACATCCACTATCAAACACCACCACCAACACACCACCACTACCAACACCACCACCAATACCAACACCATACAAACACCACCACCACTACCAATCACCTCCACCACTACAACACACCACACTACAACACCACCCACCAATACCAACACACCACAACCCTACCAGGCACACACTGCAACACTACCACCACTACCAGCACCTATCTCTGGTTAGTATTCCTGTGGTAAAACAGTGGTGTAGCTCTAGTGACAAGTACAGGTTGGCGGAGGGTGTGAGGAGAGGACAGTATACTGGGTGTTCAGTCACCGTTAAAACACACACTCAACCTTCACAACTAACGTTAAGTTTTTTATGTAAATATAACTTCAACTTTGCAACATAACTGCATACCTTTGACCCCTCGGTGACCTTGAAAAGTCAGTGATACAGGTCAGAGTCAACTGTCGAAGTCCTCTGTCCGAGTCACTGTTCGAGTCACTGTCCAGAGCTCACTCTGCCGAGTCTCTTCTGTCCGAGTCCGAACCTGTCCGAGTCACCAATTCCTCCTGCTCTGTATTCTAATATGATCTAGGAATAAAACTTGTATCGCAGGCTAAAAACCCTTTTGACAGGCTTTAAATCATCATTGACTTGCCTCTTAAATAACCTATGACAGGCCTTAAATGCTTATGACAGGCTAAATACCCTTTGATAGGCAATAAATATCTTAGACAGGCTTAAATACCCTTTGTTGGATATAAACACTCTATGGTAGGTCTAATATTCCTTGAAAGGTCTGAACCACCCGATGACAGGGTCTAAAATACTTCTCATTAACAGATCTAAACCAACCTATGGCAGATCTCAATCCCGATAGGCCCACTCTTGCATTGTCTTACTGCGAAGTAGAGCCAACAAAATGTGCTGTAATAATGGACACGAATTTTTGCCGGAGCTCTTGACAAGTGTAATGTTTTGTAGGAAAACGACTGAGTGAAATTGTAAAGTAGGTGGTGGTGGTGGTGGTGGTTGTGAGTTGGTGTGGTGGTGATGGTGGTGGTGGTGGTGGTAGTGATGGGTGGTGGTGGTGGTGGTGGGGATGGTGGTGGTGGTGGTGTGGTGGTGGTGGTGGTAGTGGTGGTGTTGGGTGGTAGTGGGGGGTGGTGGTGGGTGGTGGTGGTGGTGGTGGTGGTGGTGGTGGTGGTGGTAGTGGTGGTGAGTGGTGTGGTGTGGTGGTGGTTAGTGGTGGTGGTGATGGTGGTGGTTGGAGTGGTTGTGTTGGTGGGTGGTCGGTGGTGGTGGTGGTGGTGGTGATGGTGGTGGTGGTGGTGGTTAGTGGTTGGTGGTGGTGGTGGTGGGGTGGTGTTGGGTGGTGGTGATGGTGGCTGGTGGTATGGTTGTGGTAGTGGTGGTGGTGGTCGGTAGTGGTGGTGGTGGTGTTTGTGGTGGTTGGTAGTGTTGGTGGAGGTGGTGGTGGTAGTGGTTTTGGTGGTGGTAGTAGTGTGTGGTGGTGGTGGTGGTGGTAGTGGTTGGTGGTAGGTGGTGGTGGTAGTGGTGGTGGTGATGGTGGTGGTGGTGATGGTGGTCGTGGTTAGTGGTGGTGATGGTGGTGGTGGGGGTGGTGGTGGTGATGGTGGTGGTGTGGGGTGATGGGGTGGTGGGGTGATGGTGGTGGTGATGGTGTGGTGGGGGTGGGGGTTGATGGTGGTGGTGGGGGGTGGTGGTGGTGGTGGTGGTGGTGGTGATGGTGGTTGTGGTGATGGGGTGGGGGTGTGGTGGTGGTGGTGGTTGGTGGGGGTGGTGGTGTGGTGGGGGTGGTTGGTGGGGGTGATGGGGGGTGGGATGGGGGTTGTGGTGTGGTGGTGGTGGTTTTGGTGGTGGTGGTGGTGGTGGTGGTGGGGTGTTGGGATGGTGGTGGGATGGGGTGGTGGTGTGGTGGTGGTGATGGTGGTTTGAGGGTGGTGGGGGTTGGGGTTTGGTGGGTAGTGGTGGTGTAGTGGTGGTGTGGTGGTGGTGGGGTGGGGGTGGTGAGGTGGTGGTGGTGGGGGTGGGGGGTGTTGATGGTGGCGGTGGTGGTGGTGGTGGTGGGGTTTTGATGGTGGTGGTGGTGTGGTGGTGGTATGGTGGTGATGGTGATGGTGATGGTGGTGGGGGTGATGGTGGTGGGGTGGTGGTGGGGGATGGTGGTGGTGGTGATGGTGGTGGTGGTGGTGTGGTGGTGAGGGTGGTGGTGATGGTGGTGGGGGGTGAGGTGGTGGTGGTGAGGTGGGGTGGTGGTGATGGTGGTGGTGGGGGTGGGGGTGGTGGTGATGGTGGTGTGGTGGTGGTGGTGATGTGGGGGTGTTTGGGTTGTGGGGTGGTGGGTGATTGGGGGGGTGTAGTGGTGGGGGTGATGTGGTGGTGGTGGTGGTGATGGGGTGGTGGTGATGGTGGTGGTGTGGGGTGGGTGATGGTGGTGGTGATGTGGGGGGTGGGGTTGTGGGGGTGATGGTGGTGGTGTAGTGGTGGTGATAGTGGAGGTGATGGTGGTGGTGTGGTGGTGGTGGTGATGGTGGTGGTGATGGGGGTGGTGGTGATGGTGGTGGTGATAGTGATGGTGAGGTGGTGGTGATGGTGGTGGTGAGGGAGGTGATGGGGGTGGTGTTAGTGGGGGTTTGTGATGTGGGGGTGGTGGGGGTTGATGGTGGTGATGGTTGGTGGTGGTGAGGGTGGTGATGGTGGTGGGGGTGGGGGTGGTGGTTTGTGGTGTTGGTGAGGGTGGTGGTTGGGGTGGTGGGGGTGATGGTGGTGGTGATGGTGGTGGTGGTGATGGGGGTGGTGTGGTGGTGTGGTGAGGGGTTTGGTGGTGATGGTGTTGTATGGTGGTGATGTGGGGGTTGTGGTGGTGGTGGTGGTGGGGGTGGTGAGGTGGTGGTGGTGGTGGTGGGGGTTTGATGGTGATGGTGATGGTGGTGGTGATGGTGGTGATGGTGGTGGTGATGGTGGTCATGATGGTGAGGGGTGGTGATAGGGGTGGTGGTGATGGTGGGGTGGTGATGGTGGGGGTGGTGATGATGTGATGGTGCTGGTGAGGTGGTGGTGTGGTGCTGGTGGTGAGGTGATGGTGTGGTAGTGTTAATGGTGAGGTGGTGGTGATGGTGGTGGGGTTTGTGGTGTGGTGGTGTGGTGGTGGTGGTGATGTGTGATGGTCGTGGTGGCGATGGGGTGATGGTGGTGATGGTGGTGATGGTGGTGATGGGGTGATGGTGGGTGGTATGGTGGTGGTGGGGGGTGGTGATGGTGGTGGTGTGGTGGTGGTGAGGGTGTTGGTGATATGGTGATGGTGGTTGATGGTGAGGGTGGTGGGGGTGTGGTGGTGAGGGTGGTGGTGATGGTGGTGATGGTGGTGGTGTGGTGGGGGGGATGGTGGTGGTGAGAGGTGTGATGGTGGGGGGTATGGTGGGGGGGTGATGAGGGTTTTGTGATGGGGGTGGTGATGGTGGTGGGATGGTAGTGATGGTGGGTGGTGTTGATGGTGTGTGGTGGTGGTGATGGTGGGGTGTGGTGTGATGGTGGTGGGGGGATGGTGGTGGGGGGGATGATGGTAGTGAGGTGGTGATGGGGGTGGTGATGAGGGTGGGGGTTTGGATGGTGGTGGTGAGGGGTGGTGGTATGGTAGTGATGGTGGTGGTGGTGATGAGGGTTTTGTGAGGTAGTGATGAGGTGTGATGTGGTGTGGGGTGTGGTGGGGTGGTGGTGGTGATGGTGGTGGTGAGTGGTAGTGATGGTGGTGGTAGGGTGGTGGTGATGGGGGTGGTGGGGTGGTGGTGGTGATGGTGGGTGGTGATGATGGTAGTGATGGGGTGGTGATGATGGTAGTGATGGGGGGTGGTGATGGTGGGGGTGATGATGGTAGTGATGGTGGTGGTGAGATGGTAGTGAGGGTGGTGGTGTGATGGTATGATGGTGGTGGTGTTTGGGGGTGGTGATGAGGGTAGTGATGGGTGGTGGTGTGGTGGTGGTGATGAGGGTTTTGTGATGGGGGTGGTGATGATGGTAGTGTGTGGAACCCGGCTTGTGGGGGGTTGTGCCCGGATGTTTTGTGGGTAACTGGTTATCATATTTTTTACTAAAGCACAGGCTGGAGAGAGAGGAGAGAGAGAGAGAGAGGAGAGAGGGGAAAGGGAGAAAAGAGGGAAAAGGAGAGGAGAGAGGAGAGAGAGAGAGAGCGAGAAGAAGGAGAAGAGAGAGAGAGAGGAGAGAGAGAGAGAGATGAGATGTGCAGAAAGCAGATGTGAGACCAGTAGCAGCCCCTTTTAACTCGCATCTTTCAGCATGCCTAGTAAGTGAAATGGCCCTCTCTTGTAAAGGGCGAATGTGCCCCTTTACAAAAAAGAGCAGAGCAGAAATCAGCAATAAGCCCCAGTGTCACTGCTGTCAATCATGGAAAGTCCTTGAGACAAATAATTCAAGACAAAGACAGAGTTTTTTGATACCACTCATACTTTGTGATCGTCAATATGGCTTCAGGAAAGGTTACTCTGCTGCTGATCTGTTGTTAAACCTCTCCACTAAGTGGCACCAGTCACTGGATGAATCCAAATTTCAGCTGTTGTGGTAGCACTGGACATTGCTGGCGCTTTCGACGGGTGTGGCACCGGGGGCCTCTTAGCAAACTTAAAGCCTCGGGAATTGAAGGCTTACACTATGTCTCCTCAGTGATTCCCTTTCCCATGGTAGATCTCAAAGTGTAGTTCTCAATGGAACGGAATCAGCAAAGGACTTTCCTTTGCGGCAAGTGTTCCACAAGGAAGAGTGTTGGGACCATTGTTATGGAATGTCTACTTCAACGACCTTCTTCATCTCATCCAGAATCACATGCATATGCAGACGACTGTACACTGACATTCACTTATCCAAGAGAAGAAATGCCAGCTGCTCTAAGCTACATCAATCACCAGCTGAGAACTATATCAGCTTGGGGAAATAGATGGCAAGTAACATTTGCACTGAGGAAAACGCAAATGATGATCTTTCTCTAGGCACCATGATGGTAATGCTGGTGCAGTAGTAAGGATGAATGGGAGGTTGTTGGCACCTGGAGAAGAAGTTGATATCCTTGGGGTGAAATTTGACTCCAAAACTAACATGAAAGAACCATGTTTTTAAATCTTGGAAAAAAAGGCACCCAGGAAGCTTACAGCACTTCGCCCGTATCTCGCATCTGCTTGACAGTAGGGGTTGCAAGATCCTGTACGAGGCACAAGTACGCTCACACCTTGGGGGTGTGCCCCACTTTCTTGGTTTGCCTGCCCCCCCCTCTCATCTTGCGACTGCTTGACAGAGTAGAGAACAGATCAAGACGTCTCATCTCTCGCCTGGACTCATCCCGGTTTGATCTGTTATTTCAGCAGAGCCTTCAATACAGGAGGGATGTGGGTGGCCTTACTGTTATGTACAAGGCCAATATTGTCAAAGTACAACACTTGGATCACTTCGAGGACAGGCGTTGAAACAAGCTTTTATGCCACAAGACGGGGGAAAAAAAGCAGCAAAATTCACTTGGTTGTAACCTTCTCCAGAACATCACTCCATCTGAGTCATATATACCCCGGGGTGACTCGGGGTTTTGGAACACATTCGTACAGCATAATGATGTCAACGAGATAAGTCAGTTGATTTAAATGAAAATGCTGGCCCACAGATGGCTCCAATTCATCCCGTTCCCTTACTTATATGTCTCATAACAATATAAAATGTTTCAAATGAACTGATGTAGGTAACAGCTCTTAGCTTGCCAATAAAGTTAGGAATCCTTAACCTGTAAATAGCTTGTCAATAAAGCTAGGGATCCTTAAACCCTTTTCAAACCTTTTGTAAAGAGAAGAGAGAGAGAGAGAGAGAGAGAGAGAGAGAGAGAGAAGAGAGAGAGAGGGGCCCAGAAGAGAGAGCGAGGAGAGAGGAGGAGGGGAGAGAGAGAGAGAGAGAGAGAGAGAGAGAGAGAGAGGGGAGGAGAGAGAGAAAAGAGAGAGCGGGGCGAGAGAGAGGAGCGAGAGAGAGAGAGAGAGAGAGAGAGATTATATGTTTGTATTTTTGTGTGTTAGTGCTAACAGTAGATTAGCAGGTAAGGTTTTTTTTATGTATGTTGTGAATAATATTAGTGGCGTGACCACAATATATACTACTGTGAGTAGCAGTGGTGATGATGATCCTACCTTGACCACTGAAAGCAAAAGACTCGGCAGGAGATGCAACATTTCCCCAATGAAAAGCAGGGGTTCAACGAGTACATTGACAGACAACACAATAAGTGTCCGGGGTCCAAGACTGTTGAACTGCCTCCCAACATACATAAGGGGGATTACCAATAGACCCCTGGCTGTCTTTAAGAAGGCACTGGACAGGCACCTAAAGACAGTACCTGACCAACTGGGCTGTGGTTCGTACGTCAGCCTGCGTGCGGCCAGTATTAACAGCCATGTTGATCAGATCCTGATCCACCGTGAGGCCTGGTCTCAGATCGAGCCGCGGGGGCGTTGACCCCCGAAACCCTCTCCAGGTAAACTCCAGGAAAAACCCTGGGTGATTTGTGTAACCAAGGCTTCTTTCCCATCTTGGGGTGAATATAAAGAAACAAAAGGCTCTCTCACCACCGTGGTTGAAGTGATTAAAGTCTCAGGCAAAACGTTTTCTAAAACTGTTCGTAGGTTTCCTCATTTTTCAAAAACCCAGGAAGGTTGACTTAGCCTCGGAAATATTGAAAATTTAGATAACATGTTCTCCTTTCAATTTCATTTTCCCTAATGGAGATGGAAAACAGCAGCGGTCACAAAAGTGCTGGGAACATGCAAAATAGTGCCTGGGAACATGCAAAAATAGTCCCCGGGGGAACCGGGGAATAGTCCCTGGGAACACGCTAGAATAGTCCCTGGGAACATTTTTAAATAGTGCTGGGAACACGCTGAATAGTTGGGAGCATGCTAAAATAGTGCCGGGAAACACGTAGAATAGGCCGGGGGAACATGCTAGAATAGTGCCTGGGAACACCTAGAATAGTGCCGGGGAGCATGTAGAATGTGCCTGGGAACCGCAGAAAGTGCCTGGGGCATGAAGAATAGTGCGGGGAAAACATGCTAAATGTGCCTGGGAGCATACTAGAATAGTGCCTGGGAAAACGCTAGAATATGCCTTGGGCATGCAGAATAGTCCTGGGAACACGCTAGAATATCCCTGGGAACACGCAGAATAGTGCCTGGGAACACGCTAGATAGTGCCTGGGAACATGAGAATAGTGTGGGAACACCTAGAATAGTGCCGGGGAAAACCGCTAGAATAGGCGGGGGAGCATGCACTAGTGCCTGGGAACACGCTAAATTGCCTAAAAACATACAGAATAGTGCCTGGGAACACCTAGAATATGCCTGGGAGCATGCTAGAATAGTCCCGGGGGAACCCTGAAATGTGGGAAATGCTAAATAGTCCCTGGGAGCATGCTAGAATAGTGCCTGGGAACACACTAGAATAGTGCCGGGGAACACGCTGAATAGTGCCGGGAACACGCAAAATAGTGCCGGGAACATGTAGAATAGTGCCTGGGAACGTAAAATAGGCCTGGGCACGCTAGAATAGTGCCGGGGAACACCTAAAATAGGCCTGGGAACCTTTAGATAGGCCGGGGAAACCGCTAAAATAGTGCCGGGGACATGCTAGAATATGCCGGGGGAAAATGCTGAATAGTGCCGGGGAACACGCTAGAATAGTCCCGGGGGAAACACGCTAATGTGCCTGGGAAACACTAGAATAGTCCTGGGAACATGCTAGAGTAGTGCCTGGGAACACGCTAGAATAGTGCCTGGGAACACGCTAGAGTAGTGCCTGGGAACACGCTAAATAGTGCCTGGGAAACGCTAAATGTGCCTGGAACACGTAGAATATCCCTAGAAACACGCTAGAATAGTGCCTGGGAACACGCTAGAATAGTGCCTGGGAACATGCTAGAATAGTGCCTGGGAACATGCTAGAATAGTGCCTGGGAACATGCTAGAATAGTGCCTGGGAAACCCTTTAGAATAGTCCCGGGGAACACGCTGAATAGTGCCTGGGAACAGCTAGAATAGGCCTGGGAAACATGCTAAATGTGCCTGGGAACTGCTAGAATAGTGCCTGGGAACATGCTAGAATAGTGCCTGGGAACATGCTAGAATAGTGCCTGGGAACATGCTAGAATAGTGCCTGGGAACACGCTAGAATAGTGCCTGGGAACACGCTAGAATATCCCTGGGAACCGCTAGAATATGCCTGGGAAACGCTGAATAGTCCCCGGGAAAACACGCTAGAATAGTCCCGGGGAAACACCTAAATAAGCCTGGGAACATGCTAGAATAGTCCCCGGGAAAATGCTGAATAGTGCCGGGGAAAATGCTAAATAGTCCCTGGGAAAAAAATTGAATAGTGCCTGGGAACATGTAGAAACTGCCTTGGGAAACACGCTAGAATAGAGCCGGGGAAAACACCTGAATATGCTGGGAAACGCTAGAATAGTGCCTGGAACATGCTAGAATAGTGCCTGGGAACATGCTTGAATGGCCTGGAAATGTTTTAATAGTCCCTGGGAACATGCTAGAATAGTGCCTGGGAACACGCTAGAATAGTGCCTGGGAACGCGCTAGAATAGTGCCTGGGAACACGCTAGAATAGTGCCGGGGAACAGTGAAAGTGCCGGGGAAACGTTGGAATGTCCCTGGGAACACGTTTAGAATATGCCTGGGAACACGCTGAATAGTGCCGGGAAACACTAGAATAGTGTCTGGGAAAATGCTAGGTAGGCCTGGGAAAACACGCTGAAAGTCCCTGGGGAAACGCTAAAATAGTGCCTGGGAACACGCTAGAATATGCCTGGGAACATGCTAAATAGTGTCGGGAACATGTAGAGTAGTCCCGGGGAAACACGCTAGTTTTGTGCCGGGGAAACGTGAATGGGTGCCGGGGAAAACACGCTAGAATAGTGCGGGGAACAGCTAGAATAGTCCTGGGAAATGCTAGAATAGTGCCGGGGAACACGCTAAAAATGTGCCTGAGAAAATGTAAATAGTCGGGGAAACATCTAAAATTTAGTGCCTGGGAACACGCTAGAATAGTGCCTGGGAACACGCTAGAATAGTGCCTGGGAACACGCTAGAATAGTGCCTGGGAACACGCTAGAATAGTGCCTGGGAACACGATATCCCAGCGTGTAGAGATAAAAGGTATAAAACACCGACACGATGGAGAAAAGAGTCAATAAAGGTTGGCACTTCACTACATTCATGTTTAATTTTTGCGTCGTAGGTTGTGGAAAGTTTGTGTTGAACCGACTGTTAGTGGAACCAAGTGCTATCACCAATCATTGCAACACTCTTTAACAAATCCATTGAATCCTCTACCTTTCCTACAGTTCTCAAAATAGCAAGGGTCACCCCGATCCATAAAGGAGGAGACCAAACAGAGTTGAATAACTATAGGCCAATATCCAAAAAATTACTCCCTCTCTAAAATCTTGAAAAATTAACCCAAAAGGTATTATTCCCTCCCTCATCCCCCAAAAAACATACTCCCCCCCTGCCTTTTTGGATTGGGCCCTAAAAAAAAATACTAACGACTATTATACACTCTAAAATTATACCTGCAATAGAAAAAAAAAGAAGTCCCACTGGGGATCTTCATTGCTTACGTAAAGCTTTTGATACGTTGATCATGATTTGTCCATAAAAAAATTATCACACTATGGTATTAGAGGGACCCCTCAACTACTCAAGTCATCCTCGCAACAGAACCCAATTGTTACACAAAGGGGGAAGCTTTTCCCGAAAACCCAATTTTACATTGTTGTCCCCAGGAATGTCCTTGGCCCTCTTCTCTTTCTCCTATAATAAATGCCTACCAAATGTTTTCGAATTACTCAAACCCACACTTTTTGCAGATGACATTACATACGTCTTCTCTCACCCGAGCCCAGTCACGCTAGCCAATACTGTAAACACCGAATTACAGAAAATATCTACCTGGATGAGGACTAACAAACTTACACTAAACATTGACAAAACCTACTTCATTCAGTTTGGTAACAGAGCTACAGATGTGTCTCTTAACATAATGATAAATGGATCACCTATCACAAAACTCACAGAGGGAAAATTCTTAGGAATCCACCTTGATAATAGACTCAAATTTCAAACACATACAACAAATTTCCAAAAAAATTTCCAAGACCGTAGACATACTATCGAAGATACGGTACTATGTTCCACAGTCAGCCCTCCTGGCCCTATATCACTCTCTTATTTACCACTATCTCACCTATGGAATTTGTGCATGGGGCTCAACAACAATAAACCATCTCAGACCATTAATTACCCAACAAAAGGCTGCAGTCAGAATGATAACAAATTCCCACTACAGGCAGCACACTCCACCAATATTCAAAACTCTAAACCTACTCACAATACAAAACATCCATACTTATTACTGCATGTTACGTTTTGAGTCTCTTTTCAGAGAAGAGACCCGTTAGTAACAACAGGTGAAGATCCACTCAGGTCTTCTTACTCTTTTCAAATACACATATATAAATATAAGGCAAAAAAGTTCTATAATGCTTTATCTGGTTTTATTCAGTATAATACTAAGCTTATAAAGTCACTTAGTAATTTAAATAACTGATAAAATTTAGGTATACCTTTTCTTATAAATTCATATGTACACAATGACTGTAGTTTCATAATCAAAGTCGAGATCAATGAAACACTTGATAGGGTGTCTTTACCACCTCCTCAATCAATTATATACACCACAGCTAGAACTGGTTAGAGACCACCACGAGACTTTAATAGTTGGAGAACACAGACGTGGTGTATTGCTTCAATTATATAGCTGACGGAACAGATGCAACCCGTCAAATATTCCGAGACTGAAGTAATCCAAGCAACCTTGGTTGAACCGAAGAATCCTGGTTCAAAGGTTCTCCTGAGACTTGCAACAAGAGAATAAGGGAGCTCCGTGGCTTGGTGCTTTCTCTACCAGAAGTGAGAATGAAATGCTATGAGTAAAACTCCCTTGATTGACGTCACCTCGGAATGAGTGAGTTTGTGAAGCATAAACCACCACAACATATAAACAAAACATCCTACAAAATAAATAAAAAATTCATGGCCAGATAATATTATAAAACTAGGAGTCTTTATTTTAGCTACGAATAAAGGTACCAGTAATATAATACTAAGTGAAAAAACCGTAATTACACACTAATCAATTGACCCTTCTTCACCATACAAAACATCCATACTTATTATTGCACTTATTACATACATAGAACACTTAACTCTGATATTAACCCTCCCCTCAAACATCTCCTTACCAACCTCAACAGAACACATGACCATAACACAAGGCACAGATCACTCTTTGATGTTCCTCGTGTCCATCTCACGCTATGCAAAAACTCAATGCACATAAAAGGCCCTAAAATCTGGAATTCATTACCTGTGAATATAAAAGAAACACTGTTTATAAATTCAAGTCTCTTCTCAAAAATCACTTACTCACATACAACTAAATAAATACTGAATAATTGTATCTTATAAATTGTATCTCATATATGTATCTCATTATTGTATCTCATAAATGTCAACCTGTGACCCAATCAAACTTTGTTACTATTTAACTTCATTACCTAACAGAATACTCCATTCTACAGATTACACAGCAACACAGTAATGACCATATAACCTGTCTTTGTAATACTCATTTGTACTAAATTGTTATCTGTTTTACAATAATGTTTTTACCACTGAATATATCATTGCTTAGTTAATCTTAAGTTAATTTTAAGCTGCCCATAATGCTCACATACAAGGGACTTTGACATGTTGCACTTTAAAAATTGTATTCCTTGTACTTCTCTGTATCATGTTCAAATTAATAAATAAATAAATAAATAAATAGAGAGGAAGATACGTTTGAGCTGATTTGTCCCTTAACAACGAGGAGCTTAATGGAGAAACATAACCATCACAAGTACAGTATTCTTCAGTAACACAGCGACTCCAGGATGAGGGACTGATTACCTCTAACTCCTTCTCTGTATTGGACTGATAAAGCCACTGTATGGCGAAACGTTTCATCAGTAATTTCAACAATTAGAAAATTGACTGGGACAAAATAAACAAAGAAGCATCGAGGATCCCTGGGAAACAGTCCTAATGCGCTAAACCCACAACAGTATAGGCTAAACTTGAGTCAACACGCAAACAATGTCTGTATTGTGTTCCACTGAGACAACTTACCAGACCATATATATATATATATATATAATATATATATATATATATATATTATATATATATATATATATATATATATATATATATATATATATATATATATATTTCAACAAGTTGGTCGTCTCCCACCGAGACAGGGTGAACCAAAAAAGAAAGAAAATCCCCAAAAAGAAATACTTTCATCATCATTCAACACTTTCACCACACTCACACATTATCACTGTTTTTGCAGAGGTGCTCAGAATACAACAGTTTAGAAGCATATACGTATAAAGATACACAACATATCCCTCCAAACTGCCAATATCCCAAACCCCTCCTTTAAAGTGCAGGTATTGTAGTTCCCATTTCCAGGACTCAAGTCCGACTATAAGAAAATAACCGGTTTCCCTGAATCCCTTCACTAAATATTACCCTGCTCACACTCCAACAGATCGTCAGGTTTTTTTTTTTTTTTTAATTGACTCAAAACTCCCCACGCATTCACTCAACATTTCCCAGAATCTCTCTCCTCTACACTTCCCTCTTCTCCAAGTGCATATACGCTTACTATAACCCACTTTTCACATCCAATCTTTATTTTACTCCACATAATCCTTGAATTTATGCATTTTGTAGTCCCTCTTTTTCCTCTGCCAAGCTTATCCTTCAACATTATTGCTACTCCTTCTTTAGCTCTAACTCTATTTGAAACCCTGACCTAATCCCATTTATTCCCTCCACTGAAACTCTCCCACCCCCTTCAGCTTTGTTTCACTAAAGCCAGGACATCCAGCTTCTTCTCATTCATAACATCCACAATCATCTCTTTCTTATCATCTGCACAACATCCACACACATTTAGACTTCCACTTTGACAATTTTCTCTTCTTATTCTTTTTAGTAATCTTTACAGGAAAAGGGGTTACTAGCCCATTGTTCCCGGCATTTTAGTTGACTTTTACAACACGCATGGCTTACGGAGGAAAGATTCTTATTCCACTTCCCCATGGATATAAAAGGAAAAGTAATAAGACCAAGAACTATTAAGATAAAATCAAAGAAAACTCAGATGAGTGTGTATAATAAACGTGTACATGTATGTGTTAGTGTGACCTAAGTGTAAGTAGAAGTAGCAAGACGTACCTGTAATCCTTGCATATTTATGAGACAGACAAAAGACAACCAGCAATCCTACCATCATGTAAAACAATTACAGGCTTTCGTTTTAACACTCACTTGGCAGGACCGTAGTACCTCCCTGGTTGGCTGCTGTCTACCAACCTACTACCTATATATATAATATATATATATATATTATATATATATATATATATATATATAATATATATATATATATATATATATATATATATATATATATAAATTATATACATATATTATATATATATATATATATATATATATATATTATATATATATATATATATATATAATAATATATAATCTGGTAAAATTGCAATACGGATTATCATGGGATAATTTCTGCTGCTTCATATAATTGCCATCAGGTTTCCTCACTGATAACTAGATAATTGAACTTCTGAATGGCTTCAAATTTACTCTATATGTTTTAGGATATTGGTCCTTAAGAGATAACACGTAAATTAGTCTTTAATTTGTCTTAAAGACTTGCTTGACCTAGTTCAGGGATTTATATATATTAATTTGCAATTTTTATTGAAAAAAATTGGGATATTAGTGTCCATGTGATAACTTGTGTCAAATGTGATCCGCTTCAAATCTTCAAAGGTAATAAGTAGCTGCGTTAGCAACTTGTACCGCACTCTGCACTAATCTTTTCGCCTTTATTGATTAACGTACAAGGGACCAAGGGTTATGTAATACAAGGAAACATTTCCAGGATCACACAGCGACTGAACCATATCTACATTACTCTCGACCTCAGAACGACTTTTAAATTAGGAAAAGACGGTAGCACCACCGTGCGTGGTGACACTTATACCGCAGGACGGTAGCACCACCGTGCGTGGTGACACTTATACCGCAATACGGTAGCACCACCGTGCGTGGTGACACTGGCGACGGTAGCACCACCGTGCGTGGTGACACTTATACCGCAGGACGGTAGCACCACCGTGCGTGGTGACACTGGCGACGGTAGCACCACCGTGCGTGGTGACACTGGCGACGGTAGCACCACCGTGGGTGGTGACACTGGCGACGGTAGCACCACCGTGCGTGGTGATACTGGCGACGGTAGCACCACCGTGGGTGGTGACACTGGCGACCGGTAGCACCACCGTGCGTGGTGACACTGGCGACGGTAGCACCACCGTGCGTGGTGACACTGGCGACGGTAGCACCACCGTGCGTGGTGACACTGGCGACGGTAGCACCACCGTGCGTGGTGACACTGGCGACGGTAGCACCACCGTGCGTGGTGACAGTGGCGACGGTAGCACCACCGTGCTTGGTGACACTTATACCGCAGGACGTGTAGCACCACCGTGGGTGGTGACACTGGCGACGGTAGCACCACCGTGCGTGGTGAAACTGGCGACGGTAGCACCACCGTGCGTGGTGACACTGGCGACGGTAGCACCACCGTGTGTGGTGACACTGGCGACGGTAGCACCACCGTGGGTGGTGACACTGGCGACGGTAACACCACCGTGGGTAGTGACACTGGCGACGGTAGCACCACCGTGCGTGGTGACACTGGCGACGGTAGCACCACCGTGTGTGGTGACACTTATACCGCAGGACGGTAGCACCACCGTGCGTGGTGACACTTATACCGCAGGACGGTAGCACCACCGTGCGTGGTGACACTGGCGACGGTAGCACCACCGTGGGTGGTGACACTGGCGACGGTAGCACCGCCGTGCGTGGTGACACTGGCGACGGTAGCACCACCGTGCGTGGTGACACTGGCGACGGTAGCACCACCGTGCGTGGTGACAGTGGCGACGGTAGCACCACCGTGCGTGGTGACACTGGCGACGGTAGCACCACCGTGGGTGGTGACACGGGCGACGGTAGCACCACCGTGCGTGGTGACACTGGCGACGGTAGCACCACCGTGCGTGGTGACACTGGCGACGGTAAGCACCACCGTGCGTGGTGACACTGGCGACGGTAGCACCACCGTGCGTGGTGACACTGGCGACGGTAGCACCACCGTGCGTGGTGACACTGGCGACGGTAGCACCAACGTGGGTGGTGACACTGGCGACGGTAGCACCACCGTGCGTGGTGACACTGTCGACGGTAGCACCACCGTGCGTGGTGACACTGGCGATGGTAGCACCACCGTGGGTGGTGACACTGGCGACGGTAGCACCACCGTGTGTGGTGACACTTTATACCGCAGGACGGTAGCACCACCGTGCGTGGTGACACTTATACCGCAGGACGGTAGCACCACCGTGCGTGGTGACACTGGCGACGGTAGCACCACCGTGGGTGGTGACACTGGCGACGGTAGACACCGCCGTGCGTGGTGACACTGGCGACGGTAGCACCACCGTGCGTGGTGACACTGGCGACGGTAGCACCACCGTGCGTGGTGACAGTGGCGACGGTAGCACCACCGTGCGTGGTGACACTGGCGACGGTAGCACCACCGTGGGTGGGACACTGGCGACGGTAGCACCACCGTGCGTGGTGACACTGGCGACGGTAGCACCACCGTGCGTGGTGACACTGGCGACGGTAGCCACCACCGTGCGTGGTGACACTGGCGACGGTAGCACCACCGTGCGTGGTGACACTGGCGACGGTAGCACCACCGTGCGTGGTGACACTGGCGACGGTAGCACCAAACGTGGGTGGTGACACTGGCGACGGTAGCACCACCGTGCGTGGGTGACACTGTCGACGGTAGCACCACCGTGCGTGGTGACACTGGCGATGGTAGCACCACCGTGGGTGGTGACACTGGCGACGGTAGCACCACCGTGCGTGGTGACACTGGCGACGGTAGCACCACCGTGCGTGGTGACACTGGCGACGGTAGCACCACCGTGCGTGGTGACACTGGCGACGGTCAGCACCACCGTGCGTGGTGACACTGGCGACGGTAGCACCACCGTGCGTGGTGACACTGGCGACGGTAGCACCACCGTGCGTGGTGACACTGGCGACGTAGCACCACCGTGCGTGGTGACACTGGCGACGGTAGCACCACCGTGCGTGGTGACACTGGCGACGGTAGCACCACCGTGAGTGGTGACACTGGCGACGGTAGCCACCACGTGGGTGGTGACACTGGCGACGGTAGCACCACCGTGCGTGGTGACACTGGCGACGGTAGCACCACCGTGCGTGGTGACACTGGCGACGGTAGCACCACAGTGGGTGGTGACACTGGCGACGGTAGCACCACCGTGCGTGGTGACACTGGCGACGGTAGCACCACCGTGGGTGGTGACACTGGCGACGGTAGCACCACCGTGCGTGGTGACACTGGCGACGGTAGCACCACCGTGCGTGGTGACACTGGCGACGGTAGCACCACCGTGCGTGATGACACTGGCGACGGTAGCACCACCGTGCGTGGTGACACTGGCGACGGTTAGCACCCACCGTGCGTGGTGACACTGGCGACGGTAGCACCACCGTGGGTGGTGACACTGGCGACGGTAGCACCACCGTGCGTGGTGACACTGGCGACGGTAGCACCACCGTGGGTGTTGACACTGGGGACGGTAGCACCACCGTGCGTGGTGACACATGGCGACGGTAGCACCACCTTGCGTGGTGACACTGGCGACGGTAGCACCACCGTGCGTGGTGACACTGGCGACGGTAGCACCACCGTAATCATATGAGTTGTAATCATATGAATACTGGTATGTGTGTGTGTGTGTGTGTGTGTGTGTGTGTGTGTGTGTGTGTGTGTGTGTGTGTGTGTGTGTGTGTGTGTGTGTGTGAAAAGAGAGGTACTCCTGGGGACGTAGTGTAAGGTAATATTGTGACAAAACTCGTTGGGTATCGTAGTATCGTGGCTTACCACACCAAGGTGCCCTCCCACTGCTGGGATACCTTCCCCACTACCAGCACCCACACCACTACCAGCACCCACACCAGCACTACCAGCACCTACACCAGCACTACCAGCACCTACACAACCACTACCAGCACCTACACCACCACTACCAGCACCCACACCACCACTACCAGCACCTACACCACCACTACCAGCACCTACACCACCTCTACCAGCACCTACACCACCACTACCAGCACCCACACCACCACTACCAGCACCTACACCACCACTACCAGCACTACACCACCACTACCAGCACCTACAACCACCACTACCAGCACCTACATCACCACTACCAGCAACCCACACCACCACTACCAGCACCTCACCACCACTACCAGCACTACACCAGCACTACCAGCACTAACCAGCACTACCACACTAAACCAGCACCTACTCCACCACTACCAGCACTACACCAGCACTACCAGCACCTACACCACCACTACCAGCACTACACCACCACTACCACACCTACACCTCCACTACCAGCACTTACACCACCTCTACCACACCTACACCACCACTACCACCACCTACACCAGCACTACCAGCACCTACACCACCACTACCAGCACCTACACCAGCACTACCAGCAGCTACACCAGCACTACAGCACCTACACCAGCACTACAGCACCAACACCACCACTACAGCACTACACACCACTACCAGCACCTACACCACCTCTACCAGCACCTACACGACCACTACCAGCACCTACACACACCTCTACCAGCACCTACACCACCACTACCAGCACCTACACCAGCACTACCAGACCTACAACCACCACTTACCAGCACCTACACACACCATCTACCAGCACCTACACCACCACTACCAGCACCTACACTAACACTACCAGCACCTTTCACCAGCAGTACCAGCACCTATACCAGCACTACCAGCACCTACACCAGCACTACCAGCACCTACACCACCAACTCCAGCACTACACCACCACTACCAGACCTAAAACAGCACCTACACCACCACTACTAGCACCTACATCCAGCACTACCAACACCTACACCAGCACTACCAGACCTACAACCAGCACTACCAGCGCCTACACACCTACCCCTACCAGCACCTACCACCACCACTATCAGCACCCTACACCAGCACTACCAGCACCTACACCACCACTACCAGCACCTACACCAGCACTACCAGCACCTACACCAGCACTATCAGCACCTACACCAGCACTACCAGCACCTACACCACCACTATCACACCTACACCAGCACCTACACCACCTATACCAGCACTACCAGCACCTACACCAGCACCTACACCAGCACTACCAGCACCTACACACCACCACTACCAGCACCTACACCACCACTACCAGCACCTACACCACCACTACCAGCACCTACACCAGCCCTACACCACGGTACCAGCACCTACACCAGCACTACCAGCACCTACTCCAGCACTACCAGCACTACTAGCACCTATACCACCACTACCAGCACCTACACCACCTCTACCAGCACCTACACCAGCACCTACACCACCACTACCAGCACCTACACCACACTACCAGCACCTACACCAACACCACTACCAGCACCTACACCACCACTACCTGCACCTACACCAGCACTACCAGCACCTACACCAGCACTACCAGCACCTACACCACCACTACCAGCACCTACACCACCACTACCACCACACCTACACTAACACTACCAGCACCTTTCACCAGCAGTACCAGCACCTACACCAGCACTACTAGCACCTACACCAGCACTACCAGCACCACACCACCACTACCAGCACCTACACACCACTACCAGTACCTACACCACCACTACCAGCACCTACACCAGCACTACCAACACCTACACCAGCACTACCAGCACCTACACCAGCACTACCAGCGCCTTCACCACCTCTACCAGCACCTACACCACCACTTCAGCACCTACACCACCCACTACCAGCACCTACACCACCACTACCAGCACCTACACCACCACTACCAGCACCTACACCAGCACTATCAGCACATTCACCAGCACTACCAGCACCTACACCACCACTATCAGCACCTACACCAGCACCTACAGCACCTCTACCAGCACTACCAGCACCTACACCAGCACTACCAGCACCTACACCAGCACTACCAGCACCTACACCACCACTACCAGCACCTACACCACCACTACCAGCACCTACACCAGCACCTACACCAGCGCTACCAGCACCTACACCAGCACTACCAGCACCTACTCCAGCACTACCAGCACTACTAGCACCTACACCACCACTACCAGCACCTACACCACCTCTACCAGCACCTACACCAGCACCTACACCACCACTACCCGCACCTACAAACCACCACTACCAGCACCTAACCACCACTACCAGCACCTACACCACCACTACCAGCACCTACACCACTACCATACCAGCACCTACACACCACTACCAGCACCTACACCAGCACTACCAGCACCTACACCAGCACTACCAGCACCAACACCACCACTACCAGCACCTACACCCACCACTACCAGCACCTACACCACCTCTACCAGCACCTACCACGACCACTACCAGCACCTACACCACCTTCTACCAGCACCTACACCACCACTACCAGCACCTACACCAGCACTACCAGCACCTACACCAGCACTACCAGCACCTACACCAACCACCACTACCAGCACCTACACCACCACTACCAACACCTACACTAACACTACCAGCACCTTCACCAGCAGTACCAGCACCTATAACCAGCACTACCAGCACCTACACCAGCACTATCCAGCACCTACACCACCACTACCGGCACCTACACCCACACTACCAGTACCTACACCAGCACCTACTACCACCACTACCAGCACCTACACCAGCACTACCAACACCTACACCAGCACTACCAGCACCTACACCAGCGCCTACACCACCTCTACCAGCACCTACACCACCACTATCAGCACCTACAACAGCACTACCAGCACCTACACCACCACTACCAGCACCTACACCAGCACTACCACACCTACACCAGCACTATCCAGCACCTACACCAGCATACCAGCACCTACACCACACTATCACACTACACCAGCACTACACCCTCTACCAGCACTTCCAGCACCTACACCAGCACCTACACCAGCACACCAGCCCTACACCACACTACCAGCACCTACACCACACCACACCAGCACCTACCACCATCCATACCAGCACTACACCAGCGCTACCAGCACCTACACCACCACTACCAGCACCTACTCCAGCACTACCAGCACTACTAGCACCACACCCCACTACCAGCACCTACACCACTCTACCAGCACCTCACCACACCTATCACCACACTACCAGCCACTACACCAGCACCTACACCACCACTACCAGCACCTACACCACCACTACCAGCACGTACACCACCACTACAGCACCTACACCACCACTACCAGCACCTACACCACACTACCTGCACCTACACCACACTACCAGCACCTACACCACCACTACCAGCACTACACCACCACTACCAGCACCTACACACCACCACTACCAGCCCACACTAACACACCACAATTCACAGATACCAGCACCTACACCAGCACTACCAGCACCTACACCAGCACTACCAGCACCTACACCCACCACTACCAGCACCTACACCACCACTACCAGACCTACACCACCACTACCAGCACCACACCAGCATACCAACACCTACCCCAGCACTACCAGCACCTACACCAGCACTACCAGCGCCTACACCACCTCTACCAGCACCTACACCACCACTATCAGCACCTACACCACCACTACCAGCACCTACACCACACTACCACCTACACCTACCGCAGCACTACACAGCACTTCAGCACTACACCAGCACTACCAGCACCTACACCACCACTACAGCACCTACACCAGCACTACACCACCTCTACCAGCACTACCAGCACCTACACCAGCCACTCCAGCACCTCACCAGCACCTACCAGCACCACACCCACCACACACAGCACCTACACCACCACTACCAGCACCTACACCACCACTACCAGCACCTACACCAGCACCTACACCAGCGCTACCAGCACCTTACCAGCACTACACCAGCACTACTCCAGCACTACCAGCACTACTAGCACCTACACCACCACTACCAGCACCTACACCACCTCTACCAGCACCTACACCAGCACCTACACCACCACTACCCAGCACCTACACCACCTACCAGCACCTACACCACCACTTCCAGCACCTACACCACCATACCAGCACCTACACCAGCACTACAGCACCTACACCACCACTACCAGCACCTACACCACCACTACCAGCACCTACACCAGCACCTACACCACCTACCGCACCTACACCACACTACCAGCACCTACACCAGCACTACCGCACCTACACCACACTACCAGCACCTACACCACCACTACCAGCACCTACACCAGCACTACCAGCACCTACCACAGTACCACACCACTACCAGCACCTACACCAGCACTACCAGCACCTACACAGCACTACCAAGCACCTCACCAGCACTACTACACTACACACACTACCAGCACCTACACCACCTCTACCAGCACCTACACTACCACTACCAGCACCTACACCACCACTACCAGCACCTACACCAGCACTACCAGCACCTACCACACGCTAACCTACACCACACTACCAGCACCTACACCACCACTACCAGCACCTACTCCAGCACTACCAGCACCTACACCAGCACTACAAGCACCTGCACAACCACTACCAGCACCTACACCAGCCACTACCAGCACCTACACCAGCACTACCAGCACCTAACCACCACTACAAGTACAGAAGCTGTGCTATAACTTAAATTGCCAGGCACACCATCTAAAGGGACAAAACACTACAAACATCAGTCCATGTAACAACCTGTAGCCCAGCCACTCAAGAGGGAAGGTTTTTTAGTGCCAGGAAGGAAAAACAAATGCAACATGGCAAAATCGACACCAAACCAGTCATTCCTGGAGTGGCACCTAGTCGATGGCCTCCACTCCGAACCAGCATACAGTATAAGCCGGCAAAAAAATCCCCCCCCCCCTCACCCCGTACCATACAATACCACCAGTCCGATGCTATTTCTTGCAAATATACAGCAGTCTAAAGCAGCAACAAAAGAACAAACATACTTTTTCAGTCCGATGGACTGTATGCAGAGCCAAGGAATGGTTCGCGCTTTCACTGAGACCCACAAAAGGAACACTGGACAACGAAAATGGATCACCAGGTTACAGCCATATCAGATGTGACAGAGTGAACAGTAAGGGGGGGGGTGATGGCCTGTACATTGCGAGTCACTTGTTGCAATAACTGTTATGCCTCAAATTGTGTGGATTTAGCCAACATACCAGCAATTCCAGAACAGTGTAAAAATTGACCACTGTCGGAAAATCTGCCAGCTCCTGCACCCACATCTTCTTGGGGAATTTCAACTTAAGGGCACCTAAAATGAGGAATATAGCAAAATAATATTTTGCAGTAATAACACCTGGAGCAGCTCTGATGAAACGTCACACTCACACGAGCTTTATAATCTCTGCACAAAATTCAATTGGTAAACAGCAATAATATGCCTACTGATCCGAGAATTAACTAGACCTCATTTCACTACAATGATGATCGATACGAAATGTCACCATATCAAAAATATACCAGATCACACATATTGAGAGACCACTGTTATGGCGGACCACCAGACCTACCTAAATGAGATTAGTCGAGGGAGCGATTCACAAATTCAACTCACTAACAAAAACAAAAGTGAGACCAAGAAACCTGTGAACCTATAAGCTGGGAAGATATACTAAGCCACTCCAGCACCCCATACTTTGCCTAGAACAGTACTCGGTGGCCTCGATGTTGCAACAAGGCTTATTCCTCTAAGAAAAGGAGTAGAGTAAATAAAAGACGGCAGCCTCCTTTACAGGGACGGAAACTTAAAACTGCACACTCACACGAGGAGCTTAAAATTCAAATATATCAAATGCGTAGGAGAACCTGCAGAGAAATAGCAAGCATCGAAACTTAAGCTAAAGGAATCTTATAGGAGTCAGGAATCGCGGGAAGAACTAGAAGCCATAAATGAAATCGAAAGAAACCCAAAGTATTTCTTCTCCTATGCCAAATCAAAGTCGAGAACAACGGCCAGTATTGGGCCCCTACTTAAACGAGATGGGTCCTACACAGATGACAGCAAGGAAATGGGTGAGCTACTCAAGTCCCAATATGACTCAGTTTTTAGCATGCCGCTAACCAGACTGAGAGTCGAAGATCAAAATTAATTTTTTATGAGAGAGCCACAGAATTTGGTTAACACAAGCCTATCTGATGTTATCCTGACGCCAAATGACTTCGAACAGGCGATAAATGACATGCCCATGCACTCTGCCCCAGGGGCAGACTCATGGAACTCCGTGTTCATCAAGAACTGCAAGAAGCCCCTATCACAAGCTTTTACCATCCTATGGAGAGGGAGCATGGACACGGGGGTCGTCCTACAGTTACTAAAAACAACAGACATAGCCCCACTCCACAAAGGGGGCAGTAAAGCAATAGCAAAGAACTACAGACCGATAGCACTAACATCCCATATCATAAAAATCTTTGAAAGGGTCCTAAGAAGCAAGATCACCACCCATCTAGAAACCCATAAATTACACAACCCAGGGCAACATGGGTTTAGAACAGGTCTCTCCCGTCTGTCTCAACTATTGGATCACTACGACAAGGTCCTAGATGCACTAGAAGACAAAAAGAATGCAGATGTAATATATACAGACTTTGCAAAAGCCTTCGACAAGTGTGACCATGGCGTAATAGCGCACAAAATGCGTGCTAAAGGAATAACGGGAAAAGTCGGTCGATGGATCTATAATTTCCTAACAGAACACAGAGAGTAGTAGTCAACAGAGTAAAGTCCGAGACAGCTACGGTGAAAAGCTCTGTTCCACAAGGCACAGTACTCGCTCCCATCTTGTTCCTCATCTCATATCTGACATAGACAAGGATGTCAGCCACAGCACCGTGTCTTCCTTTGCAGATGACACCCGAATCTGCATGACAGTGTCTTCCATTGCAGACACTGCAAGGCTCCAGGCGGACATCAACCAAATCTTTCAGTGGGCTGCAGAAAACAATATGAAGTTCAACGATGAGAAATTTCAGTTACTCAGATATGGTAAACACGAGGAAATTAAATCTTCATCAGAATACAAAACAAATTCTGGCCACAAAATAGTCGAAACACCAACGTCAAAGACCTGGGAGTGATCATGTCGGAGGATCTCATCTTCAAAGACCATAACATTGTATCAATCGCATCTGCTAAAAAAATGACAGGATGGATAATGAGAACCTTCAAAACTAGGGAGGCCAAGCCCATGATGACACTCTTCAGGTCACTTGTTCTATCTAGGCTGGAATATTGCTGCACACTAACAGCACCTTCCAAGGCAGGTGAAATTGCTGACCTAGAAAATGTACAGAGAACCTTCACGGCGTGCATAACGGAGATAAAACACCTCAATTACTGGGAGCGCTTGAGGTTCCTAAACCTGTATTCCCTGGAACGCAGGCAGGAGAGATACATGATTATATACACCTGGAAAATCCTAGAGGGACTAGTACCGAACTTGCACACGAAAATCACTCACTACGAAAGCAAAAGACTTGGCAGACGATGCAACATCCCCCCAATGAAAAGCAGGGGTGTCACTAGCACGTTAAGAGACCATACAATAAGTGTCAGGGGCCCGAGACTGTTCAACTGCCTCCCAGCATACATAAGGGGGATTACCAACAGACCCCTGGCTGTCTTCAAGCTGGCACTGGACAAGCACCTAAAGTCGGTTCCTGACCAGCCGGGCTGTGGCTCGTACGTTGGTTTGCGTGCAGGCAGCAGTAACAGCCTGGTTGATCAGGCTCTGATCCACCAGGAGGCCTGGTCACAGATCGGGCCGCGGGGGCGTTGACCCCCGGAACTCTCTCCAGGTAAACTCCAGGTAAACCTACACCACCACTACCAGCACTTAAACCTACACAGTGAAATATGGATAAGTGGTTACAACCTTTTTAGATGCGACAGAAAAAACAGGCAACAAGGAGGGGTTGGCCTGTATGTCAAAGAGTCCCTTATCTGCACGGAGTTGCTGAACACCACAAATGAGGTAGTTGAAGTTCTATCAATAAAGATCGAGAACCAAAACCTAGTCATTGTGGTTGTATACAAGCCACCAGATGCAACCTCACAACAGTTCAAGGAACAGCTACTGAAAATTGATTACTGTTTGGAAAACCTTCCAGCTCCATCCCCAAACATCTTACTGCTTGGTGATTTCAAACTAAGGCATACAAAATGGAAGAATGTAGCAAATAATGTTATAGCTGAAACAATCCCCGGAGGTAGCGCAGATGAAAGGTCACACACACATGAGCTACTAAGTCTCTGTGAAAAATACACCTTAAGCCAGCAGATAGTGGAGCCAACAAGACTAGAAAACACACTTGACCTTATCTTCACAAATAATGAGGACCTGATAAGAGACATAAGAATATCAAAAACAACTAATTCCGATCACAACCTAATCGAAGTCCAGACGTACATGCATAGGGGTCCTGATCAGCAGAATGCATGTACCTGTGAAGGTGTCTTCACAAAATACAACTTCAACAACAAGAACATCAACTGGGACCAGGTAAACCATGTCCTAAACGAAACATGTTGGGAAGATGTCTTAAATGACATGGATCCAAACCAGTGCCTTGAAAGGATCAACTTCCTGGTAGCCGAAGCATGTTCTAGGCATATTCCCCTAAGAAAGAAGAAGAGCAGGAGTAAACTGGAGAGAAAAAGACGCTCCTCTACAGAAGGACGACGAAGAGTCACTGAGCTCCTCAGGAGTGCTAGAACATCTGATACACGAAAGGAGCGCTGACCAGGGAAGTGGAAACTATCGAACTTAAGCTAAATGACTCTTACAGGAACCAGGAGAGGCAGGAGGAGCTTAAAGCTATTAGTGAAATTGAAAGAAATTCAAAATATTTCTTTTCATATGCCAAAAACAAGGCAAATACCACATCTAGTATCGGGCCCTTACTCAGACAGGATGGGACTTACACAGATGACAACAAGGAAATGAGTGAAATATTGAAATCCCAGTACGACTCTGTGTTTAGTGAACCACTAATCGGTCTGAGGATCGACGACCCAAATGATTTCTTCATGAATGAGCCTCAAAACTCCATAAATGTATGCCAGATTTCCGACATTACCCTAACTCCGATAGATTTCGAAAAAGCCATTGACAACATGCCTATGCACTCAGCCCCGGGCCCAGACTCGGGGAACTCTGTTTTCATTAAGAACTGCAGAAACCCCTTCGCGTGCCCTAAGTACACTATGGAAGAGGAGCTTGGACATGGGTGAAATTCCACAGTCACTTAAAACAACGGATATAGCCCCACTCCATAAAGGTGGCAGCAAAGCATTAGCTAAGAACTATAGACCAATAGCTCTGACGTCCCACATCATAAAAATCTTTGAAAGAGTGCTAAGAAGCAGGATTGCAAATCACCTGGATTCCCAAAATCTGCACAATCCAGGGCAACATGGGTTCAGGGCAGGTCGCTCCTGCCTCTCACAACTACTGGATCACTATGACATGGCCTTGGATGCACTGGAAGAAATCAGAATGCAGATGTAATATACACAGACTTGCAAAAGCATTTGACAAATGCGATCATGGCGTAATAGCCATAAAATACGTGCTAAAGGAATAACTGGGAAAGTGAGGGAGATGGATCTTCAACTTCCTAACAAATCGAACACAAAGGTAGTGTGGTCAACAGAGTTGAATCGGAGGCTGCCATAGTGAAGAGCTCTGTGCCACAAGGCACAGTACTCGCCCCCATCTTATTCCTTATCCTCATATCAGACATAAACAGAGATATACGCACAGCACCGTATCATCCTTTGCGGATGATACTAGGATCTGCATGGAGGCTGTCATCTGCTGAGGACGCGGTTAATCTCCAAGAAGATATAAACAAAGTTTTCCAATGGGCAACGGTAAACAATATGATGTTCAATGAGGACAAATTCCAACTACTCCGTTATGGAAAACTGGAGGAGATAATAAACTAGAACAGAGTATACTACTGACTCCGGCCATCAATAGAGCGGAAAACTAATGTAAGGGACCTGGGAGTAGTACTGTCTGAGGATCTCACTTTCAAGGATCACAACAGTGCCACGATCGCACGTGCAAAGAAAATGATAGGATGGATAATGAGAACTTTCAAAACGAGAGATGCCAAGCCCATGATGATCCTTTTCAAATCACTTGTTCTCTCTAGGCTGGAATACTGCTGTACATTAACATCTCCATTCAAAGCAGGTGAAATCGCAGATCTAGAGAGTGTACAGAGATCCTTTACTGCACGTATAAGTTCTGTCAAGCACCTTAACTACTGGGAACGCTTGGAAACACTTGACTTGTACTCGTTGGAACGCAGGAGGGAGAGATATATCATAATCTACACTTGGAAAATCTTGGAAGGAATGGTCCCAAATCTGCACACAGAAATCACTCCCTACGAAAGTAAAAGATGGGCAGGCGATGCAAAATGCCCCCAATAAAAAGTAGGGGCGCCATTGGTACACTAAGGGAAAACACATAAGTGTCCGGGGCCCAAAACTGTTTAACAGCCTCCATCAAGCATTAGGGGAATTGCCAATAAACCCCTGGCTGCCTTCAAGAGAGAGCTGGACAGATACCTAAAGTCAGTGCCGGATCAGCCGGGCTGTGGCTCGTACGTTGGACTGCGTGCGGCCAGCAGTAACAGCCTAGTTGATCAGGCCCTGATCCATCGGGAGGCCTGGTCATGGACCGGGCCGCGGGGGCGTTGATCCCCGGAATAACCTCCAGGTAACGTCCAGGTAACACCTACACCAGCACTACCAGCACCTACACCAGCACTACCAGCACCTACACCAGCACTACCAGCACCTACACCAGCACTACCAGCACCTACACCACCACTACCAGCACTTAAACCAGCACCTACACCACCACTACCAGCACCTACACCACCAGCAGCAGTACCAGCATCACCTGTGTCGCTGGCACTGCAGTCTCACCTTCCACCAACTGTTTCCGTATAAAAGAAAATTTTAGGAAGGACTTAATTTTAAATGAGTTCTTGCCAATTGACTGGTTTTTACCTATTTGGCACGACATATACATACCTACGCTCTGTCTTTGTATTTTTTATAACGGCTTGACAAAGTTCCTGGAGAGCGAAACGTTGCTACCATAATTTGTCTCATTAATTACAGATGTGTCTCATTACCTAACATGTTGTGGGTAAGTCAAGCAACAGTATTGTAATAAACCACAGCTGCTGTATCTTTGTGAGTCAGGTTTTAGAAGAGTTAAGTTGTGTATGGGTGAGCGAGTTAACGACCGACGACGGTGTAGACACCAGGAATGTAAACATCTGGAGGAGACACAGACGAGGCTATAAAGTGAGCGGGGATAGGCCGCCCTTGTTAGTTTAGGTTGAGCAACTCTCACCACCACCTCCACTCAGTCATATTCAAACTCACTGTTTCATTTCTTATTATGCGGGACAAAGATATTGTAGTTTACGTGTAATATAACGTTGTTAAGGACAATGGAAAGTCATTTGTATGCAGTGTATTTGAGGCTGTGTGTTCTTGTTAGGTTATGGCTGTCCAGCACCACCTAGCCCACACTGCCTCTCTTACACTCTCTTACACCACCTATACCTGGAGTATACCTGCAGGGGGTTTGGGGGGTCAACGCCCCCGCGGCGCTGTCCGTGACCAGGCCTCGCGGTTACCTGGTTACCTGGAGGTTATTCCGGGGATCAACGCCCCCGCGGCCCGGTCCATGACCAGGCCTCCCGATGGATCAGGGCCTGATCAACTAGGCTGTTACTGCTGGCCGCACGCAGTCCGACGTACGAGCCACAGCCCGGCTGATCCGGCACTGACTTTAGGTATCTGTCCAGCTCTCTCTTGAAGGCAGCCAGGGGTTTATTGGCAATTCCCCTAATGCTTGATGGGAGGCTGTTGAACAGTTTTGGGCCCCGGACATTTATGGTGTTTTTCTCTTAGTGTACCAATGGCGCCCCTACTTTTTATTGGCGGCATTTTGCATCGCCTGCCCAGTCTTTTACTTTCGTAGGGAGTGATTTCTGTGTGCAGATTTGGGACCATTCCTTCCAAGATTTCCAAGTGTAGATTATGATATATCTCTCCCTCCTGCGTTTCCAACGAGTACAAGTCAAGTGCTTCCAAGCGTTCCCAGTAGTTAAGGTGCTTGACAGAACTTATACGTGCAGTAAAGGATCTCTGTACACTCTCTAGATCTGCGATTTCACCTGCTTTGTATGGAGATGTTAATGTACAGCAGTATTCCAGCCTAGAGAGAACAAGTGATTTGAAAAGGATCATCATGGGCTTGGCATCTCTCGTTTTGAAAGTTCTCATTATCCATCCTATCATTTTCTTTGCACGTGCGATCGTGGCACTGTTGTGATCCTTGAAAGTGAGATCCTCAGACATTACTACTCCCAGGTCCCTTACATTATTTTTCCGCTCTATTGTATGGCCGGAGTCAGTAGTATACTCTGTTCTAGTTATTATCTCCTCCAGTTTCCATAACGGAGTAGTTGGAATTTGTCCTCATTGAACATCATATTGTTTACCGTTGCCCACTGGAAAACTTTGTTTATATCTTCTTGGAGGTTAACCGCGTCCTCAGCAGATGACAGCCTCATGCAGATCCTAGTATCATCCGCAAAGGATGATACGGTGCTGTGGTGTATATCTCTGTTTATGTCTGATATGAGGATAAGGAATAAGATGGGGGCGAGTACTGTGCCTTGTGGAACAGAGCTCTTCACTATGGCAGCCTCTGATTTAACTCTGTTGACCACTACTCTTTGTGTTGCCCACTGGAAAACTTTGTTTATATCTTCTTGGAGGTTAACCGCGTCCTCAGCAGATGACAGCCTCATGCAGATCCTAGTATCATCCGCAAAGGATGATACGGTGCTGTGGTGTATATCTCTGTTTATGTCTGATATGAGATAAGGAATAAGATGGGGGCGAGTACTGTGCCTTGTGGAACAGAGCTCTTCACTATGGCAGCCTCTGATTTAACTCTGTTGACCACTACTCTTTGTGTTCGATTTGTTAGGAAGTTGAAGATCCATCTCCCCACTTTCCCAGTTATTCCTTTAGCACGTATTTTATGGCTTTTACGCCATGATCGCATTTGTCAAATGCTTTTGCAAAGTCTGTGTATATTACATCTGCATTCTGATTTTCTTCCAGTGCATCCAAGGCCATGTCATAGTGATCCAGTAGTTGTGAGAGGCAGGAGCGACCTGCCCTGAACCATGTTGCCTGGATTGTGCAGATTTTGGGAATCCAGGTGATTTGCAGTCCTGCTTCTTAGCACTCTTTCAAAGATTTTTATGATGTGGGATGTCAGAGCTATTGGTCTATAGTTTCTTAGCTAATGCTTTGCTGCCACCTTTATGGAGTGGGCTATATCCGTGTTTTAAGTGACTGTGGAATTTCACCCATGTCCAAGCTCCTCCTCCATAGTGTACTTAGGCACGCGAGAGGGGTTTCTTGCAGTTCTTAATGAAACAGAGTTCCACGAGTCTGGGCCCGGGGCTGAGTGCATAGGCATGTTGTCAATGGCTTTTTCGAAATCTATCGGAGTTAGGGTAATGTCGGAAATCTGGCATACATTAATGGAGTTTTGAGGCTCATTCATGAAGAAATCATTTGGGTCGTCGATCCTCAGACCGATTAGTGGTTCACTAAACACAGAGTCGTACTGGGATTTCAATATTTCACTCATTTCCTTGTCGTCTGTGTAAGTCCCATCCTGTCTGAGTAAGGGCCCGATACTAGATGTGGTATTTGCCTTGTTTTTGGCATATGAAAAGAAATATTTTGAATTTCTTTCAATTTCACTAATAGCTTTAAGCTCCTCCTGCCTCTCCTGATTCCTGTGGGGTCAGAGCCTGATTAACCAGGTTGTTACTGCTGGACACAACGTAGACTAACGTACGAATCACAGCCCAACTGGTCAAGTACTGGCTTCAGGTGCCACCTGAGTAGTAAGCCTTTGTATAACCCAGTATAACCCAAACCAAACATTGCGGTTTATTTCCATTTGGATTTCTATTTTATTTAGTTCTTTCCCTAGAAGGTATCACACAGCCGTCAACATTTCCTAGGTAATGATTTACTGCTGTAAGTAACGGAGGCCGCGGGATACCAGTGGACATAAGTAAGTGTGTCTAACTTATGTTATTCTAGGTAATTTACATATATGTTACTATGCAGTAATCGCGAACGAGCGATAAAAGATGCAAAATAACCCCAGGGGGAGTTGAATGATAGCTCTAGGCCTTTACTGTTGCGATCAACACATCAGGGGCTTGCAATGTTGCAGAAATAGTGTAAGAAATTCGTTCAGGGCAACCCCTTTTTCTGTCTCTCCGGAATTCTGGAGAGAGAGAGAGAGAGAGAGAGAGAGAGAGAGGAGAGAGAGAGAGAGAGAGAAGAAAGGGGGTTTCCCTGAACGAATCTGCCTGGATGACCCACTATTTCTGCAACATTGAAAACTCCTGATGTGTTCATCGCAAGACGAAAGACCTAGAGCTATCATTCAACTCCCCCCTGTATCTGTTTTGCCTATGTTGCTATGTATGATAATTGTTCTCGTATAAATTTGTGTAACTGTACTTATGTGTACCTGTACGTAAATAAACGTACCAGGTCTCGCCTCCTCCCGGAAACAACCCACACACTCGCTGAACAAAGTTAACATTGTTAAACGAGGATAGTTTATGTTGGCGGGCTTAACGTGGCAATGGTGACGTCGTGGCGTGGTGAGATCATCATGCTTTAAATAACAACTGAGAGCACACCTGTCTATGTACACACCTGCCTTACGACAGGGTTCCTTGATACATCTGCACTACAACACAACGTAGTGTTCTACGACACTGCTAGAACGGTCGTCAGAAACTAAACTAGCATTAACTGGAATAACGGGTTTTCTAACTGACAGTAAAAGGAACAACGGTGTTCATGAATCACAATAGCAGGAGGAACAAGGGTATTGATAACCTTCAATAGTATCAGAACACAACAACAACAACAACAACTTCCCTGCTGGATGGTGAAGGCTCGCAGCCACTAACTCTATTTCAGTTTTGAGTTAATTTCAATTTTTGGGTTGTAAGTTAGTGAGTTCAAGAGACGCGTAAATTTAGTTAACACACTTCAGTGAGTTGCTACAAACTCACCACTGCTCAGTGGGACAGTAAGTTACCACATACCACTGCTCAGTGGGACAGTAAGTTACTACATACCACTGCTCAGTGGGACAGTAAGTTACCACATACCACTGCTCAGTGGGACAGTAAGTTACCACATACCACTGCTCAGTGAGACAGTAAGTTACCACATACCACTGCTCAGTGGGACAGTAAGTTACTACATACCACTGCTCAGTGTGACAGTAAGTTACCACATACTCACCACTGTTCAGTGAGACAGTAAGTTACCACATACCACTGCTCAGTGGGACAGTAAGTTACCACATACCACTGTTCAGTGGGACAGTAAGTTACTACATACCACTGCTCAGTGGGACAGTAAGTTACCACATACCACCACTGTCAGTGAGGACAGTAAGTTACCACATACCACTGCTCAGTGGGACAGTAAGTTACTACATACCACTGCTCAGTGGGACAGTAAGTTACCACATACCACTGCTCAGTGGGACAGTAAGTTACCACATACTCACCACTGCTCAGTGAGACAGTAAGTTACCACATACCACTGCTCAGTGGGACAGTAAGTTACTACATACCACTGCTCAGTGGGACAGTAAGTTACTACAGTGTCACCACTGCTTCAAGACATTACCATTATGGAAAATTAAATTTACCTGGATGTAACTCATAAGATACATACCAGTAAATGATAACAAAGATAATTATTTTTTATTAAAGTTACCTAGACAAGTAGGAATTTTAGGACACCTAGGTCACAAAAAATGTCCCCCTTCGATACCTACTACTGTCTTATCCACAAGTCACTCTGGACCTACATTAATTTCAAATGAAATATACATTACCAGGAATTATGGTAAACATTAATATAAATATGTGGACTGTATGTTAAAATTAATAAATGATTACATATACACATTTATGTAACAGAAGGAGAATTTATCTTAATACCACTCACCAATTTGTCTGGAGATTACTTGGTGTATCATGTACTACCCCCTGCCTAAATACGAAGAAAATACTGGCCAGAATCTCAATATAAATAGACAACTTAGCTGAGTTTCTGAAGCTGTCCTGCCCATCTGCTTAATGCTCACGTTATGCAGGACTGCAAATCCAACAATTTTGGCTCCTATTTGAGAGGTTTTAAGCCCAATATAACCCCTAGAGCGACGAAAATTTATGCACATTACATTAGCGTGCCTGTACCACATTCAACAACAATGGCGTCACCTGCCCAGCTCGTCAGCTTCCCTGTCGATTCTCTTCTTTAACATACACTTTAGAACAATAGTAATGTATTAATCAGGTGTATTTACATTATAAAAATATACAGCATAATTTTTGGGAAAATTATTTTCCACAACCATGGATCAAAATAATATAATGTAAAACACATTTGTTGATTTATTTTTAGGTAAATATATAATTTAGAAGCTCCATTGATTATTATTATAAATTAAGGGCTGGAGGCTCCATTTTAGTTTCGAAAAAAAATATAATGGAAAGTGTTCAGTATTTATGTGTTTGTGCAAAGGCGATACTTTTATTTTGTGTAGACTGGAAGGAAACCAGTGATTATTTTTCTTTGTATTGAGAAGAAATATTAAAAAAAATCCTTATTTAAAAATTGGAACCAGCCTATATAGACATGTGGGCCAGCGGGCCGCCAGCAGCAATATCCTAGTTGATCAGCCAAGGACCAGACGAGCCTGTCCCAGGGCCGGGCTCCGGGAGTGGAAAAAGCTCTAACCCAAGCCAAGCCAACTTAATCCAGTGTGAAGTCTGGAGACACCATGACTCACGAAATCGTAATGACACGATTGGGAACCAACCACAATGCGGGTGGGGATCGAACTCGCGGCGAGTGAGTTCTAAAACTCCATGCTACAATAATATTCATCCAATTAGGTATATTTATACACCATAGGGAGGTTAGCATGGGTCCCACAGTGAGACCCATGCTAACCTCCATATTGAAAATGGAAATCCAGAACCAGAAACTTGTACACTGAAAAAAAAATCTATGCACTTTATAGTGGTCAGTAAGATAGAAGTATGAGCAGTGGCTGAGAGATGTTACATCAGAAGTATGAGCAGTGGCTGAGAGATGTTACGTCAGAAGTATGAGCAGTGGCTGAGAGATGTTACGTCAAAGATGAGTCAGATGGTGATCAGATTTAGTCAGAATATAGCCAGTGGGAGTTAGATGGGCCAAGTAGACCATGGCTAACCATGATTGTAAGGAGAGTAGAAGAGTTGCTGAAAGAAATTTCGACATTATAGTGGTCAGTAAGATAGAAGTATGAGCAGTGGCTGAGAGATGTTACGTCAGAAGTATGAGCAGTGGCTGAGAGATGTTACGTCAGAAGTATGAGCAGTGGCTGAGAGATGTTACGTCAGAAGTATGAGCAGTGGCTGAGAGATGTTACGTCAGAAGTATGAGCAGTGGCTGAGAGATGTTACGTCAGAAGTATGAGCAGTGGCTGAGAGATGTTACATCCCCGAGCATCACTGTGCATGTGACACTTCAACTGTTCTTTACTCACTCTATATCCTTCATTTATATTTGAATATTGAGGCAAAAACTGGCTGGGGCTGGAGGCGGCCGCTCCGTCCCAGCTGATGATGTCACTGCCAGCTGTTGTGTGACTGTTGCTGCTGCTGTTGTTGCTGCTGCTCCTGGGTAACGCCAATATATATATATATATATATATATATATATATATATATATATATATATATATATATATATATATATATATATATATCAATACAATCGCATACAGATATGTTCGTTGGAAAACAAAGACGGAAGGCAGGTGATGTATTGGCGTTACCCAGGAGCAGCAGCAGCAGCAGCAGCACAGCAACAGTCACACAACAGCTGGCAGTGACATTCAGCTGGGACGGAGCGGCCGCCTCCACATATATATACCTACATATATATGCATGCAATAACATAACAGTAAACATGTGATATCACAGGATGTTAAATAACTATTGTGACAAAATGGTGAACTTCCAAGTGCTTTCGTGATTTCTTACATTATCAAGGAACTGTAAAATAATAGAACAGCTGAAGGCTTATAAGGCTGAGATAACACCTGACGGTCAATATTCAACGCTACACCCGTTCCTTTATGACGATGCGGGTGAGATGGTCAAGGACTCGTTAAACATAACTTAAATTATTCCCAAGTTTTATTAATTATAAATGAATCTCAGCGTAGAATAACCCTTATGGGTTTATCGTTTAGTTATTTTTATGATACAATGAAATTTATCTGTATAACACTAAACCAATATTCAGTCAAGGCTATTTTTTATGAAGCTTAATTCAATTATATTTGTCTCAAGCTTGGATAAGCTTGATACAACTTTCTCGACTTTTTGAAAATCAATTGGATGGTTATTATTATTATTATTATTAAAGATTCGCCGGTATTCTCCCGGCCCGGGCCTTTTCCAAGTGGTGGCCCGGCCTTGGCTCCCTCTTTAGGGAATGTCTAAGACCTAAGTCTCCCATGGGAGGAGGTACAAGTACCTCCTCATCTTTGGGACCAACTGTCCCCAAGCCTAGCCACAAGCTAGGCCTCTATGGTCTGTCATCCCCGCCCCAAGGGGACAAATGGGAATGACAGTCTTGTGAGCTGTAAGCTCGGGCTCAGGCACCTACCCTACCCTAGAAGGGTTAGGCATGGTGTCGATTGGATGGTTAAAATCTCTCACATGAATAAACAGGTCATTAGACTCTTGTTCAGTTCCATTGTTATATTTATGTTGTTATAATCTTAGTTCAAGACTTTTCCTAGTTTGACCGTAATAAAGTTGATCACATTTTTACAGGGATTCTTGTAGACACATCCGTCAGTATTTTTTACTGTATCAAGATTTTAAAACATAACTTTAATTTTAAAATTCTTAAGTAGAGAAGGTATATCAAGAAAATTTTCATGGTAAGGGAGAACTAACATATTCTTGTTAGAATAAAATTGTTTCTCCTCGTTTGAATTTAAAAAGTATTTCCAACAATTTTAAAGTATTTATCAATTAAGTGTTTTGGGCATTTAAGATCATTATCTATTTCATAAATCTTCAAGATTTCTTTATCTATGAACTCTGGGCTGCAGATACTCAAAGTTCTCAAAAACAATGATGAAAATACACAAAGTTTAACTCTGTCTTGATGTGAAGAATAACAGTGCACTTGAGAACAGTTATTTGTTGGTTTTCTGTAGATTTTGAATGAAAAATCTAGAACATCTAGAAAAGGCAGTGAGTTATCTTGTTCAAACTCAAAAATAAAATTTATGGAATGAGCTAGACTATTTAATTCATCAAAGAAATGGTTTATATCTATATTCTCTAGTATCTTCCCTCCTCGTTGACGGCCCACACCCTGTTACACCAGATACTCCCCACTTCTCTCTGATCATTACAAACATCTACCTTGGTTTATACTCTCGTAGCTTGCTTAGTCTCTGATAAAAATATTCAACATTTAGCCAAACATCTAACCTGTAAAATTCTGTATGAATCTTGGTAGGTTTATGCACCCTTCTGTTGACTGATTAATATTTTATATTCTTAAAGCATTAAGCCACAAGGACTATCATCAAAAACTGTTAACTAAAAACTATATCAAAATTAAAAGTTTTAAAGATTAGGTGGAGTGGAAGTTATTAACATTTAAAATACGAAGATTCTGTGTGTATCCCATCATATTTTTTAGAATCAAAAATTTGCGCCAAGCCATAAGGAAAACTTAACAGAATAAAATAGCTAAGATTAAATACCAAAACTTTATAACAATACTTTCAAAAATTGCTAGTATTTTACTTCAGTGGGAAAAAAGTCAATTAGCAAGATTTTTCCCAACATAGAACCTGATATCTTCTTACTGAGTTCTCATCAATGTTTTATAAATCTGCATAAAAAAAACTGATAAAGTTCCCTAAAAAGATGATGTTAAAGAATTGTGAAATAGGTGATGAATTAAATACCAAAAACACCTTGAACTGATAAATTTCAAAAATAGTTAAAATCTTTTTCAATTTCATGTAGGATTTAACCATCCATATTCACCAAGAATATTTTGGGTTCCCCTACCATGAGGAACCTGCTTATATTTCCTTATCTTCTGAAGAATTTCCCAAAATAAAGTTCTATTTGCATTAATCTTGCACAGAAAAAAAAAAGTTTACCTGGAAATTTCCCCGTCAACGCCCGCGGGGTCTACCAGGATTTCCCTGTGGATAAAGGTGATAAATTTACTGCGGCTCAAACTGGGAAAGCCTTGATAACTGATTATGTGTTGTCAATCAACATAAGTATGCCAAGGGTTTTTAATTTGTGTCTGGGAGTTAATCATTGTGACACTATTGTATTTAAACGCATGACAACCCTGATTTTCATAACCCGGGGATGGTGCTGTCGCCAATTTTGCCTTCGAAACCTGGGTGATTTTACGTGTCAATCGGATACTATCCTTTCAAAAGATTTTCCTGTATATAACAGATCTTCGCTCCTCTTCAAACTTTGGCCTGCAATACTTGAGGTGTATACAGTGTGATAACTGTGACCACTATATGACCTACTGAAGCTCGGCACTCACCGTAAATATTCTTCTAAACAAAAGTTTGTTCACTAACTGGTTTCTTGGGCTTCATACAGGTGGCAATACGCTCTCTCATCCCTTTTTGGCATTTTGAAATTAGTATAAGGTGCTTCTAAAATTAGAAGGGCTTTTCTAAAATCGGAAAAGGCTGTCTCTTAAATTAGTGTTGACAAGAAAGTGAAGAGGTTACTGCTGGAGTCACAAAATCGTAATAACATAATTGAAAACAAAGCACGGGACGTGTGGAGTTTACAACTCACAATAAGTTCAATCCTCACCCGTTCCTTTTTTTTTTTTTTCTAACGACTAGATGTTCGTAGTTAAGGAGTTATTTCTGTTATTAGGATTACCGGAACTGGGGATCTTTTTGAGGTTAATTTTTTTCATTTAGTTTACCATTCCTCAGTTTTTATTTTATTTAGAACTCGAGGACGCCTCGTCTAACCGGCTTCAAATTTCTAATGCTTGTGTAGGGTAACGAGGACCAGATTCTTGGGACAGTTGGTATGTTCACGAGCCCTACCAACAGAGTTGTTGAACCCATCCCCAGCATCCTGGAATAGTTTAGATAACTTCCAATACACTCAGTGACGGAGCTTCATGCATCCGGAAGAGCTAATAAGACACATGTGCAACAGTTAAGTATATTTATTCCGAAACGTTTTGCCTACACAGTAGGCTTCTTCAGTCGAGTACAGAAGAGTGAGCAGAAGCAGTAAAGATATGAAGACGATATCATCAGTCCATCACCCTGGAAGACGTAGTATTGAGGTGGTCAGTCCCTCAGTCTGGAGAAGAGATTAGATCCATAGTCTGGAACAAGTATTCCAGACTATGTTCCAGACTATGAGGTGGTCAGTCCCTCAGTCTGGAGAAGAGATTAGTTCCATAGTCTGGAACAAGTGTTCCAGACTATGGAACAAAACGTGTGATAGGTGAAGACAGTCTCTTCTGATGAGTTCCACAATATCAACATTGGTGTTTCCTGTGCAAGACAGGTATACATAATGTCCAAGAATCTGTATTGATAAAGCCACTGGATGGCGAAACGTCAACAATAAAGATAACCAGATGCTGCATAAGTGTCTTAACTTCCATCATTGGTGTTTCCTGCCCAGAAGAAGGTTGGTATATTTAATGGAGTGTGTAGATGTCAGGTTGCCACTTTTAATCTCGAAATGGTATAGTATTATTTTTACATTATTTCCTTGATGCTGATGAAGGGCTCTTGATCCCAGGAACTGGACTTATCATCCCCTTACTTGGACTGAATCTGAATGCCTCCCAGGTCACAGGCGTTACATGACCCCTGCGGGTTTAACGCGGTCCTCTTATTAACATATAACTATTGTGGTCGTCATCAATCTTCAATGGTTGATACACAGTATGAAATGGATGAAAATTTTGATGGGTTTAGGCTGTGTAGGGATAAATTTTGTTGGATTCTTCGTAATAATTGGAAAAATGTTCTTCTGGTATTGTTGTGTTTACCTCAAGTGGAACAATTTCTTGATGTTAGGTCGTGTAAGTTATTATGTGACAATATAACTGGAGAATGTTTCTTCTGGTCAGAAATTAGTCACAGTGATTGATTTTATTTGGTTATCCTAGTCTAAATCAATATATTTTTATGTGCCGGTAAAATCCGTGTGCTCTCAAAACCTCGGGTAAAAATTTGAATGTAATGTACACTAAACTTACATAAAACTTACTAAATATACTTTATTAAAACGTAGACAGTCTTGCGCAGGGAAAACTTTAGATTGATTTTGACCTGTGTAGGTCAAAATTTATTTTTTTTTGGAAGAAATTGGGAAAATTGAAATGCTGCTTTCATGGGATAATTTCTGATTGTCACTTATGCGGCTTCAAGCCTACTGTAATATGCGGCTTCAAGCCTACTGTAATATGCGGCTTCAAGCCTACTGTAATATGCGGCTTCAAGCCTACTGTAATGTGCGGCTTCAAGCCTACTTAATGTGCGGCTTCAAGCCTACTGTAATATGCGGCTTCAAGCCTACTGTAATGTGCGGCTTCAACCCTTTCTGTAATATGCGGCTTCAAGCCTACTGTAAGTGCGGCTTCAAGCCTACTGTAATGTGCGGCTTCAGCCTACTGAATGTGCGGCTTCAAGCCTACTGTAATGTGCGGCTTCAAGCCTACTGTAATGTGCGGCTTCAGCCTACTGTAATGTGCGGCTTCAAGCCTACTGTAATAGGGCGGCTTCAGCCTACTGTAATGTGCGGCTTTCAATGCCTACTGTAATATGCGGCTTCAACCTACTGTAATGTGCGGCTTCAAGGCTACTGATATGTGCGGCTTCAAGCCTACTGTAATGTGCGGCTTCAAGCTACTGTATGTGCGCTTCAAGCCTACTGTAATGTGCGGCTTCAAGCCTACTGTAATGTGCGGCTTCAAGCCTACTGTAATTGTGCGGCTTCAAGCCTACTGTTAAGGTGCGGCTTCAAGCCTTCTGTAATGTGCGGCTTTCAAGCCTACTGTAATGTGCGGCTTCAAGCCTACTGTAATGTGCGGCTTCAAGCCTACTGTAATGTGCGGCTTCAAGCCTACTGTAATGTGCGGCTTCAAGCCTACTGTAATGTGCGGCTTCAAGCCTACTGTAATGTGCGACTTCAAGCCTACTGTACTGTGCGGCTTCAAGCCTACTGTAATGTGCGGCTTCAAGCCTACTGTAATATGCGGCTTCAAGCCTACTGTAATATGCGGCTTCAAGCCTACTGTAATGTGCGGCTTCAAGCCTACTGTAATGTGCGGCTTCAAGCCTACTGTAATGTGCGGCTTCAAGCCTACTGCAATATGCGGCTTCAAGCCTACTGTAATATGCGGCTTCAAGCCTACTGCAATATGCGGCTTCAAGCCTACTGTAATATTCGGCTTCAAGCCTACTGTAATATGCGGCTTCAAGCCTACTGTAATATGCGGCTTCAAGCCTACTGTAATATGTGGCTTCAAGCCTACTGTAATATGCGGCTTCAAGCCCACTGTAATATGCGGCTTCAAGCCTAATATGCGGCTTCAAGCCTACTGTAATATGCGGCTTCAAGCATACTGTAATATGCAGCTTCAAGCCTACTGTAACATGCGGCTTCAAGCCTACTGTAATATGCGGCTTCAAGCCTACTGCAATATGCGGCTTCAAACCTACTGTAATATGCGGCTTCAAGCCTACTGTAATATGCGGCTTCAAGCCTACTTAATGTGCGGCTTCAAGCCTACTGTAATATGCGGCTTCAAACCTACTGTAATGTGCGGCTTCAAGCCTACTATGATGTGCGGCTTCAAGCCTACTATAATATGCGGCTTCAAGCCTACTGTAATGTGCGACTTCAAGCCTAATATAATGTGCGGCTTAAAGCCTACTGTAATGTGCGACTTCAAGCCTACTGTAATGTGCGGCTTCAAGCCTACTGTAATGTGCGGCTTCAAGCCTACTATAATGTGCGGCTTCAAGCCTACTATAATGTGCGACTTCAAGCCTACTATAATATGCGGCTTCAAGCCTACTGCAATATGCGGCTTCAAGCCTACTGTAATATGCGGCTTCAAGCCTACTGCAATATGCGGCTTCAAGCCTTCTGTAATATGCGGCTTCAAGCCTACTGTAATTATGCGGCTTCAAGCCTACTGTAATATGCGGCTTCAAGCCTACTGTAATGTGCGGCTTCAAGCCTACTGTAATGTGCGGCTTCAAGCCTACTGTAATGTGCGGCTTCAAGCCTACTGTAATGTGCGGCTTCAAGCCTACTGTAATGTGCGGCTTCAAGCCTACTGTAATGTGCGGCTTCAAGCCTACTGTAATGTGCGGCTTCAAGCCTACTGTAATGTGCGGCTTTAAGCCTACTGTAATGTGCGGCTTCAAGCCTACTGTAATTGTAATGTGCGGCTTCAAGCCTACTGTAATATGCGGCTTCAAGCCTACTGTAATGTGCGGCTTCAAGCCTACTTAATGTGCGGCTTCAAGCCTACTGTAATATGCGGCTTCAAGCCTACTGTAATGTGCGGCTTCAAGCCTACTGTAATATGCGGCTTCAAGTCTACTGTAATATGCGGCTTCAAGCCTACTGTAATGTTCGGCTTCAAGCCTACTGTAATGTGCGGCTTCAAGCCTAGTATAATGTGCGGCTTCAAGCCTACTATGATGTCCTTGTATATTTTAGGATACTGGTCTCTTTGAAAGGTTTCTGTTGCATTTGTGTTGTATCCTAATTTACCATTTTTATTGAAGAAAATTGTATATTTGTTTTGATACAGTGACTGGTGACTGACTGACTCTTCTGAGTCCCTTCACATCCTGAACCCTATCATTTAACTACATTATCAACTGATGCCACACTCTGCACTATTCCAGTCGCGTGCATTATAACTCAGGTGACTGGAGTTATGGAATACATGAGATGTCTTTCAGGGATCGCTCAGCGACCAGACATACATTAGTTCCTGGTAATGTCTCGAGGAATTCACTCAATATTCTTTATTTTCTTTACAGATGAGCAGGAGAGAGTGCAGAAGAAAACCTTCATGAACTGGATAAACGCTCATTTAGCTCGGGTGAGTACCTGATTACTGTGAGAGTCCGTATGTCCTCGCTCTCAGGGTGAGATCCTGCCATATATTATTATACCAGCGTCTTACTCTTACTTCAGCAGTACCACCATTATCTTATAAGAAGGAAGAGCACCACACTTTCTCAAACTTATTTATAGAACACTCAGTGTAGCCTATTTATAAGCCACACAGATCTAGTCTGCTGTATATGTATAATTATTTCAAAGTTATTCAATTATCAATCCCGTTCAGTCATAATTATTCTAGATACATTCAATTATCAGTCCCGTTCGGCCATAATTACTCTAGATACATTCAATTATCAGTCCCGTTCAGTCATAATTACTCTAGATACATTCAATTATCAGTCCCGTTCAGTCATAATTACTCTAGATACATTCAATTATCAGTCCCGTTCGGTCATAACTCTCAGGTATCTCTCACTTCCTCATGTGTTCACATCATGTGTTCACATCATGTGTTCACATCACTGCTTTTGCATCATGTGGCGTGTCACATAATGCAAATGTTATATTTTTCTTCTTTGTTAATCGCGCTCGCGCGCGCCTGTGTTGCAGCACGTTCCACCACTGAAGCTGAATGAGCTGATTGAGGACCTGAAGGATGGCACTGCGCTGCTGGCCCTGCTGGAGGTGCTGTCGGGGGAGAAACTGCCCATTGAGAAGGGTCGTGTCCTCCGTCGACCTCACTTCCTCAGCAATGCCAACACTGCCTTACAGTTCCTGCAGAGTAAAAGGGTAAGTCACACATTGTCAGTAAATACTTCCAACTTTAACCTGTCTTCTGTTTTGTGAGTTAACTCATCACTTTCCTTGTAAAGAATTCCTCATTTTGATTAGTCTGGTTTTTCCCTCATGTCAGTTTTGTTGACCTTATTTGGAGGTACAGTATATGTGAAGAGGTCATTGAAGACGTCTTGTATCGTGGTCTCCACCTCATTCACAAAAACTGAAATTTGGCACAGATGTAGTGAGGGTGAAACCTACAACTCTTACATACAGAAGACGTTAACTTAAACATTAACAATAGTGTTGTTGTCTGTTGTATGTGAAGTTCAGTCACACAACATCAGCACATCAGACTCACATCCACTTGTCTCCGCCTTCTGTCTCACACTCTCACATGCTCACTAGATACTCAAAACTTGACTTCTCAGAACCTCCTTCACACTCTCCCTCCCACCTTTCCTTACAGCTTCATTGTTTCAGTAACAATAGTAATGAGTTTGTGTGTGTTTTAGATCAAGTTGGTGAACATCAACTCAACGGACCTGGTGGACGGGCGACCCTCCGTGGTGCTGGGGCTGATATGGACCATCATCCTGTACTTCCAGGTAGGAGCGTCGCCCAACTTCCGCCATGACTACCGCTGCGCTGCCTGTACCCAACACAAGCTGGGCTTTAAATCCTTTTTCCCCCAAAGCAAAGATTTAGCTATTATCAAGTGGAGAAGTGAAGAGGTTGTCCCCATGTAGTTGGTGGGGAGGGTTAGTGGGGGAGTAGGGGTGGTGAAGGGGAAGGTTGTGATGATGGGGGTTGTTTCGGGTCGTTGTAGTGTGTGTACTCACCCAGTTGTGGTTGCAAGGGTCGAGTCAGAGCTCCTGACCCCGCCTCTTCACTGGTCGCTACAAGGTCACCCTGCTCCATGAGCTTTATCATACCTCTTCTTAAAGCTATGTATGGATCCTGCCTCCACTACATCACTTCCCAGACTATTCCACTTCCTGAGAACTCTGTGACTGAAGAAATACTTCCTAACATCCCTGTGTGTCCGTGTGTGTGTGTGTGTCATTCACAAAAATCGCCACTTGCCTGTGATTGCTTCAATTTTGATCTCAGTGTTGTTTGTACAGCAGCTGTTGGTATAGCTCGTGTGGCACCGTGACGTCACTGCTACGCGTGGCACACATGAGTGTGCTACACTTGTTTGTTTTATACACAAATAACCCGCAAGCTTCTCTCTTTTATGTGCGGGTTATTTGTGTATCGTTCCAGTCACGGTATTGTGCCTTTTTGTTATTTATTGTTTGTTTTGTGTAAACTGGGACACTTCTTGAGTCATTGTTTTCTGACGGTGTAGCCTCATGTGTCTGTTATATCCCAGCATCAGCAGGACTCACGGGGAACTGACTTAATATCAGACGTACCCTACATTCCTTTATTTGTTTTTTTCGTCGTGTATTTTTGGGCGAGTATACATCCAATGGCGACTATACAGTACATCAGTCATGAGAATACAATAACTACCAAAATAATCACATACCAAATACATCGCCGTCCAGAAGTGTTATGTATCTCAGTGTACACAATGCTCAAATTTTACCTTAATATTGACTGATCAGGAACCTACTTGAGGAATTCATCAGTTCTTTCTTGAAGACAGCAGAGTCTGTTGTTAATTACTTTTATATATGAAAGGTGTGAGAAGTCTTGGTCCCCTTACACTTATTGCATTATCTCTGTGTGTATTAATAGCACTCCTGCTTTTCACTGGAGGTATTATATGTTGTACCGTCTCTCGCTATTGTAACGAGCGAATTTGGTGTGCTGGTTTGGGATTTATCCTTCCACAGTTTTCCAGTTGTAAATTATGATGTATCATTCCTACCTACGTTCCAGGGAGTATAGTTTAAGGTTCTCGGGTTATTTCTAATATTTTAGGTGCTTGACTGAATTTATATTTAAGGTGAAGGTTCTCTGTACATTCTCCAGATGTGCAGTTTCACTCACCTTAAAGTGGGCTGTTAGTGTACAGCAGTATTCCAGCGTAGAGAAAACAAGGGACTTAGAGAGTATCATCATTGGCTTGGCATTTCTTGCTTTGAAAGTTCTAGTTATCCATCCCATCACTTTCCTTGTGGCTGTGAAAATAACATTATCTTCTGCCTTGAATATGAGATCTGACATTATCACTCCTAGCCACTTCACAGTGCTCTTTTGCTCTGTTAAATAGTTTGAGTTTGTTTTATATTCTATTCTAGTTTATATTTCCTCAGTCTTTGTATGGCGGAATAGCTGTTATTTACCTTCGTTGAATATCATTGTTTTCAGTGGCACACTGGAAGACCTGGTTAATATCAGCTTGGAGATTTGCTGTGTCTACAATGGATGTGACTCTCATACAAATTCCGGCACCGTCTAGAATGGGTGATACTGGGCTGTGACTTATGTCTCTGTCTATTACGGAAAAGGCCACGGTGCACCGTGGCCTGGTGGCAAAAGTTCTCGCTTCACACGGTGAGGTCCGGGTTCGATTCCTGGCGAAGGGGTGGAAACATTGGTCGTGTTTCCTTACACCGGTTGTCTGTGTTCATCCATCAGTAAAATGGGTACCTGGGTGTTAGTGGACTGGTGTGGGTCGCATCCTGGGACAAAACTGACCTAATTTACCCGAAATGCTCAGCATAACAAGGGGCTTTCTATATAGTAGTATGTCATTAATGTCAGGTATGGCCTGTATACCTTGTACATGTACTTGTAGTACATGTACAAGTTAATGTAGTACATTAACTTAAAGACACACCATGCAGAATAAGCTTGTACTGGGTCTACGTTTCACCCACGGTATATGCGTTAAGCTTTGTGAGTCAGTACTGTTAAGCTTTAGTGAGTCAGTGTTAAGAGTTGTGAGTTATTATTAAGCTTTGTGAAGCAGTGTTGTTAAATTTTGTGAGTCAGTGTTGTTAATCTTTGTGAGTCAATGTTGTTAAGTTTCGTGAGTCATTGATGCTAAGCTTTGTGAGTCAGTGTTGTTAAATTTTGTGAGTCAGTATTGTTACTGAACTTAATAATAGTGTTCTCATTTTTGAAAGTTTTTGGGTGAAGGTTTACGAGGAACTTAGAGTGAGAGTATCAGACTCACAGCTACCATCACAGGACACTTCATCATCACTCCAGTGAAAATAAGAAACTCTGCCTGACTTCTTTGGTGTCTTCCTAGATAATTTACACTATGTATGATAATTGTCCTAATGTTTACCTGTACTTAAATAAAGTTAGTTACTGCCGGTGTGTCTGGGTTGGCAGCACACTCAGCTCACACACTGAATGTCCTTGGTTCAATCCCTGGCACGGGTGAAAACGTTGAGAATGTTTCCTTACACCTGCTGGTGTAAGTCGACCGGTGTGGGTCGCACCCTGAGGGGACAAGATTGAAGGACCACAGTGGAAATGAGACAGTCCTCGATGACCCACTGACTTCATCGTGTTAACCTGGGTGGCTAACACTCCCGGGTTAAAAATCCAAAGAAAATCTTATCTTATCTCATATCTATGTTCTCGTCATTTCTGAAGACAGTGCACTAATAACCTAGTCGGTCAACAATAAATATATAAATTGATGCCAGAGTTATAATGTTATCCAATACTAAAAACACTCAAAATATAACATTTGATTAACATCTATTAATTTTACATTTTCCTTTTATAAAGAGTGTTCCTTCCAGCATCACTCGTCACAGAACTAAGTCTCCAGTTCTGATACGTTGATTTAAGTGAGAGTTACTGAGACTGCACTCAGGTTTGAATTTGTTTGTCAACTAGGCTTATTATTACCAGTAGTTGCTCAGCGAGTAATGGCGACACCCAGGAGTAGTACTGTGTCAAGCACATTTTCGGTTGTGGTAATAACTCCGCCATCATTCAGCTCACTTTCAGTTAAGTTCAATACAATGCTTACGGCTTCACTGAATTTTTTAAGAACTCTTCTGGTAGTGTTTAGAAGTTCAAACCATCTTTGCTCCTGAATGGTATACAATACTGACAAGATGAAAATTAGACACATGTACATCTGGGTATCTTTATTGTTGACGTTTCGCCATCCAGTGACTTTATCAATACAGATTCTAGGATATAACTTAAAGACAGTAGAACTATTTACAAAAAAAAAAGAGATAATTAGTCCCTCAGTCTTGGAGTTGAAGATCATCGTCTATAATGCTCTTCAGCAACTCCAAGACCGACGTTTCGCCACTGCATGACGAAACGTCTACAATAAAGATATGCAGATGTTGCACATGTGTCTAATTTTCGATATTTGTTCCTCGTACTTATAACAATTTACCTGAATAAGACTCATCATAGTTATTACTTGACGTTTCCTAAGGGATGTGGGGAGGTAACTTCCTGTCTTGTTTACTGTTTACGGTGAAAAGCTCTGTTCCACAAGGCACAGTACTCGCTCCCATCTTGTTCCTCATCCTCATATCCGACATAGACAAGGATGTCAGCCACAGCACCGTGTCTTCCTTTGCAGATGACACCCGAATCTGCATGACAGTGTCTTCCATTGCAAACACTGCAAGGCTCCAGGCGGACATCAACCGAATCTTTCAGTGGGCTGCAGAAAACAATATGAAGTTCAACGATGAGAAATTTCAATTACTCAGATATGGTAAACACGAGGAAATTAAATCTTCATCAGAGTACAAAACAAATTCTGGCCACAAAATAGAGCGAAACACCAACGTCAAAGACCTGGGAGTGATCATGTCGGAGGATCTCACCTTCAAGGACCATAACATTGTATCAATCGTATCTGCTAGGAAAAATGACAGGATGGACAATGAGAACCTTCAAAAACTAGGGGGCCAACCCATGATGACACTCTTCAGGTCACTTGTTCTATCTAGGCTGGAATATTGCTGCACACTAACAGCACCTTTCAAGGCAGGTGAAATTGCTGACCTAGAAAATTACAGAGAACCTTCACGGCGCGCATAACGGAGATAAAACACCTCAATTACTGGGAGCGCTTGAGGTTCCTGAACCTGTTTCCCTGGAACGCAGGCGGGAGAGATACATGATTATATACACCTGGAAAATCCTAGAGGGACTAGTACCGAATTGCACACAGAAAATCACTCACTACGAAAGCAAAAGACTTGGCAGACGATGCAACATCCCCCCAATGGAAAAGCAGGGGTGTCACTAGCACGTTAAGAGACCATACAATAAGTGTCAGGGGCCCGAGACTGTTCAATTGCCTCCCAGCATACATAAGGGGGATTACCAACAGACCCCTGGCAGTCTTCAAGCTGGCACTGGACAAGCACCTAAAGTCAGTTCCTGATCAGCCGGGCTGTGGCTCGTACGTTGGTTTGCGTGCAGCCAGCAGTAACAGCCTGGTTGATCAGGCTCTGATCCACCAGGAGGCCTGTTCACAGACCGGGCCGCGGGGGCGTTGACCCCCGGAACTCTCTCCAGGTAAACTCCAGGTAAACTGGCTGCTGTGTCGCTGCTCAACTTTAAGACTCGCTGCTGGTGGCTTGAAAATATTGTATTACATGCAAAACAACCACAAGGGGAGTTGAATGATAGCTCTAGGCCTTTCGTGTTGCGATCAACACATCACCAGGAGCTTGCAATGTTGCAGAAATAAGAGTAGGAAGGAGCGTTCATGTGAATGGCTCTCCCAAGGAGGGTCATTCACATCCATCTTCCCGAGGTGTGTTTTGCATCTTGTATCGCTTGTTCGCGATTATTGCATATTGTATTTTATGTATTTATTATGGCTGTATGTTTTTAACACTGTATAAATATATGCACCTCTTAAATATTTCTATATTGATTTACGATTAAATAATGTGAGGGTTCGGTTTTGGTGCTGAATTCTTATTGTCTCGCCACGGAATTAATCTAGTGTCCTGCTTTGTGGTTAAAAATAAGACACAGGTTGTGGAACACGCTTTTATTGGGACAGTGATTTATTGTGTAGAGCTTCATTAGTTCAAGTTATGCAGAAAATATAAAATACTCACATATGTAAATGTGTATATGTGACTATGTTGAGGTGATGGAGGTGAAATCCAAAGACTTCACCTACAGAGTAATGTATACACACAAACACACATAACGACGTACAAAATACTGTGAGGAATAGACAAGGTGGACAGAGATAGGATGTTCCAGAGATTTGACACAGAAACAAGGGGTCACAATTCGACGTTGAAGACTCAGATGAGTCATAGGGATGCTAGGAAGTACTTCTTTATTCATAGAGTTGTTAGGAAGTGGAATAGTCTGTCAAGTGATGTAGTAGAGGCAGGAGCCATACATAGTTTTAAGACGAGGTATGATAAAGCTCATGGAGCAGGGAGAGACAGGATCTAGTAGCGACCAGCTAAGAGGCGAGGCCAGGAGCTGAGTATCGACCCCTGCAACCACAATTAGGTGGCACACACACACAGGCCTAGTGTCGAATGGACATGTGCCTAGGAGAAAACGATAACCAAACCACAACAACAGCACACACACAACACACACACACAACACCACACACACACACACACACACACACACACACACACACACACATACATCTGACACGAAGCTGCTGTATAGCTACATCAGGTAATCAAGTAATCAGGCTGAGGAAGGAAGGCAGGGAGTTCACAAGAAGCGACCAAGAGGATATGAGGAGCTCAACATGAGATATAAAGATGTATTTACAATGGAGACAGGAAGAACTCCAGTAATTCAGAATACACCAACAAGTGCTGGATGAAATACACTCAACCGAGGAGGTGAAGAAACTGCTATGTTAACTTGATATCTCAAAGGCGGTGGGACCACACATCTCTCTGTGGGTCCTTAGAGAGTGAGCAGATATGCTGTGTGTGCCACTAACAAAAATCTTCAACACATCCACTGAAACTGGGCAACTACCTGAGGTATGGAAGATGGCAAATGAAGTCCCAATTTTTCAGAAAGGGGACAGACACGAAGCATTAAACTACAGACCTGTGTCACTGGCGTGTATAGTATGTAAAATCATGGAGATCATCAGGAGGAGAGTGGTGGAGCACCTAGAAAGACACAAGCTTATGAACGACAACCAGCACGGTTTCAGGGAAGGAAAATCCTGTGTCACAAACCTACTGGAGTTTTATGACAAGGTAACAGAAGACACGAGAGAGAAGGATGGAGTGCAAGAAGGCCTTCGACACAGTTCCTCACAAGAGGTTAATGCAAATGCTAGAGGATCAGGCACGCATAACAGGAAAGGCACTGCAAAGGATCAGAGAATATCTGACAGGGAGGCAATAACGAGTCATGGTCCGTGACGAGGTGTCAAAGTGGGCGCCTGTGACGAGCGGGGTTCCCCAGGGGTCAGTCCTAGGACCTGTGCTGTTTTTGGTATATGTGAAATGACATGAAGGAAAGGATAGACTCAGAAGTGTCCCAGTTTGCAGACGATGTGAAGTTAATGAGGAGAATTAAATCGGTCGAGGATCAGGCAGGACTATAAAGAGACCTGGACAGGCTACAAACCTGGTTCAGCAACTGGCTCCTTGAATTTAACCCCGCCGAATGCTAAGTCATGAAGATTGGGGAAGGGCAGAGAAGACCGCAGACAGCGTATAGTCTAGGTGGCCAAAGACTGCAAACTTGACTCAAGGAAAAAGATCTTGGGGTGAGTATAACACCGAGTACATCTGAGGCGCACATCAACCAGATAACTGCTGCGGCATATGGGCGCTTGGCAAACCTGAGAACAACGTTCCGGTACCTCAGTAAGGAATTGTTCAAGACTCTGTACACTGTGTACGTCAGGCCCATACTTGAGTACGCAGCACCAGTTTGGAAACCACACCTGATCAAGCACGTCAAGAAATTAGAGAAAGTGCAAAGGTTTGCAACAAGTCTAGTTCCAGAGCTAAGGGGAATGTCCTACGAAGAAAGCTTAAGGGAAATCAGTCTGACGACACTGGAGAACAGGAGGGTCAGGGGTGACATGATAACGACATACAAAGTACTGCGTCGAATAGATAAGGTGGACAGAGAGAGGATGTTTCAGAGATGGGACACAGAAACAAGGTCAAAATTGGAAGCTGAAGACTCAGATGAGTCAAAGAGATGTTAGGAAGTATTTCTTCACTGTTCAACTGCCTCCCAGCACACATAAGGGGGATTACCAACAGACCCCTGGCAGTCTTCAAGCTGGCACTGGACAAGCACCTAAAGTCGGTTCCTGACCAGCCGGGCTGTGGCTCGTACGTTGGTTTGCGTGCAGCCAGCAGCAACAGCCTGGTTGATCAGGCTCTAATCCACCAGGAGGCCTGGTCACAGACCGGGCCGCGGGGGCGTTGACCCCCGGAACTCTCTCCAGGTAAACTCCAGGTAATAGAGTTGTCAGGAAGTGGAAGAGTCTGGCAAGCGATGTAGTGGAGGCAGGAACCATACATAGTTTTAAGACGAGGTATGATAATGCTCATGGAGCAGGGAGAGAGAGGACCTAGTAGCGGTCAGTGAAGAGGCGGGGCCAGGAGCTGAGTCTCAACCCCTGCAACCACAATTAGGTGAGTACACAATGTACACATATATTTTATCATTATTATATGGAAAAGGTGCCATATATAGCAAGTTATATATACTTCAGTACAAACGTAATCATTACTTATATAAATCTGAGTTAACTTCATGAAATATTAAAATATATTTTTATTGCAGCAATAATTTTTTTTTTTAAAGAAACTAGGCATTCACTATTTTGGTGTCATTTAAAGTGCTATTCTTTTATGTCGAGATTATCAACGGGATCTGTAGTGATATATTGATACCGATAAACAAATGTAATTTAACATATTTGAATGAAGGTGCTGCGCACATGTTCTAATGCAGTATGTTCAAAATCTGTGCACACTTCTGAAACATACATGCTTAATGCATAGATCCAAATACCGGAGGATATGGAGTGGGAATGGGAGGAGGAGGAGGTGGAATGGGAGGAGTGGGAGATGGAGGAGGACGCCATCTATCTGGTGAGTTACTTGGTCAAGTTGGCACCTCCATTGTTAGGTGGAGGGTGGATCATCATCCACCTTGTACCACCACCAGCACCGCTATACTGCCACCAGTAGCACCACCACCACCATCACCACTGATGCTAGTAACACTAGTAGTAATAGCACCACCACTACCGCCGCTACAGTCATCACCACCACTACAATCATCACCACTACAGTCATCACTACGATCACTACAGTCATCGCTACAATCACTACCACTACAGTCACCACCATTACAATCACCACTACAGTCATCACTACAATCATCACAGTCTCTACCACTAGTCACCACCACTACAATCACTACCATTAGTCACCACCAATACAATCATCACTACAATCACTACCACTACAATAATCACAACAATCACTACCACTACAATCACTACCATTAGTCACCACCACTACAATCATCACTACAATCACTACCACTACAATCATCACCACTACAGTCATCACTACTATCACTGCCACTACAATCATCACTACAATCACTACCACTACAGTCATCACCACCACTACAATCATCACTGCTACAATCATCACTGCTACAATCATCACTCCTACAATCATCACCACCACCACTACAGTCATCACTACCACCACCACTACAATCATTACAATCACTACAATCATCAGTCTCTACCACTACAGTCACCACCACTACAATCATCACTACAATCACTACCATTAGTCTCCACTACAATCATCACTACAATCACTACCACTACAATCATCACTACAATCACTGCCATTAGTCACCACCACTACAATCATCACTACAATCACTACCACTACAATCACCACTACATTCATCACTACAACCATCACTACCACTACAATCATCACCACTACAGTCATCACTACAATCACCAACTCATCGCTACAATCATCACTGCTGCAACCATCACCACCACTACAATCGTCACCCCCTCAAGGAAGGTTCCTTGACGCTGGTGAGGGGCTCTTGATCTAGGGAATTGGATCTGTTCTCCAGTTCCCTGAATTAAACTTGAATACTACCTTCCACATCCCCCACATTGTGACCAGATCTACTTGGAGTTCATTACCTTTGTAACTAGTTCAGCTATCATAACTTTGGGGTCCAGTCCCTGGACCCATTATGTACCTCTGTAATCTTTTGACTACCGCCCACAGGATGGGTATGGGGTGCATAATAAAGATACTAAACTAACATCCCCCACCAGGCGCTGTATAATCCTACGGGTTTAACGCTTCCCCTTATAATAATAATAATAATAATGCAATCACCACCACTACAATCATGACTACAACCATCACCATCACTACAATCATCACTACATCACCACTACAGCCATCATCACCACTACCACTACAATCATCATTGCAACAATCACCACTACAGTCATCACCACTGCAATCATCACTACGGACACCACTACAGTCATCACCACCTGGTTACCATCACACACTCATGGAAAACAAAAAAATGGGGAACATGACAAGATGCATTTATTTTTATAAAATAAAATGCTATTAGTCTATATTTTGCCTTGAGGAATGTATCATTTGCTTTTTTTTTTTTTTGTTTTAAGCCATGGATCTGTGACCCAAAATAATGCTCCAGATGTACCTATGAAATTCAGCATATTAGTTAGTTTCGTAATTTGCTTTTTTTAAAAGTAGTTTTCATGAGAATATTTTATGCATTTTTATTTTAAGTTTCCTGCATTGGCATGCACATACATGGTATCCATCACTTGAAACTAATTTTCTGACTAAAGGAGGGGGAGCTGAATTTTCAGAAAGATGGATACTAATAATAATAATAATAATAATAATAATAAATAATAATAATAATAATAATAATGAATTATTATTATGTTAGCAAATCACCTGCAGGAGGCTTACAGGCCATTATCAGAATTATTAACCAAGTAATTTGGGTGAGGTAAGTCACAGCAGGTCGCTGAACTGTAACTCCCTCGATGTCCACTCCCTACCACTCTCACAATAAGCAAGGCCTGACATTAAATTAATAATTACAATACTAAAACCAGCTACTCTGGTAAATTAAAGTTGTGGACTGTACATGATTAAGTTTGCTGGGTACACAAAAGAAATTAGTATTACCACTTACCATTTATCATAGGAAGACACTTAATGCTGATGGTACACACCCTGACCTTACCCTAGCAGCTACAATTTATGATGGCCAATGCAAAAACTACTGTACATTATGGGTAAGCATCATTTATCTGAGGTGTGCTCCTGGGAGATCTGGTGTCCTCTATTTTTCCATACTGGTTGCTGAGTTGTAAGGGTTTTCCACACTATTTATCCCAATTCTTCAGTAGGGGACATTAACACGGGTTCCTATTACAAATTCTGGCCGAAAAACTCCAATTGACCTTCGAGAATACCTGATTACATTGCACAGTTTAGTCCAGTGTTCACACATTAAATAAGTCACTCTGTCTGACTTTTTTGGGTTATCCCAGGTTCTCTACACATATGCTGCTATGTATGATAATTCTATGTAACTGTATATGTGTATACCTGAATAAACTTACTTACTTACATCTTTTCCCCCTCACTCGAAACCTCTTGAAAGGGTCAAACCAGCATCATATTTTATTACACAGTTACATATTGTTTTATTCAAACTCTCACATGCTGAACATAGAAAAATCCAAAATTTTCTACAATAATAATCCATTGGATGCAAATAATACATTTAATTTATTTCTTTTCTGCGGTATATATGAAATGTAGTTTACATGTGATAAAATATTGTTAGGCAAACAAGAAAGCCACTAGTGTGCTGTGTATTTCTGGCATAAAAAATATTCTTATTTTGTATATAAGAGGAAGAGGAGAGAATATATGCATTTTAACGTTCTGTATATAAGGGGGGAGAGGGAGAGTGGATGCACTCATTTAATGACTGACAAACATTGGATAATTTTTTAACGATGTCATATCGCTGTAAGCTGAACGAAATCCTTTGGTTTATTTTCAAGTACTGTAGCGTTTTGCATCATTTGCAAAAAAAAAATGGACTAGGGCTTGACGTTTTCTTTATAGCACTGCATCTCTTTAAACATCACTTTAAACTGATTTATATTGACATCCATAAAAAAAAAAGACAGCATGAAAAGTGATTGGTGTGGGAAATCCAATGACCCTGTTTGAAAAAAAAAATATGGTTAATTTTTCAATTTAAGTCTTACTCCCAGTCAGATAGGATGGAAGAAGACTTTCATGGCTTCAATATGGTTGGTGTGTGTGCTGAGCCAGTGAAGGGATGCCATCTGATCCAGACCAATGCTAGGAAACACTGTTAGTGGGGTGGAATAAAATTCAAGACAATCAGATTATGGGGGAAGCCAAGTAACAGAACGCCCCGGATATGTATGTAGGAAGCTTAAGCATGTGTGTGCTCACCTATATGTGGTTACAGGGGTCGAGTCACAGCTGGTCCAGTGTGTGTGTGTGTGTGTGTTAAAAATATACACACAGGAGGGCCCTGCTTATACAGCAGGTTAGGTTCCAGGCTGCTGCTGTAAAGTGAGTCATAGTCTTTTTTTCACTTTCAAAAGCATACAAAAGCCTGATAACATGTTTACACTATCTTATATTAAGTGAGCAATAGAGTTGGGCCTAAAAAATGCACTTACAGTACACACATTACTTACCTTAAAATATTTTCATCATTATCCTTAAGTGATTGGTGAATATATTTCTTGTAGGAAGTTTGAATTAATGAAGAATGGGTATGGGTATAATTGAAAACTGCTGTATTAGTGAAACACTGTAAAGTGAATTGCAATACAATCACCAGGAGCAATGCAGTGTTGCAAGATGGCCATATCCCACCAAGGTAGGGTGACCTAAAAAGAAAAACAAAAGTTTCTCTTTTTAAATTTAGTAAGCTATACAAGAGAAGGGGTTACTAGTCCCTTGCTACCAGCATTTCAGTTGCCTCTTATGACACACATGACTTACCGAGGAAGAATTCTCTTCCACTTCCCCATGGTGAATAAATAAATAAATAATAAATAAGTAAATAAAATAATATATATATATATAATGTCATGCTGAATAGGTAAAACTTGTCATTTAGCAAGAACTCATTTAAAAGTAAGTCCTTTCTAAAATTTTCTCTTATACGTTTAAAGATATTTTTTTCATTAATGTTAATGTTAAAATTTATAATTTTGCACCAAAAGAATGTTAGAAAACTTGCCTAACCTTATTATAACAAGCACAATTTATTTTAGCCTAATCCAACTAAATGTATTTTAGATAAGTGCATTTACAATAATTTAATACTAAACAAACACAGTGGAATATATTTTTATCGTTAGGTTCAGGATGACTTTTGCGAAATTATTGCATACACAAATTTTCGCTTGTCTTATAGGGCAAGATGAGCATTGCTGTTTAAGCCAAGATCGCAAGTTTTACATATTCGCCACGATATATATTAATATACGTATATTGATATTGTCAACTTAATGTCGATTTCTAAGTATATAATGATAAGCGAGTCAAACAGCATGAGTCAGTTGATGGTGTATATGATGGCAGGTTAGTGCTAGCCTCCAGTATGTTCCATGCAAGCCTCTTAACACGATTAGAATTTGTAGCCTGCAATGTTATATGTATCATAAAATGTTAGTTTTATGCTATTTTGCACTTTTCTTTATTTAAGATGTGTATTTTTTTGCAGTTTTCATGCAGTATTGCTAAGGTATATACAGTAATTTCTATTAATCATATGCTATAAGTCAAGTAATAATTTAGTGATGATTTATATTTTATAAATAAAATATTTAAATCACATTTTTGTTGTAGTCTAAAATATTTATTTTTCTTTGTGGACACTGCATGACATGAAAAACTCTTTCCCATTTAATTGCTATCAACTCATGATATATAATTAATTATACAAACTATTTAAAATTACTACTAAACTTATTTATTTTACTTAATATCATAACTTAAAATTTATTATAATATTTGTGTGTTTTCTAAAGGTTATTCTTTTATGCCCACATGTCTTTACAATTCTCTCATAGATCTTAAATACCTTCCTAAAACTTTCTCACCCATTTATTCTCTATTACACATACCAACATTCATGAAAATCTTATTGGCTCATTTCAACTCCCAGACTTATTTGTTATTTGCAACCAGGATACACTGGTGGATACAAAAAATGCCCTGATTATTATATTTAATATTAATTTATGTCACATGTATTACTATTCCCTTAATTGGACATAATGTGCTGAGAATGCTTAGGTTCACAGTTACACCAGCTGACTGAAGGTTGAGATAAAGGATCCAAGAGCTGAAGTCCGACTCACACAAGCACAGAGTATGACCACACACCATCCCTCACCCTAACCCCCTAAAACCCACCCCTCCTATGCTCCCTATCCTCCTTCACCTACTCCCACAATCATGACCCTCTCTAGTGCAAGAACCTTCCCAACAGTCACTCCTTATTCTAACCCCTAACCCCAATTTCCTCTCCTAGCTCCCCTGACTCATTAGTAAGCATCAGGACATTGAAAACTGGAGCACAGTAAGAGAAAGGAAATTGAATATGTGATAACAAATGCAGATGGGATAATAAACAAGAGTGACAAATGCAACTAGCAAATAGAAGAGGTATCCCCTCACATCATGGTGCTCACAGAGACAAAACGTGTAGATTGTCTTAGATGTTTGCAGATGGATATTAGAGTCTTAGGAAGGATAGAGGAGACAGTTAAGGGAAAAGAGTAGCACTTCTAATCAGAAACCAGTGAAGTTTTGAGGAGATAAGAGGAATAAACAGAGGGGAGTCATATGACTGTGTAGCAGACATACTGAAGAGTAGAGAACTCAGGGTAATGATAGCAGTGATGTACAACTCTCCAGTAAACAGCATGAAACTAAGACAGGAATGAGAGACTTAACCACATATCTAAGCATGGGACCAGAAACATGGAGTGCTAAAATGATGGAGGTTGTAATGAGAAACTATATGCTAACATGTCAGTGACATAATCAGAGAGAGAGAGAGAGAAAGAGAGAGAGAGAGAGAGAGACAGAGAGATGAGAGGATGACCCAGCAAGGTTGGACCTGGTATTCACCCTAAACAAATTTGACACAGATAAAATAGATATGGATTAGTCACAGTGGAAGTTTGGGAGTACTTTTCTAATGTGTCAGTGTCAAACAAAATTAATATGCCAGGTGATGAGATAATGGAAGCAAATTCTATACAAAGATTCAAAATTAGATACTTATGTTTGTAGCCCAGGAGTCTAGGAACTACATCAGCCAGTTTATTTATTTATTTATTTATTTATTAATTTGAACATGATACAGAAAAGTACAAAAGAATACAATTGAGTGCAGCATGCCAAAGCCCCTTGTATGCAGAGCATTATGGGCAGGCTTAAAATTAACTTAAGATTAACTAAGCATTCCTAAACATTATTGTAAACAGATAACAATTAAGCTCTAGTGAGTATTGAAGGTTAAAAGATAGGTCAAAGAGGTAGAGCTTTAATTTTTTCTCCCAGTCGTAACTTAGTGAGGACACACCTTCCGTCTTTCATTTTACCTTCCAGTCTTCTCCCTCAGCATTATGTGACTCACTTCCAAATACAGTACACCAATCAATGCCTTCTGCCAGATCGAGGAGAATACCCGTCAGCTGGAGCGCCTAAGTCAGCTGATGGAGCAGGAGGGTGGATTAAGAAGTGATTCACCCTTCTCAGTGGGATCAGCATCAGAAGGGTGCACCATATCTCGCGACAGACCCCCTTCAGTAACCCGACGCTCGGCTGCTGCTGAGAAGTGGAAGCTGGGTGCCAAGAAAGCACTCCTCGAGTGGGTTCGACAGACCATCACCAAGTGAGAAACTCCTTATTGTTGCTGTAATGTAATTTATTTGCCATTGAAAATCATCTGAATGTAGATAGTATGGCTGGTTTAATATCTTTATTATGCACCCTATACCCATCTTATGGGTAGAAGTCAAAAGGTTAGAGGCACATAATGAGTTCAGCGACTGGGCCCCAGAGATTTGAAACAGGGTCAGTGCCAAAGCAGACCGAAACCCCCATAATTTCATCAGCCCCAAAGTCACGAATAATAATAATAATAATAATAATAAAAGTCAACTAAAATGCCGGGAACAATGAGCTAGTAACCCCTTTTCCTGTAAAGATTACTAAAAAGAATAAGAAGAAGAAAATTGTCAAAGTGGGAAGTCTGAATGTGCGTGGATGTTGTGCAGATGATAAGAAAGAGATGATTGTGGATGTTATGAATGAGAAGAAGCTGGATGTCCTGGCTTTAAGTGAAACAAAGCTGAAGGGGGTGGGAGAGTTTCAGTGGAGAGAAATAAATGGGATTAGGTCAGGGGTTTCAAATAGAGTTAGAGCTAAAGAAGGAGTAGCAATAATGTTGAAGGATAAGCTATGGCAGGAAAAGAGGGACTATAAATGTATTAATTCAAGGATTATGTGGAGTAAAATAAAGATTGGATGTGAAAAGTGGGTTATAATAAGCGTGTATGCACCTGGAGAAGAGAGAAGTGTAGAGGAGAGAGAGAGATTTTGGGAAATGTTGAGTGAATGCGTGGGGAGTTTTGAATCAAGTGTGAGAGTAATGGTGGTTGGGGATTTCAATGCTAAAGTGGGTAAAAATGTTATGGAGGGAGTAGTAGGTAAATTTGGGGTGCCAGGGGTAAATGTAAATGGTGAGCCTTTAATTGAGCTATGTGTAGAAAGAGATTTGGTAATAAGTAATACATATTTTATGAAAAAGAGGATATATAAATATACAAGGTATGATGTAGCATGTAATGAAAGTAGTTTATTAGATTATGTATTGGTGGATAAAAAGTTGATGGGTAGGCTCCAAGATGTACATGTTTATAGAGGGGCAACTGATATATCGGATCATTATTTAGTTGTAGCTACAGTTAGAGTAAGAGGTAGATGGGAAAAGAGGAAGGTGGCAACAAGTAAGAGGGAGGTGAAAGTGTATAAACTAAGGGAGGAGGAAGTTCAGGTGAGATATAAGCGACTATTGGCAGAAAGGTGGGCTAGTGCAAAGATGAGTAGTGGGGGGGTTGAAGAGGGTTGGAATAGTTTTAAAAATGCAGTATTAGAATGTGGGGCAGAAGTTTGTGGTTATAGGAGGGTGGGGGCAGGAGGAAAGAGGAGTGATTGGTGGAATGATGAAGTAAAGGGTGTGATAAAAGAGAAAAAGGTAGCTTATGAGAGGTTTTTACAAAGCAGAAGTGTTATAAGAAGAGCAGAGTTATGGAGAGTAAAAGAAAGGTAAAGAGAGTGGTGAGAGAGTGCAAAAGGAGAGCAGATGATAGAGTGGGAGAGGCACTGTCAAGAAATTTCCTTTCCTTACAGGAAAGAGTAAAGTTATGAGGATAACAAAAAGATTAGGTGATGAAAGATTGGATATCAGATTGGAGGGAGAGAGTATGGAGGAGGGGTAACGTATTCAGATATTTGGGAGTGGACGTGTCAGCGGATGGGTCTATGAAAGATGAGGTGAATCATAGAATTGATGAGGGAAAAAGAGTGAGTGGTGCACTTAGGAGTCTGTGGAGACAAAGAACTTTGTCCTTGGAGGCAAAGAGGGGAATGTATGAGAGTATAGTTTTACCAACGCTCTTATATGGGTGTGAAGCATGGGGGGATGAATGTTGCAGTGAGGAGAAGGCTGGAGGCAGTGGAGATGTCATGTCTGAGGGCAATGTGTGTGGTGTGAATATAATGCAGAGAATTCGTAGTTTGGAAGTTAGGAGGAGGTGCGGGATTACCAAAACTGTTGTCCAGAGGGCTGAGGAAGGGTTGTTGAGGTGGTTCAGACATGTAGAGAGAATGGAGCGAAACAGAATGACTTCAAGAGTGTATCAGTCTGTAGTGGAAGGAAGGCGGGGTAGGGGTCGGCCTAGGAAAGGTTGGAGGGAGGAGGTAAAGGAGGTTTTGTGTGCGAGGGGCTTGGACTTCCAGCGGGCATGCGTGAGCGTGTTTGATAGGAGTGATGGAGACAAATGGTTTTTAATACTTGACGTGCTGTTGGAGTGTGAGCAAAGTAACATTTATGAAGGGGTTCAGGGAAACCGGCAGGCCGGACTTGAGTCCTGGAGATGGGAAGTACAGTGCCTGCACTCTGAAGGAGGGTGTTAACGTTGCAGTTTAAAAACTGTAGTGTAAAGCACCCTTCTGGCAAGACAGTGATGGAGTGAATGATGGTGAAAGTTTTTCTTTTTTGGGCCACCCTGCCTTGGTGGGAATCGGCCAGTGTGATAATAAAATAATAATAATAATCGTGTATTTTAATGTTATTATATTTAATAATATCTATTAATTATTAATTTTGTTATGAAGATGATTGAAGAATTTTCAGTGTTGGTGTAAACACCTGTATTATTGAGTCTCATCTAGTTTTAACCCGTAAACGGTCCAAGCAGATCTACGTTCACATGTGTAGTGCTACAAAAGTAGATCTACGTTTTTTTTACATATTTTCAAATACATGTATAACAAAAAAAAAAAAGTAGATCAAAGTTTTTTACACATTTTCAAATGTAAAAAAACACAAGGAAGATCTACTTTTTTTACATACTTTCAAATGTTGAAAAAACGTATATATACGTTTGGACCGTTTACGGTTAATAACATAGGATAATATAGGAAGGGTTGTTGAGGTGGTTCGGACATGTAGAGAGAATGGAATGAAACAGAATGACTTTGAGAGTATATAAATCTGTAGTGGTGAAAAGGCGGGATAGGGGTCGGCCTTGGGAAGGTTGGCGGGAGGGGGTAAAGGAGGTTTTGTGTGTGATGGGTTTGGACTTCCAGCAAGCATGCATGAGCATATTTGATAGGAGTGAATGGAGACAAATGGTTTTTAATACTTGACGTGCTGTTGGAGTGTGAGCAAAGTAACGTTTATGAAGGGATTCAGGGAAACTGGCTGGCTGGACTTAAGTTCTAGAGATGGGAAGTACAGTGTCTGCACTGCACTGTTCAGTTTTATAAACTGTAGTGTAAAGCACCCCTCTGGCAACACAGTGATGGATTGAATGATGATGAAAGTTTTTCCTTTTTGGGCCGCCCTGCCTTGGTGGGAATCGGCTGATGTGTTAATAATATAAAATAAATAAATAATGCCCTTCTGTAGACAGTGATGAATTAGTTAGAATCACATTGAATCGATAAACGTGGTTTTCTTGCAGGAAATATGGCATAATAGTGAATGATTTTGGATGTAGTTGGCGTGATGGCACAGCATTTGTTGCTCTCATACAATGCATCAACCCACGACTAATTAATTTACAGGTAAGAATCCAATTTCTTTATCATTTATGCATAATTTCCTTTACTTTTTTAAGAGAAATAGTATTTTGGATTTTATGATTTAGTCATAATTTGTTTTACATTTCTAAGTTTTTTTATTTATAAAATTCTCATTGTTGGATTTAAAATTTTGGTATTCTGTACAAATTGCTCATCACATATTTTAATTAGATCATATTTATGCAAATAAGATCATACTTTCTCTAATCAAAGTTTTGATGGGGTAATACATTCTAAACTTTAAATTCTTTGCACAGGCAATGAATCAGATGACAAACAAAGCTCGCTTAGAGGCTGCCTTCCGTATTGCTGAAAAGGGTCTGGGCATCCCTCACTTGTTGGATTCTGAAGATGTGGATGTTGATAAACCTGATGAAAAGTCCATTATGACTTATGTGGCTGCATTCCTTAATAAATTCCCAGAGCCGGGTACCACCTCAGTCCCAGTAAGTGCTATAGGAAGATAAATGTTGGATGGTTTATCATGCCTTAATTTTATCCCATAATATATAATTTTATTTACTTTTTTCTAAATTATACACATAAATGCTGTACAGTAATTATATCTTGGAATACTCCATATTAAAATTTTAATAATGGTAAATATCAGTTTTTTTAAAATAAATCTGGCTGAGGTTCTGGTTTCTCCTGTTTTTTTCAGCCATGCACTAGTCCAACGTTGGAAGCTGCATCAGCAGGGGACATGTTCAGTGAGATAGAGATGGAATATTCAGAGCTCACAACTTGGCTTTCTCACACATCCAATTGGCTTGACACCCTGCATGATCCTGCAACACATGGCAACATCAACTATGAGGTAAGTCTATATAGTTCTGTTTCAGCCATTTGAAGGATTTTGCATTGAGAGAGATTATTAGTACCATAGTCTAACTTTGTATAATTAACACATCAACTTTCACATAAATCAGAAACGTGCAAAGGTAACTTTGGACAAGTATAGTCTTGATTCTGCCACATGAGTAATACAGGCTGCTTCGAACACCATGCTTTTTGATAAGAAGACACAAAATATAGGGAAGCTACTTTATCAAGTAGTACAGTGGCACCTCGAATTTCGGCCATAATTCATTCCAGAAGGCTGTTCGAGTGCCGTTAAGGAACAAATTTGTTCCCATAAGAAATAATGTAAATTAGATTAGTCCATTTCAGACCCCCAAATTACACTTACAAAAGCACTTACAAAAATACACTTACATAATTGTTCGAGTTGGGAGCTGTTCGAAATTTGAGGTACCACTGTACATAGAAAACACGAGAACAGTGCATCTTACACAATACACACTTGGCATCTGAGGTCAGGTGAAAAATGAGGAAGCAGAATGTCAGAGGAGCTTTGCAGGAGGCTTTGACCTATGCTGTGACAGAATTAAATACAGATTTCTAGAGTCTTCACAGTCAAAATATCCAACACTGTTAATCAGTGGCATATTCACCTTGGCCAAACCTATTGCCAGTAGCACAACCAGGATTTCAATTGGGGGTTGGGGCTTAACCATTTGACTGTCACAAACCCAAATCCTGAAGTGTCTCCTGGTGTCAAAAAAATATTTGAAAAAAAAAAAAAAATTCTTATGAAATGATAGAGAATCTTTTCCCGATGGTAACAACACCAAAAGTATGAAATTTGATCGAAAACTTGAGGAATTATGCTCTTGCGAAGTTAGCGACCTCGGCGATATTTATGCATCAGCGATTTTGCCCACTTTGAGCCCTATTTTTGGCCAATTCCATTGTTCCAGTCGACCAAACTCATAGGTATTTCTTTAGAGCTCCATTTGTTCTATCGACTGAGCACAAGAAACTGGCCATTTACCGATTTCAACTACCCAATAAAGTGGTCAGAAATTGGCAATTTGGCCAATTTCACGCAAATTAAAAAATGCCGATTTCAAAATATGGTCCAGAATGAACAATGCAGACATTCCTGGCACTAAAATAACATTTTCTCTGTTCATCAGTCACGTCTCCAGGCCCCTGTTATAATACTCTTGCTTTTTATTTTGAATTTTTATTCATTCAAAAAATAGAAGATTTACTGTTATGCAGACTACTGCAATATTGTAATAATTGTATAAATACCGTCAACCCATTTGTGACTGTGTATTAGAATGGCGAGTTGGACATTTATTGGACAATGACATCATTTGTTTACTCTTGAACATCAGCAAAAATCGAACATTTCTGCCACTTTGAGCTCCATTTCAATATTCTTTTCATAGTAAAACCAATCAAAATAACTTCTATTTCTATAATATGTTTTCCATTCTATCGATTGAGTCAAGAAAACAAGAATGCAACCATAAATACACCTCAAAGTCGCCGTTTTAATCCAAAAACATGGTCAGAGTTTTTTTTTTCTCATTATGCACTGCGTGCTACACGATTTTTTTTATATGGTGCACACTGACCACACAGACCCATTCTCTCACATGTGGGCCTACCAGCTTTCTTCTGCTTGATTTGAAGCCACTGGAATTTTTGAGTATGTATATGTCAGACACATTGGCTCGTAAGACGTACATTTTTTTATTATTTTATTATCACACTGGCCTATTCCCACCAAGGCAGGGTGGCCCGAAAAAGAAAAACTTTCACCATCATTCACTCCATCACTATCTTGCCAGAAGGGTGCTTTACACTACAGTTTTTAAACTGCAACATTAACACCCCTCCTTCAGAGTGCAGGCACTGTACTTCCCATCTCCAGGACTCAAGTCCGGCCTGCTGGTTTCCCTGAACCCCTTCATAAATGTTACTTTGCTCACACTCAACAGCACGTCAAGTATTAAAAACCATTTGTCTCCATTCACTCCTATCAAACACCCCTCACGCATGCCTGCTGGAAGTCCAAGCCCCTCGCACACAAACCTCCTTTACCCCCCCTCCAACCTTTCCTAGGCCGACCCCTACTCCGCCTTCCTTCCACTACAGACTGATACACTCTTGAAGTCACTCTGTTTCGCTCCATTCTCTCTACATGTCCGAACCACCTCAACAACCCTTCCTCAGCCCTTTGGACAACAGTTTTGGTAATCCTGCACCTCCTCCTAACTTCCAAACTACGAATTCTCTGCATTATATTCACACCACACATTGCCCTCAGACATGACATCTCCACTGCCTCCAGCCTTCTCCTCGCTGCAACATTCATCACCCATGCTTCACACCCATATAAGAGCGTTGGTAAAACTATACTCTCATACATTCCCCTCTTTGCCTCCAAGGACAAAGTTCTTTGTCTCCACAGACTCTTAAGTGCACCACTCACCCTTTTCCCCTCATCAATTCTATGATTCACCTCATCTTTCATAGACCCATCGCTGACACGTCCACTCCCAAATATCTGAATACATTCACCTCCTCCATACTCTCTCCCTCCAATCTGATATCCAATCTTTCATGACCTAATCTTTTTGTTATCCTCATTACCTTACTCTTTCCTGTATTCACTTTTAATTTTCTTCTTTTGCACACCCTACCAAATTCATCCACCAACCTCTGCAGCTTCTCTTCAGAATCTCCCAAGAGCACAGTGTCATCAGCAAAGAGCAACTGTGATAACTCCCACTTTATGTGTGATTCTTTATCTTTTAACTCCACGCCTCTTGCCAAGACCCTCGCATTTACTTCTCTTACAACCCATCTGTAAATATATTAAACAACCACGGTGACTCACACATCCTTGTCTAAGGCCTACTTTTACTGGGAAATAATTTCCCTCTTTCATACATACTCTAACTTGAGCCTCACTATCCTCGTAAAAACTCTTCACTGCTTTCAGTAACCTACCTCCTACACCATACACCTGCAACATCTGCCACATTGCCTCCCTATCCACCCTGTCATACGCCTTTTCCAAATCCATAAATGCCACAAAGACCTCTTTAGCCTTATCTAAATACTGTTCACTTACATGTTTCACTGTAAACACCTGGTCCACACATCCCCTACCTTTCCTAAAGCCTCCTTGTTCATCTGCTATCCTATTCTCTGTCTTACTCTTAATTCTTTCAATAATAACTCTACCATACACTTTACCAGGTATACTCAACAGACTTCTCCCCCTATAATTTTTGCACTCTCTTTTGTCCCCTTTGCCTTTATACAAAGGAACTATGCATGCTCTCTGCCAATCCCTAGGTACCTTACCCTCTTCCATACATTTATTAAATAATTGCACCAACCACTCCAAAACTATATCCCCACCTGCTTTTTACCATTTCTATCTTTATCCCATCAATCCCGGCTGCCTTACCCCCTTTCATTTACCTACTGCCTCACAAACTTCCCCCACACTCACAACTGGCTCTTCCTCACTCCTACAAGATGTTTATTCCTCCTTGCCCTATACACGAAATCACAGCTTCCCTATCTTCATCAACATTTAACAATTCCTCAAAATATTCCTCCATCTTCCCAATACCTCTAATTCTCCATTTAATAACTCTCCTCTCCTATTTTTAACTGACAAATCCATTTGATCTCTAGGCTTCCTTAACTTGTTAATCTCACTCCAAAAACTTTTTCTTATTTCAACAAAATTGTTGATTAACATCTCACCCACTCTCTCATATGCTCTCTTTTACATTGCTTCACCTCTCTCTTTTTCTCCATATACTCTTCCCTCCTTGCATCACTTCTACTTTGTAAAAACTTCTCATATGCTAACTTTTTCTCCCTTACTACTCTCTTTACATCATCATTCCACCAATCGCTCCTCTTCCCTCCCGCACCCACTTTCCTGTAACCACAAACTTCTGCTGAACACTCTAACACTACATTTTTAAACCTACCCCTACCTCTTCGACCCATTGCCTATACTCTCATTAGCCCATCTATCCTCCAATAGCTGTTTATATCTTACCCTAACTGCCTCCTCTTTTAGTTTATAAACCTTCACCTCTCTCTTCCCTGATGCTTCTATTCTCCTTGTATCCCATCTACCTTTACTCTCAGTGTAGCTACAACTAGAAAGTGATCTGATATATCTGTGGCCCCTCTATAAACATGTACATCCTGAAGTCTACTCAATAGTCTTTTATCTACCAATACATAATCCAACAAACTACTGTCATTTTGCCCTACATCATATCTTGTATACTTATTTATCCTCTTTTTCTTAAAATATGTATTACCTATAACTAAACCCCTTTCTATACAAAGTTCAATCAAAGGACTCCCATTTTCATTTACACCTGGCACCCCAAACTTACCTACCACACCCTCTCTAAAAGTTTCTCCTACTTTAGCATTCAGGTCCCCTACCACAACTACTCTCTCACTTGGTTCAAAGGCTCCTATTCATTCACTTAACATCTCCCAAAATCTCTCTCTCTCCTCTACATTCCTCTCTTCTCCATATATATGACCAAAACAATCAAAGGGTTAAGCCAAGACTTCAGTCTCGTGTTTAAAAAATCATAAGTTGCCGAAAATAGTTGAGGAAATCGTCTAGAAAAGCATATGATTTTCAGTATGTAATTGAAATTTCTTAAACTATCGTGCTTACATAGTCACTGGTCAATATATTTGCATCTGGGGGTTTAGACCTCTTAGCCCACTATATAACTAACACTTCCCACTGCCAACATCATTTTAGAAATATGGAAATTTAACAACTTTGGTAGGCCAATAGGCCTCCAGCAGTGCTCCTCTGATGCTACACTTTCAGACCTCTCACATGACCTCAGTCACCAAGTGTAAAATTTAAGATGCAGTATTCTCATTTTTTCTATTTATGTACTCAGTAAAGTCCCTGTGGGTGAAATGGACCAATGAAAACTTCCCTGCATTTAGCATCTTTTTAACTCTTGACATCATTTACTCCTGCATACTTTAATTTTTTTTTAATTCTTTTATTTCCAATACTGTTATTTAAAAACATTTTCCACTCCTCAATAGCCCTAACCTCTGGGTTTATGTAGAGACATATTCACTTACAGTATTCATGTCATGTACTAATGCTGAGTGATCAGAGCTAATGTGTTCCTGATTTTTTTTGGCATTTGGCTTTATTTGCATAATCTCTCCCTGATTATTTTATTTAATGTAATTCACTAGAATCCTTGACCATGCATCATTTTTTTTATTTATTGCAACCTGCAGAGATTCAAAGCCCTCAAATCCGAAGCAGATGAAAAGACAGTGATCTACGAGAAGCTGAAGAGTTTGGTGGAGTCTCAGTCATCGATGATATCCATCACAGTTGATTCCTGGTCTGACATCACTGCTTCTTGGGATAAGGTACAGAAAATTTTGTTCCTAGTATTTTCTTCATGTTTGCATTATCTTGTAAACAATGTTTGACTGACATTCAGCTCTCACACTGCATATTAATATTACTGTCGGAAACTGGAGGCAGGACACCGACAAGTGGCAAAAAAGACCAATTTAGAAAAACCACTACAACAGGTGTCTTTCTTACTAATAATATTACTTCAATTACTGTATGCTTAGGTATATCCTTCTGTTTCACTTAAGTTAAATACAATATGTATTGTTATTTTTTTAAGTAATTTGTGAATATGTTGTAATGGTTTGTGTATATATACATTATTTGTAAATTAAAAATTGTATATCAACACTAGAAAACTGTATGATAATGTAGTAGTCATCTTGTAATATTGTACATTATGTTTATTATTTGATTTATAAATTAATAATTACAAAAATAATTCAAGTACTTAGTAACTTAGTACTGTAATCATAAATTTATTATATGGAAAAATTATATATATTGAATTGTTTTGCAATTTTCTTGTACATAATTTGTTGGCAAGGAGTTGGGGGGTGGAGGAGAGGGTAAATTACAGAACTGTTCCTCATATTCAAGTGGGTAGAAATTACAGTACTGTATGTACCTTTTTCATTACTGTAATCTCATTTTAACCAAAACATATACATATGTACAGTTCTGTTGATATCAGTTGCTAGTTTTTATTCCTACCTTTATAAACAGTATGGTACGCTATTCTGCATTTGATTAAGAATTACATTGTTTCCTAATTTTATTAATATTTCTTATTCAAGTTTATTATTTTTCTTCATATTAAAGAAAATTTTTATTTGTAGCCTCTTTTTTTCAGTGGCCGTGCACCGGTTATGTAATTGATAATAACTCACAGGTGTTGACTGGCTGCTTGGCTCATCTCTCTTTTTTCTTATCATCTCATTCAGGTATCACTTCAGATGTCACACTGGACATGGCTCTTAGATGCATCTCTGCCAGGTGCACTTGGACCTATTGGCGAGTGGCTGAGTCGTGCTGAGGCTATGCTGGGCACTGAAGACAAACTTTATGGAAAGAATGATGAGGTAAAAATGATCATAAAATGAGCTTACCACACATGCACCAAAAAAAATGAGAAAAAATGAAATCCAGAATTTAATCATAATCCTTATACAATACAAAGTTGTGAGAAATCCATATTTCATTATTTACATTCACAAACAAATTATGACTGCCACACTTTTGGAAATTTAGTGATTTGAGTTTTTTTTTTTTTTTGTACATTTATTGTTGGATGAAGATACAGGTGTCCCTCATTTTATGCAACAGAAACAGTCCTCTCCCATGATCTATAAAGCAGTTGGCATAAAGAAACCAACATAACATGTAAAACATAGGGATTCTTTATGAGCTTACCACACTTACATCAAATGGTCATACATAAAAACAGAAATGAATTTGTTTGAAAAACAACTGAGGGAAAGTAAAAATTCAAAATTCAGTCAAAATCACCTATAAAGTACAAAATTCAGGAAAAATCATCTTTTTTTTTTCTCCAGTATATTATGAGCATACCAGATTGGCACCAAAAAAAAAAAAAGGAATGTATTAGTGAATGTAATGGTACCAACACTTATGTGGGTGTGAGGCATGGATTTTGAATGGTACAGTAAAACGAAGGATAGAGACTGAAAACAGTGTATGATGTGAATGTCATGCAGATAATTTGGAGCATAGAAATTAAAAGGTGATGTGAAGTGACCAAGGGTACAATTCAAAGGGCTGAGGAGGGATTGTTGAGGTGGTTTGGGTATGTGGAGAGGGATAAGTTGAAGAATTGGGTGTGTAAATCTTGGATGGAAGGTAGAAAGGGATGGGGTAGTAGTCCCAGAAATGTTTGGGGTAACATTTGTGAGTCTTATATGCTTGATAGCATGAGATAATTTGAAACTGGATGTATATATGAAATTCTTACTGTTCAAAATATGAGAAGAAGACCGCATTAAAACTTATTTCCAGATTGCCAGCCTGTTAAGCAAGAAGATAGAAGAACACAAAGTATTCTTCGCAGAGTTACCATCAATCACAGCCAAGTTCGACCTAGTGAAAAACTCCTCAGATGCATCCTCTATTCCACAACAGCAGCTTGAGTACATGGAGCTGAGACTGAAAACTATTGCTCCTCGTGCCTTACAGAGGAAGATCAAACTCAAGTACCTAGAACACAGAGTGAGTCTTGCTACACATTATACATATCTGCTTTAATGTATGCCCCCTTTTCCCCCTAGCTCAACTAATCCAGCCATATTTACTAAAGAGTTTCTATTGTTTATGGAGAGACTTGAACTCTGGACTCTTGAGTTCCTTCACTCTGCAGGATGGGCGGGCATCTTTTAGTTCAGAGGGTCATATGAGTTGTGTAATTGTGATGTCTGTGTACTTATGAAAAAACAGAGAATGAATGATGGTGAGTGTATTTCCTTTGGGTCACCCTTTGCTTATGGAAAATGACTGATGTTAAAAAGAAAGTTTAACAAATGGTTAATTCCTCATAACATCCTCTTTATCATCAAGTAACAGGTTTTGTTTATCTGTAAGAGATTTAAAATGAAATCTTATGTAAATGTTTGAAGAAATAATGGTACAGTATATAAAAACTAGCAGTTTCTTGTAATAAGGAAGTGAAACTGTCATTGATGTGTAGAGTTTAGAATGCTCATTTTTGTGCATTAGGTGAAATATGTGATGTAAGAAAGATCTAGTAAGAGGTTAAAAATACACATGAGCAAACACTAGGCCATATTTATTATAAAACATTTCAGTCCTTGATCAAGGCCCCTTGACTGAAGCATATTTAATAGTTGTAAATAACAACTTTGTTTGATGATGGAACAGTATATTGAAAGTTATTTTATTACTAAGCTGTCATTTAGTGGAACCAGAAGGTGCTGAAGTATTACAGGCATAATGCTACTTCTGCATTTTGGACAATCTTTTACCCCAGCGGCCATATGATTTAAGAAGTCTATAAGGATCTGAAGTCTTTTATAACATGCTGCTCTCTGGTTTATAAATATCAATACACTGTATTGTTAATTTTTTAACTTTTATTACAGTACTGCCTTGTAGCATTCCTAATTTTAGTGGAAGCAAAACTGAAGACTTGGGCAGTAAAATATGGCAAAGAACAAGAAGTCCAACAAATTCTTGCAGAATATCGATCCTTTGTTGGCACTCGAAATATTTTCCAAGAGTTCGATCGAGCCTTCCACGAAATGCAACAAGTCTCTGAAGCATATAAGAAAGATTCCAATCTAAGTAAGTACAATTAAAAATGTCTCCATACAAACTTGCTGAAAACAAAAATTCAAAAATGACTTCTATACTAAGTTAATTGCAACATCAGGTTATTCTCATTGGTATTCTCATTTGTCTCAGCTTAGTTCAAATTGTGACTGCATATACTACATATAAAATATTATACCACTTATAAAACATTTCTGATACATTATAGGCTTCTCACTGTGTCAGTCTCTCCTGCTCTCTTAACTTAGGCAAAGCTGAGAGTGATGGCATTGCCAAATTTTTGCTGGAGATGAATGAGCGTTGGAAGAATGTTTCTGTGGAGCTGAGGTGTATTCAGAGTTTGCTGGAAGAAGTCATCACTTACTGGAAAAAGTTTGTGGAGCTTACACAGCAGTTTGAAGCCTGGCTGGACCATGCCTTAGCCATGGTCAGCCTCTCTGAAGAAGATAAAATGGATTATTTTCAGGTAAGAATGCTGTTGCCTGTATAGTGCCAAATGTAATTCAGTGGATCAAGCTAAAGTAGGTCCATACTCATGTCATGTTTTTTCAGTTGCTTGTAATGATTTTTTAACACTGAAAAGCACCTATAGTTTTATAACACAGGATGTGGATAAATTAGACACATGTGCATCGCTTGGGTATCTTTATTGAGGAAACGTTTCGCCACACAGTGGCTTAATCAGTCCATACATAGGAGAAACTTGAAGAACAGGAGGTCAGTCCATCAATCTTGAATAGATTGATGGACTGACCACATCGACTCAAGGTTGAGGGACTGATTACCTCATTCTCCTCCTGTTCTTCAAGTTTTTCCTATGTATGGACTGATGAAGCCACTGTGTGGCGAAACGTTCCTCAATAAAGATACCCAAGCGTTGCACATGTGTTTAATTTATCAACATGTCGGTTCTCTGAACCATTCATCCGCAACACAAGATGTGACTGAAAACAGTTAACTAACACCATTATATCTATTTTTTTACACCAGTGAATTTTACTTAAGTATTTACTGCTATGTGAACATTATTATTATTATTGTTATAATCAAAACTAAGCGCTAAACCACCACGTGCATACAGCGATGCTAGGTGAGCAGGAGCAGCAGGTGTAAGGAAACATGTGAAACATCCACTCATTCCAGGGTATAACCTGGGATTTTCTGTTGTGAGCCATAGGTATTACCATTGAGTCATGAGGCACCTGACTACTAGGTTTTGCCAATGCAGTAAAAGTTTTGTATTGTTTCTTAATTAATCTTAAAAGAAATTTTATTATATTTAATTTTTTTTTTTTTTAGGACTTGGGAGAATGGAAGGAGAGACACAGTGAGATGAACGAGACTGGTAATTTCCTGGCTGCAACATGTCGGCCAGAGGTAGCTCAAGAGATTCGGGAGAAGCTCATCACAGTTAATACCAAGTGGGATGAACTGTTCCAGGTATGTCACATCTCTCTACTTTATTTTTATGCCTTCAGCACATTTTTCTTGTGCTCTAAGTAACAGTATTCTGTAGCCCCTTACACATATTGCAGGAAGACCTACACTTAGATGAAATTACATTATTATTTTAAGTTTTAAAATGTTTTAATTACCCAGGGGGACAGTGGGTATTATAGTCAGTAATGACTACAGTTGTTGGGATTTTCACACTACTATAATAATATTTGTTTTTTGTTACTTGGTGCAAGGAAAAATTAACATTTGTGATGGGTTTGAAAAATTTTTTGATTATACCCTATTAGGTGCATAACACAAATTTTAATATATTTGGGGGTATAGTAACATCGTAAAATCGCTTCCAAATACAGTATCTGAATACATTTATGTTCTCCATGCTCTTTCCCTCCAATCTGATATCCAATCTTTCATTGCCTAAATATTTTACTGCTTTCTTCATCTTGTTTTTTCTTTTGGCCACTTTAAATTTCTGTCTTTAACATTCCCTTCCAAGTTCATTCACAAACTATTGTAACTGTGTCATTAGTAAAGAGCTGCTATGACACCTCCCACTTGGTATCAAATTCATTATCTTTTAGTCCCTTGCCTTTCCCCAAACCCCTTATTTTACAACCTCATCTGTAAATGTTAAATAACCATAGTGACATCATTCATCCCTGTCTTAGCCCACTTTTACTGGAAAACAATCCCCTTCTTAGTGTTTTTTTGGGTTTTCATAAAGGTCCAGAAATGAAAATTGGGCATTTTTGAATTTTAAAAAAATCAGATTTTCGTTATCTCATACCATTGACCATATTTTGAAATATACTGAAATAAGATACTCTGTACATTTTTACAAATTCAGTTTTATTTTTTGTTTTTCGTGTGCTAAAATTGTTCAGTATAAGAGCTATATTCACTTACAGTATCCCCAACTTTATTCACTGTTTCCTTTATCAATGAAATGCACTTTAGATAGTTTCTCAGGAAACAAAAAGTCACAATACTGAAACGGGACAGTACACAAAAAACCCATACATAGGAGAGAGGAGTTTTCGATTACTTTTTGGTCTCGGGGATCTATATGTTTTATGTCTTGCCCCCTTTCTATTTCCCATTGTACTGTTTATTGATTTAATTTTATTTTACAGTATTTATTATTTTATAGCATGTATGTACATGTTCCCAAATAAAGGAAAAATTTTATGTTAACTTTTCTTTTGGTCATGATTGTGAGTATCATTTCCCAGGGTTTCTGAGCAAGCCTTTATCCAGTCAGTCTTGTTGTCCACAGGGTGAAACATTGTCACAATAAAACCTTGCACTGCACCTATGTTTTTTTGTCATTAGTGTCCATGGTACACCTTTGTATCCATAACAGTTTCCATTATTTTGGGGAGTACAGTTATTCTTTTGTTAGCATATTTAAAACATAATGTACTGTACAAAATTCACTCCAGAGAGGGAGTGCAGAATGTTTCCAAAAACTAAAAGGGAAAATTTGTTCTTTTTCAGTGCAGCAAAATTTTAATCATTGGGTAAGCATTCAGTTTTAATGCTTCTTTTTTTTGGTGCAGAAAATCTTATCTAAACAGACCGGGAATACTATCAAAAAATTATACCATTGATTTTTTTATATTTTTATGTTTAGTTATAGGATTTTTTTTTATTTCCACATTTTGCTAATTCATTTTAAAATGAAATTAGTTAACTATTTTTCATTCTTGGTAAGCTGAATTTAGATGACAGTGTTGGGCTGGAGAATTTGTTCCCAAAAATAATAGCCAATGAAAAGGAAGTTGTTGACATAGTAAAACTAGCTAAACTTTTCATTTGAAATACTACTAAAGTATTTTGATTTTGCATATTATATAGGAAAAGTACGGTAGTTTTAACTGTTTAATACTGCTTTTATAGGTGGTGCACATTTAAGTTGGGAATTTTTTGTATACTGCAGTGCAGTAAGCTTTAAGTAAAATATTGTACTGATATTGTGTCATTCTTATTACACAGATTATGATCCCAGCTGTGTAGTCTGTATACAGCCTCTCCTCACTTAGCAACGTACTCTTTTACTGCGATTTGGGATTTAACGATGGGCTCTCTGCCCTTAGCATCCCCTAAATAATGTATATTAGAGCTGATTTCCTTTTTTCTGTTTATTCAATTCAGTACAGTATATGCTGTATAAACTTTTAAAAAATATACCAGAAATTTTAAAAATGGGGCAAAGGTACTTTAAAAAAACTAACACAGACCCATACCATTATAGTATGCTCCCTTTTAGCGACGTTCATTTACTGACATGGTCTTGGGAAACGGAACTCCATCGTTTAAGTAAAAGAGAAGCTTATTGTAATGTTATCAAAAAATTTGGGGTTTGTAGATATAACCAGAATTTTTTAGGATGTTGTTTTTTTTTGTAAGAAAACACAACTGCTTAAACTGCTTTCATCAAAAATATCTTTTATTTATTGCGTACGTCAGCAGTATCCACCGTGGCCGATAATACGAACCAAAAATGCTACCAGTCTGGACAGGACCGCCTTGAGCTCTGGCTTAAAATTTCCCAAGTCTCCCTTTTTCCACCAAGGGTTTTGTACAGTTGAACAGTCAAGAATTATGGTGACCACCAAGGTGGGTTAGAGACAAACCGGGAAATCAGTTAGTGGTTCGATGAAGAAGAATTTTTTGATCTTTATTTTTTTACCTTCTAAAGAATTTAAAAGTTTCATATGATTTATGTACTTTCATACTATATACACTCTCCTACTTATCATCGCTGTTTTTTTACATGATTGGATTGCGCAAGGGTCGTAAAAAAACGAGGTGAATCATAGAAAAAATGGGAAAAAAAAAAAGGGCGAGTGTCCTGAGGAGTCTGAAGAGAAAGAATGTTAGCCTTGAAGGAAAGTGAGGAATTATGGATTATGGAAGTACCAACACTCTTATAGGGATGTGAAGCTGGGTGGTGAATGTTGCAAAAAGGAGAGGGCTGGGGGGGCAATGTGTGGTGTGAATATATGCAGGAGCCCGCGGTTTGGAGATTAGAAGGAGGTGTGGGTTTCTAAAAATTTAACAGCGGGGTGGGAGAGGGGGGTTGAGATGGTTCAGACTTTAGAAAGGATAGAAAGAAGCGAATGACTTTGGGGGGTGAAAATCTGTAGGGGGAAGGAAAGGGGGGGTTTGGGGTTGGACTTGGAAAGGTTGATGGGGGGAGGAGAGGTAAAGGAGGTTTTTGTGTGCGAAGGACTTAGACTTTTAGCAAGCATGTGTGAGCTTGTTAGATAGGAAAAAGTGGGGCAAAAAAGTTTTTTTGATTTGGGGCTGTTGGAGTGTGAGAAAGTAACATTTTTGAAGGATTCAGGGAACCGGTTGCGGCTTTATCCTGGAGGGGGGAAGTACAGTGTCTGCGCTCTAAGGAGGGGGGGGAAAAGTTGCAATTTTTGAATGTAGTGTTGGCACACATCTGGCAAAAGGGATTGATTAGGAGGATATGAAAGGTTTTTTCTTTTTTTGGGTTACCCCGCTCAGTAGGGAAAGACTGATGTGTTAATAAAACAAATAAATTTAAAAAAAAAGTTAATTTTTATGGTAGCAATACCTTTAAAATTTTCTTTTGTTTTATTTTTTCCTTTGTTTCCCGACATTATCTTGGGGGTTTTTTCTGAATTTCATTTGGGGGAGTTTTAACCATGTTCACATGTTAAGATTTCTTCAACCATTACCTGACTTTATGCTACAATATAAATAAAAATTAAACCTCTATTGAGTTATATACTATGTGGTAACAATTTGTTTAAACCCTACTTGATTTTATACGTTAGTATAAAAATTTTTCTTGAATTCCTTTTTTTTATTTAATCATTAAATTCAAAGTCCCTTTAAAAAATTTTAAAATTTTTAAGTATCACCCCTTTGCAACTTGCCCATTTTATAATATTTCTTTCCCTTTTTAATAAATTTTCAATATAGCTCTTTTTAGATATATTGAAAAAGCTACACTTGTACATATCAATAAAGAAAAGCTAAAATTTTTCATTTCCTTTATCCATTAAGTGCCCTTTTTGTTCTAGCCTTTAAATAAGCTCAGTAATTTAAAATCTGCTTTCAGTATCTTTTATTTTTTCAACATCATAATATTAACCCCGAGGACAGTGGATTAAGGTTACTTTTCTTTTTTGCAATTCTACACAATATAAAAATAAGCCGAGTCATATTTATAATTTTTTTTTTTTATAATCTACTACAAATAGAGAGTTAGAGGTATCGGGGAAAGGAGGAATATTTTGAGGAATTGTTTAAAGTTGATGAAAATAGGGAACTGTGATTTGTGATAGGGCAAGGAGGAATAACAAATTGTAGGGTGAGGAAGAAACCCCTTGTGAGTGTGAGGGAAATTCGTGAGGCAGCAGTGGGTTTAAAATGAAAGGGGGGGGTAAGGCAGCTGAGATTGATGGGTAAAGATAGAAAATGTTAAAAACAGTTGGGGATTAGTTTTAGAGGGTTGATGCGTTTATTTTAAAAGTATGGGGGGTGTAAGTACTAGGGATTGGCAAAAGAGCAACATAGTCCCTTTTTATAAAGGCAAAGGGAAAAAAAGAGTGCAGAAATTATAGGGGAATAAGTCTGTTGAAGTTGGGGGAGATATAAGCGACTGTTGGAGAAAGGTGGGCTAGTGCAAAAATGAGTAGTGGGGGGGTTTTTTTAAGGGGTTGGAAAAGTTTTAAAAAAGCAGTATTGAATATGGGGCAGAAGTTTTTTTGGTTATAGGAGGGTGGGGGCGGTGGGAAAGAGGTGATTGGGGAAAGATGAAGTAAGGGTGGGGGTAAAGAGAAAAGTTTTTGCTTTTGAGAGGGTTTTTTACAAAACGAAGTGTAATAAAAAAAGCAGAGTATATGGAAGTAAAAGAAAGGTGAAGGAGTGGTGAGAGGGGCAAAAGGAGAAACAATGATAGATGGGAGAGGCACTGTAAGAAATTTTTTTTGAAAATAAGAAAAATTTTGGAGTGGGGTTTTAAATTAAGAAACCTGAAAAAATATGGATTTTCACTTAAAAAAGAGTAGGGGAGTTAGAGATGGAGAGATGGAGGTATTAGGTAATGGCGGGGAATATTTTGAGGAAATTTAAAAACACTGGTCGGGAGGTATCCATCTTTTAGGAGTGAAGAAGAGCGAATGTAAGTGTGGGGAGGTACGTGAGGCATTTCGAGAATGAAAAAGGGGTTTTAAAGCAGTGGAACTGATGGGTCATGGGCAAAATGTTAAAAACAGGGGGGATATATGTTGAGGGTTGGTCTTTTGTTTAAAAAATGTATGAAAGAGGGGGAAAGGGACCTAGGGATTGGCGGGGGAGCGTATAGTCCCTTTTATAAAGGGAAAAAGGGGGGCAAAAAAGTTTTTTAAAAATTAAGAGGAATAAGTTTTTATTGGTATACCAGGGAAAAGTGTCGGGGGGTTATAATTGAAAGAATTAGGGTAAGACAGAATGTAGGATTGCGGAGGCAAAGGGGGGTTTAGGGTGGGTAGGGGATGTGTAGATCAATTTTTACATTGAACATATATGTGAACAGTATTTAGTAAAAGGGAGGGAAGTTTTTATTGCATTTTGGATTTTGAAAAGCAATGATCGAGTGGGTAGGGGGGCAATGTGGCAGTGTTGCAGTATAGGAAAAGGTGGTAAGTTCTAAATGCTGTTTTAAAAGTTTTTAGAGGATGTGAGGTCAGGTTAGGGGGTGTTTTAAGAGAGGGAGAATACTTCCCGGGGAAAAGTAGGGCTTAGACAGGGATGTGAATGTCACCATGGTTTTTTATATATTTATAGATTTTGGTTTTGGGGGGGGGGGGGGGGGTTTTTTTTTTTAAATTTTTTTTTTTTGGTTTTAAAAAAGAAAAAAGCAAAGGGGTTGGGAGAGGGGTGGTTAAATTTGGGTTTTAAAAATGAATGAAAGGTAAATTTTTGAGGGGTAAAAGTTTAAAAAAGAAAAGGGTTCAAAGGGGGGGGGGGGGAAAGAAAAGGAATGGTTTTTGTTTGGGGGGAATGTGGGGTGGTTTTAAAAGGGGAAGGAAATTGAAGTGAAAAAAAAAGGTAGGGTGATTGAGGTATATGTGGAGTCAAAAAACATTATCTATGGAGGCAAAGAAGGGAATGTATAAAATATAGTAGTACCAACATCTTATATGGGTGTGAACCCTTGGGTGGTAAATGCAGCAGCGAGGGACGTTGGAGGCAGTGGAGATGTCCTGTCTAAGGGCAATGTGTGGTGTAAATATTATGCAGAAAATTCGGAGTGTGGAAATTAGGAAAAGGTGTGGAGTTAATAAAAGTATTAGTCAGAGGGCAGAAGACGGGTTGTTGAGGTGGTTTGGTCATTTAGAGAGAATGGATCAAAGTCGAAATGACATGGAAAGCATATAAATCTATAGGGGAAGGAAGGCGAGGTAGGGGTCGTCCTCGAAAGGGTTGGAAAGAGGGGGTAAAGGAGGTTTTGTGGGCAAGGGGCTTGGACTTCCAGCAAGCGTGCGTGAGCGTGTTAGATAGGAGTGAATGGAGACGAATGGTACTTGGGACCTGACGATCTGTTGGAGTGTGAGCAGGGTAATATTTAGTGAAGGGATTCAGGGAAACCGGTTATTTTCATATAGTCGGACTTGAGTCCTGGAAATGGGAAGTACAATGCCTGCACTTTAAAGGAGGAGTTTGGGATATTGGCAGTTTGGAGGGATATGTTGTGTATCTTTATACGTATATGCTTCTAAGCTGTTGTACAGTATTCTGAGCACCTCTGCAAAAACAGTGATTATGTGTGAGTGTGTGAGTGTGGTGAAAGTGTTGAATGATGATGAAAGCATTTTCTTTTTGGGGATTTTCTTTCTTTTTTGGGTCACCCTGCCTTGGTGGGAGACGGCCGACTTGTTGAAAAAAAAAAAAAAAAAGTCTGTTGAGTATACCTGGTAAAGTGTATGGTAGAGTTATTATTGTAAGAATTGAGAGTAAGATGGAGAGTAGGATAGCAGATGAACAAGGAGGCTTTAGGAAAGGTAGGGGGTGTGCAGACCAAGTGTTTACAGTGAAACATATAGGTGAACAGTATTTAGATAAGGGTAAAGAGGTTTTTGTGGCATTTATGGATTTGGAAAAGGCATATGACAGGGTGGATAGGGGGGCAATGTGGCAGATGTTGGAAATACATGGAATAGGAGGTAGGTTACCGAAAGCAGTGAAGAGTTTTTACGAGGATAGTGAGGCTCAGGTTAGAGTATGTAGGAGAGAGGGAGATTATTTCCCAGTAAAAGTAGGCCTTAGACAGGGATGTGTGATGTAACCATGGTTGTTCAATATATTTATGGATGGGGTTGTAAGAGAAGTGAATGTTTGGGTGTTGGCAAGAGGTGTGGGGTTAAAATATAAAATATCTAACACAAAGTGGGAGTTGTCACAGTTGCTCTTTGCTGATGACACTGTGCTTGTGGGAGATTCTGAAGAGAAATTGCAGAGATTGGTGGATGAGTTTGGTAGGGTATGTAAAAGAAGAAAATTAAAAGTGAATATAGGAAAGAGTAAGGTGATAAGACTAACAGAAAAATTAGGTGACAAAAGATTGGATATCAGATTGGAGGGAGAGAGTATGGAGGAGGTGAATGTATTCATATATTTGGGAGTGGATGTATTAGCACCTGGGTCTATGAAAGATGAGGTGAATTGTAGAATTGATGGGGGGAAAAAGGTGAGTGGTGCACTTATGAATCTGTGGAGACAAAGAACTTTGTCCATGGAAGCAAAGTGGGGAATGTATGAGAGTGTAGTTATACCAATGCTTTTATATAGGTGTGAAACATGGGTGGTGAATGTTGCAACAAGGAGAAAGCTGGAGGCAAAGGAGATGTCATGTCTGAGGGCAGTGTGTGATGTGAATATAATGCAGAGATTTCATAGTATGGAAATTAGGAGAAGGTGCAGGATTACCAAAACTATTATCCAGAGAGCTGAGGAAAGGTTGTTTGGACATGTAGAGAGGATGGAACAAAATAGAATGACTTCAAGAGTGTATAAATCTGTAATGGAGGGAAGGCGAGGTAGGGGTCAGCCTAGGAAAGGTTGGAGGGAGGGGGTAAAGGAGATTTTGTGTGTTAGGACCTTTGATTTCCAGCAAGAATGCATGAGCGTGTTAGATAGGAGTGAATGGAAACAAATGGTTTTTAGGACTTGACGTGCTGTTGGAGTGTGAGCAAGGTAACATTTATGAAGGGATTCAGGGGAAACTAGCAGGCTGCACTTGAGTCCTGGAGATGGGAAGTACAGTGCCTGCACTCTGAAGGATGAGTGGTAATGTTGCAGTTTTATAACTGTAGTGTAAGCACACCTCTGGCAAGACAGTGATGGAATGAATGATGATGAAAGTTTTTTTTTTCGGGCCACCCTGCCTTGGTAGGAGATGGCCAATGTGTTAATAAAAAAATAATAAAAAATTAGTATTATATGTACTTAATTTGTGTTCCTATTTTTAAATAATTGTTTGCATAATATAGTACTTGCTTGAAATGGTACAGATAATTTGACTTTGCAGAAAAGTGTGATTTTTTATTTATTATAATTCATATGGTATTTTAATAGCTTTTTTTTTGCTCTAAACTATTTTTATTGATTGTTTTACTTGTAGAAATTGAACACTGAAATTGAAGATATGGAGCAGCTCTTCAAGAACATTTCTAAGGCCTTCCAGACTCTTGTTCAAGATTTATCACCTGATGAGATTGAGAGAATGATGTGGTCTCTCAAACAAGAGAAGGAAGAGCTAGTTAGATACCGAGCAATCATTCCTCAAAAGATGTATCTTACAACACAAGTAAGTGGTCTAATAAACATTGAAGGATACATATATCAGTTTGTTAAAATGTTGTTTGTAGTTTTGCTAGATTACCCCAGTTAAATATGAACTTGCAACATGTTTCTTAGCTTTCCTCATGCTGCTGTTTAATTTCTTTTGACATACTAACACCACAGATTATTGCGTTGTTAGTATGTATGTACTTTATCAATTATAACGTCGTGCTTGAGACATTACCAGTTGGATAATATCCCAGTACAGTATGGTTTTTCACTCTCTCTCTCTTAATACATATTTATGTTATTCTGTTGTGTATATTTGTTAATGCAAGTCTCACTAATGTTTTTATAATATACTTGTGATACCTTTTTTGTTTACAAAAAACAGATCAATTATACTGAAAAATTCATGTTTTATTTTCAATACTGTATTGTTAACTGAGTGACACTTCTGCCATGTAAAGGTGGTTAAAATTATATTAATTTGTATGTGCCTTAGTGCTAATAAATATCAACTTATAATTAATACAAAACAGATTGATACCTTAGGTCACATTGTATCAGTGTGATCTGTATCAAGTGATACTTGGAATATTAACTTAATTATATACACTCAGTGGCCACTTTATTATGTACAACTGAACACCTGCTTGCTAATGCAAATATGTAATCTAATCTAAAATAGTTTGTAAGCATTAGGATTAGTCTGCCCAAAATGCACATGCATGCTAGTGGCTTTCTTTGTCCTTAACAATATTTTATTACATGTAAAATACACTTCGTATAATACACACAGAAATAAAGTTACTTATTGTTTATTTATTGTTTATAATCATGTGGCAGCACCCCTAAAAGCATGTCGGCATGGTCAAAAGGTTCAGTTGTTGTTGAGACCAAACATCGGAATGGGGATGAAATGTGATCTAAGTGACTTTGACTGTGGAATGATTGTTGGTGCTAGACAGGGTGGTTTGAGTATCTCAAAAACTGCTGATCTGAGATTGTCATCCACAACAGGCTCTAGAGTTTACAGAGTAAAAACCTTATATTAGAAGTCAGAGGAAATGGTCAGACTGGTTGAAGCTGACAGGAAGGCAACAGTAACTCAAATAAACTTGTGTTACAACAGTGGTATGCAGAAGAGCATCTCTGAATGCACAACACATTGAACTCTGAAGAGGATGGGTTACAGCAGAAGACCACACTGGGTTTCCCTCCTGTCAGCTAAGAACTGCAAACTGAGGCTACAGTGGGCACAGGCTCAACAAAACTGAACAGTGGAAGATTGGAAAAACATTGCCTGGTCTGAAAAATCGTGATTTCTCCTGTGACATGCAGGAGGTAGGATCCATCCTGCCCTGTGCCTGTGGTTCAGGCTGGTGGTGGTGTTGGTATAACAGTGTGGGGAATGTTTCCTGGCGCACAGACCCCATTATACATTTGATCATCGTTTAAATGCTACAGTGTATCTGTGTATTGTTGTTGACAATGTTCATCCCTTTAATGAGGGGAAACATGATCGACGTGTATAAGTGGAAGATGGGTATTAATAAAGGTGATATAGATAAGGTCTTGAGGATATCTCTCCAAGAGAGAACCTGCAGTAATGGATTCAAATTAGACAAGTTTAGATTTAGAAAGGATATAGGAAAGTATTGGTTTGGAAATAGGGTAGTTGATGAGTGGAACAGTCTACCTAGTTGGGTTATTGAGGCTAAAACCTTGGGTAGTTTCAAATTTAGGTTGGATAAATGTATGAGTGAGAGGGGTTGGATTTGAGTGGGACTTGCATATGAGTGGATGGAGTTAACAGAGCTTATTTCTTGGGTGGCATTGAAAATTAGTTGGGCAGATGTTTTGTTAGTGGGAGGGATTGTAAAGGACCTGCCTAGTATGGGCCAGCAGGCCTGCTGCAGTGTTCCTCCTTTCTTATGTTCTTATGTTCTTTATGGCTACAGTCTACCCATCTTCTGATGGCTACTTCCACCAAAACAAACAAACAAAAACAGTTTATTTCTTTGCAGAGGTTGCAATGTGTGAATACATTATAAAGCGTTACCTTGACTTACCAGTTTAATTTGTTCCGTCACCTAGTTCATAACTCAATTTTCTCATATATCAAATTAGTTTTTCTCAGTGAAATTAATTGAAATGCCATTAATCCGTTCTGGCCCCCAAAAAATCACCCCAATTTTTTGGTTATGGGTTTTTAAATAAGAAAAATGTATTTATAAATAAGAAATATTGTATACTCCACCCACCACCTTCACTACTTTACCCACCACCATCTCTTATTACACCTGCCACCCTCACTACTCCACCCATCACTATCAGTACTCCACCCACCATCTTCAGTACTCCACCCACCACCTTCACTACACCCTCCACCATCTCTACTACACCCACCACCCTCGCTACTACACCCACCACCATATCTACTCCACCCACCATTATCACTACTCCATCCACCACCATTATCACTACTCCATTCACCACCATTATCATTACTCCATCCACCACCATCACTCCATCCACCACCATCACCACTCCACCATCATCACTTCTCCACCCACCATCATGACAACTCCACCCACCACTATCACTACTCCACCCACATTCTCACTACTCCACCCACCACTATCAGTAACTCCACCCACCACTATCACTACTCCACCCACCACTATTACTACTACACACCCACCACCATCGCTACTCCACTGACCACCATGACTACCCTACACACCACTATCAGTACTCCACCCACCATTATCACTACTCCATCCACCACCCATCTACACCCCATATCACCCACCACCAATACTCTCACCCACCACCACTCCACCCACCACCATTACTACTCCACCCACCACTATTACAGTAGTGTAGCTAATGCTTCAGAGTAATAAAATTTATAGTTGAGCTGAAGCATATAAAAATAACAGCACATATTACAATTTAGCAAAATTGCAATAATAAAATAGAAACAGTTTTAAGTTTGAATTAATATTTAATTAATTAAGTAGTCATAAATTTTTGGGGATTTTTTAAGTTGCTTCAAACTGGTTAGATGATTAAGCAGTGTTTGTATGGTTAATTTTGCGAGATGAGATGATTTTTAAGTAGAGCCCTAAATTGATTTGCAGGCAAGGGACCTTTTGCATGTTTGGGCAGTGAATTCCAGATCTTTGGGCCCTTTATGTGCATAGCATTTTTGCACAGGGTGAGATGGACACAAGGAATGTCAAAGAGTGTATTGTGCCTTGTGTTATACATGTGCGTTCGGTTGTAGTTAGCAGAATAATGTGCTATGTCACAAAGACATGTCATCTTAAGCTGGTTCCATAAACGTAATGAGTTCATTGTACTCCAGTGGCCTCCATATTCACCATATCTCAGTCCAGTAGAGCACCTTTGGGATATAGTGGAACTGGGGATTCACAGCATGAATGTGCAGCTGATAAATCTGCAACAGTTGCTTGATGATAACATGTCATCATGGACCAGAATCTTTATGGAATATTTCCAGCACCTTGTTTATCCATGCAATGAAGAATTCAGGCTGTTCTTGGGGAAAAGAGAAGCTCTTGCCAGCACTAGAAGGGTGTACCAAATAAAGTGGCCACTGAGTGTATATTTAATTTGTATGTGATAGATTCATGTGGACAAAGTTATATTTTATTGATTTATGGAAACTTATAGCTTTAATAATTTTTTATTCATGGTAGCATATATTTCTTCTATATAATTTATTAATGAATACACAGATAACTAACACTTAGGAGAAAGAAAGTAATGATGATGTTTTAGTCCAGCTTGGACCATTGACTTGTCAGTGGCTCTAGTTGAACTAAAATATTGTCATTATTTTCCTTCTCCTAAGCTTGGGTTATTTGTGTATTGTTCCAGCCATGGTATTGTGGCTTTTAATTCTTTATTAATGAATCATACTAGCTTTTATCTCATACCTATATTAATCATTGTTAGTAGTTTATATCTCTGTCATATATCAAAGAGTCGAGGAATATTATCTTTCTCCCATATATTACTAATTTATGGTAGCTTAACATCTCTTAACATGTTTTAAGGATTCATAGTATGTACATAACTGACATCATCACTGTGTTTACAGATTATCACACAGTTGGAGGCAGTGGACAGTGGAATTATTGAAATCAACCGTTGGCTGGATGAAGCGGAGAGTCTTTTAGACTCCTTTACACTTCATGGAACTAACGAATATATGCAGGACCAGCTTACCAGACATAAAGTAATTTTCACAGTGCTTGGAGATATGCTTGATGGAAGTTTTGGGCCCTAGTTTTTTTCCTGGTTACATTTCAAAGCCTTGTGTTATGAAAAAAAATCATACTTTATTATACACAATAAAATTCCCAAGAAGCTCCAGGAGCACCTCAAGTTATGTAATACTGTATTCCTATGTAATTTGCAGAAAGGTAACCTGAAAAATTTATGCAGTATTATGAAACTGAGGTAATCTATGGATAATGCTTCTGAATGTCCCCAGTCCTAAAGTATCATCATATAATGATGTTTATTTAGTTTTTTATCCCATTTGATATCCAAAACCATATGTTTACTGGTGTTTAATGCTTTTAAATGTGTTTGAATTTTGAGTCAGCATTTGTCCTGTACAAAAGAATGATGTATCATTTGTAATGTGTAAACTGCATTTTTTTAAAATAAGTGTTTAATTTTTATTTATTTCATATGTTACATTAACATTTTTTGTGTTTTTAATTTTTAGATTCCTATTTTCAACATTTTTGCTCTTGATTCCTTGTTCCTACCCGTGTCAATGAAATCCGGAAGGTTTTTAGGTAGATAAGAAGTTTGATAAGGTGTGAACATGAAATAATAGCTCTCTCTGTTGCTTCGTGTAGAGTGAAGAGCCTGAGTCACAATTTTCCTTCATCGCCGTCAATGAGACAGCAAGAAATCAACTAGAGAAACATAGGGTAGGTTTTGATATCCACTTGTAAGTCCCAAAAAGTATCCTACACTTGTGCATAATTTGGTGAGTTTTTTTAATTATGTTGGTGAACTGTATTTCTTTGTTCTTATTATGCTTGTATAGCAATAATTTTGAAATAGACTTATTAACATAGTTTATCATATATGCATCATAAACACTGATCAGTGAACAAGTAAATCCTATAGGGACACAAACTTTAAGAGTCAGAAAGGATCTGTGTAAATTATTTCAGCATAAAAGAACCTCATCTGAAGAGGGTCTCCTTTTGAGGCAGCAATATTCAGATACTTTCTACACCATGTTTTTTTTTGTTTTAATCCATATAGGGTTTACCTGTGTATTAACATATATAAAACTTAATTTTTGTGGATTATTTTATCGTTTTATATTTGAGGTTCCTTTGGATGTGATTACTTTTACTCCTTAATGCAAAATTGGTAGAAGGTACAGTTATTGACATTAATTATTTTAATCTTTGAGAGTTCTCTTCCAGTAACAGTACTTAAGTGTATAACTGCCACATAAAAAGCAGTATTGCAAATAATCTGTAACATTTATTAGTATATACTGTAAATTATTTGCTATTTACTTAACAGGCCTTCTTCTCCCGTCAACTGTACTACAAATCAATGCTTGACACTAAAAATCGAGTATATCAAAACCTTCTTCGGACAACAAATGGAGGTGAAAATCTCAATGTTCAGGATCTGCAAGAAAAGATAAATAATCTTAATGATAGGTAAGTTTTTTAAATCCTGTGTTGTCCATGATATACCAGTACGTCATAGTGATCAGAGTCCATGATGTACCACTAGTACATTGTAGCAATCAGAATCCATGATGTACCACTAGTACATTGTAGCAATCAGAGTCCATGATGTACCACTAGTACATTGTAGCAATCAGAGTCCATGATGTACCACTAGTACATTGTAGCAATCAGAATCCATGATGTACCACTAGTACATTGTAGCAATCAGAATCCATGATGTACCACTAGTACATTGTAGCAATCAGAGTCCATGATGTACTAGTATACATTGTAGCAATCAGAGTCCATGATGTACCAGTACATCGTAGCGATCAAAGTCCATGATGTACTAATACATTAAAGTGATCAAAATCCATGCTGTACTAAAACATCATAGTGATCAGAGTTCATGATGTACTAGCATGTCATAGCTAACAGAATCCATGATGTACTAGTAGGTCATAGCAATTAGGATCTTGACATACTAGTATGCAAAAGTTACAAAGATTTGGTTTGCAGTTTAATTGGTTACAGGTTTGATACAGTTATGATACAAATACAGTTTGATACAAATGAATGCTCAGGAAAGCCACTTATGATGCAAAGCACTTTAGGCAAACTAGTTATAAAACTTGTATACATTGCTCCCCTATCCCCCTATCATATTCCTTTTCTAAATTTATAAATGTGACAAAAAGTTACTTATTTTTATCTAGCTATTAAGATAAGAGATGAGATAAGATTTCGTTCGGATTTTTAATCCCGGAGGGTTAGCCACCCAGGATAACCCAAGAAAATCAGTGCATCATCAAGGACTGTCTAACTTATTTCCATTGGGGTGCTCAATCTTGTCCCCAGGATGCGACCCACACCAGTCAACTAACACCCAGGTACCTATTTGCTGCTAGGTGAACAGGACAACAGGTGTGAGGAAACGCGTCGAAATGTTTCCACCTGCCGGTAATTGAACCCGGGCCCTTTGTGTGTGAAACGGGAGCTTTAGCCACCGGGCCACTTATATGCTTCAGTGTAAACACTTAGTCTACACATCCCATACCTTTCCTAAATCCTTGCTCATCCTACAGAAATATTACCCTCTCTTTAAAATTTTGGGCACATTACTCTTTGGATATTGGCTGTTTGGAGTGACATCTAAACTGTCATACCCGAGTGCCTCTGCAATGACAGTGATTATATATGAATGATGGTGAAAGTGTTTCTTTCTTTTTTTGGGTCACCCTGCCTCAGTGGGAGATGGCCCATGTGTTGAAAAAAAAAATTTCTCTTTTTAAAATTTTCTACATATTACTCTTTTTTTTTTTTAATCTTTGTACAATTGCATATGAAGTGTTTTATTTTTCATGTAGGTTCTCCAGAGTGACTTCTGCATCTGTAACGTGGGAAACTCGAATGAGTGAGAGCATTCGATGTTGGCAGAGCTTCAAAGAGTGTGAAGCGGAAGTCACGGAATGGATAACCAGTGCAGAGAAATTATTCCAAGAGAAAGCCATCACAACTAAGAGCTACCTGGAAACTCACAAGGTTAGCCAGCATGAGGAGGGACATTGTAATTTACTACAGTATTTTGCACATTAGATCTTCCAAAGATTTGCTCCTGTGTACTGGTACCCTATACAGTATTACATGCTTACAGTATATGTATCTTAAATATGGTGTCTGTCTATGGTATATATAATACTGTAAATTTAATGCACAATCTTATCTGTATAAAACATGCTTGTAGATATAGAAGTGTTTGGAGATGATTATGTAGCTCATTTGTACAGTAGGTGTCTGTAGGTTATCTACATTATTAGCTAACACTTCTCATACATTTCATTATATAATTGTCTCATTTATAATAGTGACAAGGATGAACTTTATCTTACCTTAAATTCCTTGTTCTCCTGCTATTGACTGCTGAGTGGTAGACAAGTGTGAATCATTTGTTTATGTGGGTTGATTGTTGAGATTATGAGGGGTGGCTACAGCATTTGCCATATTCGGCCAGAATCAGCAAGTTGCTTACTTTACATATTATATAAAAATAAAACAAAAGTAATAAATATATTTTGTTGAATTATTTGTGTGTAGTATGTGTATATTATATTGATATTCATTGGAAGTCTCTCTTATATATATAGGACTTTTTCATCAATGCTCCTGAGCACCTGCTCCTCAAGGTAATTGCCACAGGACAAGACTTGCAGAAGTACATAGCTGAGTCTGAGCAGGATGCCATTAATGTAGCTATCAAAAGTATACAGAACCGATGGGATGATGTAATGTGTCACGCTCCACTACATCTGCTCAAGGTAACTATTTCCTTGTTTACACTGCTGTCTTTACATATGTTTCAGATTCACAATTGTGTGTACACCTTCATCATAATTCTGCAGTTAGATGAGTAAGACACATGTGCAACAGTTCACTATCTTCATTTGGTGAGATATTTCACCTGCTCTGCAGGCCTCCTCAGTCAAAGTACAGAGGAAACAACAGAAGTAGACATGTAGACATGATAGACAGAATAGACATATGTAGACATGAGGTGATCAGTTCCTAAGCTTCGTGTGTGTTATGCTTCATAACTTTGTTATCAACCACCTCAAACAACCTCTTCAAGACTGAGGGACTGAACACTTCATATCTACATCTTTCCTACTTCTGTAATGATAAGAGTGCATATTTTGCATATTAAGTAAAGGAACCAAGCTGTTGCACATGTCTGTGCAAAATGTTCCTGATCAACTGGTTGTTATTGCTGTATATAAAACTGTGAGTTGAGAAACAGTAGTCTGGTTGACAGACAGTCAGTAGAGAAGTCTAGACTCAAGCATAGCTGCCAGAATAGAACTCTCGGAATCAGTTACATGTATGTTGCAGGTATTTGATTTTTAACAGGGCAGTGTTTCAAATTCAAAAAAATTATTAGATATAGAAATTTATAGTCACTTATATACTGGATTTAAGCATTATTTTAACTGTAGAAAACAAAGATTTTCAACTTGTAGTATTGCCACTTCTAGCTAATGAGATGATTAATGGGTAACTTAAATATCTTTAAACACCTTACATGATATTATTGTGCATTCACCCATTTCAGTTGGAGTTTCGCCTTGACGAAAATACTTTCCAAATGTATGTACGTGATATTGAGAAGGAATTAGCAGGTGAACAAAATGCATACAATAAAAATGAGAATGTTGAAGCCATTAGACGAAAGCATGAGGTAAATATTTCTGCGGTTATGTAAATATTACATAGTTTAAGCTACTGTACTGTATATTATATTAATGCAAGACTTTTATTGAGGGACAGTATTATACTATTTATATATGACTTGATGTGTTGTGGTTAAATGAACTGTTAAGTGTTAATATTTGCAATTAACATATCACCAATTAACTATAGATAATCAAATTATTCATTATGTCATGAAATTATTATAAGAAAACATTTAATTGTTTTTAGGTGTCGTCATTTTATTTTTTATAGTTAAATATGATATACGTAATACATAAAAATATCGGCATTAGCTATTTCAGCAAGTATGTCTACATACTTCACAGCTTGAATAAATTTTTTCAGGAGTTCTTTGCTGAAGAGTTGGTGTCACGCATAGAAGAAATTTTAGACAATATGGATGTATCGAGCCATGAGTATGGCAAAAAGGTAAATATTGTCTTTCACATGCAGACACTCTCATTGGTAAACCATGAACTGTTGTGTCAAGACAGATGGATTTCTTCATTGTAGTGGTGAGGGCTCTTGATTCAAGGAATTAGAGCTACTCCTCCCTTCCTCGTATCAAGCCTTATTGCCTCCCGTATCTCAGGTGCTGTATGACTTATAGGTTTAGCACCTGCCAATGAATATAATAAAAAATTTCATTGCAGTCTGATAAGCAGTAGACAGGTAAATAAATATGTATTTATGAAGCAGTAAGAGATATGATAATTGTAGATATATCTACTTTGATCAATCAGTCAGTATTTGTTTCCACATGATAATTATAATTCAGCTTGAAAGAAATGTCTTTATATGTAAACAAATAATAATTATTGCCATTGTAGTCTTAAGTTAGGCTTAAACTTACCCAAAATACTCTGCATAGCTCTGGGTTATCAACATGCTCTAAAGTGTCACCCATTTCTGTATAAATAATGTATCATGTTGAAATAAAGTTGTATAATTGTATACATCATTTGTACAAAGTTAGATGCCATCACATCAGTCACATGGAAAGTCCCATAGTTATGTAGAGCATTTTGAGCAAGCTAACCTACTTCTAGAACTTTACTACCTGTCTTGAGAATACTTTATACATGCCTTGACTGAGAGTTAGCACTGTCTTGGCTGAGAATTTGAACTACTCTCACTGAGAGTTTATCGTGACATTGATAAGTTATATCTATCTTCACTGAGAGTGTTCGTGCCAGTCATGATTGAATTAGTCATACATTTTTTTAAACGTCGGCCGTCTCCCACCAAGACAGGGGGACCCAAAAAGAAACACTTTCACCATCATTCACACATAATCACTGTCTTTGCAAAGGTGTTCAGATACGACAGTTTAGATGTCACTTCAAACAGCCAATATCCTTTACTATTTATTTATATCTACCTTGAGAGGTTATACCTACCTACATTGACTGAAAGGTTTGAACAACTTTGCCTAAACATAAAGTTTACATTGCCTTGAATAAGATTTTTTTACTGCCTTGACTGAGAGTTTATGTCTCCCTAAACTGAGAGTTAACATTGCCTTGACTGAGAGGGCTTATAATCTCCAGAAAAATGATGAAGGACTTATAGATGACTGTCAGCGATGTACAGCACAGTGGTTGGAGTTGCAGACTCGTATTGGTACTATGGCCTCGCAGCTAGACCAGATCCCTGAACGCTGGAGGGAATATGAGACCAAGTAAGAAACATCAGTAATTAATTCTTTGAAGTTTGTTGTCACTGTTTTGTTTAGTAAATTTCCGTTTTTATTATCAACGATTTGTATTAACTTGTGTATTCAGAAACACATTTCAGTGAAGAAAAACATAAATATACTTTCTTAATATCAGAGTGGGGCATAGAAAATTGTATATATCACAAGTAAGCAAATATTTTTGTTGTGAGAGGGTAGGTTTTAGAAGCATTTCTACATAACAAATTTATAGTGTATATAATTACTTAACAGAGTTGAAGAAACAGTGTTGTGGATGGATGGTGTCAATGATTGTCTAAAGGAAGTAAACCGAGAAACATCCAGAGCTGAAGATTATGAAAAATTGAAGGACAAATTTGTGGTAAGATAAGGAAGGTTAATTAAACAAATATATTAATTTTTGTATAATGCAAAAAGATAAATTGATGTTGTCAACTGCATGTACATGTTTCTTTCGAGTATTTTTACATGCAAAATGTTATAAGTGATATTGAACTATGGATTTTTTTAGGCATGGTTGCATTATATAATTTTTTTTCAGTTCTTCTTGGCAGATAGCACTACATCAGTAATAAAACCATTAACAGTGAACAAATTTATTTACCATAATGTTACATATATGCATGATTTAATGTTACATATGTGATAAAATCCATAGTTATGCAAAACACTTGGGGCAGACTTAAGATTAAACAAACCTAAAAATAATCAGTTGAATAATGGAGATTAAATAAATAATTACATGTGCCAATTGGGTTCCTGAGGTGCCCTTCACTTAATATATTTGCAATTATATTGGATTTAAAACAGTTGTTTGGTAATAGATGTAGACAAGTGGAATGTGGGATGTTGAGCAGGACCTCCCTAGCATGGCCTATAGGTCTACAGCAGTGATACTGTAGTCTTGTACAATTAAAAATTTAAATTAAATCAAAATTTTTTATTTCCTATCAGAATACAAATTAATTAAATTAGTTGTACATTCAGATTTATTATATTGAATTTGATCTTATTAACTTAAAATACAGATTTAATTTGATACAATATTAGGCTCAGAAGCTCACTAATTATGCAGATGCACTTTGAGTAAACTAATCATATGGTTTACATATTACCCATGTACAGTGGACCCCCGATTAACGATCTTTTTTCATTCCAGAAGTATGTTCAGGTACCAGTACTAACCGAATTTGTTCCCATAAGGAATATTGTGAAGTAGATCCCAGGTTACAACCTATACAGATGTGACAGAGTGAACAGGCAAAAGGGGGGGGTTGGCCTGTACATTGCAGAGTCACTTGTTTGCACAGAACTGCTAAATGCCTCAAATGATGTAGTGGAAGTTTTAGCAGTAAAGGTCGAGAACCAAAACCTAGTCATTGTGATAGTCTACAAGCCTCCGGATGCAACATCCCAGCAATTCCAGGAACAGCTGTTAAAAATTGACCACTGTCTGGAAAACCTTCCAGCTCCTGCACCCAACATCTTGCTCCTGGGGGATTTCAACTTAAGGCACCTAAAATGGAGGAATATAGCAAATAATATTGTTGCAGTAATAACACCAGGAGGCAGCTCTGATGAAAACTCACACTCACGCGAGCTTTTAAATCTCTGCACAAAATTCAATTTAAACCAGCAAATAATAGAGCCTACTAGACTGGAGAATACACTAGACCTCATCTTCACTAACAATGATGATCTGATAAGAAATATCACCATATCAAAAACAATATACTCAGATCACAACATAATTGAGGTTCAGTCATGTATGCGCGGAGCCCCAGACCGACATAATGAGATTAGTCACGAGGGAGCATTCACCAAATTCAACTTCAATAACAAAAACATAAAGTGGGACCAAGTAAACCAAGTCCTAACCGATATAAGCTGGGAAGATATACTAAGCAACACAGACCCCAACTTATGCCTAGAACAGATTAACTCGGTAGCACTCGATGTATGCACAAGGCTTATTCCTCTAAGAAAAAGGAGGAGTAGATGTAAAATAGAGACAGGCGCTCCCTTTACAGGCGACGGAAAAGAATAACAGAGCGGTAAAGCAACAGCAAAGAACTACAGACCAATAGCACTAACATCCCATATCATAAAAATCTTTGAAAGGGTCCTAAGAAGCAAGATCACCACGCATCTAGAAACCCATCAGTTACACAACCCAGGGCAACATGGGTTTAGAACAGGTCGCTCCTGTCTGTCTCAACTATTGGACCACTACGACAAGGTCCTAAATGCAATAGAAGACAAAAAGAATGCAGATGTAATATATACAGACTTTGCAAAAGCCTTCGACAAGTGTGACCATGGCGTAATAGCGCACAAAATGCGTGCTAAAGGAATAACAGGAAAAGTCGGTCGATGGATCTATAATTTCCTCACTAACAGAACACAGAGTAGTCGTCAACAGAGTAAAGTCCGAGGCAGCTACGGTGAAAAGCTCTGTTCCACAAGGCACAGTACTCGCTCCCATCTTGTTCCTCATCCTTATATCCGACATAGACAAGGATGTCAGCCACAGCACCGTGTCTTCCTTTGCAGATGACACCCGAATCTGCATGACAGTGTCTTCCATTGCAGACACTGCAAAGCTCCAGGCAGACATCAACCAAATCTTTCAGTGGGCTGCAGAAAACAATATGAAGTTCAACGATGAGAAATTTCAATTACTCAGATATGGTAAACATGAGGAAATTAAATCTTCATCAGAGTACAAAACAAATTCTGGCCACAAAATAGAGCGAAACACCAACGTCAAAGACCTGGGAGTGATCATGTCGGAGGATCTCACCTTCAAGGACCATAACATTGTATCAATCGCATCTGCTAGAAAAATGACAGGATGGATAATGAGAACCTTCAAAACTAGGGAGGCCAAGCCCATGATGACACTCTTCAGGTCACTTGTTCTATCTAGGCTGGAATATTGCTGCACACTAACAGCACCTTTCAAGGCAGGTGAAATTGCCGCCCTAGAAAATGTACAGAGAACTTTCACGGCGCGCATAACGGAGATAAAACACCTCAATTATTGGGAGCGCTTGAGGTTCCTAAACCTGTATTCCCTGGAACGCAGGAGGGGAGATACATGATTATATAAAACCTGGAAAATCCTAGAGGGACTAGTACCGAACTTGCACACGAAAATCACCCCACTACGAAAGCAAAAGACTTGGCAGACGATGCACCATCCCCCCAATGAAAAGCAGGGGTGTCACTAGCACGTTAAGAGACCATACAATAAGTGTCAGGGGCCCGAGACTGTTCAACTGCCTCCCAGCACACATAAGGGGGATTACCAACAGACCCCTGGCAGTCTTCAAGCTGGCACTGGACAAGCACCTAAAGTCAGTTCCGGATCAGCCGGGCTGTGGCTCGTATGTTGGTTTGCGTGCAGCCAGCAGCAACAGCCTGGTTGATCAGGCTCTGATCCACCAGGAGGCCTGGTCTCAGACCGGGCCACGGGGGCATTGACCCCCGGAACTCTCTCCAGGTCTCCAGTCCATTTCAGACCCCCAAACATACACGTACAAATGCACTTACATAAATACACTTACATAATTGGTGGCATTTGGAGGTGATCGTTAAACGGGGGTCCACTGTATATAGACCTAGTGTAAAATTCAAGTCAGTATAGCTTAAGTAATTCTTTATCATCACAAATAGAATGAGACAGGTTACAAATGGTCAGTTAGAAACAAATCACTGAAATTACATTTGCTCAGTGACCTGCATTGTATAAAGTAGTTGAATTGAGGCTGTGATATAACATTTATAGATAGCCCCTAAGAAATATTACCCATGAATAGGTTAGTTCCATAGATTTACCCCAAAATAAGTCATGGACTCTCAACATATGCTTGAGTATATGTGTGGGGTTTACAACTGCTGTACTGTAGTACATTTTTATGTCTTTCTAGGCTATGTGCGGTGACATGGAGTCTCGTCGAGAATCAATGAAGTGTCTGGTTCAGATGCTAGATTCTTTAATAACACATATCCCTGAGGAGGATGGCCAGTATGAACAACAGAAATTAGAGTCTCTCATTGCTCGCTATAAGGCTCTTGTTCCCACCATTGAATCAGCCCTCATTCGTGCAGAAACCTACACTAAATGTTACCATTATCGTGAAGATATTGACAATGTTGTTGCAATACTAGAAAATGTTAGAAAACAGAGTGAGAAGGACACTCAACCAGAAAACCTTGAGGCAATCACTCATTTGATTCAAGAACAAGAAAAAATAGTACAACAGCTGGAAAACCAAAGGGACAATATTTTTTCCACAATTCAGAGAGGCAAAGACCTTTCAAGGGACCAGAATGCACCAATCTTTGTCAATGCCATGCTGCAGACACTAGAGGGCAAGTGGAATGAAGCCTACAATGGTTCTGTTGATAAATTAAATAAACTTAAAAATACACAGAAAGTTTGGTCTGATTACACTGACCAGAAGAATGAAATTTTAAAACTAATTGCTCAGGCTGAATCAGAGCTCTCAAATATTATTTCCCATAACAATCCTCAACAAGTTGCAAATGAATTGAGTAATAAACAAGAAATGAACGAACATCTTAATGAAACAACTGATCAGATGCTTCGTAAATTGCACAGCCATTCAAGTAATCTTGCAAAACTTGCTAATCCAGAGAAAAAGCCATTACTTGAGAAAGAAGTTGTTGAAATTGAGCAGCGCATGCAGACAGTTATAGACACTGTTTCTGAAAAGATTGAACTCTTGGAGCAATTAAATGTTAAATGGGTTCATTTTACTGGTACCTTACAAGAGTTGAAGTCATGGCTAATTAATGCTCAGAATGTATTAGAGCGACTTGTTACACTTGAAATGTCCCCAGAAGATCGAGATGCTCAAACAAAAGAGCTCAAAGGGAAGATCGATGAAAGACTAGCTATAGTTAAAACCCTTGAAGAGGAGGCAGAGGAACTCTTAGAAGGAGAGCCTTCAAATGATGCCTTGCAGTTCAGTGCTGAACTTAGTGAGTTAAAAATGAACATAAATACTCTAAGTAAACATACAGAAAAACATTATGAAACTGTTCGAAATGACTTAAAACACTGGAATGAGTATCAGCAAGGCATTCAAGAAATAAAACCGTGGTTAGAGGAAGCTGAAACCAAAGTTGCTTTAGGAATGAACAAACCAAATTCCATGCAGGATGCTATTCAAGCCTCTGAATCAGCTAAGGAATTTGAAAAGAATTGTGATGATTGCTTGGAGAAACTGCGCTCAGTATCATCTAAGAGTGCCCAAGTAGCACGTATGTGTTCAGTAGTTGATGAAATTGATGCCCTCCACTCTCGTTGGACTTCGGTACATGATGTTGCCATACAATGGAGTGAAAGGTCAGAATTTCTTCTTGCTGAATGGGAAGATTTTAACTACAAATGCGATGCTGTGTCTTCATGGGTGCATCAAATGGAAGAACGCCTAGAGAAGGTCAGTGAGTATGCACCAACTGTTCTTCGCCTAGAGGATCGTGTTGCAAGCTTGAAAGATATGGTAAAAGAAGTTGGTGAGAAACAAACAGATCTTCTAAATCTCACTGCTGTTGGTGATCATATATCTGCTGGCATGGGTGCAGAAGGAAGTGCTTCAATTAAATCCACTGTAACAGATCTGAAGAGCATGATTTCAAAGTTAAGTGATGAGATGCGTAAACTGAAAAATGAATTGTCAGATGTTGTGGTAGTTCGCCAAGAATTTATAGCTAAAGTTGAAAAACTTGAAACTTGGTTGAATGACTTCAGTAACCATTTAGATGAACTTGAAGATATTGATATAGATGAATTAGAAGGGTGTCCAGATTTGGTTCATCGCTTGCAACAAGAGCACGATGAAAAACAAAATGATGTGACATCTCTTGCAGAGGAGTGTCGTGATGTAGGCGACCATTGTACTGGACGAGATCGGGATGACTTGTTCACTCAGTTTGATGATGCAGAAGCCCGCTTTGAAAACTATGGTGAAGTAATAATATCTAAAAAGCCAGCAATTCTGAAGTGGCGTGACTTCTGGGAATGGCAAGGTAATACAGATGATGCCTTAAAAGGAATTAGTCAGCAGCTTGATGCCAAACCAAATCTTAATGACTTATCACAAATGAGAAAGGAGTTAGTGAATCTTCAAGAACAGTGCCGCTCATGGGATGATGAAGCTTCATATATCATGGATCTCTGTAGGAAAAGTTCTACAACTATTCGGGATCCAGGTACTGGGTCTGTCTTAGATATAGAAGCAAAAGTTCAGGAATTTAGAAAGAGACTGGATGTGATTGATAGTCACCTTGATAGCCGACAAGATCAGCTTCAGCAAGTTAATAGCCAGTGGGAAACATTCCATCGGGTTAAGAATCAACTGAGTGAGTTCCTGGAGGGTATCACAAAACGAGTTACTGACAAGGATTTAACACAGAGTACGTATGGAGGAGTGCAGAATCTGTTGGAAACCATTGAAGGTGCACTTCAAGAAATGCAATCACAGCTTAAACTGAAAGAGAAACTACATGATTTGGGACGTGACTTAATGTCCAGTGACTCAACTCAGCTGGTATCTGTACAGAATGCTTTGACAGCAGCTGATGGAAGTTGGGATCGTGCTCAAAATATGCTATATGAAATGCAAACTAAATTTACTAGCATCACATCACTATGGAGACAGTGTACAGACGGGCGTGAATACTTACAAGCTGCTATTGCAGAAGCTGAGCGTAACGTTGAAAAATTAGATGGTAAGCCCTCAGAAGCCAGTGGTGTGCAAATCATGATGAATCTTTGCAAGAAGACTACTGATGCTCTTCGCAGGACCAGACCTCAGCTTGAGAATTTCATTTCAAAATCTCAACATTTAAGTCAACAATTAGACAGTGAGAAAGGGTTTGATTCCAGCACTGTTCGTCAGCATTCACAAGAAACTCAAAATAAGTGGCAAAGTATGATAGATCTCCTTAATCAACGGTCACAAAACCTAGAAGGTCAACTTGTACTCTGGAAACAGATCTTAAATGGACGTGATGAAATTCTTTCTTGGCTCAGCGATACTTGTGAATCCTTAGATGAAACTCAAATGGCACATGAAATGGAAGCTGCAGTGGAAAAATTGGAAAAATATAAAAATGAACTTTCAAATTATGAATCTCTTTTCCGTAGTCTTCAGAGCCGTTCCAAACAACTTGAATCTTTAAATGCTGGAACATCTCTAGCTAGGATTGAAGAAATTATCAGTACTATTGCATCTGAGTTCGAGCAGACTGAATCAGCTGCCTCTAAGCTTAGTACCTACCTTGATGAAATGAAAGAACAAGAGTCAAGTGTATATGAAGATATCAGAGACATTAATGAATCACTCACTCAGATTCGGGATAGACTAATGAAATGTGAAGATATAACTGGAGATGACAAGAAGATTCTTGTGCGACTTGAAATTGCCAGAAAAATTGAGACCGAATTGCACCAATACAGTGAGAGGATTAAAGAAGTAAAAACACAAATCGAGGAGCTGAAAGCAAGTTTCAGAGGGTTTGAATCCAGTAAACTTATTAAGGAATACACAGCACTTCAGAAGAAATATGAGGGCATAATAACCCAGACAGCAAAGGCATGTAAGAGTCTTTATTATGTAATTGAGAAGCACTATCATGACCGGCTTACAGATGTACAGAGATTTATCACTGTTCATCAAGAAAAAATTGCTTGGTGCCAAGATGAACCAGGTTGTGACAGGTATGGTGTTGAAGCAAAGATATCTGCTCTTTCAGATGTTAAGTCAAGCCTTAAATTAGGACTTACAAAAAGACAGGCTCTTGAAAATTGTCAAGAATTGTACGAGCGAATAGTAAATCCTGAAGAACGTGAAAATATTCAGGAAGACTGTGAGTTAGTGATCTCTGAAATGGAAGAGTTGAGTACCAGTCTTGAAGAGTGTCAAGCAGCACTAGCACACTCTCTAGCACTGTGGCAACAATATGAACTGATGACGGAAAACCTTAGTTCGTGGCTTCGTGAGGTTGAAGCTCGCATCCGTACAGAGACGACAAACCAGATTGATATGACTATGGTGGGAGAAAAGATCAAGGAGACCGAAGCTCTCTTAGAGGAAGTTAACAGCCATGATGATGAAGTATGTGAGCTCATGGAAAAAACAGAGGAACTCATGGAGTCTAATCCTGAGTCTAGAGCAGGGGATTATGCAAATCAGATAAAATCTAGAGTACAAGCCCTTATCCACTTTTGCAATACATTCCTTAATAAACTTAATCAGTTAACCAGAGACCAGAAACTATATAGTGAAACTATTGTGAAAATGGAAGACTGGCTTAAAGATGCAGAAGAAAAGCTTCAGAGCTTTGAGCAGATGACACGAAGTGGAGGCAAACCTACTTTAGCTTACCAGTCTAAATTACAAAACCTCAAATCATTTGTTGAGGAAAAGAAAAATGGCCAACAGCTCTTAAATGCTGTGGTTGAACATGGCGAAGCTTTATTTTCAGCCATTACTCCTGAAGGTCGTGAGAAAATACGGTTAGATCTTCGTACACTTCGGGACACCTGGGAAGCTCATCTTGACAAAGTCAACCAACTGTATAAGAGTGTTGAGTGTATCATTATGCAGTGGTCCTCTTTTGATGATAACTTTAGTCAAGCTTCAAAGTGGCTTGAGGAAATTCAGCGTCGAGCAGGAACTGATTTTGACTTGAAGCCTACATTGTCTGATAAAAAGGCTCAGCTGCAACACTATAAAGCTGTTTATCAAGATATTAATTCACATGAAAGTATGATCTATGGTCTGAAGGAGAAAATTGAGTTTTTAACTGATGATGAAACTTCAAAAACAGTTGATGATATGATTAGCCAATACCGAGAATTAGTGTCACAAACTCAGCAAAGAATTGGATGGTGTGAAGAGTTCATCCAGCAGCACGAGACTTATCTTCATAATACTGAAAAATTCCGAGACTGGTTAACCTCACAGAAGGCTGAACTGGCACTATGTGCAGATGTATCACCAGAAAATAGTGATGTCCAGATGAAAATGAGCATTCTTGACTCTCTTGAGATGAATGAAGAAGATGGCCAAGATCTTCTAGATGCCTGTGAGGAAAGTTTAGAACAAACTCTTAAAAATACTGATGCATCAGGACATGCGGGTGTTAGAGCAGATCTTGATGCTCAACAAAGAAGCTGGCGGGTGCTACAGTCGAAATTGCTGAGGGAAAAAGAAAAGTATTTGGTATTATGTCACAATATAATGAGTGTGAAGAAGTAGTTCAAGCCCTAAAAGACTGGCTAAAAGCTATAGAAATTAAAGTTAAAGACCAGTCTCTTAAGAGTACTTTAGTTGCTAAAGAGAATCATTTGGACCGTCTTCGCCAACTTGAAGAAGAGATTGCTGATAAGGCCCAGAAATTACTGAAGCTCTAACCCAAGCACAAAGCATGGACAGTGAAGGTAAACATGCCGTCCAGATTTCTCAGTTGTCCTCTCGTTACCAAGCTTTGAAGAATGTATTGAAGGAAATGATGAGTCGGTATGAGCAGTTTATCCGTGAACACCGCTCATTCTTAGAAAAATATGAGGAATGCGTTGAATGGGTTGAAGCAGTAGACCAGGACTTAAGAGAGCATGCTGAGATAGTAGGTGACATGAAGATCTTACAAATGAGACGTAATAAAGTCGATCAGTTAATTGAACTGAAGTCGAGTCAGGCTAACAAAGTTGATGCCGTCCTTGAACTTGGCGAACGTCTTTATTCCCATACAGCACCAGATGGCAGGGAAAACATTCGCCAAAGTCTCCGTGATTTACGAGAGCGTTGGGAAGCTTGGTGCGAATCAGTTACTAATGCTGGTCTGACTCTGGACCAATGTCTTCAACAGTTTTCAGACTTCTCTGGAGCACAGGAGCAGCTTACTCGCTGGTTGCGTGATGTGGAGCTTGCTATGCAGCAGCATACTGAACTGAAGAATTCTTTGCAAGAGAAAACTGCTCAGCTGCAAAACCATCGCTTAGTGCATCAGGAGATCCAAGCTCATCAGAGTTTAGTAGAAATGGTTTGTGAGAAGGCGCAAACTCTAGTCAATCAAACTCAAGACAAAACACTAAATGTTTATATCCAGTCTATTCAAACACTTTTTCACAATATTGTGCTGAAGAGTCGGGATCTCTTAGATAAATTGGATGTGTGTGTACAGGATCATGCTCAGTTTAACACACTCTGCAAGAGCTTTGGAGACTGGCTCAATCTGCAACGAGACCAGCTGCACCTATGTGCAGATGTTTCAGGCGAGAAATCGGATCTTTGCAAAAAACTTGAGACTCTAAAGGTATGAATCTTTCATATTGTAAATATACTTACTGTATTGTACACTACTCAGATTATTCTGCAATTTCTTATGACTAAACAATAGACTCTAATTCATTAGATATTGATTTATTTTAAAACATTACAAAATCTCAGCAAAAAAACATCTAATTTTGCAAAAAAGTTAGCAGTTTACTTAATAAAATAAAAACATAACTTTTTTTGAAATTAGGCTTTTCAATGTTGTTTTTTTTAGTGTGAAATAACCTTTCTTCCAAGGGAAAACGAACTTAATACCGTTACAAACTTGTCCAGTGACTCTTATCGTGCAAAGGTAACAAGTGTCCCAGGTTGCATGCAATATCTAATTTTCTCCTATTATATGTACATGTTATGTGTGTTTTTGTGTGGTGTGGAGGAAAAAAAAATTTGTGATTAATATTTGTAGTTACAGAAAATCTTGCTTTAGTTTCATTGTCATGTTTGTAGTTACGGGAAAAGCATCTCAGTATCCCATCATCATGTGGATTACAGTAATAGAGCTATGCATCTTGGGTGCCCCATCATCAGTTTTGGTAGTTACGGGAAAGGGGACTACGTCATGGTTTTCATCTTAAAACTTATTTTTATACCTACATTTTTTTTGTAATTTTCAAAGAGTATATAGCAAATACTACCATCTCTTAGATCTCATTTCATCTGTCCCACTCTTGGAAACACTTTCAGGTCCATTTGGTTTTTTTCCTTTCGGGGACAGTTTATCTCTTTTTTTTTTTTTGATGGCAACATAAAATCTTGTATATTCTCCAATTTTATATGATCTGAGCTTTTGCATATTCCATTTTTTTTTTTCATTAAAAGGAAATATGATAATTTTAATCTCCTAGTTTCAATTTTTTCTCCCAAATCATTTTTCAGTTTAACTTTCATTTTATACTTCTAAATTTGTGATCCAATTTTTGGTTGTGTTCAGACATTTATAATTTTATCCATTTTTTATGTACAGTTCATCCTTACACCTAGTTTGGGCTGATATATAGTGGAACCTCGGACTCGAATTAATTATTCCAAAGGGCTTTTCCGTGCTGATCTGTGCGGCCCGGGGGCCTGGGGGGCTAAAGCTCCCGTTCACCACGGAGGGCCCGGTTCGTTTCCCCCGGGGGGGAAACTTTTCGACACGTTTCCTTACACCTTTGCCTGTTCACCTACACAAAATACTGGGGGTTTTTCGACTGGGGTTTGGGGGCATCCCGGGGGCAAATTAAGGACCCCAATGGAAATAAGTTAACAGCCTCGATGACGCACGACTTTTTGGGTAAACCCGGGGGGGCTAAAACCTCCGGGGGGGGGGGTTTTTAAAAACCCCAAAGAAAATTTTTCTTATCTTATCTTTTAACAATTTTCTTTTTGTTTGGTGTTTTTCATAATCTTGTAGGCTCCATGTACTTATTTATGTAAAAAATATAAAAAAAAAAATGCGAAGAAACACAAAACAGTTTTTTAGTGAAGTTCTGGCAGGTAAGTTTGTTTGGGAAAATGCTGAGCTTTGTTGCAAACAAATTTTACATTACACTATCCATACAGTTTATCTGTACCTATTTTGAAGTTTTCCAGGAATAAATATAAAATATATTTTAGTAAAGGTGTCTCATACGTATTTCTGTATTTAAAGCTTAGAAAAAATTTAAATTTCCCAAAATTAGTTTTTTGGTAGACTTTAGTGTTGGCGGGAGACATTTTTTAAGAGTTAGTGGGAAATTTGTAGTGTTGGGGTTTTTTTAGATGGGCTGCTAATTGAATTTTTTAGAAAGAGGCTTTAAAAAAGTCATTTCACTTTAAGACAGGAGAATAGAAGTTAGGGGAAAAAGAAAAGGGACAATAGTATATAAAGTACATGGTACCTTTCTTACGGTGCCCCAACTTTTGATTTTTCCCGGTTTTTGAGCCTCGCCGGTCATTTTTTGCTTCGAGTTGCAAGCCAAAATCCGAGTTACGACGTTTAGATACCTCCACTATTGGGGCCCGCGAAGCCACAACATCTGCCCCGCATCCCGGCTCCCATTCATCTGTGGTTACCTCACTGGGGGAGCATCTCTCTTGTGTTGTGCTTGCATTTTGTGCTTTTTGTGCAGTTATTTGCCAAATTTCTTTTTCTAACCATGGGTGCTAAGAAAATAAGTGCAAAGGACACTGCTGAGAAGAAGAGGAGGATGATGTCCATTGATTTAAAGCATGAAATCATAGAAAAACATGAGCGAAGTGTGTGTGTAGTTGATTTGGCAAGGTAATACGAGCTTAGTACTTCTTCAATATATACCATACTACAGCAGGAGGAGCCAGTAAAGGCTATAACACCAGCCAAGGGCATTAAAATAATTTCTAAGCTGTGGACCTCTGTCCATGAAAAGATGGAGAAGCTGCTGTTGATGTGGTTGACAGAGAAGCAAACCATACCCCCGGCCGGGATTGAACCCGCGGTCATAGAGTCTCAAAACTCCAGCCCGTCGCGTTAGCCACTAGACCAGCTAGCCACAATTGTGGCTAGCTGGTCTAGTGGCTAACGCGACGGGCTGGAGTTTTGAGACTCTATGACCGCGGGTTCAATCCCGGCCGGGGGTATGGTTTGTTTGCAATCGTGTCATTACGATTTCTTGAGTCAGTCAGACAGAGAAGCAGCTCGCAGGAGATACCATGATGGAGGGTATCCTCTGCAAGAAAGCACAAGGCATTTACGCTGATTTGCTGCAGCAGACCCCAGGCACTTCAGTGGACGAGGCATCGGAAGAGTTGTTGAAAGCCAGTCGGGGCTGGTTTGACAATTTTAAAAGGACTGGCATTCACTTTGTCGTCAGGCATGGTGAGACAGCGAGCTCAGATGTGAAGGCAAGCTGAGGATTACCTCAAAACTTTTGCAGAAGTGATAGCAACTGAAGGATACATCCCTCAGCAAGTCTTCAACTGTGACGAGACAGGGCTCTTCTGGAAGAAGATGCCAAGAAGGACTTGCATAAATGCAGAGGAGATTATCTCTACAAATGAGATAAAGGAAATGGTAGGAATCTGGGAGAGACAATAAGAGTTTATTGAAAGGAACACCCAGAAAAAGTTGTAACTGGTTGGTCATGTGTCGGCGCTATTTAATGACAATTGCCTAATTCATTTCTGAAATATTCTGAAAGGGAGGATGAAACAAACCTCCTTGGAGAGGTTTTTATTGAAACGCCTTACAGATAAAAGTGAGGAAAGTGTGGCGAAAAAGGCAAAAACCAGTGAAAGTGAAGTAAAAAAAAAAAATTGTAGCAATTAATGTCAGCAATAAAGTGTAGCATTAAGAGTGAAGCAAGTAAGTTAAGTGATTAAGCAATAGAGTTTATGATGAACAAAAGTGACTGCCTATCTTTTCCACCCTCCACCTCCACCAGCACCTTCCGTTAGCACAAGTCGTCTGATCTCCAAGGTAAAAACACGTTATAAAACCAGTTTATTTCCTTACATTCTCTTTTATTATGTTTTTATACAATATTTCTTATTTATAAATACATTTTTATTTAAAAACCTGTAACAAAAAAATTGGGGTTGTTTTTGGGGGCTGGCATGGATTAATGGCATTTCAATTAATTTCAGTGAGGAAAATTGATTTGATATAAGAGCAAATTAAGTTACGAGCTCGGTAATGGAACGAATTAAACTCATAAGTCAAGGTACCACTGTATGTTGAAGTGTACATTGAGAGCACTTAGTTAAAGAACCTATATTGGTGGATAAAAGACTGAAGTGTAGACTCCTGGATGTACATTTGTTTAAAGGAGCCACTTATTTATTCCTGTGAGACACCACTTGCATGTTTTTCATACCTGCCTCTAAAGAAACAGATAAGATTAAAGACCATCACATCAGTGTTATGCAGTATTGACGGGTTGATGTAGTAGACATATGCAACATGTTTTGCCAACCAGAGACTATCAGTACAATAAAAGGATTTAAATAGAAGGCTGTTTACCTCTTCTACAGTCTTCCATTCAAGTCCCTGTGTTGTATTGACAAATACACAAATAACCCGCACATAAAACAGAGAAGCTTACGACGACGTTTCGGTCCAACTTGGACCATTTACAAAGTCACACTAACCAGAAGTGGAGCAGGACGGCTATATATAGGCAGGAAGAGGTGGTGGTAGTAGTAGTAGTAGTAGTACAAGAATGGTATATAATACCGACAAGATGAAATTAAGACACATGTGCAACACCCGGGCATCCCTATCGTAGACGTTTCGCCATCCAGCCAGCCACTGGATGGCGAAAAGTCCACAACAAAGACAACCAGATGCCGCACATGTGTCTTAATTTCATCAGTACACGTAGTTGTAGTAGTAGTAGTAGTAGAAGAGGTAGTAATAGTGGTAGTGGTAGAAGTGGGAAATGAGGAGGAGAGCCAGTCAAATACAAAGGAAGGGAGCACTGCAAGAGGCTAGGTCCCACAGAGGAGAGCAAGCGCACAGAGGTTGCGATGAAAGGGGAAGTGGTGAAATAAATGAAGAAGAAACAGAAACACGAGACAGAAGAGAGAAAGACAACACAGAGGAGAAAGGAAAGAGGAAAGGGGAAGAGGGAGAAGAAGAAAAAGAAAAAGAAAAAGAAAAAGTGAGGAGTCAGGTTAAGTCGGGGTGTTCTGAAGTTTGGAGCATTTTACAATGTAGTGTGAGAGGAAGGCATCTACAGAGACGAAGCCAGGGCTAGGTTCAATACAAGGAAAGTTGTGTATTAGAGAGGATTCAACTAGACGGCGACTGTTCGAGTTGGAAGTAGGGAAGACAGTTTTAGCAGAAGACCAGTCAATAGGATGGCTATGATCTCTGACGTGACAGAAAAGAGCATTGTTAATGTCGGCAAGCCTAACACTATTTTTGTGCTCCCTAAGTCTGCCAGAAAGAGATTGACCAGTTTCTCCGAAGTATTGAAGAGGACAGGAGGAGCAAGAAATAGAGTAGACACCAGGAACATCTGTAGAGGGAGGAGAGGTATGAATGAGATTAGTGCGAAGAGTGTTAGTCTGGCGGAAGGTAAGCTTGGAAAGGGAGTGCCCACTGGGCACTCCCTTTCCTGATCATGCCCATCTCCTACTTCAACAGCTCATTCTTTCTACTAAATCACAGGTTGAAGATGCCTTCTTTACTTTCCATCAATGTCAACGTGCTCTCTTTGCGGCTCTACCACAGGATCTCTGTAACCTTCTCTCTACCATTGCCTTTGACACTGCTCGCCTGAATACACAAATTCATTCTTCCAAACTACAGAATAAACTTCAACGTCTCATCTCAGCTAGCCCTTGGTCTAAATTCTCCCTCACTGACTGTGTTACTAACTTATCTTCTGTCTCACTCTCTCAGTATGAGCTTGAACTTCTTGGTTTTGGCCTTTCTTTTGCCACTTCGCCTACTCCTCGCGCTGGTAATTCCCTGATTAGCTCTTTTGATTCCTTTCGTCAATCTCGCTCCCGTAATCTTCCTGACTTGTCCACTTTTCGTGGCGCTCTCCTTCCTGCTCTTGTTAGTCTGTTTTCTAAGAATCACCACCTTCCACACCGTTACCAACTTGCCCTTTCTTCTCTTAAATCCAAAATTAACATTGTCATACTATCTTCTGACAAAGGTAATTCAGTAGTTATCCTTGATCGCGAGGATTACCTCCGTAAAGCTGATGTCTTGCTCTCTGACTCGCGTATCTACACTCCTCTCATTTCCAACCCTCTTGATCGCATCAAGAGAACTTTCAACAAAAAACTAAGGACTCTCTCCGACCTCTGTCCTCCTGACTTTGACCTTGTTCAACGGTTTCATGTCATCTGTCCCTCTCTTCCCTATTTCTATGGCCTTCCCAAAACTCATAAACCTGATATTCCTCTTCGTCCTATCATATCCTCTAGAGGTTCTGTCTCTTATTCTCTTGCTTCTTGGCTTGCCAAAACCCTCACTCCCTTTCTTGGTACTTTTTCTCCTGCCCACCTCCGTCACTCTCAAGACTTCATTGAACGGGTTCGCTCTCTCCCAACCTGTAAGATGCTTAGTCTAGACGTTGAGTCCCTCTTCACCAATGCCCCTCTTGATGATGTCCTTGATTTCCTTAGAGAGAAGGCCCATGAAGGGTTTCTTCATCTCCCTATACCTACTGATGTCTTTCTTGATCTTATCCGCCTCTGTGTGGACTCTAACTCCTCTTCCTTCCAAGGGAAATATTATTCTCAAACCTTCGGTGTCGCTATGGGCTCTCCTCTCTCTCCTGTCCTTGCTAATCTTTACATGGAATACTTCGAGACTGTTCTTCTTCCTACCCTCGATGTGCAACCTTCACTCTGGCTCCGCTATGTGGATGACATCTTTGCTCTGTGCCTCATGACTCCAGTCTCTTCCAACCTTTTCTTGAAGCTCTTAATAATCTTGCCCCTTCCATTAAGTTTAAAGCTGAATGGGAATCTAATTCCTTGCTTCCTTTCCTTGATGTTCATGTCCACTGCTCAGATACAGGTTTTTCCTTTTCCGTTTACTGAAAACCTATGCACAGTGGCATGTACATTCACTACTTTTCCTATCATGCTTTCCCTGTCAAGAAAAGTGTTCTTATCTCCCTCTTTCTTCCTCCGTGCCCTCTGCATCTGTGATCCTCAGTTCCTATCCAGCAGAATTTCCACTCTTCATAATTCGTTTTCCCGTCTTGGCTACCCTTCCCATTTCATAGACTCTGCCCTCTCACGTGCTAAACGCAATTTCTTTTCTCCCAAACTCTCTACTCCTGGGAACTCTTCTGTCCTCTGCCTTCCCTACATTTCCGGTCTTTCTAATCTCAACATTCTCTCCCGTCCCTTAGACATCAAGCTTACCTTCCACCAGACTAACACTCTTCGCACTAATCTCGTTCATACCTCTCCTCCCTCTACAGATGTTCCTGGTGTCTACTCTATTTCTTGCTCCTCCTGTCCTCTTCAATACTTCGGAGAAACTGGTCGATCTCTTTCTGACAGACTTAGGGAGCACAAAAATAGTGTTAGGCTTGCCGACACTAACAATGCTCTTTTCTGTCATGTCAGAGATCATAGCCATCCTATTGACTGGTCTTCTGCTAAAACTGTCTTCCCTACTTCCAACTCGAACAGTCGCCGTCTAGTTGAATCCTCTCTAATACACAACTTTCCTTGTATGAACCTTAGCCCTGGCTTCGTCTCTGTAGATGCCTTCCTCTCCCACTACATTGTAAAAAAGCTCCAACTTCAGAACACCCGTGACTTAACCTCACTCCTCATTTTTTCTTTTTCTTTTTCTTCTTCTCCCTCTTTCCTTTCTCCTCTAGGTTGTCTTTCTCTCTTCTGTCTCATGTTTCTATTCCTTCTTCATTTATTTCACCACTTCCCCTTTCACGCACCTCTGTGTGCTTGCTCTCCCTCTGTGGGCACCTAGCTCTCTTGCAGTGCTCCCCTTCCTTTGTATTTGACTGGCTCGTCCTCCTCATTTCCCACTTCTACCACTACCACTACTACTACCTCTTCTACTACTACTACTACTACAACTACGTGTACTGATGAAATTAAGACACATGTGCGGCATCTGGTTGACTTTGTTGTGGACGTTTCGCCATCCAGTGGCTGGCTGGATGGCGAAACGTCTATGATAGGGATGCCCGGGTGTTGCGCATGTGTCTTAATTTCATCTTGTCGGTATTATATACCATTCTTGTACTACTACTACTACCACCACCTCTTTCTGCCTATATATAGCCCTCCTGCTCCACTTCTGGTTAGTGTGACTTTGTAAATGATCCAAGTCGGACCGAAACGGCGTCGTAAGCTTCTCTCTTTTTTATGCGGGTTATTTGTGTATCGTTCCAGTCACGGTATTGTGCCTTTTTTTGTTATTTTTGTATTGACAAAGCCACTGGTTGGCTGGTTTATAAAATAAAAACACCCAGATGTTGTACGTGTGTCTAATTCATTATGATTAAAGATATGAGACTCCATGTGTGAGAGTGTTTAACCATCAATGCAAACAAAATCGTAGGTAGTTTCACATGGTTATTTTATTCAGTATCATCTACTTCATTTTGTTTACAGGTAAACTCACCTTGATTTTTCCATATGTTTTAGCTCAGGAATACCTTAAGTCTTATTTTGACAGTACTGTAATTTCAGCTTGTGCATTTAGGCTTCCCCACTAAATATTTCAAAAGGAAATGGAAAGCTCTTTCAAAATAATGAAGATAAACAACTGATGGATGTGTTTTTGAGAAGTGATAAATGTATGCACTCACTGATATGTCAATAAAATATTATGCTCCCTAAGAAAAGCTTAACCCAATAAGCATCTTGGGAAGCTGGGTTGTTTTTTGGACTGTTTCTCAGGAGAACAATGAAGACAATTTGTTCTCTGAATACTTGCACTGGACAGCTTTGCCGCAACATACTACCTATATTAGTAAAAGTACAGTGGTACCTCGGGATACGAAATTAATTCGTTCCACTAGGCTGTTCGAGTGCCGATACCGAACAAATTTGTTCCCATAAGGAATAATGTAAATTAGATTAATCCATTTCAGACCCCCAAAAATACACTTACAAAAGCACTTACTTAAATACACTTACATAATTGTTTGAATTTTGAGCTGTTCGTATCCCGAGGTACCATTGTACTGTAGATAGAACTAGATGAAATAAAGCACCTATGAGGTTGAATGAACAGCATTGCTTTATAAATTGAGAATATATCTTCCTGACCTAGCTACACTACAGCACAGTATTTGCATAAAATATAATATGGAGCACATTCATTTCGGCAGAAATTAGACTGAGAAAAGGGCTCAAGGGTAGCCAAGGATGGTATCAAAGGGCTGTTAAAGGGTAGGGGATATCAAAGAGCATTGAAATGTGGGGTGGTCTCAGGGTAGTTAAGGGGTATCAAAGAGCAGCTAAGGGTGTTGGTAGTCTTAAAGAGTAGTCAAGGAAAGTCTGAAAGTGCAGCCAGAAACCTTTAACAGGATTACATTTGATGCATGATTGACACTGTTGAATATGTGGACAGTGTGGTTTTTTTTTTCTCCCTCAAAAACAAACACTTTACAGTATATATATATTTATCCCAGTATTATGTCTGAAGCTTCTGCATGTAAATTGTGTGAGGTGTCTGTGCATTTCAATGATAATTTTAGAAACTCATTAATATTACAGTTATCCTCAGTTTCAGTTGTCTGTTGTATTTTTATTGTTGAGAGTAGAGTGGCATGTCATAGAGATAAATCTTAGAAATAGCATTTCAGAATTAGTTGATTGAACAATTACAAGCTTTGCTTTGAAACCTGTACAGTAAATAAAGTGAAGGCCCCTTCACAGTTATTTCAGACATAAAATTTTGTGCCTGAAGGAGGGGTGTTAATGTTGCAGTTTAAAAACTGTAGTGTAAAGCACCCTTCTGGCAAGACAGTGATGGAGTGAATGATGGTGAAAGTTTTTCTTTTTCGGGCCACCCTGCCTTGGTGGGAATCGGCCAGTGTGATAATAAAATAAAAAATAATATAAATTTATTGTAAAGTAAAAGGACACAAGTGCAACTAATATGACATTTTATTTTGGCAACGTTTTGCTCTCCAGGAGCTTTGTCAAGCCGATACAAATTTATTACAATAATTAGATACAGTACGAAATATATCAGATTTGATTAACTTGCATAATTTCTTATGAAAAGTGAATGGAAGACTCCACTTTGAGTTACATTTGCTACCCTTATGCATGCTCCCTCTTCATGTCAGCAGACTGAGAACACAGGTGTTATAAAACGTGACAAGTATGTGTACACCTTAGCATTCTGTTTAGAAGATATAATGGAATGCAGATTGCAAGTTGCACTATACCCTTGAGAGAGAAACCCTGCATAGTTTTGATGTACACCATAGTATATAATCTATATGGATTTATATGTAAAAATGTTCTGTATTCACATTCTAAAACAGTAATATATATATATATATATATATATATATATATATATATATATATATATATATAATATATATATATATATATATATATATATATGCTGGGAACAATGGGCTAGTAACCCCTTTTCCTGTAATAATTACTAAAAAGAATAAGAAGAAAATTGTCAGAGTGGGAAGTCTGAATTTATTTATTTATTTATTTATTAATTTGAACATGATACAGTGAAGTACAAAGGAATACAGTTATTACAGTGCAACATGCCAAAGCCCCTTGTATGCAGAGCATTATGGGCAGGCTTAAAATTAACTTAAGATTAACTAAGCATGGATGTTGTGCAAATGATAAAGAGATGATTGTGGATGTTATGAATGAGAAGAAGCTGGATGTCCTGGCTTTAAGTGAAACAAAGCTGAAGGGGATGGGAGAGTTTCAGTGGAGAGGAATAAATGGGATTAGGTCAGCGGTTTCAAATAGAGTTAGAGCTAAAGAAGGAGTAGCAATAATGTTGAAGGATAAGTTATGGCAGGAAAAGAGGGACTATAAATGTATTAATTCAAGGATTATGTGGAGTAAAATAAAGGTTGGATGTGAAAAGTGGGTTATAGTAAGCGTATATGCACCTGGAGAGGAATCAATATTAAGGACTTTTAAAATTGCAACACTGCTTGCTAATGTTGTGTTGAACATCCATCCCTCCTTAGGATCTAGACACAGTTCATGGTCTGGGTGATAAGAAACTGCTGGAGCTGCGAACCCTGGGAGAGAAAGTGGCTCTAAGCACCTCAGAGCGTGGTGGCAAGGCTCTCAGAGCCACAATTACTTCCATGGAGGATGCCTGGAATCTACATATTGCCACTGTTGGTAAGAATTGTTAAATATATGCTGTTTATTATTTATATAAAAGACAATAATTTCATTGTAAATGTTCATTATGTGTAATCCACGTTTTGACTTAAGGTTCACATCTTTTTGAGCATTTGTTAAATCCTTATATGTAATTTAGTTATTGTGGTACCATTTTATACATTTGTATGAACTTAGGCTAGGTTTTGCAGAAGTGTGTTTTTCATTTTGTAAATTATTTTTTTCACATGGTCTTAACTTAGGTGATGTACGTGAGAACTTGAACAGCACTATACAACAATGGAGCCAGTTTGAAGAAGATCTTGAATGCCATTCAGCCTGGTGTCGAGAGTTGGAATCTTTCTTCAAAGATCAGCAGCTGTGTGCCTCCCTACATGAGAAACGACGACGTATTGAGGTCCTGACACAGAAACGAGAAGAGGTTGTACGTTATGAGCGAGAGATTGATGTTTTTGTTGATCAAGGTCATGCTCTCGTGCGTGTCTCTAGTGTAGATCGTCTCAAACCTCTTATCACTCAGTTAAGTAACCGCTATCAGAGCCTCCATGTCCTTACAAAGGAAGCTGTTACAAAGTGGAGAGGAGTTCTTGCTGATCATGAGAGCTATGATGAAAAGTTTGAGGAAAACAACAAATGGCTGAGCACCATGGAGCAGTCCCTTCATGATCTTCTGAATGAACAGGACCCAGAAAAGAAAGAGAATTTACTGCAATTCTTGCTTAGTGAGCGTGAGCAGGCACCACATCGTCTGGGATCCACCACAACCATTGGTGAGAGGCTTTACCCTGATACTGCTACAGTGGGCCGTGAGAAGCTTCGTCAGGATTTAAGGACAATGCGTGAAAATTGGGAGAGATTAGAAGGCTCCATTGTGGAGCAGCAACGCAAACAGGAAGCTCAGACCCTGCAATGGTCTTCCTTTTCGGACAGTACACAAGCTGCACGCAATTGGTTGGATAATATGGAAAAGACTATTGTTGTAGATCCATCCAATTGGCTATCATTGCAGGAACTTCGTTCTAGGTTATTAAAGCTTAAGGTTAGTGTTATTTTCTTTTGTATATAATCTGAGTTGGAATATAATACAGTGGACCCCCGCATAACGATTACCTCCGAATGCGACCAATTATGTAAGTGTATTTATGTGAGTGAGTTTGTACATGTATGTTTGGGGGTCTGAAATGGACTAATCTACTTCACAATATTTCTTATGGGAACAAATTCGGTCAGTACTGGCACCTGAACATACTTCTGGAGTGAAAAAATATCGTTAACCGGGGGTCCACTGTATTTACATGCTAAAGAAATGTGCTAAATTAGTGAACATTGAAATTAAGAATTGTATTTATTTATTTATTTTTATTTTATACAGACAACACTGCAAGATATTACCTCACACAAACGTGTTTTGGATGCTGTGAAGGAGCGAGCTGGCTATTTACTTCAAGCATCACCGAGCAATAAGGATGTGATGTCAGCAATGGAAGAAGTCCAGCATCGGCATGAGAAACTTGCTTTAAACACCAAGAAGAATATTGAGGATCTAGAATGGATGATTGACAACCTCAGTACTCATCAAGATCTTTCTGCATCACATGCTGAGTGGCAGAAAGACATGTGGGAGAAACTGCATTCATACACAGGTAATAAATCACTCTTATTATTTGTAATAATACCGGAAAATCAAAGCAAAAAGTACGTTATATTTCCCTGAATGATGCATTCTAAGTACAAAAATTTACGCAGTATATAAGGTGCGGCATAGATTATGATGATTTTTTAGGTTTCGTCCTTTGAAAGTCATATATATTTTTAAACTCGTGAAATTTTTTGTGCATCTGCATTAAACTCCTCAAATACCAGTACAACAAAACACTGGTATAATGAACAATCCTCACAGGTTACCAAGGGGAGCTCACTGCACAGGCATTAAAATAAAAGCTTTGTGAATTCCTACTAGGGTCTCAAATTCAGGAATTAATATATCCTTGACTAGTGGGGTACAGGTGACATGTAGCCTTAATGACCCTCTTTATAGTTGATAGGCTTTAAATCTAATAAATTGACGAACCGTCCACTTGAAACTTCATGAACTGTAAGCAATTCATTTTCAGATTTACATATACCAAAAACAGTATATGATAGAGACTATTTTTTTAGACAAAGTTTCAGTGTATTAGATACATCAATTTCCTGGATACATGAATACGGGGTAAGCAGAAGTGGATTATTATATTTTTGGGCATGACAGGTGGGGGTCACTTCTCAAGCACAAACTTTAATTACCTTCCTCAGCATAAATAAGGTCATGGTGGAGCACTCTTTGAAAATACTTTGTTCTGTCCTATTACTTTAGACCCTTGATTGGCTACTACTGCTTCTAGCACCTATGATTTGTTGTCTTTCATGTAGATCTACGTTACTGTTGCCAGTGTTGCTTGTGTAGATCTACGTTACTGTTGCCAGTGTTGCTTGTGTAGATCTACGTTACTGTTGCCAGTGTTGCTTGTGTAGATCTACATTACTGATATCAGTGTTGCTCATGTAAATCTATGTTATTGATACCAGTGTTGGTCATGTAGGTAACATTTCAAGCACAGCATCCTCAGATATGCTGTGTGGGGTAAATTTTGGTCAAGACCTGAGAGAATGGGTCTTCGCAGTGAGCACATGATAAAAAAAATCCTTCCCCATGTGGTGCATAATGGGAAAAGTCAACCTCTGACTTTATGTTTAGCTTAAAATATAAATTTTTAAGCGTTTTCTTGGTTGTTTTTATGGCTGTTTCTTGGTATCAGTTGATAGGAAGCCATACTACTGAAAAGATGATTTTGGTCAGTTTCAGGACTGGAAGTAACTTGAAATAAGACTGAAAGTAGTAGAAGTATTAAATTTTTGATGATTTTCTTGAGGAAAGGTGAGGCCCTTAACACCCCCCTCAGTTTGTTTTATGCTTTTTTCTAGGTTTGCTTCAGTTATTGGTATGCCTTAAACCAAGACTAATAATTTTTGGTTATATTTTATTAATTTAAGAAATGGAGGTAAAACCTTGACTTTTTTTGTGATAGATTCAAAATGGAGATCAGGTGAAATATAAGTGAGGCTTGGGGTATGTGATTAATGAAGAGGAGATAGGATGCTTTAGTGGCTAGAATACATGTAGTGTTTATGTTGGACTCTGCTTTTAAATTGGAATTTGTTGAATAGGACTAGAATTGGGTGAAATTGCCAGTGTGTAAATTGCACCCAGACTGCCTGTATAATTCCATATGTTTTCTTTAGAATAAGATTACCATTTCAGAGGATTTTTTTTTTTTTCAGAAAAATCACTATGCTGTCAGCACTTTTTAATTTCTGAGGACTGCAACAGTGAAAGGTTTACATGATTGTTGCTCTGTTCTGGTTCATTTGTGAGAATGTGGGAAATAGGGAAGTTTGGGTCATGTTTTCATCCCTTCATAGACATAAAGTGAAATTTAGGATCAAGATTTAACAAAATCATTATAAACTCTCAAATGAGACTCAGATTTCGAGTAGGAGCCCTTTGATACGTACTTTGAAAGTGATGTATGGATGAATAGTAAAATGTAATGACTTACATCATTCAGGGATGGTCTTCCTGACTTTTATCTGGTGTTTTCTATAGATTATTCTGGCAATAAGGCTCTGCTGCAGCAGCGACTGGACCACATAGCTGAGCTTGAAGATGCCAAATGTGATGGAAGGAACATGATTGCTCAGATCAGTTCGCATGCTCATCAGTTACTGGAGAAGTTGCCAGCCCGAGCCAAGGAGACACTGGAGCGGGAGATCAACAATATGAAGTAAGTTTAAATTCTTTGGATTCAGTAGCCATAATAATTACTAAAAAGTATAAGAAGAAAATTGTCAAAGTGGGATGTCTGAGTGTGTTTGGATGTTGTGCGAATGATAAGAAAGACATGATTGTGGATGTTACGAATGAGAAGAAGCTGGATATCTTGGCTTTAAGTGAAACAAAGGTGAAGGGGGTGGGAGAGTTTCAGTGGAGAGGAATAAATGGGATTAGGTCAGGGGTTTCAAATAGTTAGAGCTAAAGAAGGAGTAGCAATAATGTTGAAGGATAAGCTATGGCAGGAAAAGAGGGACTATAAATGTATTAATTCAAGGATTGTGTGGAGTAAAATAAAGGTTGGATGTGAAAAGTGGGTTATAGTAAGTGTATATGCACCTGGAGAAGGGGAGTTTTGAACCAAGTGTGAGAGTACTTGTGGTTGGGGATTTCAATGCTAAAGTGGGTAAAAATGTTATGGAGGGAGTAGTAGGTAAATTTGGGGTGGCAGGGGTAAATGAAAATGGGGAGCCTTTAATTGAGCTATGTGTAGAAAGAGGTTTGGTAATAAGTAATATATATTTTATGAAAAAGAGGATAAATAAATATACAAGGTATGATATAGCATGTAATGAAAGTAGTTTGTTAGATTATGTATTGGTGGATAAAAGGTTGATGGGTAGGCTCCAGGATGTACACATTTATAGAGGGGCAACTGATATATCGGATCATTATTTAGTTGTAGCTACAGTTAGAGTAAGAGGTAGATTGGACAAGAGGAAAATGGCAACAACAAGTAAGAGGGAGGTGAAAGTGTATAAACTAAGGGAGGTGGAAGTTAGGGTGAGATATAAGCAACTATTGGCAGAAAGGTGGGCTGGTGCAAGTATGAGCAGTGGGGATGGGGGGGGGGTTGAAGAGGGTTGGAATAGTTTTAAAAATGCAGTATTATAATGTGGGGCAGAAGTTTGTGGTTATAGGAGGGTGGGTGCAGGAGGAAAGAGGAGTGATTGGTGGAATGATGAAGTAAAGGGTGTGATAAAAGAGAAAAAGTTAGCTTATGAGAGGTTTTTACAAAGCAGAAGTGTTATAAGAAGAGTAGAGTATATGGAGAGTGAAAGAAAGGTGAAGAGAGTGGTGAGAGAGTGTAAAAGGAGGGCAGATGATAGAGTGGGAGAGGCACTGTCAAGAAATTTTAATGAAAATAAGATAAAATTTTGGAGTGAGTTAAACAAGTTAAGAAAGCCTAGGGAATGAATGGATTTGTCAGTTAAAAACAGAGTAGGGGAGTTAGTAGATGGGGAGATGGAGGTATTGGGTAGATACCTGGAGTTTACCTGGAGAGGGTTTCAGGGGTCAATGCCCCCGCAGCCCGGTCTGAGACCAGGCCTCATGGTGGATCAGGGTCTGATCAACCAGGCTGTTACTGCTGGCTGCACGCAAGCTGACGTACAAACCACAGCCCGTTTGTCCAGTGCCTTCTTGAAGACAGCCAAGGGTCTATTGGTAATCCCCCTTATGTATGCTGGGAGGCAATTGAACAGTCTTGGGCCCCAGACACTTACTGTGTTGTCTCTCAGTGTACTCATGGCATCCCTGCTTGTCATCGGGGGAATGTTGCATCTCCTGCCGAGTCTTTTGCTTTCATATGGAGTGATTTTTGTGTGCAAGTTTGGTACCAATCCCTCCAGGACCTTCCAAGTGTAAATTATCATGTATCTCTCTTGCCTGCGTTCGAGGGAATACAGATCAAGGACCTTCAACCATTCCCAGTAGTTTAGGTGCCTTATCACACTTATGAGTGCCGTGAAAGTTCTTTGTACACTCTCCAGGTCCACAATGTTGCCAGCCTTGAAGGGGGCTGTTAGTGTACAGCAGTATTCCAGCCTAGAGAGCACAAGCGATTTGAAGAGAATCATCATGGGCTTGGCGTCCCTAGTTTTGAAGGTTCTCATTATCCATCCTATCATTTTCCTAGCGGATGAGGTAGGTACATTGTTGTGGTCTTTGAAGGCGAGATTCTCTGACATTATCACTCCCAGGTCCTTCACATTACTTTTCCGCTCTATTGTATGGTTAAAATTTATGGTATACCCTGACACATTTTTAATTTCTTCAAGTTTTCCACATCTGAGTAGTTGAAATTTCTCTTCGTCGAACTTCATATTGTTTTAAGTGGCTCATTCAAAGATTTAGTTGATGTCCGCTTGGAGTCTCGCAGTGTCTTTGATGGAGGTCACTGCCATGGTGATCCGGGTGTCATCCGCAAAGGTGGGCGAGAATATTTTGAGGAACTTTTAAATGTCGACGGAGAAAGGGAGGCGGTAATTTCATGCACTAGCCAGGGAGGTATATCATCTTTTAGGAGTGAAGAAGAACAGGATGTGAGTGTGGGGGAGATGCGTGAGGCATTACATAGAATGCAAGGGGGTAAAGCAGCTGGAACTGATGGGATCATGACAGAAATGTTAAAAGCAGGGGGGGATATAGTGTTGGAGTGGTTGATATTTTTGTTTAATGAATGTATGAAAGAGGGGAAGGTACCTAGAGATTGGCAGAGAGCATGTATAGTCCCTTTATATAAAGGGAAGGGGATAAAAGAGATTGTAAAAAAATATAGAGGAATTCCGGTTATTTTTATATAGACAGACTTGAGTCCTGGAAATGGGAAGTGCAATGGCTGCACTTTAAAGGAGGGGTTTGGAATATTGGCAGTTTGGAGGGATATGTTGTGTATCTTTATACGTATGTATATGCTTCTAAACTGTTGTATTCTGAGCACCTCTGCAAAAACAGTGATTATGTGTGAGTGAGGTGAAAGTGTTGAATGATGATAAAAGTATTTTCTTTTTGGGGATTTTCTTTCTACAGATCAGTTGTGAATATTATGCAGAGAATTTGGAGCATAAAAAATCAAAGATAGTTTGAGGTTATCCCAGATGTAACCTCAGAAGGGCTGAGAAGGGGTAGTTGCAGTAGTTTGGGCATTTTGAATTTTTAAAACATATCGACTTCTTTATTTTTCAACCGATTATGTTCATTTTTGGTGTACTATTAGAAGCTTATATCAAATATCCTGTGCTGAAGTTTCAATCATATCAGCCAAAAAGGAAATGAAATATGCAAAATTTACGAAAAATTGCATTTGGCAGGGGAGTCCTTCTCATTGGTACTTGGAAAAGTGGTTTTGACACTTGCTGCTGATAGAACACCTCTAATTCCATCACTGTAAGTGTACCTATTCTAAAATAAACCTTATCTTCATGTTAAAAAAAAATAAGTTTCATAACTTTTTTGACATATTGGAAGATGTCGGTCTTGTTGCCCACATAAATCTAAAAATATTTGGGATAGTTCAGAAAGGTACACTCCACCTTGTAAAGCAATCATTCTCCTATGTTTGTTGTGAAAATCAAGTCAATTCAATCATAAATAAAGATGGATTGCCCCTAAATAGGTAAATAAGTTACTTTCGAGATATAGGCCGAAGCGCGCGGCACCCCAGCTGCCCGGGAAATAATTTTTTCCCCGAAAAATTCGCTTTATTTTACACTTTTTGCGTGACCTACGAGTGTTTATTACAGTTAACCATTGTAAATCCGTTTTCTCTCATCACTTGTAAGAGATACGAAACTTCAGGGGATACACCGATAGAAATTTTTCCCTCTTGGGCATCATATTATACTATATATTATTTTTTACGGTGTGCTTTTTATGTTTATATGCTATTATTATATTGCATTATGTCATAATAGATCAATTGTGATAGATAAATAAGCCTTATAATTGATATTAGCGTGGGTATGGAATATTTATGGAATATTTTGTTGGCTGGAGGTGTCGGCCATTTTGGGTACTATACCCAGGGTACCTGACTGGTTACTTGACCATATTAGCTCCGCCCGCTCGGGCATGATCTCAGACAGTGAATTTGTATTATATTAGACATAAAGATATAAGAAAACGATAAAAATAACACGGGGAAAAAACGTAAACAAAGCCGAGTCAGCGCTTCTTACGCAATATGACGCGTCAGCACTGTCACCATGCCTGTTATAAATGGCTGTAATTCCTTTTAGAAACATCGTACAAGGATAATAATTATACCAGAGTGTAGCCAGAAAGTTCAGCTATTTTTTGGTAACAATAACTCCATTTTCATATTCTTTCGAATTTTTTTTTGCTCCGCGCGCGTGAACCTGAGCGCTCCCTTAACATGTTGGAGTGTGAGCAAGGTAACATTTATAAGGAATTCAGAGAAACCCATTAGCCAGTTTTGAGTCCAGGAAGTGAGAAGTACAGTGCCAGCACTCTGAAGGAGAGGGAGGAATGTTGTAACTCAGAGGGCCATCTGAATTGTCATGCCTACACACTTCTGGGATGACAGCTATTGAATGAAGGATGGTGAATGTGTTTCCTTCTTTTTGTTCACCCTGCCTTGGTGGGAAGTGGCCAGTGTGTTAAAGCAACACTTGAAAGGAAAAATTATTCTGTACATAAATAAATGCAGTCAGAATTAAAATAAAAACATTGTTAATTTATATTCCTTTTGTGATGTAGGTATGAACTGGCCAAGTTTGCCAGCACTTTGGCTGATGTTAAGCATGGCTTGGAAGAGCGACTCCAGCAATGGACCGAATATGAGGGCACCTTTGACCGAATCATCTCCTGGCTTAATGACTCTGAAGCAACACTTAAAAATTATGGACCCAAGAACTCTCTTCAGGAGAAGACAGAGCAGCTTGAACGCTACCAGGTGTGTCTTGCCACTATGTTTATGAGTGACCTCTTTGAAGTCATAAAAAATATCAGCCTTTTAACAAATTCTCCAATAATTAAAACCCACTAAAACCATTATATGTCAGCCACAGTACAAATTCTATTACAGTGGTACCTTGAGTTATGAACTTAATTCGTTCCAGAAGGCTGTTTGAGTGATTATACCGAACGAATTTGTTCCCATAAGGAATAATGTAAATTTGATTAGTCTGTTTCAGACCCCCCAAAAATACACTTACAAAAGCACTTACAAAAATACACTTACATAATTGTTTGAGTTGGGAACTGTTCGAAACTCGAGGTACCACTGTATATTTACATCTCTTTTTTTTTTTTTTTTTTTTTTTTGTTCATTACTTTTTGTTTTAGCTGAGATATTTATCCCCCTTTAGACATAATTGATGAACTAGAGTGATTCATGGAATACATCCTCTTTGAGCTTTGATTGAAGATCTTTGCGCCAAGTTGGGAATTAATTAAAGTCAGAATGTGCAGCAGTAAACATGGTGTATGTTTATTAACTATGGTGTGTATATGTGTGTTCACCTTATGGATGATGACCCTCATTAGCTGTTCTGCACCTGATTCTTAACCCTTTCAGTGTCCGTGCCATAGATCTACGGCTTTACGTTCCAGGTCCAAACTGTAGATCTACGCCATGAGCTCAGCTCACTCTGATAAGCTGTGAACAGTAAATTTGGGCCTAGATATGAGAGAATACATCTATGTGATCAATGTGCACCACATAAAACAAATCCTGCAGCACACAGTGCATAATGAGAGAAAAAAAAACTGAGACCATAATTTTCGTTTAAAACAGCGACTTTGCAGTGTTTTTTCGTATATTTTTTATAGTTGTATTTGCAATTTCTTGGTCCTTATTGATAGAATGGAAGATATACTACAGAAATAGAGATGATTTTGATTGGTTTTAGTACTGGAAATGGCTTGAAACTGAGCTCAAAGTAGCAGAAATGTTAAATTTTTGCCGATGTTCAAGAGTAAACAAATGACCTCACAAGTCTAATACATGACAGCTGGTGGGTCTAATATACGTTCACAAATGTGCTGATATTATTTATACAATTATTACAGTATTGCAATACAAAAAATCTTCTATTTTTTGGTTTGAATAAAAATTTATTATGTGATTAAAAAATCAAAATGGAACTCATTTGTAAAGCCTGAAAACGTAACTAATGAACAGAGGAAATGTTAGTTTAGTGCCAGGAATGTCTGCATTGTTTATTCCGAATCCTATTTTGAAATTGGAATATTTTGAACTTTGAATTAAATTGGCCAAATTACCAATTTCCAATCACTTTATTTTGTTGTTGAAACAGTTGACTTGGTGATTTCTTGTGCTCCATCGATAGAATAGAAGTAATACTAGTGAAATAGCTAAGAATTTGGTTGACTGGAATACTGTAATTGGCCAAAAATTGGAGTCAAAGTCGGCAAAATCGCCAATGCATGAATATCGCCGACACATCAAAATTTGCGAGGGCATAATTTCGTAAATTTTCCATCAAATTTTGTACTTTTTGTTTTATTACCTTCAGAAAAAGATTCTCTACCATTTCATAAGAAAAAATAACAAAATTATTTTTTGAAAATACTTGGACCCTGGTGTGCACTTTGAAATCTGGCCTCTAGACCCTGAAAAGGTTAATACATGTTTTCCAACAATACTAGATACATGTCTCCTGCCAACAACACTACATATAACCATGTAGAATGTCAGGTTGCAACTTTGAAAGGAATGTATGTCATTGCAGTGCTTCTAGTTGAATTCTATAGTGACTAGTGTTCTCAGGATCTCCCATTGATTAGTTATTAGGGGTGACGTTTGCTTAGGTAAGTTGATTGATTCAGCATGCATTAGCTACTTAATATGGGAGTACAGTATGATAATGTACAGTAAGAAGCATGAGTAATTGGGATGCAATACTGAGGTATTAAAAATTTTCGGTGTTCATTATCAATATTTTATGCTATGATGAATAATACTACTTATCCCATAGAGTGTGCAGACCTAGAAGAAAAATGCATGTATAGGCTTAGAGAAAGAGAGAGAAAAAATATTCTGTAGTCTTTATTGAGGTTTGTGAATTCTTTTCTTGTGTTTTACAATGTTGCTTTAAGGAGACTTGAGCTACAGTTTGTCACGGCCACGCTGGCGGAGATTCGTCTGTAAAAACTTGCATTTGTGGTCACAGTGGTGCCTATGCTAACCTTCCTGTGGTGTATAAATATACCTAGTTGGATGAATCTATTGTAGCCAGCTGGCTCAGTGGTTAACAAGTTGGTCTGGAGTTTTAAGATGCTCTGACAGCATGGTCCTTTCCTGTCCATGGTATGGTTAGATTCTGCCTATTTTAAACCCACACCTCTCTCCAGTACCCTAACATTCACTTCTGTTACAATCCCAACTATACACGTATATTAAATATCCATAGTAACATCAAACATCTGTCTAAGGCCTACTTTTACTGGAAGATAATCTCCCTCTCTTCTACATATTCTAACCTGAGCCTCATTGTCCTCAAAAAGCTCTTTAACAGCATTCAGAAAAATGCCACCTATTCCATACACTTGCAGTATCTACCACATTGCTTCCTTATCCACCCTAGTGCTTTTACCTAAATATAAAAAAGTCATAATTTCTAAAATACTGATATGTTAAGGTATCATGTATGCCAGGTTCATAATTTTTGTTGTAAGTTGATAGTTACATATATAGGAACTACAGCCTCTCCTCACTTAGTGATGTACTCATTTACCGATGCCTTGGACTTACGATGGGCTCTCTGACCAATTTGCATACCTAAATAATGTATATTAGATCTGATTTCCTCTATTCTGTTTATTACAATAAACAGTACACTACTGTATAAACATTTAAAAATATACCAGAAATGTTATAAATGGTGTAAAGGTGACATTAAAACAATATCAAAGATGGTTGACACAAACCCACTACCATTATAGTATGCTCTTCACTTAAACATGAATTCATGTACCGTTGTGGTCTTAGGAATGGAACTCCATCATTAAGTGAGGAGAGGCTGTAAATAACAAAAAAAGGCACAATACCGTGACTGGAATGATACACAAATAACCCGCACATTGAAGAGAGGAGCTTAGGACGACATTTCAGTCCGACTTGGACCATTTACAAAGTCACACTAATGAAAAGGAGAGAGACGGCGGTGGCAGCAGCAGCGGCAGCAGCAGCGGCAGCAGCAGCGGCAGCAGCAGCGGCAGCAGCAGCGGCAGCAGCAGCAGCAGCCGCCGCAGCAGCAGCCGCCGCAGCAGCCGCAGCAGCCGCCGCAGCCGCCGCGCCACCTGCAGCAGCAGCAGCAGCAGCAGCAGTAGTAGTAGTAGTAGTAGTAGGGGAGGTAATAAGGAGGAGGAGGAGCCAGTCAAATACTAAGAAAGAGGAGCACTACAAGGGAGCCAGGTGCCCACAGAGGGTAAGAGCAAAAACACAGAGGGGGGGGGAATAAATAAATAAATAAAGAAGGAATAAATACACAAGGCAGAAAGACAACCCAAAGGAGAAAAAGGAAAGAGGAAAGGGGAAGAGGGAGAAGAAGAAAAAGGAGGAATCAGGTTAAGTCATGGGTGTTCTGAAGTTTGGAGCATTTTACAATGTAGTGGGAAAGGAAGGCATCTGCAGAGATGAAGCCAGGACTAAGATTCATACAAGGAAAGTTGTGTATTGGGGAGGATTCAACCAGATGGTGACTGTTGAAGTTGGAAGTAGGGAAGACAGTTTTAGCAGAAGACCAGTCAATAGGATGGATGTGATCTCTGACGTGACAGAAAAGAGCATTATTAGTGTCGGCAAGCCTAACACTATTTTTGTGCTCCCTGAGTCTGTCAGAAAGAGATGGGCCAGTTTCTCCAAAGTATTGGAGAGGACAGGAGGAACAAGAAATAGAGTAGACACCAGCAGCATCTGTAGAGGGAGGAGAGGTATGAACAAGATTAGTGCGATGAGTGTTAGTCTGGCGGAAAGTAAGTGTGATGTCTGAGGAACTGAGAGAGTTGTTGAGATTAGAAAGACTGGAAATGTAGGGAAGGCAGAGGACAGAAGAGTTCCCAGGAGTAGAGAGTTTGGGAGAGAAGAAATTACGTTTAGCATGTGAGAAGGCAGAGTCTATGAAATGGGAAGGGTAGCCAAGATGGGAAAATGAATTTTGCAGATTGGAAATTTCTGATTGAAGGAACTGAGGATCACAAATGCGGAGGGCACAGAGAAAGAGGGAGATAAGAACACTTTTCTTGACAGAGGAAGCATGATAAGAAAAGTAGTGAATGTACATGCCACTGCGCATAGGCTTGTGGTAAACGGAAAAGGCAAAACCTGTATCTGAGCGGTGGACATGGACATCAAGGAAAGGAAAGGAAGCAAGGAATTAGATTCCCATTGAGTTTTAAACTTAATGGAAGGGGCAAGATTAAGAGCATCAAGAAATGGTTGGAAGAGACTAGAGTCATGAGGCCACAGAGCCAAGTTCTCATCTACATAGCAGAGCCAGAGTGAAGGGTGCACATCAATAGTAGGAAGAAGGACAGTCTTGAAGTATTCCAGGTAAAGATTAGCAAGGACAGGAGAAAGAGGAGAGCCCATAGTGACACCAAAGGTTTGAGAATAGTATTTCCCTTGGAAGGAAAAGGAATTAGAGTCCACACAGAGGCGGATAAGATAAAAAAAGACATCAGTAGGTATATGGAGATGAAGAAACCCTTCATTGGCCTTCTCTCTAAGAAAATCAAGGACATCATCAAGAGGGACATTGGTGAAGAGGGACTCAACGTCAGGACTAAGCATCTTACAGGTCGGGAGAGAGGGAACCCATTCAGTGAAGTCTTGCGAGTGATGGAGGTGGGCAGGAGAAAAGGTACCAAGAAAGGGAGTGAGGGTTTTGGCCAGCCAAGAAGCAAGAGAATAAGAGACAGAACCTCTAGAGGATATGATAGGATGTAGAGGAATATCAGGCTTATGAGTTTTGGGAAGGCCATAGAAATAGGGCAGAAAGGGGCAGACGACACGAAAACGTTGAACAAGGTCAAAGTCAGGAGGACAGAGGTCGGAGAGAGTCCGTAGTTTTTTGTTGAAAGTTCTCTTGATGCGATCAAGAGGGTTGGAAACGAGAGGAGTGTAGGTACGTGAGTCAGAGAGGAAGACATCAGCTTTACGGAGGTAATCCTCATTATCAAGGATAACTACCGAATTACCTTTATCAGAAGATAGTATGATAATGTTAGTGTTGGATTTAAGAGAAGAAAGGGTAAGCTGGTAATGGCGTGGAGGGTGGTGGTTCTTAGAAAACAGACTATCAAGAGCAGGAAGGAGAGTCGCCACGAAAAGTGGGCAAGTCACGAAGATTACGGGAGCAAGACTGACGAAAAGAATCAGAAGAGCTGATTAGGACAATATCAGCGTGAGGGGCAGGTGAAGTGGCAAAGGAAAGACTAAAACCAAGAAGTTCAAGCTCATGTTGAGAGAGTGAGACAGAAGACAGGTTAGTAACACAGTCAGTAAGGGAGAATTTAGACCAAGGGCTATCTGAGATGAGACATTGAAGTTTATTCTGTAGTTTAGAATGATAAATTCTACTATTACTACTACCACCTCCTGGCGATATATACCCCTCCCTCTCTCCTTTTCATTAGTGTGACTTTGTAAATAGTCCAAGTCGGACTGAAATGTCGTCGTAAGCTCCTCTCTTCTATTTGTGGGTTATTTGTGTGAGAGGCTGTAATTGGTTTCTTAACATCTTCAACTTTAGTATGCTGATTAAGTTTTTAATTAATTGCACAATATTTATTTGAATATCCTCTGAATGGCTATACTGTAGTAATCAGTAGATATGCTTTAATTGATCAAATATATTTATGACATTTGTTTTATAATTAGTGGGCTACAATAATATGACATAGCATGAGTGTTTTAAGCTGTTACATTAGTGAGTGTGTTATAATTTAGTAGGTTAGGATTAATGATAATCAGAATATCTACAAGGTACTTTGTTGGATTGTTTTAATATTGTATTACTAATATAATTATCTGATTTCTCTAGGAATTCCTGCGTGTAGTAGAGAGCCGGCATGTGCTCGTGCAGGAATTCATTGCAATAGCTGATAACCTTGAACAAGTAAGACCTCGACTAGTTATTATTGAAGTAAGTTCTCTCACAAATATTATGGGCAGATGAGATGTGACCTACTTAGTCACTGCTTAATATGAGGTTCACAGCCAGAATAGAAAAAAACAAAGAGTTTTCCCAAGAAAATGTCTTTTTTGTATGTATCATGTAACACATAAATCAGTATAAAATTTTTTTGAGGCTCTATACTTGTGTCGTTATTATTAAAAGAGTTTAACCCCTCTCTCTGCCTTAAATTACAAAGTTTACAAGGAGGAGGAAATTACTGATTAATCTAAAGTAACTTTTATAAACTTTTTCAAGCATTGTTGGACATACTGAATATTTGTTTATAGGTAGTTACTCCATAATGTTTGATAGTTGCTATATGAGATATTTTATCATTAATATAAGCTGGCTGTAAGTTTTTGTTATTGTGAATGATGCAAGTGTTGCTTTGTCACTTATATTAGTTGTGACCAATACCTGTAAGAGTGACCACATGGCTAGGGCCTTGCCCTGGCCTGTGTCTGTCTTGGTCTACCTGAGTCTTCCTTACCTATATATATAGGTTACACAGTAACCATTTGCAGAAACTGTAATACTGCATTGTGCACATTCTTTGCTACATCTCTGTCAAGAAACTAATGAATCCAGATTTACTGTGCAATATTAATATAATAATTATGGAATATATAAAAAAAAACCTGATTTTTTATTGTTAAATCATTCAGTAGTAATAACAATATTTTAATTAAAATTGGCCATGATAAAAAATTAGCTTTAAATCTAACTTCGTTCAAAATAGCTTAAAAATTATACCATATATTTATGAATGAGGGGTGGGAATATTTGCAGTTTGGAGGGGCATCTGCACTCTAGTATCAGTGTGCCTCTGGCAAGACAGTGATAAGGTGAATGATAGTGAAAGTGTTTCTTCCTTTTTGGGTCACCCTACCTCAGTGGGAGATGGCTGGTTTGTTAAAAAAATACTTATTATTGTTCATAGGCTTTAGCTTGCATTAGTTTATACTCTGAAATAATTGATATATGCTCATATTTATCACCATATAGATGTGTATAATTAATGTTATAGTGGTTGTGTGCTGTCATGGCTGCTTAACAGAAACTTACAGCAGTTTTATCAAGTAATATTCATCTTCCAAATTCACTGTTAAAAAAGTACTTATTATTTAAAAAAAAGATTTAGTTAACTCTTCTGGCTGTTTTGGTTTATATACTCTCATAAGTAGTGTCTAAGAATGTGAGCTTCTGTCAGTGCACGAAGCCATAACTTGTCGTCTGGCATCCCGGCTTTGCATCACCAAGAGTTGTCGTGCGGGCAGTCATTAAAGAAGCACGGGTTGTGTGATCCCCCCATACCTTACCAGGTCTTCCCACAGATCCATCATGTGTACACCACCTGTACAACCTCCAATATACTCAGCTTGACCTCACACTCTCTACTGATTTATAAGATGCTTAAATTTTCTCTCTAAAACTTGACTTTAAATTTTGTTTTTTATTAAACTTAAAATTGATGTGTTAAAATTTTTCTTTTAGTTTTTACTAACATTAATACCAATATAATGTAAAAGTGGCTTGAACATTTATTTAGTTGTGACAGTATACTGTAACAGCAGCTACTCTAAATCTGATTCTTTGAAATTACCCCTTCTCCTGTATACATTATTAAAGTTAAAAAGAGAAACTTTTTGTATGCAAAAAGCAATATTAAAATTATAACACAAATATTCAGTTTTTGAAGGGTAGCATTTGTTTTCTGTCCAAATTAAAACAGAATAGGATTGTGGTAAAATATTAATTTATAGTGGAATAAGTTGGTGTTATGAGAAAACTTCTAACTGTTTTATTGCAAAGAGGGGTGTTAATGTTGCAGTTTAAAAACTGTAGTGTAAAGCACCCTTCTGGCAAGACAGTGATGGAGTGAATGATGGTGAAAGTTTTTCTTTTTCGGGCCACCCTGCCTTGGTGGGAATCGGCCAGTGTGATAATAAAAAAAAATAAATAAAATTGCCAAGTACCGTACATAAACTACATATAACATGTGATGAATAGTTTTGAAAACAGACAAGTTGAAGAATTGAGACACTTATGCAACAAATGGGAATCTTTATTGAAACGTTTTGCCACACAGTGGCTTCATCAGTCCAATACAAAGTAGAAATGGGTAAGGCGAGGAGGGACTGATTACCTCAATCTCCTCCTCTCCTTACCAATTTCTACTTTGTATTGGACTGATGAAGCCACTGTGTGGCAAAACATTTCTTCAATAAAAATTCCTATATGTTGCATAAGTGTCTCAATTCTACACATAACATCTGACAAAAGGCTTGCATGGACTACTGCTGTCTCTCAAACAGACATTGATCTTATGTGTTGGTGATGTGTTATATTTCAATGAATTTAATATAAAACATCAATTAGAAATTGGTGTTGCTGCTTGTCACCAGCACCATCATGTATACTAGTGTTGTTGCTATACTCTTGAAGGAACCTCACAACATAGGCAGCTTTTTGCATCTGCCTTTGTGTTACTCTGCAGTCATAAATTTCTAAAGTAGGTTTTTTTTTATATTAGAGATCTGTGCATGCAATAAGGTCACAGTAAACAGGTGATGATCACTATATGCGGAACAACCACTGTGAAAAGAATACTGAACTTCCAAGCGCTTTCATGATTTCTCACATTATCAAGGAACTGTAAAAATAAAAGATCGGTAGAAGGCATATAAGGATGAGAATACACCTCGTGGTCAACTTACAATGCCTGACCTTTTTAAAAAGGTCAGGCATTGTAGGTTGTCCTTGTATGCCTTTGTCTTGATCTTTTATTTTTACAGTTCCTTGATAATGTGAGGAAATCATGAAAGCACTTGGAAATTTGCTATTCTTTTCACAGTGGTTGTTCTGCATACCTGTGCATGTTGGCCAAGTGACTCAGTGTGAGGGGTGATAATAGATACCTCAGTAGTTTGCAGTATATTGATGGAGCAGTCCAACTACAATTGTCAGAGAAAAGGAAGTATGGAACACTGATATGTTGAATAGCTAGTTTCTAACCCATGTAGATTTACTTTATAAACCCCAGACATAGATTGCTTCTTAGACATCTAGCTAGCTGATTCATAGACCTAATGATAATGAAGGGAGATGTGATTATGAGCCATGTTAGCATACCTCATAAATCTCCCAATATTTAGCATACCCTCAGGAGTAGGATACAAAAGCAAAATCTTACATAAAAGGGTTAGTATATCTAGTCTCACACTAACCAACTTAAAATGGAATATGTGATACAAGGAACTCAAATCTTTGGGTATATCATTAGTGCCAAGTAAATTACAAATAGATATGCTCAGAGTGTATGTCATGCAGAATAGAGGGAAAGTTTATAAAAGGGCATCAGGGAGTTGCATTATGCCAGATAAAATAAACTTTTCATATTAATTTTGCATCACTTAATTTTAAAATCAAAATGAAATGTTAACTGTTGTGTACCATATTCCAATTTACTGCAGTATTTACTACATCTCACTTAATTTTATGTATCTTTCTTTTATGAAAACTCAGGGGCTTGTGTTCAGCATTATGCAGAATCAGAGTGAAGTAGACAAGATGAGTGATGATTCCTCTGACCTAATGGGCATCTCTGGTGATACTAGGATCTCTGTTAATGTTCAGCAGATAACCTCCCGCTTCAAGGCTGTTCAGGTTACTGCTAAGGTAAGGCGTCATAGTACCTAAAAGCCTACTAGTCATTCTATATATAAATTTTATTCTTTTCATTAATCATATAATGAGTGAGATATTTGCTTCATTTATTAAATCCTGAAGGTCAACATGACAGATGAACACAAAGTATCAGTCAGATTCTGTTAAGTATGTAAATTCATCTCTTCCTGCATTATAAGAGATTATTATATTGTAGTTGTCACATATGCTATTCATGTATTAGGTAAAATATTAATTTCATAATTGTAATACGATTACCACAAGTTGCAGTATTCTGAGATTTTCGTCTAGTGACAAAAATGTTGCACATTTCCATACGTTGTTTAACTTTATTCTTGAGGCTACGTTATTTTTATTTTAAATACAGTAATCTATGTGAAACAAGTGTTCAATTACATAAGATTAAAGGATAAATTAGTAATATTGTGTTTGAAAAAATGTCCTTCATTTTAAGTAAATTTATTAAGATGTTTGTGTTGTTTATTTGGCATTATTCATACTTGTGCTTATATTTTTCCAGTGTTGTTTAGGTAATTTTTCTTTCTATATAGGTGGAATAAGAATGCACTTAGCACTGGCAGTAGAAATATGGTGAAATACAGAAATTCAAATATCCTTGAAATTGTGGTTAAAAATAACAAGAATCCAATTAATTCACATTATTTTCATTACTTTCAGGAAATCCTCAAAAAGTGTGAAGTAGGAGTTAATGATCACAAAGCCTTCATAGAGAAATATAACCAAAGTGTTGGATGGCTTACTGCAGCTCAGGATAAATTAGCCAGATGTGTAGACATGCAAGGAGATAGAGCAACTATACAGAAAAGGTTGGAGATAGGAAGTGAGCTGCTGGCAGAGAAACAGAATGCTTTATCACTTGTCAACACCACAGTGGAGTTAGGAGAGAAGCTTTATCCTTCAACATCTGATGATGGGAGAGAAGCCATTAGAATTCAACTTGAAGATCTTCAAGGAGCTTTTGACACATTGTTTGACAGTTCTGCCACAATGGAAAGAGACCTTCATAATAAGATGAGTAGATGGAGTAATTTTGAGGAGGCTAGTGAACACCTTAAACAATGGCTGAAAGACACCCAGGCACAGATGCCCGATGAAATTGAATTAAAGACTACTCTTGATGAAAAACGAGCACAGCTACAGACTTACCGTGTGCTTCTGCACGACATCCTTGCCAAGCAACAGACTATACTTGATGTTCGTGACAAAGCAGAAAATCTTCCAGAGAAATCTGATCGTGTAAATTCATTCTTAGAAACAGCAACTGCTCACCACCAGGAAATGATGCAACGCATCCAGTCTTATTTGGAGCGATACGAGGCAATTGTCAGTGACCATCAGCAGTACAGTAAGACTGTATTTGAAACACAAGAATGGTTAGATGCCACACATAATACAGTAGAAATATGGGCTGAGTCAGTCAGTGACCACATTACTCTACATGCTAATCTTGAGAAGCTTAAAAACCTTCAGTTAAGTCTTCCTGAGGAGGAGCCTAGAATTCTTCAGATACGAACACTTGGGGAAAAAGTTATTCCTGGCACAGTGGAGTCTGGACAGATCTATGTGCGTAACCAGATTGACACCACCCAACAAGAATGGCAGGGTCTTATATCAGCTGTCTCTTCCACCATAGAGAGACTAGAGGCCACCTTGTATCAGTGGGGTGATTTTGAATCCATGAAGGATGCTATTCAGAGCTGGCTACGTGAAACTGACAACAAATTACATGCTGTTAATCTGAATGCCACTCTAGCAGAAAAACAAGAAACTTTGGATAAGTTAAAAACCCTACAGGGTGAAATACGTGCTAAGGAGCTCGAAATTGATCAGTTAACAGAACGTGCCCAGCACCTGTACCAGGGTAACCACTCCTCACGTGGCTCGCAGGTAAATGAGCTTTGTGCTCGTTATCAGCAGATATCAACAAAGGTCAAGGATGTCCACAGCCGTTGGCACCAGTATGTTACTCACCATGCAGATTATGAAAGCAGAGTCACAGAATGTCACAGTTGGCTTCAAGACATAAAGAAGAAGCTTAGTTATTGTTCTGATCTATCAGCTACTTCCCAGGATGATCTTGATAAAAAGATGGAAACCATCCAGGATCTTTTGTTATATAAGGAGGAAGGATTTACAAAGGTACAAGGAACTGTTGAATTAGCTCAAACTGTATTAGCCAACACATCTCCTATGGGCCATGAACACATTAACCAGGCAGTTGAAAAGCTTCAACAAGACTGGAGTGCTCTTGCATCCAAGATGGTAGAAACTAAGACTTACTTGGATGAAACTATACATCGGTGGGCTGGCTTCCTTGAGAATATTCATCAACTAAACAAGACAATCGAACATGTTGAACATACTCTCTCTGATGTTAGTCAGTTCCAGTCGACGCTCTCTGAAAAGAGAGCACAGCTGGAAAGACTCAAAGTAAGTGTGTGTAAATTATTTTTTTAGCACACCACCTGTGTCCCACCAAGGTAGTGTGACCCAAAAAAAGAGTAAATACTTTCAACATCACTCATCACTCACTGTCTTGCCAGAAGAGAACTGACATCACAGTTCCAATGGCCCTCTGAACTGCAACATCCCCAGCCCTTCCTTAAAACATCCCCAGCTCTTCCTTAAAGTACAGGCACTGTACTTCCCACCTCCAGGACTCAAGCTCAGTTAACTGGTTTTCCTGAATCTCATCATAAATGTTAGCTGGCTCACACTCCAATAGCACATCAAGTCATAAAACTTCATTCCTCCACTCCTGTCTAACATTCTTACACAACCTTGTTGGATGCTCAAGCTCCTAATAGTCACGACCTTCTTTACCCCTTTCCTACAATCTTTCCTGGGATGATCCCTACCCCCTCTTTTCCTCCACCCCAGATTTGTGCACCCTCCTCCTCATCCTACTATGTTCTATCTCTTCTAAATATCCAGACCACCTCAACAACCCCTACTTAGTCTCCAGAAATGTCTTACTGTACCACCCGCCTTTTTTTTTTCCCCCTCGTCAGTTTGGAGGTTGACCTCATCTTTCATAGACCCATTTGCTGACAATTCCACCCCAAAATGTCTGAATACATTTTTTTCCTCTGTCCTTCCTCCCTCCAATATTGTATCCAGTCTTTCATTTCCTAGGTTTTTTCGTTACTTTCATCACCTTGCCCTTTCCTATGTTCACTGTTGATTTCCTTCTTTTACATTTTTTTTTTTTTTTAATAAGTCGGCCGTCTCCCACCGAGGCAGGGTGACCCAAAAAGAAAGAAAAATCCCCCCAAAAAATACTTTCATCATCATTCAACATTTTCACCTCACTCACACATTATCACTGTTTTTGCAGAGGTGTTCAGAATGCAACAGTTTAGAAGCATATACGTATAAAAATACGCAACATATCCCTCCAAACTGCCAATATCCTGAACGCCTCCTTTAAAGTACGTACAGGCATTGTACTTCCCATTTCCAGGACTCAAGTCCGGCTATATAAAAATAACCGGTTTCTCTGAATCCCTTCACTAAATATTACCCTGCTCACACTCCAACAGCTCGTCAGGTCCCAAATACCATTCATCTCCATTCACTCCTATCGAACACGCTCACGCACGCTTGTTGGAAGTCCAAGCCCTTCGCCCACAAAACCTCCTTTACCCCCTCCCTCCAACCTTTTCGAGGACGACCCCTACCCCGCCTTCCTTCCCCTACAGATTTATACACTCTCCATGTCATTCTACTTTGATCCATTCTCTAAATGACCAAACCACCTCAACAACCCCTCTTCAGCCCTCTGACTAATACTTTTATTAACTCCACACCTTCTCCTAATTTCCTCACTCCAAATTTTCTGCATAATATTTACACCACACATTGCCCTTAGACAGGACATCTCCACTGCCTCCAACCACCTCCTCACTGCCGCATTTACAACCCAAGCTTCACACCCATATAAGAGTGTTGGTACTACTATACTTTCATACATTCCCTTCTTTGCCTCTATAGATTTTTTGTCTCCACATATACCTCAATGCACCACTCACCTTTTTTCCTTCATCAATTCTATGATTAACCTCATCCTTCATAAATCCATCCGCTGACACGTCAACTCCCAAATATCTGAAAACATTCACTTCTTCCATACTCCTTCTCTCCAATGTGATATCCAGTTTTTATTTATCTAAATCATTCGATACCCTCATCACCTTACTCACATTATACTGTATTAGAGTGATCTGATGCTGAGATATAAATAACAAATACGGACTGTATACTATTTAGTTAAATAAGTTAGCTAAGTGGGTGGCCCCATGGCCTGCTGGCTAAAGCTTTCGCTTCACATGGTGAGGGTCCGGGTTCGATTCCAGGCTAGGGTAGAAACATTGGGCATGTTTTCTTACACCAGTTGTCTATGCTCCCCATCAGTAAAATGGGTACCTGGGTGTTAGTCGACTGGTGTGGGTTGCATCCTGGGACAAAACTGACCTAATTTGCCTGAAATGCTCTGCATAACAAGCGCTTTCTATATACATAGTAGTATGTCATTGATATCAGTTGGGCCTGTATACTTTGTACATATACTTGTAGAAATAAGGATATTATTATTATTATTAAATAAAAAGATATTATAATTATACCCTGCAATGTCTCCCATGTAGATCTACGTTTTGGAATGAGTGTCGTTCACATAGATCTACGCCTTAAGTACAGTGCCCTCAGGTGTGCTGTGAGTGGTAAATTTTGACCTAGACATGAGAGAATGGGTCTGTGCAGTGGGTATGCACAGTATAAAAACTAAATACATCATAAACTGCAACATGTAGTTCTTGATGTATTTAATTTAAAATAACAGATTTCATGTATTGTCTAGGGTGGTTTTTATGGTTTTATTGGCCGTTTTTTGGTATCATTTGAGAGATTGGTATCAACTGATACCAAAAAACAGCCAATAGGTCTCCAATTGGAGGAAATGTTTGATTTTTGGAGATTTTCCTGAGGAAGGGCAGGGCCGTCCCCACCCAGTCTGTTTTATATGTTTACACAACCTTTGCTTTGGTTATTGAAATGGCCTAAACCATGACCATTCTTGGTTATATTTTATTATCCAAGAAATAGGGAAAACTTTTTTTCTGTGTGTGGTGATGGACTGAAAATGGACGGCAAGTGTTATATAGGAGAGGCTTCAATATGTGATTACAGACCTGAGAAGAAGTTACCATAGGGCTGGAATGTCTACTGTGTTTATTTTGGACTTTATTTTTAAATTGGTCAGTACTTGACCACCCGGGCTGTGGTTCATACATTGGGTTGCGTGTGGCCAACAGTAACAGCCTGGTTGATCAGGCCCTGATCCACCATGAGGCCTGGTCACAGACTGGACCATGGGGACATTGACTCCTGAAACCCTCTCCAGGTATTCTCCAGGTTGAATTTTGCATAAAATTGGCCAAATTACCAACTTCTGGGCACATTACAGGGTAGTTCTGTGTCCAATCGATAGAATGGAAGACATAATAGCAAAACAGCCAGGAATTGGGTCCAGTTGATTGATGGAATTGGCTTAAAATTGGATTCAAAGTCGACAAAATTGCCAGTGTATAAGCTGCTTCCATTATAATTATAATCATTGGGGAGTGCATGCATAGTGGGGATGGAAGGTATTCAGGCACAATTCAGGGAACTAGAGCACAGATACAATTTCCTAGATCAAGAGCCCCTTACCAACATCAAGGAACCTCCCTTGACGGGATAAATTGTATCCAGATTGCCAACTTTACACCTATATAATTCCATAAGTTTTTCATCAAATTTTACATTTTTGGTGTTATTACTTTCAGAAAAGATTTTCTACCATTTGAAAAACTAATTTTTTTTTTTAAATCTTGATACTGTCAGCACATACTCTCTGGGGCCACCACAGTGATAGGGTTAAGGGAAGGATTTTTATAGAGTTTGATAATCAGTGCTTACCTTCCTTTCTAGGAATACATTCCACTGAGTATGTGTATATAGTATTCATTGTCTTACATTAATTTTGAGCTGTAAATTTTAAGAATAGGTTATTCTTCAAAGAATTACTTATTGTAGTACTGTACACAGGACTGATTATAGTTAATATTCTGGTAATTAGACATTGATGGTAATAAAAATGAATTACCTTAATTGTGGAAGTTAAGAACTTTCATAAATAACATAAATAAACATATATTATTTCAGTTATTAATGGTATCATATTCATGGAAATACATGAATTTGATTTATATTTTATATTAAAGTTATGAACCTCAATGGAAAAGTAGACAGATGGGACAGAACAACATTCACAAAACAATTAGCATCACAATGTGAATATATTTTAGAATTTGTGAAGAGAGTCTTGTTAAGTTTATGTTATACAGAATAAGAAAATTTGTATTATCTTTTCAGAGCTTAGAAGAAAAACTTCGTTGTGAGAAATATGAAGTAGAAAGCTTAAAAGTGAAGGCCTCAGAGATGCTAGCAAGTGGACAGCAAGCACAAGCAGCATCACAGGCACAAAATATACTGAAACAATTTGAGAATCTTTCTGATCGTATCAAAACCTTACGAGCAGAAAGAGAGACTCAGTACCGAGATCACCGTCACTACAAAGAAGCCTACGATGACCTCAATGCATTTGTTAATAGGACACGTGATAAAATTCCAGCCCTTAAGCAGAAGAACCTTGGGGATAGACTTTCTATTGAAACAGCAGTGCAAGCTTTAGACACACTCTTAACACGGCAAGCTCAGGGGCAGATATTGGTGGATCAGCTTCTCCATCGATGTGAAGTGTTCCTCCATTCCACATCATCTTCAGGGCAAGAACATTACAAAAATGAGATGCGGGCAGTAAAAGAAAGTTTTGAAGAACTTTTTAAGGACATTTCCTGCCAGAAGGAAAACCTGGAGAAAACGGTGGTTCAGTGGCGTGACTATAAAGATGAATACGAGAAGCTGTCTGATTGGCTACAGAAGGCTGATGCTGACATGAAGGCCTACAAGACTATGTTGTATGCCAGCATAGGAGAGAAGACACAGCAGGTTAATAATGTCAAGGTATTGATGGAATAATTGCACTATTACATTTTCATTATTTACGTTGTCATTTAACCATTTCTATATGAAAGAAATACAACTAAATAAATTAGTTCAGTATACATTATTGAAATTAATATCATAGTTAGTTTAATATCTTTATTATGCACCCCATACCCATCCTGTGGGTGGTAGTCAAAAGATTACAGAGGTACATAATGGGTCCAGGGACTGGACCCCAAAGTTATGATAGCTGAACTAGTTACAAAGGTAATGAACTCCAAGTAGATCTGGCCACAATCATGGCAAGTTACAAAGGTAATGAATCAGCCTCACTCCTATACAGAAGTCTGTTAATTGTAAATAAAAAATATGAGAAATGAATATTTTACTATAGAGTAATTGCTTTTAATAATGATAAAAAGTGTGCATGGCAGTATAGGAAATATACCATACATGATGAACGAAGAGAATCAATGGTCAGAAGAGAATGTAGTGATTAGGATTTTTTAACATATAATACAACAAGGTTTGCAAATTGAATGATTTCTCTGAAATTGAAATAGTATTAGAGTTTCTTGGACAGAATGGAAACATAATACAAAAATGAATAATTAATGGTTGAAATTATTTATTTGTAGCCAAATTTTACAAAATAATGAGTTTATGGAATAATGCTATAGCAGAAGTGTGTGTAGGATGGATGACTGGATCTAAGTTTCATTGTAAACTTCCTTTTTAGTGATCTTGATAAAGAATGAAATATTATAAAATATGTATAGAATTTTTTCATCATTTAATTCACATTCTTACACTGACAATGAATTTTTAAGAAAAGAAAGGAGTAAAATATAATTGTTGATCAATTTTCTCAATTTTTTGTTTACAACAATTCTTTGCTGATTATATACATGTAATTATTTTAATTCTCCATGGGGAAGTGGAACAGAATTCTTCCTCCGTAAGCCATGCGTGTCGTAAGAGGCGACTAAAATGCCGGGAGCAAGGGGCTAGTAACCCCTTCTCCTGTATATATTACTAAATTTAAAAGGAGAAACTTTCATTTTTCCTTTTGGGCCTCCCTGCCTTGGTGGGATATGGCTGGTACATTGAAAGAAGAAGAATTATTTTAATCTCCCAGCATAGATAAGAATGGAGTATAGCAGTAAATAAGTAGATGAGGTGTTGTTTGAATTATATTAATTATTGTTCAAAGTTATTATGATTGTAGAGTACAGTGTTTAATATATCATTTCAGGATCTGCTAGAAAATCTTGGGAAGCATCAAGTGCAATTAAAAAAATTAAATGAACTTTCTCAGACATTGCAAGAGACTCACCTTGATTCCTTTGTCCAGAACCAAATGCGACATCTTAACTCTCGCTATCAAGTTTTAATTAATATGGCTAAGGATGTTTTGAGGAAGGTGGAAGCTAGCTTTGACCAACATCGCCAGTACGAAACATATCTAAGTAAGGCTAGAGAATGGATTGACAATGCTCGTATGGTTGTTAGAGACTGCATTGACATGTCACCTGATTCTGGTAAAGAGAGTCTAGAGCGACATTTGGAAATGATTCAGTCACTAATGAGAAAGCAGGAGGAAGGTCAGGCACTAGTTCATCAGGCTGTCAACTGGGGTGAAAAAGTGCTTCGTAACACTCGATCAGATGGGCGTGACATAATCAACGAATCTCTAGAAGAACTGCAGGCTGATTGGGATAAACTCATTAAGAAGCTCTCCAGTGCCAAGGTAACCCTGGAAACTAACCTTTTACAATGGGCTGACATGAGTGTTTCTTATACCAACATGCAACAATGGATCAGTGAAAGAGAAGCTAAGCTCCAGCAACTTACTAATGCAATGACTGCCTCTAGTAAGAGAGGCACTGGCCTTTCTCATAGGATTTCTTCTTTAAGTATTGGAGAACGTAAAGCTAATCTGCGACGCACTAGCAGTATTGTGCAAGACATTGTATCATTTGAGCCAATGATTGAGTCAGTTACTTCCAAAGCAACAGAAAGTCAAGCAAGCCATGTAAAGAATAATGCATCAGAAATTTCCAGTAAGTACCATAGTCTTAGCAAGCAAGCTAAGGAGCTTCTTGAGAAGCAGAAAGATATGGTTGATCATCATCAAGAATTTGTTGATGCAGGTAATGAGTTCATGCACTGGCTTAGAGCTGCTAAGGAGAGAATGGCCAAATGTGCTGAGCCAACTGGTGACAAGGATACAATCAGTGGCAAAGCAACAATACTCAAATTGCTTCAGAATGAACAAGAAGAAGGTCAGAAGAAGCTGGATAAAGCCTTCTTGCTTGCAGAGAGGGCCTGTAATCTAGCTGATGATGAAGATAAGGAAGTCATAGAAGAAGAAGTAGCATTCTTGCAAGATGAGTTTGATAATTTCTTGTAAGTATTTGAATTATATTTCTGTTAATAGTGAATGTTCAATAAAATATAATAAAATATCTAATTGTAATATTTGTGCAATAATGTGTTTTAAATTTTTTAATATTTTTTGAATATTTTGGTGTTCCTTTATTTATGTGGTGCTTCAAGGAGGGTAGGTAGCCTTAATGCTGGTAAAGGGCTTATGATCCAAAGAACTGTATCAGACCTGATTATTTCCCATCCTTAAGGTTTTATATAATCCTTTCAGCTTTAGTACAGTAGACCCTCATATTATATGATAGTTACATCCCTGAAAATGCCTTGTTAGATCTGTGTTATATAAACTGAAGAACTCATGGGAAAATAGGGTTACATTCCTGAGGACCCCCCCCCTCAAAAAAAATCCAAAACTTTTTTTAGACATCCATGTCCTACAAAAATAAAAAATATGTTTTTATTGCTTAAGACTTAAATTGTGGTTGCTGGTGTATGTCAGTGATTGTGAAGAGAGTGAAGACGCATGGTGTAGCCCTCCTGGACTGAGGTGGAATGATTGCTGTGCAGGTAAAACTTGACTTCAGGAATAAAGTGATGCTCAAACCAGTCAATAAATATTTCCTTTGTCAGCCATGCTGTCTGGTTTGACCTCCAAATTACTGGTAAGGTGTTTATATCTGCACCTTTCAAAACACGAGGAGTCTTAGAGTGGTAAATACCCATGGGCTTATACTTGAAATCACCTGACCCATTACTGCAAAGGAGTAAGGTGAAGCAGTTCTTTGCTGCTTTGAAGCCCGATGCACATTTCTCTTGCTGACTGATGTAAGTTGTTGTTGGCATTTTCTTTCAAAAACACTTGTCTCATCAGCATTAAACACTTGATGTGGCTCATAGCCACCCTCAGAAATAATTTCCTGAAATTCTGCAGGGAAATTACTTGCTCCTATATAATCATCTGAAGCACTTTCACCAGAAAACTTAATATTATGTAACTTATTATGCAACTTAAAGTTGTGGAACCAGCCAGTGCTAAACACACATTCTTTTTCAGGCATTTCTTCCTTATCACACACTGCTTTAAACAACTGTGAGGCCTTTTCCCTAATTAAGATGAAGTTAAATAGTGCACCTTTCTTTGTTTTTTGTTCAGTCAACTCAAGCGAATTTTTTCCCTCCCGCAAACTAAACCATGTTAAGTTAATTTTATGAAGTGCTCTATAAAATTATGGAGCAATTTTTAATAGTGTAATAACCACAACGTGCCAAATAAATCCATGTAATATGAGGGTCTACTGTACTTCAAAGTGAATATAAGTTATTATAGTTACATATATTGCATTATCAGTGTACCAGTTTTAATTTTATTTTATTTAATTTATCCTTCTCCTTCTGCTTTGTATCAGGGGCCAAGTTGGCAAGACAAAGAATCTTCTAGAAATGGGCATTGTTAAATGGACAGAATATGAAGATAAGTTTAGAGAATGTGAGCAGTGGCTAGACAAAATGGATGGTAAAGTACAGAGCTACAATAAGCTTCAGAACACAGTCCAGGAGAAGCGATCAGTACTGGAAGAATTCCAAGCCACTCTGCAGATGATATTTGATTGGCAGAAAACATTGGATCTGCTCAACATGCGTGCACAGCTCTTGCTGGAGACCTGTGCTGATTCACGTGTGAGTAATGCTGTCACACAGTTAACTACAAAATACAATACATTGCTGTCTCTTGCCAAGGAAGTGATGCGCCGCCTGGAGATGCATTTCCAGGAGCATCAGCAGCACCACCAGTTGTATGCAGAGTGCATTGATTGGATTGATCGCACTCGCAAGAAACTTAACGAATGTGCTGGCGAGACCACTTCCTTGGAGGAACTCAAAGAAAAATTGACTGGTGTGAAAGCCATCAAGAACACACTAGAACAAGGCCAGCATAAGCTACGATATGTTCTTGAACTTAAAGAACGTGTTATTATGAATACAGAACAGATAGGTGCAGCCAGGATTCAGGATGACACTGAAAATGTGCGTAAAGAGTTTGAAAAGCTCATGTCCGATATATATAGCATGCATCAAAATCTTAGCACCAGGCAGTCACGACGAGAGGAAACTGATAAGATGCATAAAACTGTTGTTGAGTGGTTGGAAGAACTCAACACAAAGGCATGTGAGCAGGGTGTGCTCTTTAGTGAACTAAGTGATAAACGTGCTGCTCTGGAGAAATATCGTATCCTTCTACGTGACATAGCTGCTCATTTTGATATGGTGGAGCGGTTAGCAGTAAAGAGAAATGATGAGGGATACTCCCAGGAGGAGGTTGATGAATGTCTCAATAAATATGATTCAATTAAGAAAATAGTCATTGACAACATTAAGACTCTTGAAGTGTATGTTAAAGATCATGAAGCCTACCATAGTTCAGTTGTGGAAGCCAACGACTGGTTAAGAAAGACTCGTATAACAATGCAGCAATTTGCAGATAGTCATGGAGAAAAGAAAGAGGTAATAGAGAAACAGCAGCAACAGGAGGATATTGCAGAAGAATTTCCTGAGGGTGAGGAACTTATTGATAAAGCTATTGAGCTCAACAAATCAATTCGACATTCCACATCGGATGATGGTCATGAGGCACTCCGTAGTGAGGCAGAAAGTCTGCGTATGGAATGGGAATCCCTCCAACAGATGAGCATTGACATTCGTCGCACAATGGAAAAGTGTTTGCAGATATGGGATGAGTTTACAGAAACTTACAAGGATCTCAATACCTGGTTAATAGACTTCCAACAGCAAGTGGCACAGGAGCCTGAAGAACCTACTCCAGAAGATCTTGAAAAGTGGAAGGTATGTTTGCTGTATTATGATGGCCTCGGCTTTGTCTACACTGCTTTTTTATATACCTTAAGCTCTTGATATTGCTTTTATGTTAGCTGTGTTTTTGTTAATAATTAGCTAATTTTCTTGCATCTCAGTTTTTTATAATGTGAAGGCTTTACAGTATTTTGCAAGAGAGATCTCATATTATCTTCTAGCCTAGTATTCTGTAAGTGAACATATGGTAATTGCAGTGTAGACAGCATTGATAAACTATTTTAGTTCTACTTACTAACATCTCATTAAAGGCTGCATATTGTCTACATTTTATTTCCCTTTGCCTATTTTGTCATATAACCCCCTTCCCTGGTGTCCTGCTTTGCTTCACTGAATCCTCAAGTAGCCTTTGCTTATTCTTCTTTTTTTTTAATGTTCTTGTTTTAAAAACTTAGGAGAAGGATTTTGCCTGTCCTCAGTGTTTTTCTAATTTGTGAACAGGAAATGTAATACTGTACTGTTGGAACACAGGTAATCTTTGCTTAATAACAAAAGATGCATTCCACAAAATCCTGTGGTATATTATTCTTTGCCAGCTCATAAAAAAATATGAAAGCTCTCACATGTATCATTGGCATGTACTATATACCAAATATGATTGTCTAGATGACTTGAGAAATATGTTGTAGTTAGTTGTATATCCCCTTTTCAGTAGCACTCTAAGACATTCTTGACTACTGATGCTAGAGAAAGACATTCTTGACTACTGATGCTAGAGAAAGACATTCTTGACTACTAATGGCTTCAAAATTAAAGCAATGAATACAGAACAGATTTATGGCACCTCAAATTATGTTTTAGCTCAGAAGTCTTGATGTATGTGTGTGTGATACCAATAGACTTGCTTGGTACTTTAGCCATTATGACAGAGGTATCACTGCAACAGTAGTCAGACATCAAAACCAAGAATGTTGGATGACTATATTTTGAAGATGTTCCCTAATGTTTCAACTGTCAAATATTAAAAAGTCAGGTTACTTGTACAGTGCTGCTGAAATGTTTCCTTAACATTAAAAATCTGGATTACACATCAATCTTTTTACTCGTGGAATTATTTAAAGTAATTGTTGAAGTAAATACAGGTGTCCCCACTTTTACCTGTGGTTCCAGTCCTATAAAACTAGTCTAGTATCAGAAAAGTCACTAAGTGAATATACAGTACATTTGAATAGTACAGTGGTACCTCGAGTTACAGACTTAATTTATCCCAGAAGGCTCTTTGAGTGCTGTTACTGAACGAATTTGTTCCCATAAGGAATATATAAATTAGATTAGTCCGTTTCAGACCCCCAAAAATACACTCGCAAAAGCACTTACAAAAATACACTTACATAATTGTTCGAGTTAGGAGCTGTTCAATAATTGAGGTACAACTGTAAAATAAAAAGTTACATTCCCACCCACAGCCTAAGTTTCCTTTTAATAAAGATTCTGTACAGTACTTAATTTTAAATGCATGTACTAATAGGAATTTTGTATTTAATGCACTAAAATAATACTGTATATGGTATATGTAAAAAATTATTGACTTACCGAAATACTCCCATTCCCCGTCATTTCCCTTCTTGACTCATGAAATCGTAATGACACGATTGTAAACAAACCATACCATGGGTGGGGTTTGAACCCACGATGTTCTGGAGTTTTGAGACTCTGACTGCGGGTTCAAACCCCAACCGTGGTATGTTTATTTCCCTTATTGTTTACCAGGCGTAAGACATGGTTCATACAAAGTTGTATGTCTTGCCCAAATCTCATGAATGAATGAATTTCATGATAAATTATATTAAAGTTAATAAATAGCCCTATGATGTGGCCTCATATAAAATAAATTTTGAGATCTTTCATACCTTAATTATTAAGTGCATGGAAATGATTTATTTGGAAGGAAGCAGGGAGGGTAGACAACTTGCTGTCTCTTTCACTCACCCTTCATCAGGTTTTTAATCTTGCACAAGCTTGCTTTCTCCTTGTGCCAAAAGTGAATAATATCAGGGGTCAACTGTGTAAGTATGAGGCAAACCTTTGTAAGAGTGGAATTTGAGTAGTATAAAGTGAATTATGTACAGTATAAATAAAATCATTAATTGAGAGATTGGTATAAATGTTGGACTACTAAACTAAACTTTACATATACTGTATTTACAAGTGTTTATAACTCTACTAATATGAATTTTTGTATTTTTTTTAATATGGCTTTTTTAAATAAATTTATTAAGTTCATTTAAAAAAATCATCAGTTGATGTGTAGCCCAATCTGCTTGTTTCTAGACCTATTTCTTCCCTCTAATATTGTACGGTACATCTGAATACGTGCTTTTTTTCAGTTGCTTATTTTCTTTGCTGTAGTGGAAAGCACACTTGTCATATTTGTTTGTACTGTTCTCTATTAAAGGCTGTAATGAAATGCATTTTAAAACTTGAGTACAGTGTTTTCAAGATACCTGAGGAGAGGCTGAGTTTTGTTATGTATGCCAAAAGTCTTCCTAATATTATCAGAAAAATATTTTAGAGCTCTTTGATGTTGTCCATGTCACCTTGGAAATCAAATCAAATATTTGTCTAAAAGAGAGTGAACCTCCCCACTCTTCCCTTTCCCCCTCTTTAATCCATTTTTCATATTGACCAGCATTGCCGACATGGACTTTTCTTGTATTTTCCTGGGCCCTGGAAACTACTGCCACTCCATCATGTTATTTTCATCTCATCTCTCCAATCATTGGTTGTATATGGTTTTGTTCATGCCTGTTTCACTCTTAGTATTATAATCTGCAGTTACACTGGTTTCCATTGGCTCTCCTGTACTGCACCACGTAACCATTTTTCCAGTCAGGATTAACCAACTGAAAATTTATCCTTAAATTACCATCAACAGTCATTAGTTTGTTCTGGTTACCAAGTCAAGAGAACTTAAACAATAATTTGTAGCATGGTAAGAAGATATATGAGCATTGTCTAGAAATGTGTTTACTAAATCTCTTTAAATCTTTACATTCACAAATACTGCACTGTACAGATTCAAATTTTATTTAAAAAAATACAAGGGGCTGTTTCAGTTTTTTTAATTATATATCTGTACACATTGCAGTCTCTATGGAAAGCAATTTTTTATGCAAAACATTTTTTGGTAGATTCTGTAATCATTCATGCTTCTTTACTTAGTTCAGCATAAAAAAAGATAATAGCTAGCACATCTTCACAAGTCTAGTGGTATATAGCAGGATTGAGATCCACACTATGGATAAATGGAGTATGTATACCTGGAAGGTGTTTTAGTGGTCAACGCTCCCATGGCTCAGTCCATGACCAGGCCTCGTAGTGGACCAGGGTCTGATCAACCAGGCTGTTAAGCAGGGAAGTGGAGCTGTTTTTGGCTCTTTGGAAAGGTTTATCATTAATGGGGTATAATGCATTAGAAAACAGTAAATACCTCAGGATTTGGGATTACAAGAAGATTCCCAGTGATTAGGGGTCTGGGGGCATCAAGAGGTGTGAGGGGAGGTCTTCCTGGTACTGAGGCAAGAGGATGAGAGGAGTCTAGTGAGAGGATCACACATTTGGTCTCAGCCACAGAAAGTATGATGAGAGAAATAATATTGGAAATCAAAGAAGAAAAAAGGCAGAAGATGAATCTGGACATGGAAAATAGAAGAGAGATTATTGTACAGTACAGTATTTGGAAGGCTCCTTCAATGATAAAATAAAACTAGAATTAAAAAGAAATATGGAGAAATAGAGAACCAGGAATAAATGGAAGAGAAGCATAAGAGTGGGAATATAAGGGATAAACCAAGAACATATGAAAAAAAGGTCCATTAGGAGGTAAAATTAAGTAGAAATATAAAAAGTCATAAATAGGAAGAGTGATAATTGCATAATTGAAGTAAAGAAATTCTGATATAGACATTTAATAAGTAGTCTATTTCCATGTAATCCAGACTGCAACCTTTTCTAAGGAAAGAGTGTGATATATCAGACAGAAGTTAGAAACAAGACAAAAATCATCACAAGAATGAGGGAACCAGATAGAGGCAACTGGGAAGAAGAAAAAAGCAGTGACAGGAGACCTGCCAGAAGTGATGAAAAGAGTTGGGGTCATAAGAGGTATTGAGTGGTATAGTTTAGGAAAATATTAGATCAACAGGATGAGATTAAAGTTGTCAGTGGAAGTACAGGTAGGTTTGTTAGGTAAGACACATATGCAACAGTTAGACAACTTTATTCCGAAACGTTTCGCCTACTGTGTAGGCGAAACGTTTCGGAATAAAGTTGTCTAACTGTTGCATATGTGTCTTACCTAACAACCTGTCGGTATTGTATACCATTTTTGATGTTACAGGTAGGTTTACTGAGTAGATCTTGACCCAGAGTCACCATGTGGGGTAACCTGGCATAAGTTGTCAGTGACCAAAAAGCCTGTGGAGGAAATATTGACAACCAGGTACAGGGGCACTGTATGTATATAAAAAAAGAAAAATCTGTGAAGAGTGAACATTTCATAAAAAAATATTACTGTAGATAGTGGGGAAAGGAGAGATGCAAAGGCACCTCAGTGACATGGGTACAGGAAAGGCTGGCAAGATCTCAGTTGATACTGAAGGAGTGAGGCTGATGCTCTGAGTCAGCCATTGTCAAAGATCTGTTGCATATTACTCTACTATGTTAGAGATCTAAAAGAGTCTAGACAGCTGGGAACAACTATTGTGTTATTAATACATATAGTACTCAAAAAAAAGAACAGGCAGGAAGCCTTAAAGCTTCCTACAGAATGCTCTCACTTGAGCAAAATGTTTTATGCACTGATTTTTTTTCATTTTGTAACCAAAATAAAAAATATTTACTAATGATCTTGATGGTAAGGACTGCCTTTAGTATAACTGTCAACATATCCTAAGTTAATTAGCTCATTTCAGAATTGATGCCCAGTATACTAAAGAACTATTGTGTTTCAGTAACCAAATCTGCTTACAAAGTTTCCTTGTAAGAAGGTGGTGTTTGAAAGCATGTTGGTGCCTTTCAACATACCCATCCATCCCCTTTTTTTTATTTTAAACACTCCGTCCCTAATACCCTGCCTAAACTTGTTCCCTCTTAATGAAAAATGGACTGACACTTTCTCTCCTCCAAATTAAGACCTCTTTACAGGAACTTCTGGTGGAGGCAAACAGCAAAAAGGTTCACCTGGAAGTGCTGAACGACCGCTGTGAAGTGCTCATGGATTATAGTGCACATACACCTATCAGAGACATGACAGTTCAGCTCCAGTCAACATATACCAATGTTCTCACAAATCTACAGGTATGAAATACAGTTGTATTGTTAGCTTACAAGCTGTGAATGATTTTAAGTAATTTTTTTAATGTTGATATTTCGTATCTGTTCTTTGGATGTTTTCATTTACTATATGAAAATGTATTTCATGCTATTAATTTTTGTCTTTATGTAAAATTCATAAATAAGTTATCTTTAAAGAAGAATACTGTGGTCACCAGTGTTTAAAACTTTTTACAGATCAGTAAATAGTCTGTTCCTGTCAAGTGTGGCATATGCAGTGTCTAACATTTTTATAATTGTCATTGGTGATTTCATGGGAGCTTGAATCTAAATTGGCAAGAAGCATATTGTATCATTTTAGTTTAATCTTCTTCATGAATTTATCTTTATTTGCAGAGTCTAGTAGTTATTGCCCAGAAAACTTTGACTGACCATACAGAATTTGTTACTGCAAAGACAGAATTTGAGCAGTGGTTAGGACGCTCTCAAGGCACTGTAAATGATTGTCAGGATGATACTGGCTCAGAGGCAGAGGTAAGACAGTAGTAAAATATTTGTTGATTAAAACAAGGTTATAAGATTTTCTTTGAATTTTCTTCTTCTTTCTTTCAACACACTGGCCGTATCCCACCGAGGCGGGGTGGCCCAAAAGGAAAAACGAAAGTTTCTCCTTTTACATTTAGTAATGTATACAGGAGAAGGGGTTACTAGCCCCTTGCTCCCGGCATTTTAGTCGCCTTTTACGACATGCATGGCTTACGGAGGAAGAATTCTGTTCCACTTCCCCATGGAGGTAAGAGGAAATAAACAAGAACAAGAACTATAAAGAAAATAGCAGAAAACCCAGAGGGGTGTGTATATATATGCTTGTACATGTATGTGTAGTGTGACCTAAGCGTAAGTAGAATTAGCAAGACGTACCTGAAATCTTGCATGTTTGAGACAGAAAAAAGGACACCAGCAATCCTACCATCATGTAAAACAATTACAGGCTTTCATTTCACACTCACTTGGCAGGATGGTAGTACCTCCCTGGGCGGTTGCTGTCTACCAACCTATTTATTTATTTATTTATTTATTTTATGTCTTTGCAAACAGTACATTGAGATTTTATATTTACAATAGTGGGTTGCAATGCAAAGAGAGCCTCTATTATGCCTAGGCATTATGAGCCAACTTAACATTATTGGCTTACAGTCTACTTAACACTAAGGTGTACATAGGTGTACAGTAGGTGTACATAGGTGTACAGTAGAATAGTAATTATTTCATAGTTGTACAGTAGAATATTAATTATGAATAAATCAAAATTTGTATAATTTTTTTTTTTTTTTTCAACAAGTCGGCCGTCTCCCACCGAGGCAGGGTGACCCAAAAAAGAAAGAAAATCCCCAAAAAGAAAATACTTTCATCATCATTCAACACTTTCACCACACTCACACATTATCACTGTTTTTGCAGAGGTGCTCGGAATACAACAGTTTAGAAGCATATACAGTGGACCCCCGCATAACGATGGCATCGCATAGCGATTTTTCCGCATAACGATTACTTTTATCGCAAAATTTTTGCCGCGCATACCCATTAAAAACCCGCATACCGATTTTCGTCCGAGACGCGTCCAATGTGCCCTCAGCCAGCCTCACATGTGCCGCTCCGTCCCATTGTTTACCAGCCAGCCTCCGCGGTAACATCCAAGCATACACTCGGAATATTTCGTATTATTACAGTATTTTCGGTGCTGTTTCTGGAAAATAAGTGACCATGGGCCCCAAGAAAGCTTCTAGTGCCAACCCTGTGGTAAAAAGGGTGAGAATTAGATGGAAATTAAGAAGATTTTGAAGGGTTTGGGGCTAACCTGAGAAGCCTATGCCAGTTGTGGAATCCATTGTGCCTACTTCAAAGATTAAGGAAATGTGTGCAGAGTGGGTTGAACTGCAAACCTTTATAGATGAAAATCACCCTGACACAGCTGTTGCAAGCCGTGCTTGTGACTATTTCAATGACAATGTTATGGCCCATTTTAGGAAAGTCTTGAAGGAACGGGAGGTTACAAGAGCTCTATGGACAGATTTGTTGTGCGACAGAGGTCCAGTGACTCTCAGCTGGTCCTAGTGGCATTAAAAGAAGAAGGGAAGTAACCCCAGAAAAGGACTTGCTACCTCAAGTCCTAATGGAAGGGGATTCCCCTTCTAAACAGTAAGAAGATATGCTCTCCCCTCCTCCATCCCATCAATCATCACCGATCTTCAATAAAAGTAAGTGTCATGTAATTGTGCATGCCTTTTTCAGTTTGTGTGTATTAAAATTAACATTTCATGTGGTAAAAAAAAATTTTTTTCATACTTTTGGGCGTCTTGCACGGATTAATTTTATTTCCATTATTTCTTATGGGGAAAATTCATTCGCATAACGATTATTTCGCATAACGATGAGCCCTCTTGCACGGATTAAAATCGTTAACCGGGGGTCCACTGTACGTATAAAGATACACAACATATCCCTCCAAACTGCCAATATCCCAAACCCCTCCTTTAAAGTGCAGGCATTGTACTTCCCATTTCCAGGACTCAAGTCCGACTATATGATAATACAAAGATATATTTATATTTGAACATACTTTTTGAGAAAACAATGATTCAATTATATTCCTGTCAACAATGGATAAAAGGTTAAAGTGATTGTTTCAGTTATGATGTGGGAGTACATAGGTGAATATGTGTGTACTGAATATTTAGCATTTAGTCTAGGGTGATTAAGCGGCTTTTGAGAAGAGTCTTAAATTGATTTTCAGACTGGGTTACTTTAATATCTTCTGGTAATGAATTCCATATTTTGGGGTCCTTTATGTGCATAGAGTTTTTACACAGTGTGATATGGACATGAGGTATATCAAAAAGAGATCTGTGTCTTGTGTTGTGGTCATGTGTCCTGTTTAGGTTGGTGAGGAGAAGTTTGAGTGGAGGGTTTATATTTGCATGTATTGTTCTGTGTATGTAGTAGGCACATGAATAAGTATGGATGTTCTTAATGGTGAGCAGATTCAGACTTTTGAAAATTGGTGGAGTATGCTGGTGGAGTATACCTAGTCTTTGAATTTTATGCTTATAAAATACTGTACAGCATTTAGCTTTTTATTAGTGTGGATTGCTTTTTTTTTTTAGTTACAGGGGCAGAGCTATGCTTGTTGTGTACTTTCTTCAGCATTTACTTTGCTGCCCTTGTGACCTTTCAGTTTCCTTAAGTCTCTTCTTTATTAACTTTTTGTTATGCTTGACCTGAGTGTAATCGTAGAGGCCTTTCTTGTATTTTGTTTCAGCTGCATCCTGCTGTGTAAACATAATTGTTGAAATCATCTAAGCATTTTGCCATCTCTGATTTTTGCTTATTTCTTGTCTCTTAAGTGTCCCTGTAAAACTGATTCTGTAATTGATTCCAACTACTGCTTTACTTAAAGTTTTATAATGCTCTGCTATTCTCTCTGCATTGATAGGTGCAGGACAAACTAGACACAGTAAAGCTAGTGGCAACACGACTGTCTGAAGGCCAGCACATGTTAGGTGTCTTGGCAGAGGCTTATACGCGTGCTCTCAACCTTAGTCAAGTGGACCAGCAGGACCAGATTCGACAGGATTTCACAAAGCTCCGTAATGAATGGGATCATTTGAACATTTCACTTAATTCTACCCTCTCCAAGCTCAAGGTTTGTTAACCCAATGTACTGTATCAGGTTTCTGCTGTTTAATAAAGAAAAATCATTTCGAAAGTTAAGACACATGTGCAACATCTGGGTATCTTTATTGTAGAAGTTTCACCATCCAGTGGCTGTATCAATACAGATTCAAGGACATGACTAAAAGACAGTAGAACTACATGAGATGAGATAATCAGTCCCTCAGCCTTGGAGTTGGTGTGAAGATCACTGTGGTTATAGAATCTCTACAACCAAGGTGATCTTCACACCAACTCCAAGGTTGAGGGACTGATTAACTCATCTTTTGTATATAGTTCTACTGTCTTCTAGTTATTTCCTTGAATCTGTACTGATAAAGCCACTGGACGGTGAAACATTTACAATAAAGATACCCAGATGTTGCACATGTGTCTTAACTTTCATCTCGTCGGTATTGTATACCTTTCTTGCGCAAAAATCATTGCACTGTTGAGCATTGTACTGTATTGTGATTTTGTGTTGAATTTTAAAGAAAAAGTACCACACTGTGATATGATCAGTTTGTATGAGAATCATAACATTGAAGCATGTAATTATTTTGTGTTACCCTACTTTGGTGAGAGATGGCTTAATGTATTAAAAAAATTATTTAAATTTTCAGAGTGCTGTGAATCGTTGGGAAGAATTTAGCGAGGCACAAACAAGACTGGAAGCTTGGTTAGTGGAAGTAGAGGAGCTACTAGTAGAGACACCAGATTCTCGGGGTGAAGTTGCTGAGATGAGGACTTTCCTTGAACGCTACAAACACATTGCTCTCCAGATCCAAGAAAAACGGGAAGAAGTTCAAAATCTCTTGGATGATGCAGAGGAATATGCAGAAAGGGCCTCAGATGAAGATATCCTGAACCGTGTGGAAGAAACTGAATCAAAGTGGGAAAAACTTAATGATCAATGTATTGAAATCATAACAAAACTTGAGGAAGAAATCTCTGACTTTAGTGAATATCAGCTAGCACTACAGGAGACTGAGAAGTGGCTCCTTCAGATTAGTTTCCAGTTGATGGCTGAAAATTCCTTATATATCTGTAATAGAGAACAAACTGAAGAACAGATTGAGAGCCATAATGAAGAGCTCGAAGAGATCATTGAGTACCAACAGACTCTGGATGAAGTTAAGAATAAAGGCCGTAAACAGATTGACCGTTACATTGGCTCTGTACCTTCAATCCAAGACAAGATCGAGCGTCAGTTGCACAACATTCAGGAGAGCTACAACTCTCTCTTAAGTACTGCCAATCACATCCAGAAACGTCTCAGTGAATCTCTAGCCAAGTTTGAAGAATATGAAGCCACCTTGGAGTCTATCCAGAAGAACCTAGAAGAGTGGGAACCAACTATTGCTGAGGAGAATGATACCACTATACAAACAATGGAAGAGGCAAAGTACCATCTTGAGTGTACTAGGGTGAGTTTGACTGCAACATTAAGTACCATTGTAAATATTGTAAATTTTTTAGTTGCTTCTACTTGTTTGCTTTTCAAAAATTTACCATTATAGTATTCAAGTACTGTAGCTCATAGCAGTAATGTGAGGCAAATTGACAGAGTAGCTAGTGTACTTATATAACTAAAACAGATATACCATTTGTAATAGAATCATAGTGGCTAATGATCTCAGATATGCAAAGTAGTTAATTTGGAAGAGCAATAAAATTTGGTAATTTCTCTCAGTGGTTATATGTACTAATTAATTATAAACTTTATGTAATTATATTAATCATAATTTGTTCTTTAGAAAGTTTAACACTGATTTATTTTGCCCCTAAAGTCATGGCACAGTAAATTACTAGGAGAGAAATCTCGGCTGGCTTTTGCTGTACAAGCCTGTGAAGCTGCCACAGCATCCATTTCTCGGCCAGGGTCTCCTCAGGATGTAATCTCTCAATCCATCCCAGAGAGTGAAATGGCTGTCAGAGCTAAACTGGAGGATCTTATTGAACAGGTCAGTAGAAAACAAAAGTTTTTCTTTGTTGGTTTCAAAATCATGACCCAAGATTTTTTACTAAATATTCAAAAGTGTGTAACAAAAATTTTTTTGTTAAATGATAAGTTATTACAAGTGAGAAAGGCAGTGTTTATATTTAGTGCAGCATTGTAATTTTCATGCTTTGAATGACAACAATAAATGTTAGGTAATAATAGGAAAGATAATCTCATCTTAGGTAATAATGGGTTTAGAGTTTCTTATTACAGTGGACCCCCGAGTTTCGTGATTAATCCGTTCCAGAGAGCCCGCCGAAGGTCGAAATTTACGAAACTCGAAACCATTTTCCCCATAAGAAATAATGGAAATAAAATTAATCCGTTCCAGACACCCAAAAATATTAAAATAAAATATTTTTTTTCAAATTAAATAAAGATTTACATAATGAAAACAATCAGAAATCAAGTAAATACATTTAAAAAATAATAATAACATTACACTTACCTTTACTGAAGACATCTGCGTGGATGGAAGATGGGAGGAGGGGATAGGAGGAAGGTGTACACTATTTTTTGGAAGGAGAATCTCCTTCCATTAGGACTTCAGGTATGAAGTCCATATCTGGGGTTACTTCCCTTCTTCTTTTAGTGCCACTGGGACCAGCGTGAGAGTCACTGGACCCTTGTCGCAGAAAATATCTGTCCAGAGAGGTGTGTTTCTGGCGTTTCTTTAAGATTTGTCTGAAGTGGGAAACAACACTGTCATTGTACATGTTGCCAATACGGCCTGCAACAGCTTTGTTAGGGTGAAGTTCATCCATAAATGTTTGCACTTCAGTCCACTTTCCACAAATGTCCTTAATCTTTGAAGAAGGCACCTTCCTCCATCTCTCTTCCTCCTCCTCTGCAGCAGTTTCCTGAGCTGTGATCTCTTGCTGTTGCAGATGAAGCTCTTGTGGCTCTTCAGTGGTTAGCTCTTCCCTGTGGTCCTCTACCAACTCTTCCACATCCTCACCACTCACCTCCAACCCCAGGGGCATCCCCAATGCCACAATACCTGGAGTTTACCTGGAGAGAGTTTCGGGGGTCAACGCCCCCGCGGCCCGGTCTGTGACCAGGCCTCCTGGTGGATCAGCGCCTGATCAACCAGGCTGTTGCTGCTGGCTGCACGCAAACCAACGTACGAGCCACAGCCCGGCTGATCAGGAACTGTCTTTAGGTGCTTGTCCAGTGCCAGCTTGAAGACTGCCAGGGGTCTGTTGGTAATCCCCCTTATGTGTGCTGGGAGGCAGTTGAACAGTCTCGGGCCCCTGACACTTATTGTATGGTCTCTCAACGTGCTAGTGACACCCCTGCTTTTCATTGGGGGGATGGTGCATCGTCTGCCAAGTCTTTTGCTTTCGTAGTGAGTGATTTTCGTGTGCAAGTTTGGTACTAGTCCCTCTAGGATTTTCCAGGTGTATATAATCATGTATCTCTCCCTCCTGCGTTCCAGGGAATACAGGTTTAGAAACCTCAAGCGCTCCCAGTAATTGAGGTGTTTTATCTCCGTTATGCGCGCCGTGAAAGTTCTCTGTACATTTTCTAGGTCGGCAATTTCACCTGCCTTGAAAGGTGCTGTTAGAGTGCAGCAATATTCCAGCAATATTTCCACAGCTGGCATAGGTTCCTTAGGGTCAGCCACAAACCCTTCAAAATCCCTCTCTTGTTCACAATCTGGCCACAAATTTCTCCAAGCAGAGTTCAAAGTCCTGGAAGTCACTCCCTCCCAAGACTTACCTATAAGGTTTATGCAGTGGAGGATATTAAAGTGGTCAATTCAGTGTCTGAGGTCACTTCAAAGCACTTTTGAAACACTGCTTTGGTGTAGAGTTTTTGAAGTTTGAAATGACCTGCTGGTCCATGGGCTGGAGGAGAGGAGTGGTATTAGGAGGGAAGAACTTCACCGTGATGAAACTAAACTCCTCCACTATTTGCTCTTCCAAGTCTGGAGGATGAGCAGGAGCATTGTCCATTACCAGGAGGCACTTGAGTGGCAATTTATTTTCTTCACACTGGGGCCAGACACTTCATTAAACCAGTCTAGGAAAATTCCCCTTGTGACCCATGCCTTACTGTTAGCCTTCCACATCACACACAAATTACTCTTGGCGACACTGTATTTCTTGAACACTCTGGGATTTTCAGAGTGATACACCAGTAAAGGCTTCACTTTAAAATCCCCACTAGCATTACTACAAAACATGAGAGTAAGCCTGTCTTTCATAGGCTTGTGTCCTGGGAGTGCCGCTTCCTCCTGCGTGATGTAGGTCCTCTTTGGCATTTTCTTCCAGAAGAGGCCTGTTTCGTCACAATTAAACACTTGCTGGGGTTTGAATTCTCCAATGTCTATGCACTCCTTAAACACCTGTACAAACTTCTCAGCTGCTTTTTTGTCAGAACTGACAGCCTCACCATGCCTTATCACACTGTGAATGCCACTACACTTCTTAAATCTCTCAAACCAACCTTTGCTGGCCTTAAAATCACAAGCATCACCACTTGTTGCAGGCATGTTCTTTATGAGATCGTCATGCAACTGCCTTGCCTTTTCACATATTATCGACTGCGTAACACTATCTCCTGCTAACTGTTTTTCGGTAATCCACACCAACAATAACCTCTCCACTTCTTCGAGGATTTGTGATCTCCTTTTTGTCAGCATATCCACCCCTTTTGCAACAACAGCACACTTTATTTCCTTTCCTTTCACCACGATCGAAGTGATGGTTGAATGGAGCTTGCCATACATCCTGGCAAGCTCTGTAACACGCACTCCACTCTCATATTTTTCAATGATTTCCTTCTTGAATTTGATCGTGTTCCTCACTTTCTTTACCAAAGGGCTTGCACTAGCTTTCCTTGGGCTCATGGTGACTTATTTAGCAGTTGTAATCACAAAAAACAATGGATTATTACGTATGAACCCACGGGGTGATGGTCACGTGTTGGTAAACAATGGCACACTGAGCATGAATGGCGTGGGAGACTGGCTTTGTGTGCGTGGTGACGGGTGGACGGGTACTGGACGGTCGCCGAAACACGAGTTTCTTCACGAAACTCGAGGCCAAATTTTTCCAAAAAAAACTCGCCGAAGGTCGAATTTCACGAAAGTCGAGGCTGCCAAAACTCGAGGGTCCACTGTATATAATAATCTTCTCAGGCAGCAGAGTATAGTTAGGCTCGGCTACGGTGTCCTGTAGCACTCAGCTCACATACTGAGCATCCATGGTTCAATCCCAAGTGCAGGTGGAAACATTGGGCATGTTTTCTTAAGACATCTGCTGTCCCTGTTCACCTTGCAGTAAGTAGGTACCTGGGTGTTAGCTGACTAGTGTGGGTTGCATCCTGGGACAAAATTTACCTAATTTGCCCTAAATGCTCTGTATAACCAGGGGCTTTCTATATTGTATGTCATTGATGTCAGCTAGGTCTATATAGGTTGTATCATATAGTACTTGTAGGAATAAAGAATATTATTATTATTATTATTATTATTATTATTATTATTATTATTATTATTATTATTATTATTATTATTATGCAATCATGGGGAAACAAATTAGATATTTGTTTCCTCATTGATGAGTTTTCTTTGTATATGCTTACAGTGCAATGCTACTTAATAGTCTCTTACATTTTCTTTTCCATCATATTTTCTTGCACATAATCCAGTTGTAATATCACAGTGGAACTAGCCAGTGTTTACTAAATAAAACTTTTATATTTTCTCCTGTGGGAGGCTAAAGTAAGCTGCCACTCTTCCTAATGCTCTGTTCCTTATGAGTTAATAAGAACACAATAATTAAAAAAATTAATTATTGATTGATGTAAGAAAAAGAAAAGATATTGATAATAAGTATTGCAAAACAATGACACAAGTGATAACGTTACTGATTTGAAGACCGTTATGGTTTTAAACAATGTTTAAGATTAAATTTGGTACAATATTTTGGAGATAAAATTTAGTGCTCTTTGCATTACAAATCATTACTGTATATAGTAATACAGCAATATAGTATTCTGCAGTAAAATTACTTTGGCCTTCATACAACTGTCAATATGTTGCATCTAAAGAAGCCAGGGCTATAAAATTGGCAAAACTTTAATGATCTTTTACTCGTAATATCCATACATGTCTTCCAAGTGTTAAAGCTTAAAATATTTCAGTTTAGTTTTGGAATTTTACAGCCATTCAAGATATGATGATTAATCATAATGTTTTTTGTAGTAGTTGGGCTTCATTAATTTGTTCTTGTATAAATGGTTACAGCTTCCCATTCAGTGTTCTAGATTAAATGTTTTATGTTTTTACTTTAGGTGCAGGCACGAGTGTCCACTATTAGCAACTCAGTGAGTGAACTGGAAGAACTTGCTCGTCAAAATGATGCCATCAGAAAATGGATTGAGGAATACCACATCATTGTGCAAGACTTCAAGAGCCGCCCTGCCAAGCTACGACCTGAAGCCTCAGCAATGGAAATCTCCCAAATGAACGATCTTCGCTCCAAAATCATGGAAAAGCAAAGCATTTTAGACGAACTGGAAATTAAACAAATGAACTTGGCTCCTGACATGGCTGATTCTGACATTCGTGAGCAGATGAATCGGTTGGAAGAGGAAGTAACCAATCTCATTGATTCTCGAACAGTCATTATTCAACAGATTGAAGAGTACAGGAGTAAGCTTCAAAATATTTATGGATGGTTTGACACAATTATCAAGCAGTTAGAAAAATGTGACAAGAGTGATAGTCTAGATTCCTTAAAGAAGTCTGCTGAAGTACAACAGCTGTGGAATCAATTTGAAGATGTTCAAACTCAACTGCAGGAACTCAAGATGAAGGTCAGTGATGTAATGCTGGAACTCTCAAGTTTAGATGTACAGCAAGTTGAGGAACAGCTAAGATCTGTTGAGAAAAAATATTCAGATCTTCAGAAACGTGTTGGTAAGAAGATGCAAGTGATTGAAATGACACGTAAGGGTTACGAAGATTCCAAGCATGATATCCTCAACCTGCAGAAGTGGGTGAGGGAGAAGATGGAGTTTACAAGGAATCTGCCACTTCTTGGATACACTAGTAAAAGCACAGAAATCAAACTGCTGGATATTAATGTAAGTACAATGTATGATAACAGTGTTACAACATTTTCTTTACTTCATTTTAAAAGAATGTTATTTACATTTCAGCTTTGTGTGCGAGGGGCTTGGACTTCCAGCAAGCATGCATGAGCATATTTGATAGGAATTAATGGAGACAAATGATTTTTAATACTTGACGTGCTGTTGGAGTGTGAGCAAAGCAACATTTATGAAGGGAATCAGGGAAACCGGCAGGCCAGACTTGAGTCCTGGAGATGGGAAGTACAGTGTCTGCACTCTGAAGGAAGGTGTTAATGTTGCAGTTTTATAAACTGTAGTGTAAAACACCCCTCTGGCAAGACAGTGATGGAATGAATGATGATGAAAGTTTTTCTTTTTTGGGCCATCCTGGCTTGGTGGGAATCGGCCTATGTGTTAATAAATAAATAAAATAATAATAATAATAATATAATACAATAATATACAGCAGGCACGTGTGAGTGTGTTAGATGGGAGTGAGTGGAGACGAGTGATTTTTGGGACTTGATGAGCTGTTGGAGTGTGAGCAGGGTAATATTTTGCAAAGGGATTCAGGGGAAAATGGTTACCATACTTGAGTTCTGGAGGTGGGAAGTACAGTTCCTGGACTTTGAAGAGGGGTTTGGGATACTGGCTGTTTGGAGTGACATCTGAACTGTTGTATCAGGGTGCCTCTTCAAAGACACTGATATATGTGAATGATGGTGAAGGTGTTTCTTTATTTGTTGGGTCACCCTGCCTCGGTGGGAGACGGCTGATGTGTTGATTTGCTTTCATTTATGTTAATAAGATTGGTTTACAGTATTATCTTCTTGGAAAAGCCAATAGTTATAGCAAGCATTTTGGACAGATTTAAACTTGGAATGTCAGCATGGTAGCAATTACAGTACAAAGTAAAACATGACTCAAGAAATCGTAATGACACGATTGCAAACAAACCATACCCCCGGCTGGGATTGAACTCGCGGTCATAGAGTCTCAAAACTCCAGCCCGTCGCGTTAGCCACTAGACCAGCTAGCCACAATAAGATTCATCCAACTAGGTATATTTCTACACCATAGGAAGGGTAGCACAGGCACCACGACGGGCTGGAGTTTTGAGACTCTATGACCGCGGGTTCAATCCCGGCCGGGGGTATGGTTTCAAAGTGAAACATATATTGCACATACCTATACCACTTACTAATTAGAAAAAATGCATGACAGTGTACTGGCATACTGTACACAGAAATACAAAATAATATTTTCACCCATGTTATGTCCCAATTCTGTCACTGTGCACCTCACATATTCTCATATGCTGAATCTACATGATGCATTTAAGGATTATAGTATGTAATTTTAATAGCTAAAGGATGATGATTAAATACTGTAATTTGGTCATTATTTTCGTTGTTTACTTATTTATAATTATTTTACCAAGTTTTGTTTTTCCACTAAATTTGCATGGGTCTTTTTCTTTCAGGATCTTTCAAAGGAGGTTTCTGCCAAGAGAATGCTTCTGGCTCAGCTAGAAAAAGCTATTGAAAATCTTAAAGGTGATGTTGAAGAATCTGAGCTGGAACTGTTGGACAACATAGTGAGCAAGACTTCAGAAGAGCTAGGAGTATTATACTCCACTGTAATGGAAATCAAGAATGATATGATTGTGTCCTATGAAGAGCGACGCAGCTTTGAGCAGTCACTTGACCAAGTACGTGCTTGGATTAGTGGTAAAGTAGATGAAGTGGTCTGCCCAGACCTTCTGCCTCTCAAATCTGAGGTTGCAGAGCGTGTAGTTGAGAAGTACAGAAGACTTGACACTGAACTAAAGCAGTATGCAGAAACTAGTGTATCTGGAGTGAAGAGGCAAGGAAGTGCACTTTTCAAGGACTGTACAGAAGATGAAAAGGATGAATTGCATGACATATTAACTGAAATTGATGACAAAATGAACAACCTCCGCCAGACTATGTCTGGAACTCAAAATCGGCTTTCCAACCTCTTGGAGGCAAGGCGTGACTTTGAAAAAGAAGTTGATATTGCTCAAAAATGGCTTCACCAGGCTGAGGTTGCTTTACAGACAGATACCAAAAGTCTCAATACAGCTGAAGTTCTTGCAGAGCATCTAAAAAAACTAGAAACAATGGAAGATGAACGTGAGTCAGCAAACAAGCGGGTGACCAGCATTGCCAATCTTTGTGAGGATCTGTTACCTTACCTCACTGAGGGTGACAAGTTCAGTTTGGGAGACATTGTACGTGACCTACAAGATAAAACATCAAGAGTGAATTCTTCTGTTAGTGATAAAACAGAACAGGTTCGTAACACCATCACACTCCAGCGACGCAATACAGAACGTATTGTGCAGAGTGCCCAGACTTTCTCTTCTATTCAGAAGGAAATCAAGGCTCTGAATAGGCCAGTTGGTCGCAATGTAGAAGATGCTCAGAATCTCCTCGTCTCATACCAGGAGGCTCTTAAAAGGGTTAATGAATTTAGGAAGAGTCTGGATGATATGCGTACTGGGTCTGAAGTCAGTGTAGGCGAGATGCGTGATATGATTAAGCAACAACAGGAGCTTATTCAGGTGCTAGAAAAACAAATTACAAGGATACGGCAATTAATCCTCGTGAGACAGCAGTACACCTCTCTTATCAGTGAGATTACTGGATTTGTTAACCGATATACTACTGTTGTGAAGGATGTTGAGCAAACAGAGAAGACAGTAACAGATAAACTTCGTAAGTACAGTGATATAATAAGAAAAATTCAGGAATGTGAAGCTCAGTTAACATCTGCTCAGGATAAGGGATCAATCATAAGTGAGGAAGGAACTGTTGAAGATCACAATGCCATCACGGAACAGTTGCAACAAGTAAAAACCAATTTAAGTGCTCTTCGTCGTGATGTGGAAAAAAGACATTCAGAACACGAGGTATCGGCAGAGAGTCATAAACGTATCCATGTTGAGCTTAATATGACAATGGAATGGCTGTTAGAGCAGGAATCTGAACTGAAGTCTCGGCCACTTCTAACATTAGAAGTGGAGAGCGCAAATGAAGAACTTGAAACTCATGAAGAGCTTGCCAGTGACATTGAGGATCAACTTAAGAAAATTCGTAGCATCCAGGAGAGAGCCAAATTAGAAACTGGTCTCCCATATATCCTTCAAGAAAGACTTTCAGAGGCAAATATGATTTTAGTTACATTCCCACTTGAGTTGGAATCCCGGCTCAAGTACCTCAAAGATGCAAAGATGCTTCGCCTAGATTATGAAGATTTTACTACCAAAATCAATGATTGGATCACTGAGGCACATAAACGTATTCTTGATGCTGATGGTGTTGATTATGAGAATGTACGATCGGAACTTGAAGATCACTTAGCTTATTTCTCAAGTGAAGGCTTGATTGGTGAATCTCTTGAACAGTTAGGCAATATTGCTGAAAGAATTGTTCCATCTTTAACTAGTGAAGACCAAGAAGAGCTAACAGATGAACTCTCAAAGCTCACAAAGGATCTTGATCATGTTACTAAATCAGCAAGAGATCACAAGGCTCAACTTGAGAAAAATGTTCAGCTTGCACTGGAATACAACAACCTTGTGGAGAGAGCACAAGGCCTTATAAAGGATGCTAATGTAAACACTCTGACTGATGATAGTGCCATTAATGTTGCAGCATTACGACTTAACCTACAAAGAATTGATGAAGAGCGTGTGCGTCTATATGATCAAAGTTACATCATAAATGACTTTACAGATAAGGCCAATGAACTTCTCCAACAGGCTAGCAGGTCAAGTCATGTAAACATTGGTAATCAGTTGTTAGAATTCAATAGAGAATGGAAGATTGCTTTGGAAAACATGGAGGGCCGACGTGAGGCTTTGGCATCCCTTATCAGTCAATGGCAGGACTATGATGTGGCAGTTCGAAGTCTTGAAGTTGGCCTCAACAACTTGGAGCAGCGTCTCACTGAAGAACTTGACTGTGCGACTAAAGACGACACTGAAATCGAGACCATCAAAGAGACCTTGCAGGTAAAGTGCACTGTGAACTTGCCTCTATTTTTGTGAGAGGTTTTAAAAGAAGTTTCACTTAGACTGAGTTTTTAATATCTACGGTTTGTATTTGCCTGAAAAACATTGCTGGATGATTTGTTGTAGATACATTCTGTCATCTCTTATTAAGGCAAAAATTATGTAGTTCCCCAGGGTTTGTGTATACCCCAGGGGTTTGCAGTCAGTATCTCCATAATGTATTGTCAGGGTGCACCTTAGATGATCTGGTTGTAATTACCTGTTGAAATATTTGAGTTTACACAGGAGTGGTCATGCTCAGGCTCTTGATCCTGCCTCTTAACTTTCAACCAGTTGCTATGAATTAACTGTCATGTCTGTTTTTAAATCGATGTATAGAGTTCACTTCCATTGTATTATTATTGATTTCATTCCACTTCTTTATCTTGCTTATCTTGAAGAAATATGGCACATTTTGGTATATAACTTCTAGCCATGCTTCTTTGCTGCATCCCTGGTATGTGTGTATGTGTAGGGAAAGTATCTCTAGTGAAGCTGCTGCTGGTATATCCATCTCCCTTACTCTAAATATTGAAATGTCATCATTTTGGCTTATTGATGGGTACATGCTATCCTTTGTATACCTGGAGAGGGTTTCGGGGATCAACACCCCCACGGCCTGGTCTGTGGCCAGGCCTCATGGTGGATCAGGGCCTGATCAACCAGGCTGGTACTGTTGGCTGGGTGATTTTCGAGTGATGGTCCAGTGATTTTCATGTGCAAGTTTGGTACTAATCCCTCTAGGATTTTCCAAGTGTATATGATCATGTATTTCTCCCACCTGTGTTCTAGGGAGTACAGGTTGAGGAATTTCAAGCGTGACGGCTTGTCATCCAAGGAATTGGAGCTATTCTCTTCCATGAATCAGAATTGACTTCCTCATTTGCCTGGCACTGTGTAACCTTTATGGGTTTAGCACTTCCCTGTAAATGTAACTACAGTGGACCCCTGAGTTTAATGATTAATCCGTTCCAAAGAGTCTGCCGAAAGTTGGAATTCACGAATGTTGAAACCATTTTTCGCATAAGAAATGATGTAAATCCAATTAATCCATTTCAGACACCCAAAAGTATTAACAAAAATTATTTTTTTGTTAGATTAAATATAGATTTACATACAGAAAAGAATGAAAAATCAAGTATAAAAGAATAATATCACACTTACCTTTATTGAAGACTCTTGTTGGTGTATGGAAGGCAGGAGGAGGGGAGAGGATGGAGAAGTAACACTATTGTTTGGAAGGGGAATCCCCTTCCATAAAGACTTTAGGTTCCAAGTCTTATCTGGGGTTACTTCCCTTCTTCATTTTTTAATGCCACTGGGACCAGCTCGAGAGTCACTGGACCCCTGTCGCTCAAAAAATTGTTCTGGACAGCTGTTTCTGGCGTTTCTTTAAAATTTGCCTCAGATGGGACAGGAGATTGTCATTGTACATGTTGCCAACACAGCTTGCAACAGCTTTGTCAGGGTGATGTTCCTCCATAAACATTTGCACCTCACTCCACTTTGAACAAATGTCCTTAAGCTTTGAAGAAGGCACCGACTGTCTTCCATCTCTCTTCTTCCTCCTCTGAGGCAATTTCCTGAGCTGTGGTCTGTTGCTGTTGCAAATGAAGGTCTTACAGCTCTTCAGTGGTTAGCTCTTGACAGTGGTCCACCAACTCTTCCACATCCTGGCCAGTCACATCCAACCCCATGGAATTCCCCAGTGCCACAATAGATTGCACAACTGGCATAGGGTTTTCAGGGTCAGCCTCAAACTCTTCAAAATCTTTGTTGAGGACACAATCTGGCCACAATTTTCTCCAAGCAGTGTTCATCATCCTGGAAGTCACTCCCTGCCAAGCCTTATCCATAAGACCTATGCAGTGGAGGATACTGAAGTGATCTTTTCAGGACACTCTTAGGGTCAATTGGGTGTCTGAGGTCACATCAAAGACTTTTGAAACATTGCTTTGGTGTACAGTTTTTTGAAGTTTGAAATGATCTGCTGGTCCATGGGCTGGATAAGAGGAGTGGTATTAGGGGGCAAGAACTTCACTGTGATGAAACTAAACTCCTCCACCATTTGGTCATCCAAGTCTGAAGGATGACCTGGAGTTTACCTGGAGAGAGTTTCGGGGGTCAACGCCCCCGCGGCCCGGTCTGTGACCAGGCCTCCTGGTGGATCAGCGCCTGATCAACCAGGCTGTTGCTGCTGGCTGCACGCAAACCAACGTACGAGCCACAGCCCGGCTGATCAGGAACTGACTTTAGGTGCTTGTCCAGTGCCAGCTTGAAGACTGCCAGGGGTCTGTTGGTAATCCCCCTTATGTGTGCTGGGAGGCAGTTGAACAGTCTCGGGCCCTGACACTTATTGTATGGTCTCTTAACGTGCTAGTGACACCCTGCTTTTCATTGGGGGGATGGTGCATCGTCTGCCAAGTCTTTTGCTTCGCAGTGAGTGATTTTCGTGTGCAAGTTCGGTACTAGTCCCTCTAGGATTTTCCAGGTGTATATAATCATGTATCTCTCCCTCCTGGGTTCCAGGGAATACAGGTTTAGAAACCTCAAGCGCTCCCAGTAATTGAGGTGTTTTATCTCCGTTATGCGCGCCGTGAAAGTTCTCTGTACATTTTCTAGGTCGGCAATTTCACCTGCCTTGAAAGGTGCTGTTAGAGTGCAGCAATATTCCAGCCTAGATAGAACAAGTGACCTGAAGAGTGTCATCATGGGCTTGGCCTCCCTAGGAGCATTGTCCATTACCAGGAGGCACTTGAGTTTCAATTTATTATCCAGGAAGTATTTCTTCACACTCGTTCCAAACACTTCATTGAACCAATCAAGGAAAATTTCCCTTGTGACCTATGCCTTACTGTTAGCCTTACACATTACACACAATTTACTCTTGGCGACACTGTTTTTCTTGAACACTCTACTGGCATTACCACAGAACATGAGAGTTAGCCTGTCTTTCATAGGCTTGTGTCCTGGCAGTGCCGTTTCCTCCTGCATGATGTAGGTCCTCTTTGGCATTTTCTTCCAAAAGAGGCCTTTTTCGTCACAATTGAACACTTGTTGGGGGACGAATCCTTCAGCCTTTACATAGTCCTTGAACTCCTGCACGAATTTTTCAGCTGCACATGTGTCAGAACTGGCAGCCTTGTCATGCCTTACCACTCTGTGTATGCCACTACGGTTCTTAAATCTCTCAACCCAGCCTTTGCTGGCCTTAAATTCACTAACATCAGCAAACATTGCAGGCATTTTCTTTACAAGATCGGTATGCAGCTGCCTTTTCTTTTCACAACTTGTAAAGTAACAGAACATAAGTGCAACTAATGTGACATTTTTATTGTGGCAACGTTTCACTCTCCAGGGCTTGACAAAGCTCTTGGAGAGCGAAACGTTGCCGCAATAAAAATGTCACATTAGTTGCACTTGTGTCCTTTTACTTTACATATTGTCGGTAATTCTACCAGCATTTTCACAAATTATCGACTGCATAACACTATCTCCTGCTAATTGTTTTTGGTTGATCCACACTAACAACAAATCTCAACGTCTTTGAGTATTTGCAGTCTCTTTTTTGGTGAGCATATCTACCCCTTTCACAACAACAGCTTCCTTGATTTCCTTTTTCTTCGAGACGATGGAAGTGATCATTTAATGGAGTTTTCCGTACATCCTGCTGAGCTCAGCCACGCACACCACATTCATATTTTGCGATGATTTCTTTCTTTAATTCTATCATGTTTCTCACCTTCTTTACCAAAGGGCTGGCACTAGAATCTTTCTTTGGGCCCATGGTGGCTTATTTAGCAGTTTCAAGCACCAAAAACAATGGATTGTTACGAAATGTATCATATGAACACGTGGAGTGAAGGTCACTCATGCAGAAACAGTGCCACACTGATGCTGTGAATGTTGTGTGGGAGCCGTTTTGTGCACCCAGCTGCCCCCAGCTGCACGGACACGTTCCATACGATGAATGTATCGCGAGGCAAATCATGAACCATGAGGCTTTTTGATGAAAAAAGTTGCCAAAAGTCAACATTCATGAAACGTGAGGCTCACGAAACTCAGGGGTCTGCTGTAAAAAATTTTTAATACACTGGCCATCTCTCATCAAGGCAGGGTGACCTGAAAAAAGAAAGTGGAAACACACATACTGTGCTATCATTTACTGTCTTGTTAGAAGTACTTTATGTAAAAATAACCAAATAAAAGGTAAAGCCAGCTATATATAATAATATATTAATACGTATCTTTATTTCTACAAGTACATATCAAGGTATACAGGCCTAGCTGACATCAATGACATACTACTGTATGGAAAGCTACTTGTTATGCTGAGCATTTTGGGCAAATTAGGTCAGTTTTGTCCCAGGATGTGACCCACACCGGTCCACTAACACCCAGGTACTCATTTTATACTGATGGGTGAATAGGGACAGCAGGTGTCTTATGGAAACATGTCCCTAATGTTTTCCAGCTGTATCAGAGATTCGAACTCCAGACCTCATTGTGTGAGCTGAGTGCGCGACCTGTTATGTGGGCATTGTCACGCCCACATAACAGGTGTTGCCATGCTCATACACAGGTGTTGCCACACCCACATAACAGGTGTTGCCACGCCCACATAAACACAAGTGTAGGTAACACTTGTAAATGTTTACTCTCTCAGCCCCTCATCGATGTGTGTGTGTGTTTGTGCAGGTGTTCACTTGTCCAGTGTGTGAATGTTGGTTAATTGGGTTTAAAGCCTATTGACTACTCAAAGGATCATCAAGGCTTCAGGTAACCTCTTTATCATTAGTCAAGAATACTGTCAATTGTATTCAACAAATTGGTTTCATTGCAGTAAACGAAGTAAGACTTCTGAACAGCTTCAGATCTTAAACACTGATGTTCCTTACTCTTATGCTGAGAGAAACAACTCTCAGTGTACATATTTTATCCTGAGTCTGGAGGCGCACCACATTCACTAGTTAAGAGCAGTATTATCTTCCCCTGGATTAATCTGCTGCACATTTATATATTGTAGATAGTCGTAATGACCCTCGGGTAGTAGATAGTCTTAATGACCCTCGTATTGTAGATAGTCTTAATGACCCTCGTGTAGTAGATAGTCTTTTTAGTATGATAATAAGATGTTATCTTCATTATAGAATAATAAGAAAATATTATAACCTTTATATTATAATAATAAGGTAAAAGGACCCCAATGGAAATAAGTCACTCTGTCTGACTTTTTTGGGTTATCCTAGGTTCTCTACACACATATGCTGCTATGTATGGTGGGATTGAACTCCAGGAGCCAATTGCTGGACCAATTGCTGACCAAAGAACATGATAATGCTTGCATACCTCCTGGTGAAGGTGAAGCCAGGAATAATAAAGAAAACTGCATCCCCTGAGTCTCGTTAAGTTACGCTGATCTTTTCTAATTAGGAAAAATAGAAATACACAATATAAGACGAGACTGTATGTGTACAATTTTAAGCATGCCAATAATTCCGAGGGAGAGGGGTCGATGAGGACTTGTACGAAGGTTACTGACTGCATCACCTAACATGGCACTATGTTACTTTGCAGTCTTAATGTAGTGAAAGAGGTCGCATATAAGAAAGAATATCGGTCATTATTTTTACAGCAAGTTTATTTTCTTACATTTTTACTTTGTTGGATTTAGTTTGCTATGTATATATATATAACTCTTATTTTAAATACTGGTATCTATTATTGGACTTCAGTTCTGAAGGTGGAAAGTACGTATAGTGTCTATAATATGAAAGAGGGATTGGGATGTTGTGATTCCAGGGATCATCAGAATTGTGATGTCTGTACATTTCTGGCAAGAAAGCTATTGAATGAGTGATGGTGAATGTATTCCCTACCTTCGATCGCCCTATCTTGGTGGAAGATTGTCGATGCGGCAAAAATTTACGTGGGAAATAAAAAAGGCTTCTGTTTTTGTGTTGCAGGCACTGGAGGAAGAGGCTGAGGATCTGGAGGAGGAAGTGGAGGGTCTTGAAAGTCAGGCTGAGGTGGTGTTGCAGTACCTACACACCGTCAGTGCTGTTGCCTACGCCGCTGCTAAGGAAAAGCTGGAGAGGCTCATCAGGAGACATCCAGAGTGAGTACTGGTGTTGCTGTTGCACTCTGCTGCTTCCCCTCAACCCCTGGTCACACTCGTCACCGCCGCTACTCCTAAAGTGCACTGCCCTCTCACCCTCTAAAATTTGAGTCTTTTAATGGCACTTCGCATCTCAGAGACATGGAAAAATCAGTCACATTACCATGGCTGGAGTAATTCACAAGTAACCCACAATTCGTGGACCATTATCAGATCCTCTCCAAATTGTGGGCTGGATACGAATTTGCTTTTCAATATAATTAAATTTTTCCCTTGAAAAAAAAGGCTTAAGAAAAGTTTTGATGGTTCAGATTTTGAGATAAGGGCAGAATTGCAACACGAGTGGAGTAGCGATGGTACACTGCTGACAAGAGTGAAGGAAACATGCTGTACAATAAGCTTTGATCTGAGTAAACTTTTCGCTCTATGGCATGACATGAAGCTCGACGAGAAATTTGCCCCAATAAAAGCTTGTTCCGCAACATGTTTTATCTTCAGCTTAAGTGAACTAGGTACAACCTTGCTCACGTGCAGTCCTGTTATTAAGGGTGTCCTGCCGCCACAATCATAATGTTCAAGCAAATATACAAAGTAAATTAATGATATTTCAGGCATGTGATTTAGATCATTCTGTAGTCAAAAATTCCAAGAGATGGAATAATTTGTGTTATGGCGGAAGGCAGAGGAGAGGAGCGAGTGTGAGCCACTATCCTAGCTAGACCCAGCAACTGAGGGCGTAGTTCACACATGCCATGAGGTTTTGTGGTGTTACTGGGAATTTCCTGAGAAATATGCTGCGAGAGTGTGCTGAGTCAAGGTAAGTTATTTTCTCAGGTATTCCTGGTAATACAACACGGTACTGCTGAGTGCCTGAGTTAACGGGCTGCTGCTGAGACTACTGTCAGTGAGTGCCCACAGGGACAGTACCTCTGTCTGTTGGCAAACCTTACGCACCTGGGTCTGGCTTGGATTGAAGCTATTGTTTTCTTGCGTGTTCTTTTTTTTTTTTTTATGTTGCGTATACCCGTACAGTAGATGCAGGAGAGTTCGTTAAGTTGTTACTTCGGCTAATAAGTCTTTTTGGGCAACAATATTCTTATTTATCATGGTTTTATCAGCTTCTGGTCATTTTGAACCACGCTTGATTGCTCCTTACCATGATTCTGATTGCTTCTTACTACGAATCTGACTTTATGAACATAAAAGCCGTGCAGCAATATTTTTTTTGGCGTAAATCTGAAAATAAGCACGATTTATTATAAGCAATATTTGACCTTTATATGTCCTAATATATAGAAATATACCTCGGTGGACTAGTGAGGAAAACGAGAATTTCGCAGAAAAATGACGACCTGTACAATGTTGTACATTGTGCAAGAAAGGTATAAAATACCGACAATATGAAAGTTAAGACACATGTGCAACATCTGGATATCTTTATTGTAGACGTTTCGCCATCCAGTGGCTTTATCAATACAGATTCTAGGACATAATAGGAAGACAGTGAAACTATATACAAAAGATGAGGTAATCAGTCCCTCGGCCTTGGAGTTAGTGTTCACAGCATCGTGGTGGAGGAGAATCTGGAGCAAAGGCAAGAAGACTGGCGGTTATATAGGCCTTCCACTGACGCCTATATAACCGCCAGTCTTCTTGCCTTTGCTCCAGATTCTCCTCCACCACGATGCTGTGAACACTAACTCCAAGGCCGAGGGACTGATTACCTCATCTTTTGTATATAGTTCTACTGTCTTCCTATTATGTCCTAGAATATGTATTGATAAAGCCACTGGATGGCGAAACGTCTACAATGAAGATATCCAGATGTTGCACGTGTCTTAACTTTCTTAATGTTGTACATTGTAGGTCATAGCTATAAACTTAACATCAACACCTTGCTGAGCAGTGAGTGTTGCAAGATTACGGAAACAAATACCGATATAACAGCTAACTCTTGCGGAGTAATTGTGTTGATTTTCGCAGTGGATAGTAGTGGATTACATACTGTATAGGCAGGTGATTCTCAAGAGTGTGGTGGGTGCTTAATTAATGTGTAACTAAGGTATTTTTTAAGGTAGCAGTGGTAGGTAGTGACTGTTGTAACATAACGTACATGTCACGTAATTGTAATACGTCTTTGATGTATTCACCCTCAGGCTGACAACACATGAGGTGTGCTTTCAGCTTGAAAGTGTGGTTCTTGCCTCAAAATGTGGTTCTTGCCTCAAAATGTGGTTCTAGTCTGAAGGTGTAGTTCTAGCCTGAAGGTGTGGTTCTAGTCTGAAGGTGTGGTTCTTGTCTGAAGGTGTGATTCTAGTCTGAAGGTGTGGTTCTGGTCCGAAGGTGTGGTTCTATCCTGAATACTCTTATGGTAGATGAAGTATTTATGTCGAGGTGTAGGCGTTGCAGCAGTGTGACGCAATAGTGCCAGGGCCAAGGTGTCACTCACATGCTCACCTGATGCCATCATCTCAAAAGATAATCATTTTTTTATAGCGGGGAAGGTGTTGGGAGCTGGTGTCAGCTTGACACTCACCAGATTCTAGATGTTACACTTAGACACAACAACAATAATAATAATAATAATAATAATAATAATAATAATAATAATAATAATAACAATAATAATAATAATAATAATAATATTTTTCCTCGTCTCCCTCTTCAGGGTCCCTCAAGGGGAGTGATCCCCTCCCTCCCTTCGATCAGCCCCATTTGCCTCTCATGCCCTAGGCTTTGTATTATCCCTTCTCATTGAGTGTTATAATACTTATTAAAGAAATACGAGAGCTACAGTTGTTGACCAGAGTTGAAGGAGGGGAGTGTGAAATTATACTAGTATGGCTGAGTTGTGGTGCTGCATTAAGTGAGGTATTCAACATTAACCTTAAGTAAGGTATTCACGGGTGTGGCTGGTGAAGTAGAATTATGATAATGTTTATATTCACTTCCATGAGTGTTACTTTGTGTGTTCTCAGATATCATCAACAAATTCTGATTAGATCGATTCTGTTTTTCAATATTTGTCCTGACTGGGTAAGACTACCGTGGTGTCACGGGGGAAGGATATATGTTAGAAGCATATTTTTCTAGAGTTAAGGCTCATTTTTCCTTGTCCACTTGAAATCTTTCAAAATAAATGTTTTTAAGGTTTCAATTTACTTGTATTAAAGCAACGTTTGAGCTTAATTTAAAATCGTGTGCAAAAGATAACACGAAGCTGAGATTATCCTTCTGTCTTGTGAGGAGGATTAGTTAGTAACCTGGTGGAGTTGTCGTTGTTTTGAGGGTTGTTTTGTGGAGTTGTCGCTTCGTGGGGTTGTCGTTGTTTTGTGGGGTTGTGATTGTTTTGGGGGGTTTCGTGAGGTTGTCGTTCCGTGAAGGTGTTGTCGTTGTTTCGTGAGATTGTTGTCGTTGTTTCGTGAGGTTGTTTTCGTTGTTTCGTGAGGTTATTATCGTTGTTCCGTAAGTTGTTTTTCCATGAGGTTGTTGTCGTTTCGTGAGGTGGTTTCATGGGGTTGTCTTTGTTTCGTGAAGTTGTCGTTGTTTCGTGAGGTTGTTGTCGTTGTTTCGTGAGGTTTTTGTCGTTGTTCCGTAAGGTTGTTTTTCCATGAGGTTATTGTCGTTTCGTGAGGTGGTTTCATGGGGGTTGTCTTTGTTTCGTGAAGTTGTAGTTGTTTCGTGAAGTTGTCGTTGTTTCGTGAGGTTGTTGTCGTTGTTTCGTGAGGTTGTCGTTGTTTCGTGAGGTTGTTGTCGTTTCGTGAGGTTATTATCGTTCTGTAAGGTTGTTTTTCCATGAGGTTGTTGTCGTTTCGTGAGGTGGTTTCATGGGAGTTGTCTTTGTTTTATGAAGTTGTCGTTTCGTGATGTTGTCGTTGTTTCGTGATGTTGTTTCGTGAGGTTGTTGTTTCGTGGGGTTGTTGTTTCGTGGGGTTGTTGTTTCGTGGGGTTGTCGTTGTTTCGTGACAAGGACAACACGTGCGTGTTTTGTCCACTGTTTAATTACTTATTTGTAGCTTCAGTAGCAGAGCTGTGCTGTGTTATCTCTTCGGTAATTATTATATATTTGTTTTTAATTTTCAGTTGTTTTAGTATATGCTACCTTCTCTTTTAATCCAGTTTATTGTTCCAACATTGTGAAAATCTCTTCTCTCCTTCCAATTCCACTCTTTTTTTTCTGAATTTACATGTGTTGTCTCTTGGTTGTCCTGCTGAAGATACTAAGAAATCTTTATTTGTTTTTTCAAGGCTTTTTGTGTGCGTGTTTGTATACATGTACTCACTCACCTAGTTGTGGTTGCAGGGGTCGAGTCACAGCTCCTGGTCCCGCCTCTATTGGTCGCTACTAGGTCACTCTTCCTGCTCCATGAGCTTTATCATACCTCTTCTTAAAGCTGTGTATGGATGCTGCCTCCACTACATCATTCCCAGACTATTCCACCTCCTGACAATTCTGTGTTTCTAACATCCCTTTGATTCATCTGAGTCTTCAACTTCCAATTGTTACCTCTTGTTGCTGTGTCCCATCTCAGGAACATCCTTCTTTGTCCACTTTGTCAATTCCTCTCAGTATTTTATATATCGTTATCATGTCCCCCCTATCTCTCCTGCCCTCCAGTGTCGTCAGGTCGATTTCCCTTAACCTCGTAGGGCATGCCCCTTAGCTCCGGGACTAGTCTTATTGCAAACCTTTGCATTTTCTCTAATTTCTTGACGTGCTTGATCAGGTGTGGGTTCCAGACCGGTATTGCATACAATATAGGCCTGACATACACGGTGTACAGGGTCCTGAACGATCCCTTATCGAGATGTCAGAACGCTATTCTTAGGTTTGCTTGGCCCCCATATGCTGCAGCAGTTATTTGGTTAATGTGCGCCTCAGGAGATGTGCCTGGTGTTATAGTGACCCCAAGATCCTTTTCATTGAGTGAGGTTTGTAGTCTCTGGCCCCCTAGACTGTACTCCGTCTGCGGTCTTCTTTGCCCTTCCCCAATCTTCATGACTGCACTTAGTGGGGTTGAACTCCAGGAGCCAGTTTCTGGACCAGGCCTGCAGCCTGTCCAGATCCCTTTGTAGTTCCGCCTGGCCCTCTCCGATTGATTTCTCATCAGCTTCACATCTGCAAACAGGGACAGTTCTGAGTCTATTCCTTCCGTCATGTTCACACATACCAGAAACAGCACCGGTCCTAGGACTGACCCCTGTGGAACCCCGCTTGTCACCGGTGCCCACTCTGACACCTCGCCACGCACCATGACTTACTGATGTCTTCCCGTCAGGTATTCCCTGATCCATTGCAGTGCCTTCCCTGTTATACCTGCTTGGTCCTCCAGCTTATGCACTAATCTCTTGTGTGGAACTGTGTCAAAAACCTTCTTACAGTCCAAGAAAATGCAGTCTACCCACCCCTCTCTCTCTTGTCTTACTGCTGTCACCCTGTCATAGAACTCCAATAGGTCTGTGACACAGGATTTCCAGTCCCTAAAACCGTGTTGGCTGTCGTTGATACGTTCATTCCTTTCTAGGTGCTCCACCACACTCCTGATAATCTTCTCCATGACTTTGCATACTCTACAAGTCAGTGACACTGGTCTGTAGTTTAGTGCTTTGTGTTTGTCTCCTTTTTTAAAAATTGGGACTACATTTTCTGTCTTCCATACCTCAAGTAGTCGCCCTGTTTCAATAGATGTATTGAAGATTGTTGTTAGTGGCACAGAGCGCCTCTGCGCCCTCTCTCAGGACCCATGGAGAAGTGTGTGTGTGTACTCACCTAGTTGAGGTTGCAGGGGTCGAGTCCAAGCTCCTGGCCCCGCCTCTTCACTGGTCGCTTCTAGGTCACTCTCCCTGAACCGTGAGCTTTATCATACCTCTGCTTAAAGCTATGTATGGATCCTGCCTCCACTACATAGCTTCCCAAACTATTCCACTTCCTGACTACTCTGTGGCTGAAGAAATACTTCCTAACATCCCTGTGATTCATCTGTGTCTTCAACTTCCAACTGTGTCCCCTTGTTAATGTGTCCTATCTCTGGAACATCCTGTCTTTGTCCACCTTGTCAATTCCTCTCAGTATTTTGTATGTCGTTATCGTGTCGTCCCTATCTCTCCTGTCCTCCAGTGTCGTCAGGTTGATTTCCCTTAACCTCTCCTCGTAGGACATACCTCTTAGCTCTGGGACTAGTCTTGTTGCAAATCTTTGCACTTTCTCTAGTTTCTTTACGTGCTTGGCTAGGTGTGGGTTCCAAACTGGTGCCGCATACTCCAATATGGGCCTAACGTACACGGTGTACAGGGTCCTGAACTATTCCTTATTAAGATGTCGGAATGCTGTTCTGAGGTTTGCTAGGCGCCCATATGCTGCAGCAGTTATTTGGTTGATGTGCGCTTCAGGAGATGTGCCTGGTGTTATACTCACCCCAAGATCTTTTTCCTTGAGTGAAGTTTGTAGTCTCTGGCCCCCTAGACTGTACTCCGTCTGCGGTCTTCTTTGTCCTTCCCCAATCTTCATGACTTTGCACTTGGTGGGGTTGACCTCCAGGAGCCAATTGCTGGACCAGGTCTGCAGCCTGTCCAGATCCCTTCGTAGTTCTGCCTGGTCTTCGATCGAATGAATTCTTCTCATCAACTTCACGTCATCTGCAAACAGGGACACTTCGGAGTCTATTCCTTCCGTCATGTCGTTCACAAATACCAGAAACAGCACCGGTCCTAGGACTGACCCCTGTGGGACCCCGCTGGTCACAGGTGCCCACTCTGACACTTCGCCACGTATCATGAATCGCTGCTGTCTTCCTGACAAGTATTCCCTGATCCATTGTAGTGCCTTCCCTGTTATCCCTGCTTGGTCCTCCAGTTTTTGCACTAATCTCTTGTGTGGAACTGTGTCAAACGCCTTCTTGCAGTCCAAGAAAATGCAATCCACCCACCCCTCTCTCTCTTGTCTTACTGCTGTCACCATGTCATAGAACTCCAGTAGGTTTGTGACACAGGATTTCCCGTCCCTGAAACCATGTTGGCTGCTGTTGATGAGATCATTCCTTTCTAGGTGTTCCACCACTGTGTGTGTTTGCGTGCGTGCGTGTGTGTGGTGGTGTGTGTGTGTGTGTGTGTGTGTGTGTGTGTGTTTGTGTGTGTGTGTGTGTGTGTGTGTGTGTGTGTGTGTGTGTGTGTGTGTGTGTGTGTGTGTGTGTGTGTGTGTCCGTCCGTCCGTCCGTCCGTCCGTCCGTCCATCCGTCTGTCTGTCTGTGGGTTCTCGTGTGCATTGAGATGGTATCTAATACTTTCATCAATTGCTCTCTCTCTTTCAAATATATTTATATCCAGTTAATAGGATGTGAAAGAGCAAGCGTCTTACACATGTCTGTGTCGTAGATAAAATATAATTGGTTAAATTTTGTTTATAGACGATTTAACCTAATTTAAAAATTGATGTGAGAAATCTACGTTTGTTGTAGGGAGGATGTGTTCCATTGGTATGGTTTTTGTCGTGAAAGATGGTGAGAGAGACATGTTTCCTGGTACACGTATTGCACTTTTTTATACAGGGGACTGTGACTTAGACCTTGAGATATAGCTCATGTATATTCCCTAGTCGATTTGTTCCTTATAGAAGGATATCCATGCTCATGGTTTTTGTTTTCATTCATTATTGCATCACTGTCGCATAATCACCTCTCTTGTCTTCGCTTTACTCCCTCTGATATATAACCGTTTATCCATCTTTATTCTTATGCCGTCTTCCCTAGCTTCCACGGTATAATATTGTGCAGAGCTTTGATTAAAGTACTGTGTAGGTAGCGTAGCAGCTACTCGAGATTCATACACAAATCGTTCGGGTAGTGCACGTAGACTTAGTGACAGAAAAATAATCCTCGGTTGTACCAAACATTGTTCAATATAAACTGTCTTCCATTAGCAGTATAAACCAATCATTTTCTCTGTACCTGTTCTCGTTAATTTAATACTTGGATAAAATATCGATGTTTTAATTAGTGCTGGCAGTGATGGTACAGTGGAGTGTGTGTGTGAGTGTCTGAAGGTGCGGGAATCTAACATTAGCCTCGGGGCGTGCAGCGACATCATTGGCTGGAAATAACTTAGCGAGCATGGCTACCCCGGTACGTGGGGTAGCCATGCTCGCTAAGTTATCTTGCGTGTTCCGTATCTATTTTTATCCTGGTCATCCTGGCGGTAAACTGGAGAGGTTATATAAGTCATTATGTTGACGCAGGATATAATTGTTGTAGGTTCTTATGAAACATGCAGCGACCTTGACTTAATGGAGTGTTGCGGTGTCCGCAGAGAACCTCGTTAAAGAAGCAGATATTTCCTCACTCGTGCCCCTTATTTCAAGTATGATTAATGAGAGGAGAATAATGATATGCAGGTACTAGTATCGCTACTTGTTATGATTATAGATGCAACTTACGACGCAGTTAAAGTGACTGGTTTCTATTGAATGAACTGAGATATAAAGTTGCCGTCTCATCAAGCTGGCTGCAAGCTGAACATGAATAGAGCATAATCAAGTCATGTTTACTGACGTTATGTATGGTGAGGGTGCGGTTCAACTGGGAAGTGAGTGAGAGGTCAGTAATAGTGTCAGTTTAACTAGGCTAGTCGCACTTCCCAAAATATAGTCAGCGTGTTTATACATATCTTAGGCACATGTTAACCCACGAAGGATCCATTAAGTTGTTTTCCTCCCGACTCCAACTGCTTTTTCATAGTCATTTGTTTGTGTACTTGGCAAGACGTGTATACACTTGCCTTATGTTTCTCTTACATTGTTCTTCAAGGTTCGTCGCCTTGTTCTCTCTACACTTCACATATTCTCTAGTTTTAGGGCTGGCATTGCATGGGTTCCAACCCCACTCCGTTCACTGAGTACTCTATATTATATATATATATATATATATATATATATATATATATATATATATATAATATATATTATATATATATATATATATATATATATATTTTATATTTGTCATATTTGTTAGTGTATATTATTTTCACAGTGCATTTATAATCGTCATTTACAAGGTGGAAAAGCTAAATAGTTAGCAAGAGCAAAGAAGTATGTTGTTTTACTGGTGTACTGACCTCTGCATTGTTGAACACTTGAGTTTACTTCCTGCAAATCCTAGGGAATTAAAGCTGTCTTAACCTGGGATATACTTGACTGTAACTATCCTATGTTTGTTATCTCTGCTTCTGCCTCACGTAGAGAAGGTAGTTTGACCCAAAAAGAAATTTTGCTTATATTTTGCACTTTTAATTAAGCCCATCCTTAAGATTTTCGACTCTACGAGAAAATGCATGACCTAACCTAACCTAGTCTAACCTAACCTAACGTAGTTTAACCTAACTTAGCCGTGCACAACAGTGGTTGCTTCTGCCGCACCTCAGGCATAGAACGAACCGCTGTCATTGAACGGATCATCTAACAAGACTCAATTCTATTGATTTACCTTGGCGAATTCAGTGATAACTAGATGTATTTATGTCTCATACGCAGTCCGAGAAAGTTATCCCCGTATTACATAACCCAAGTCAACTGCACCTCAGTGCACGCGATTGGAATAGTGCAGAGTGCGGCATAACTTGATTATGCACCTAAATGTAAGGGTTGAAGAGTTGAAGGTAATCAGAAGAGGCAATCACAAGTCATCATATGGAAACGAATATCCAAATTTATTCACTAAAAAGGGTAAATTCGGACATAATAACTCGTGTCTAATTCAGACTTTTAAACGAGACAGAAGAAATCAATATTCTAAAATACACAAGCACATAAGCCTGAAGTTCAGAAGTTGTATCAAGTTATTGAAGATAATCAGGTGTGACAATCAGAATTTATCCCTTGAAAAAAGTAATTCAGATTTTCCAATTAAAAAAAATAAATAAATTTTGACCTACACAGGTTAAAATCAATCTAAAGTTTTCCCTGCGCAAGACTGTCTACGTTTTAATAAAGTATATTTAGTAAGTTTTATGTAAGTTTAGTGTACATTACATTCAAATTTTTACCCGAGGTTTTGAGAGCACACGGATTTTACCGGCACATAAAAATATATTGATTTAGACTAGGATAACCAAATAAAATCAATCACTGTGACTAATATCTGACCAGAAGAAACATTCTCCAGTTATATTGTCACATAATAACTTACACGACCTAACATCAAGAAATTGTTCCACTTGAGGTAAACACAACAATACCAGAAGAAGATTTTTCCAATTATTACGAAGAATCCAACAAAATTTATCCCTACACAGCCTAAACCCATCAAAATTTTCATCCATTTCATACTGTGTATCAACCATTGAAGATTGATGACGACCACAATAGTTATATGTTAATAAGAAGACCACGTTAAACCCGCAGGGGTCATGTAACGCCTGTGACCTGGGAGGCATTCAGATTCAGTCCAAGTAAGGGATGATAAGTCCAGTTCCTGGGATCAAGAGCCCTTCATCAGCATCAAGGGAAATAATGTAAAAATAATACTATACCATTTCGAGATTAAAAGTGGCAACCTGACATCTACACACTCCATTAAATATACCAACCTTCTTCTGGGCAGGAAACACCAATGTTGATATTGTGGAACTCAACAGCAGAGACTGTCTCCACCTAGCACACGGTAACAATATTGGTAATGACCTGTGAAACATTGTGTACAGGTCACCCTGGCGTGTAAATAACCCCGTGAATCATACATTGTGTACAGGTCACCCTGGCGTGTAAATAACCCCGTGAATCATACATTGTGTACAGGTCACCCTGGCGTGTAAATAACCCCGTGAATCATACATTGTGTACAGGTCACCCTGGCGTGTAAATAACCCCGTGAATCATACATTGTGTACAGGTCACCCGATAAATAACCGGCGTGTAAACCCTGGCAAATAACCCCGTGACTCTTACCCAAGATACATTAAAACACCGTTATTATTATAATTAAAAAAAAGCGCTTAACCCACTAGGACACATCACAATCCGCGGAAAATTTGAAGCCGATCGACTAAGGCGTTCACAATTAATAAACGAAATTTTGTGAGAAAGTGAACAAAAATGTTACTGAGAATGTTCCCAAAAATAGGAAAGTTTCACTTGTTGAGCTTAAAAATCCCCCCAAAAAGTTTTTTATTATATTTTTTTCTACATTATACTTAAAATTTTCAAAAATCTCCTAAGAAAAACAAATTTAGTTTAAAAAAATCGATAAAATTGGCACCCACACAACCCAAAATTAATAAAAAAAATGCTTCAATTTGTGATAGGGCACTAATTAGGCTTGGTGACCGACCCATTGAGGCATTTCTGTGGTAGCTGGTTATTACAGGGGTAACTACTTAATGAACTTCACAAATTAAAATTTACTCAGTTCAAAGTAAATGAAAAGCTTTGTTTTAATTAAGCCCGCCAATGGTAAAAGTTTGAAGCCGATCAGAGAAGGCATTCTCCAATGATTCCAGTTTTTTTTTTTTAATAATTTCAGTAAAATTTCGAACTTGCAGCTACTCTGACCAAAGTTATGGGGAATCAGTCTTTTTAATAGTTTGAAGACAGCCAGAAAAAGTATTGTTTGGCTGTCGAATAAGAAATGAATGTCACTGTTTATTCAATATAACTGGCAAATTGGGAGACGTGAGCAGCCAGTGGCAGCGTTGAGCCTCGTGTTCAGGAAACACCACCAGTGGTTGCCACATTTTCACGTACACACTCCAACAACAATCCGAACATTCTTCTAAAGGTTCAAGGCCTGAGCTTGCTACCATCTGCAGCTCATAAGGCTGCCATCCCCACGAGCCCCTTCGAGGCGGGGTAGATGGCAGACCAGAGGCCTAGCTTCTCCCTACGAGCCCCGTGAGGGCGGGGAATGTGGCTAGGCCTGGGGACACTTGGTCCCAAAGATGAGGAGGTACTTGTCCCTCCTCCCATGGGAGACTTAGTCTCGAGACACTCCCCAGATAGGGAGCCAAGGCCGGGTCACCACTACTTGGAAAAGACCCGGGCCGGGAGAATACCGGTGAATAAAAAAAAAAAAAAAAACATTCTTCTATACGGACATACCCGTGTTGAAAGTTTGATGTTGATCAGAAAGGGCGTTCTCGAGGTGTCACAGAGAAACCTTCGCTCTGTTTGCAAAACTAAATTGCCGTTAAGAAGTTGTCAGTGAAAACTTTGTAGGAAGAAAACGAGGAAGAGAATTTCAACAAACATTATATGCTACTCTGTCAGGGATCCCCTATAATATTTGAGCAGCTGTTTTATTATTTTTACACTTCCTTGATAATGTGAGAAATAACGAAAGCGCTTGGAAGTTCACTATTTTTTTAACAGCGGTTGTTTATATGCATATATGTCATGCCGAATAGGTAAAACTTGTGATTTTGGCTAAAATAGCAATGCTCTTCTTGCCGAATAAGACAAGCGAAAATTTGTGTATGTAATAATTTCGCAAAAAAATCATTCTGACCCTATCATGAAAAATATATTTCATTGTGTTTGTTTATTATTAAATTATTGTAAACTTATCTAAAATATATTTAGTTGGGTTACACTAAATTAAATTGCGCTTGTTATAATAAGGTTAAGTAAGTTTTCTAAGGTTCTTTTGGTACAAAATTTTAATTTTTATGTTAACATATATGAAAAAAATATATCTTTAAACGTATAACAGAAAATTTTAGAAAGGGCTTAATTATAAATGACTACTTGCTAATTGACCAGTTTCATATATTCGGCACTCTATATATATATATATATATATAATATATATATATATATATATATATATATATATATATATATATATATATATATATATATATTGTTTGTAGTATAGTGGGTGGTGGTTGGAACACAGCAGTATGGTCTTGACAACTAGGTATATGTTATGAGCATATGGTTGAGACAAGTTGTGTCCACCTGTCTCCTGACTGACGGTGCTGTACACACATCACTTTGAGGTGTTCCCTTGTTACTACTGAAGATCGTGCTTCGTAGATCTATCAATGTTGCCACTGTGAACACTTCCCTCTTCGTAGAACTGTAAGTGTTAACATTGTAAACACTTAAGTGGCGCCTTTGGGTCTCCTTAAACATTACTTGATTCACACAAGACAAACGCTGATTATCTTTGCTAATATATATTGGTTATGTAAATAAACACTCGAGATTTATCTTAGGCAACAGTGTGAGGAGATCTCCAGAAGATATATATATATATATATATTAATATATATAATATATATATATATATATATATATATATATATATATATATTAAAATATAATAAAATATATATATATATATAAATATATATAGTATATATAATATATATATAACAATATTAATATATATATAATGAAATATAATATGCAATAGATCACAGTAAACGTATTTCAGAATATCAAAACAACCACTCAAGAAGAGAATTAAAGCGCTTTCGTGACTACTCCATTATCAAGGAACTGAAAGTAAAGCATTCCAAGAAGTATAAGGGGTCTGGCCAACACCTCACTATCAGATCCCACAACGGTTAAACACCTGACGCTCGCCGGCCCAACTGGACAGGTCCTTTGCACAACCACCAACAAACTATTCTACCCAAGAAAATTTTTAAAATTATTATTTGTCCAGTGTATTATTAAATTCTTCCCAAATTCTATTAATTATAAATGGATCTAATTTATATAAACCAAAGGAAATATTCATATTATTGTCAAAACTGCTTTTTATGAAACAAGATTCAATTATATTCCTGTCGACCATGGACTTGCTTGATACTACTTTCTCAACTTTTTGAAAATCAATTGGATGGTTAAAATCTCTTACATGAATAAATAGAGCATTGGAATCTTGTCCAGTTCTAATGCTATATTTATGTTGTTTTAATCTTAGTTCGAGATTTTTACCAGTTTGACCGTAATAAACTTTATCGCAAATTTTACAAGGAATCTTATAGACACATCCATCAGCATTTTGGGGGGAATTCTTTATCAAAAGTTTTTTTTACTGTATCAGGATTTTTGAATACAACTTTAATATTAAAAGTCTTAAGAAGAGAAGGCATATCAACCAAGTTTTCATGGTAAGGGAGAACCAACATATTTTTAGTTGAATAAGGCTGGTTGTCCCTTTTTGATTGTAAAAAGTATTTCTAGCAACTTTAAAAGATTTATCAATTACATTTCTTGGGTATTTTAAATCATTACCTATTTCATAATAATAATAATAATAATACCTTTTCTAGATGTTTTAATTATTAAGGGTAATAATGAATTCAAATTTAAAATTTACAGAAAACCTACAAATAACTGTTCCTATGTCCACTATTATTCCTTGCATCAAGATAGAGTCAAACTGTTTTCTCATCAATGTTTTTGAGAGCTTTACGAATTTGTAGTCCTGAGGTCATAGATGAGGAAATATCCAAAATTTATGAAATAGGTAATGATTTAAAATACCCAAGAAATGTAATTGATAAATCTTTTAAAGTTGCTAGAAATACTTTTTACAATCCAAAAAGGGACAACCAGCCTTATTCAACTAAAAATATGTTGGTTCTCCCTTACCATGAAAACTTGGTTGATATGCCTTCTCTTCTTAAGACTTTTAATATTAAAGTTGTATTCAAAAATCTTGATACAGTAAAAAAACTTTTGATAAAGAATTCCCCCAAAATGCTGATGGATGTGTCTATAAGATTCCTTGTAAAATTTGCGATAAAGTTTATTACGGTCAAACTGGTAAAAATCTCGAACTAAGATTAAAACAACATAAATATGCATTAGAACTGGACAAGATTCCAATGCTCTATTTATTCATGTAACAGATTTTAACCATCCAATTGATTTTCAAAAAGTTGAGAAAGTAGTATCAAGCAAGTCCATGGTCGACAGGAATATAATTGAATCTTGTTTCATAAAAAGCAGTTTTGACAATAATATGAATATTTCCTTTGGTTTATATAAATTAGATCCATTTATAATTAATAGAATTTGGGAAGAATTTAATAATACACTGGACAAATAATAATTTTAAAAATTTTCTTGGGTAGAATAGTTTGTTGGTGGTTGTGCAAAGGACCTGTCCAGTTGGGCCGGCGAGCGTCAGGTGTTTAACCGTTGTGGGATCTGATAGTGAGGTGTTGGCCAGACCCCCTTATATACCTTCCTTGGAATGCTTTACTTTCATAGTTCCTTGATAATGTGAGTAGTCACGAAAGCGCTTGGAATTTCTCTATTCTTTCAGAATATATATATATATATATAAAATATATATATATATAAAATATATATATATATATATATATATATATATAATGTGTGTGTGTGTTGGAGTGTGAACAGGGTAATATTTAGTGAAGGGATTTAGAGAAACCGGTTATTTTCATATAGTCGGACTTGAGTCCTGGAAATGGGAAGTACAATGCCTGCACTGTAAAGGAGGGGTTTGGGATATTGGCAGTTTGGAGGGATATGTTGTGTATCTTTATACGTATATGCTTCTAAACTGTTGTATTCTGGGCACCTCTGCAAAAACAGTGATAATGTGTGAGTGTGGTGAAAGTGTTGAATGATGAAAGTATTTTGTTTTTGGGGATTTTCTTTCTTTTTTGGGTCACCCTGCCTCGGTGGGAGACGGCCGACTTGTTGAATATATATATATATATATATATATATATATATATATATATATATATATATATATATATATATATATATATATATATATATATATATATTGAAAAGAGAACATTTCTACTTGTCCTCTCACTGGTTTGCAATATCAGCAGGGTGGGTCCTAGTTAGCAATTGCAATATAGAGTATATGAATTATCATGCATCACAGTTATGTTGCGCTCACGCAACACTGAGCTAATCTCTTTCTAATTGCTGCTCTGTCCCCTTGATTAAAGTTCACCCCCATCCCCAACAGTCAGAGAATTTAACTGCCTAGAATCAGTCATTCAGTTACTGCTTGCCAGTTGCGATGCCTGGGGGTACAGTTACCATCAGTGATGATTTCTTTACAGGTTTGTTTTCCTGTCCTCAGGTGATAGGGCGTCGTTAGGAGGGTAATTCCAGAGTAAACTGCTGCCAATCCTACTGGCAAGGAACTCCTTGAAGCAGTTTCCTAGCCAGTGAATCAGCAGTGAGATGCTTGACTATAGTAACACACACACACACACACACACACACACACACACACACACACACACTGTACACTGTGTACGTCAGGCCCATACTGGAGTATGCAGCACCAGTTTGGAACTCGCACCTGGTCAAGCACGTCAAGAAATTAGAGAAAGTACAAAGGTTTGCAACAAGGCTAGTTCCGGAGCTCAGGGGAATGTCCTATGAAGAAAGGTTGAGGGAAATCGGACACTGGAGGACAGGAGGGTCATGGGAGACATGATAACAACATACAAAATAATGCGTGAAATAGACAAGGTGGACAGAGACAGGATGTTCCAGAGAAGGAACACAGAAACAAGGGGTCACAATTGGAAGCTGAAGACTCCGACGAGTCACAGGGACGTTAGGAAGTACTTCTTCAGTCACCGAGTCGTCAGGAAGTGGAATAGCCTAGCAAGTAATGTAGTGGAGGCAGGAACCATACATAGCTTTAAGACGAGGTGTGACAAAGCTCAGGAAGCAGAGAGAGTACCTAGTAGCGATCAGTGAAGAGGTTACCTGGAGGTTACATGGAGGTTACCTGGAGGTTATTCCGGGGATCAACGCCCCCGCGGCCCGGTCCATGACCAGGCCTCCCGATGGATCAGGGCCTGATCAACTAGGCTGTTACTGCTGGCCGCACGCAGTCCAACGTACGAGCCACAGCCCGGCTGATCCGGCACTGACTTTAGGTATCTGTCCAGCTCTCTCTTGAAGGCAGCCAGGGGTTTATTGGCAATTCCCCTAATGCTTGATGGGAGGCTGTTGAACAGTTTTGGGCCCCGGACACTTATGGTGTTTTCTCTTAGTGTACCAATGGCGCCCCTACTTTTTATTGGCGGCATTTTGCATCGCCTGCCCAGTCTTTTACTTTCGTAGGGAGTGATTTCTGTGTGCAGATTTGGGATCATTCCTTCCAAGATTTTCCAAGTGTAGATTATGATATATCTCTCCCTCCTGCGTTCCAACGAGTACAAGTCAAGTGCTTCCAAGCGTTCCCAGTAGTTAAGGTGCTTGACAGAACTTATACGTGCAGTAAAGGATCTCTGTACACTCTCTAGATCTGCGATTTCACCTGCTTTGAATGGAGATGTTAATGTACAGCAGTATTCCAGCCTAGAGAGAACAAGTGATTTGAAAAGGATCATCATGGGCTTGGCATCTCTCGTTTTGAAAGTTCTCATTATCCATCCACGTGCGATCGTGGCACTGTTGTGATCCTTGAAAGTGAGATCCTCAGACATTACTACTCCCAGGTCCCTTACATTATTTTTCCGCTCTATTGTATGGCCGGAGTCAGTAGTATACTCTGTTCTAGTTATTATCTCCTCCAGTTTTCCATAACGGAGTAGTTGGAATTTGTCCTCATTGAACATCATATTGTTTACCGTTGCCCACTGGAAAACTTTGTTTATATCTTCTTGGAGGTTAACCGCGTCCTCAGCAGATGACAGCCTCATGCAGATCCTAGTATCATCCGCAAATGATGATACGGTGCTGTGGGTATATCTCTGTTTATGTCTGATATGAGGATAAGGAATAAGATGGGGCGAGTACTGTGCCTTGTGGAACAGAGCTCTTCACTATGGCAGCCTCCGATTTAACTCTGTTGACCACTACTCTTTGTGTTCGATTTGTTAGGAAGTTGAAGATCCATCTCCCCACTTTCCCAGTTATTCCTTTAGCACGTATTTTATGGGCTATTACGCCATGATCGCATTTGTCAAATGCTTTTGCAAAGTCTGTGTATATTACATCTGCATTCTGATTTTCTTCCAGTGCATCCAAGGCCATGTCATAGTGATCCAGTAGTTGTGAGAGGCAGGAGCGACCTGCCCTGAACCCATGTTGCCCTGGATTGTGCAGATTTTGGGAATCCAGGTGATTTGCAATCCTGCTTCTTAGCACTCTTTCAAGATTTTTATGATGTGGGACGTCAGAGCTATTGGTCTATAGTTCTTAGCTAATGCTTTGCTGCCACCTTTATGGAGTGGGGCTATATCTGTTGTTTTAAGTGACTGTGGAATTTCACCCATGTCCAAGCTCCTCCTCCATAGTGTACTTAGGGCACGCGAGAGGGGTTTCTTGCAGTTCTTAATGAAAACAGAGTTCCACGAGTCTGGGCCCGGGCTGAGTGCATAGGCATGTTGTCAATGGCTTTTTCGAAATCTATCGGAGTTAGGGTAATGTCGGAAATCTGGCATACATTTATGGAGTTTTGAGCTCATTCATGAAGAAATCATTTGGGTCGTCGATCCTCAGACCGATTAGTGGTTCACTAAACACAGAGTCGTACTGGGATTTCAATATTTCACTCATTTCCTTGTTGTCATCTGTGTAAGTCCCATCCTGTCTGAGTAAGGGCCCGATACTAGATGTGGTATTTGCCTTGTTTTTGGCATATGAAAAGAAATATTTTGAATTTCTTTCAATTTCACTAATAGCTTTAAGCTCCTCCTGCCTCTCCTGGTTCCTGTAAGAGTCATTTAGCTTAAGTTCGATAGTTTCCACTTCCCTGGTCAGCGCCTCCTTTCGTATATCAGATATTCTAGCACTCCTGAGGAGCTCAGTGACTCTTCGTCGTCTTCTGTAGAGGGAGCGTCTTTTTCTCTCCAGTTTACTCATGCTCTTCTTCTTTCTTAGGGGAATATGCCTAGAACATGCTTCGGCTACCAGGAAGTTGATCCTTTCAAGGCACTGGTTTGGATCCATGTCATTTAAGACATTTCCCAACATGTTTCGTTTAGGACATGGTTTACCTGTCCCAGTTGATGTTCTTGTTGTTGAAATTGTATTTTGTGAAGACACCTTCACAGGTACATGCATTCTGCTGTTCAGGACCCCTATGCAGTACGTCTGGACTTCTATTAGATTGTGATCGAAATTAGTTGTTTTTGATATTCTTATGTCTCTTATCAGGTCCTCATTATTTGTGAAGATAAGGTCAAGTGTGTTTTCTAGTCTTGTTGGCTCCACTATCTGCTGGCTTAAGGTGTGTTTTTCGCAGAGACTTAGTAGCTCATGTGTGTGTGACCTTTCATCTGCGCTACCTCCGGGGATTGTTTCAGCTATAGCATTATTTGCTACATTCTTCCATTTTGTATGCCTTAGGTTGAAATCACCAAGCAGTAAGATATTTGGGGATGGAGCTGGAAGGTTTTCCAAACAGTAATCGATTTTCAGTAGCTGTTCCTTGAACTGTTGTGAGGTTGCATCTGGTGGCTTGTATACAACCACAATGACTAGGTTTTGGTTCTCTATCTTTATTGATAGAACTTCAACTACCTCATTTGTGGTGCAGCAACTCCGTGCAGATAAGGGACTCTTTGACATACAGGCCAACCCCCCCTTGTTGCCTGTACTGAGTCTCGATCCCTGCAACCACAATTAGGTGAGTACAATTAGGTGAATACACAAACATACATACATATATGTATGTATACTGGAGGGCTCCGCTTATACAGCAGGTTAGCTTCCGGGCTTCTGCTCTAAAGCCAATATCGCTGTAATGTGAAACACTTTGTTCACTTTCAAATGCATATAAAACCCTGATAACATGTTTACACTATCATATATTAAGCGACCAATAGAGCTAGGCCTAAAAAATGCATATACAGTACACACATTACTTAAAATATTTTTGTCTCTAGCTTATAGCAAGTTGTGAATATATTTATTGTAGAAAGTTTGAATAAATGAAGAATATGTATTATTGAAAACCTGCTGTAAAGCGGGGCCCTCCTGTTTGTGTGTACTCACCTAGTTGTACTCACCTAGTTGAGGTTGCGGGGGTCGAGTCCGAGCTCCTGGCCCCGCCTCTTCACTGATCGCTACTAGGTCACTCTCTCTGAACCGTGAGCTTTATCATACCTCTGCTTAAAGCTATGTATGGATCCTGCCTCCACTACATCGCTTCCCAAACTATTCCACTGTGTGTGTGTGTGTGTGTGTGTGTGTGTACTCACCTATTTGCTCACCTATTTGTGGTTGCAGGGGTCGAGTCATAGCTCCTGGCCCCGCCTCTTCGCTGATTGCTACTAGGTCCTCTCTCTCCCTGCCCCATGAGCTTTATCATACCTCGCCTTAAAACTATGTATGGTTCCTGCCTCCACTACGTCACTTTCTAGGCTATTCCACGGCCTGACTACTCTATGACTGAAGAAATACTTCCTAACATCCCTTTTATTCATCTGAGTCTTCAACTTCCAATTGTGACCTCTTGTGTCTGTGTCCCTTCTCTGGAACATCCCGTCTTTGTCCACCTTGTCTATTCCGTGCAGTATTTTATATGTCGTTATCATGTCTCCCCTGACCCTCCTGTCCTTCAGTGTCGTCAGGCCGATTTCCCTCAACCTTTCTTCGTAGGACAATCCCCGTAGCTCTGGGACTAGTCTTGTTGCAAACCTTTGCACTTTCTCTAATTTCTTGACGTGCTCGACTAGGTGTGGATTCCGTGTGTGTGTGTGTGTGTGCGCGTGTGTGCGCGTGTGTGCGCGTGTGTGGGGTGTGTGTGCGTTGTGTGTGTGTGTGTGTGTGTGTGTGTGTGTGTGTGGTGTGTGTGTGTGTGCGTGTGTGTGCGTGCGTGTGTGTGTGTGTGTGTGCGTGTGTGTGTGTGTGTGTGTGCGTGTGTGTATGTGTGTGTGTGGGTGTGTGTGCGTGCGCGTGTGCGTGCTCACCTATTTGTACTCGCCTATTTGTGGTTGCAGGAATCGAGTCATAGCTCCTGGCCCCGCCTCTCACTGATCGCTACTAGGTCCTCTCTCTCCTTGCTCCATGAGCTTTATCATACCTCGTCTTAAAACTATGTATGGTTCCTGCCTCCACTACGTCACTTTCTAGGCTATTCCACGGCCTGAAAGCTCTATGACTGAAGAAATACTGCCTAACGTCCCTTTGACTCATAGGAGTCTTCAACTTCCAATTGTGACCCCTTGTTTCTGTGTCCCCTCTCTGGAACATCCTGTCTTTGTCCACTTCGTCAATTCCTCGCGTATTTATATCCCGGGTTATCATGTCTCCCCTAACCCTCCTGTCCTCCAGTGTCGTCAGGCCGATTTCCCTTAAACTTTCTTTGTAAGACATTCCCCTTAGCTCTGGAACTAACCTTGTCGCAAACCTTTCCACTTTCTGGCTTAGCGTTCTTTTTGATAATAATAAAATTAATAATAATAATAATTTTAATAATAATAATAATAATTTAATAATAATAATAATTTGCACTTTCTCTAATTTCTTGACGTGCTTGACAAGGTTGTGGTTTCCCAAAAACGGGTTTGCTGTATACTCCAATATGGGCCCTGACGTGTATGGTGTACAGAGTCCTGAACGATTCTTTACTGAGGTATGGGAAACACTATTCTTAGGTTTGCTAGACGCCCGTATGCTGCAGCAGTTATCTCATCGATGTGCACCTCAGATGTGCCTCGGTAAAATACTCACCTCAAGATCTTTTTCCTTTAGGGAGGTTTGGCAGTCTTTGGCCACCTAGACTATACTCTGTTTGCAGTCTTCTTTCCCCTTCCCGATCTTAATGACTTTGCATTGGCGGGGTTAATTTCAAGGAGCCAGCTGCTGGACTAGGCTTGTAGGCTGTCCAGGTCTCTTTGTAGTCCTGCCTGATCCTCAAACCGATTTAATTCATCTCATTAACTTCACATCATCTACAAACAAGGACACTTCTGAGTGTACCCCTTCCGTTATGTCATTTACAACACCAAAAACGCACAGGTCCTAGGACTGACCGCTGTGGAACCCCGCTCGTCACAGGTTGCCCATTCTGACACCTCGTCACGTTCCATGACTCGTTGCCTCCTGTCAAATATTCTCTGATCTATTGCAGTGCCTTTCCTGTTATACGTGCCTAGAGTACCTGGAGAGAGTTCCGTGGGTCAACGCCCCCGCGGCCCGGTCTGTGACCAGGCCTCATGGTGGATCAGGGGCCTGATCAACCAGGCTGTTACTGCTGACTGCACGCAATCCAACGTACAGCCACAGCCCGGCTGGTCAGGTACCGACTTAAGGTGCTTGTTCAGTGCCTGCTTGAGACAGCCAGGGGTCTATTGGTAATCCCCCTTATTTTGTGCTGGCAGTTGAACAGTCTCGGGCCCCTGACACTTATTGTATTGTCTCTTATCGTGCTAGTGACACCCTGCCTTTCATTGGGGGATGTTGCATCGTCTGCCCGAGTCCTTTTGCTTTCGTTGTGAGTGTTTTTTCGTGTGCAAGTTCGGTACTAGTCCCTCTAGGATTTTCCAGGTGTATATAATAATGTATCTCTCCCGCCTGCGTTCCAGGGATTACAGGTTCAGGAACTTCAAGCGCTCCAGTAATTGAGGTGTTTTATCTCCGTTATGCGCGCTGTGAAGGTTCTTGGTATATTTTCTAGGTCAGCAATTTCACCTGCCTTGAAGGTGCTGTTAATGTGCAGCAATTTTCCCAACCTAGATAGTACAAGCGACCTGAAGAATGTCTCATGGGCTTGCCTCCTTAGTTTTGAAGGTTCTCATTATCCTTCCGGGTCATTTTTTAGCAGATGCGTTTGGATACAATGTTATGGTCCTTGAAGGGGGAGATCCTCCGACATGATCACTCCCCAGGTCTTTGACGTTGGTTTTTCGCTCTATTTTGTGGCCGGAATTTGTTTTGTACTCTGATGAAGATTTTAATTTCCTCGTGTTTACCATATCTGAGTAATTGAAATTTCTCATCGTTGAACTTCATATTGTTTTCTGCAAGCCCATTGAAAGATTTGGTTGACGCCCGCCTGGAGCCTTGCAGTGTCTGCAGTGAAAGACACTGTCATGCAGATTCGGGTGTCATCTGCAAAGGAAGACACGGTACTGTGGCTGACATCCTTGTCTATGTCAGATATGAGGGTGTTTAACAAGATGGGAGCGAGTACTGTGCCTTGGGGAAAACAGACCTTTTCCCCGTAGCTGCCTCGGACTTTACTCTGTTGACTACTACTCTTTGTGTTTGTTTGTGAGGAAATTATAGATCCAGCTACCACCATTTCCTTTTTTCCCTTTAGCCCCGCATTTTGTGCGCTATTACGCCTTTGTCACACTTGTCAAAGGCTTTTGCAAAGTCTGTATATATTTACATCGCATTATTTTTGTCTTCTAGTGCATCTGGACCTTGTCGTGGTGATCCAGTAGTTGGACAGACAGGAGCGACCTGCTCTAAACCCTGTTGCCCTGGGTTGTGTAATTGATGGGTATCTAGATAGGTGACGATCTTGTTCTTAGGACCCTTTCAAAGATTTTTATGATAGGGGATGTTAGTGCTTCGGTCTGTGGGTTCTTTGCTATTGCTTTACTGTCCGCTTTGTGGAGTGGGGTTGTCTGTTGCTTTTAGTAACTGTGGGACCACCCCCGTGTCCATGCTCCCTCTCCATAGGATTCTAAAAGCTCCTGATAGGGGCTTCTTGCAGTTCTTGATGAACACGGAGTTCCATGAGTCTGACCCTGGGGCAGAGTGCATGGGCATGTCATCTATCGCCTGTTCAAAGTCATTTGGCGTCAGGATAACATCAGATAGGCTTGTGTTTAACAAATTCTGTGGCTCTCATAAAAAATTCATTTTGATCTTCGACTCTCAGTCTGGTTAGCGGCTTGCTAAAAACTGAGTCATATTGGGACTTGAGTGGCTCACTCATTTCCTTGCTGTCATCTGTGTAGGACCCATCTTGTTTAAGTAGGGGACCAATACTGGACGTTGTTCTCTACTTTGATTTGGCATAAGAAAAGAAATACTTTGGGTTTCTTTCGATTTCATTTATGGCTTTTAGTTCTTCCCGCGATTCCTGACTCTTATAAGATTCCTTTAGTTTAAGTTCGATGCTTGTTATTTCTCTGACCAGTGACTCCCTACGCATTTTAGATATATTGGCCTCTTTTAGCCGCTCTGTTATTCTTTTCCGTCGCCTGTAAAGGGAGCGCCTGTCTCTTTCTATTTTACATCTACTCCTCGTTTTTCTTAAAGGAGTAAGCCTTGAGCATACATCGAGTGCCACCGAGTTAATCTGTTCTAGGCATAAGTTGGGGTCTGTGTTGCCTGATCTAACTTTTGCATTAACCTCTTGTGAGAAACTGTGTCGAAGGCCTTCTTGCAGTCCAAGAAAATGCAGTCTATCCATCCCTCTCTCTCGTGTCTTCTGTTACCTTGTCATAAAATTCCAGTAGCTTTGTAACAGTAGGTATGTATGTGTGTGTGTGTGTGTGTGTGTGTGTGTGTGTGTGTGTGTGTGTGTGTGTGTGTGGTGTGTGTGTGTGTGTGTGTGTGTGTGTGCGTGTGTACTCACCTAATTGTACTCACCTAATTGTGGTTGCAGGGGTCGAGACTCAGCTCCTGGCCCCGTCTCTTCACTGATCGCTACTGGATCCTCTCTCTCTCTGCTTCCTGAGCTTTGTCATACCTCTTCTTAAAACTATGTATGGTTCCCGCCTCCCCTACTTCACTTGCTAGGCTATTTCCCCTTGCTGGGCAACTCTATGACTGAAGAAATACTTCCTAAAAGTCCCTGTGACTCGTCTGGTCTTCAGCTTCCCGTTGTGACCATTGTTTCCCCGTGTCCCCTTCTGGAACATCCTATCTCTGTCCACCTTGTCTATTCCCCACAGTATCTTGTATGTCGTTATCATGTCTCCCCCGACCCTTTTTGTCCTCCAGTGTCGTCAGTCCGATTTCCCTTAACCTTTCCTCGTACGACATTCCCTTGAGCTCTGGGACTAGCCCTTGGTTGCAAACCTTTGTACTTTCTCTAACTTCTTGACGTGCTTGACCAGGTGTGGTTCCAGACTGGTGTTTCATACTCCAGTATGGGCCTACACACACAGTGACAGTGTCTTTAACGATTCCTATTAAGGTATCGAACGCTATTCTCAGGTTTGGCCCGGCGCCCGTATGCTGCAGCGGTTATTTGGTTGATGTGTGCCTCCCGGTGATGTGCTCGGTGTTATGGTTTACCCCAAGGTCTTTTCACCTGAGTGAGGTCTTTTTAGTCTTTGTCCACCCAGCCTTTTACTCTGTCTGCGGTCTTCTTTGCCCCTCCCAATCTTCATGACTTTGCATTTGGCTGGATTGAATTCGAGAAGCCAGTTTACTGGACACATGTCCAAGGGCCTGTCCAGGTCTCTTTGCAGTCCTGCCTCATCCTGTCCGATTTTAATTCTTCTCATTCAACTTCACGTCATCTGCGAACAGGGACACTTCAGAGTCTATTCCTTCCATCATGTCGTTCACATATATCAAAAATAGCACGGTCCTAGAACTGACCCCTGTGGGACCCCGCTCGTAACAGGCGCCCACTGTGATACCTCTTCACGTACCATGACTCGTTGCTGCCCCCTGTCAGGAATTCCGTATCCATTGCAGTGCCCTTCCTTTTACGTGTGCCTGATCCCCCAGCTTCGGGCACTAATCTCTTGTGGGGACTGTGTCAAAGGCCTTCCTGCAGTCTAGGAAAACGAAATTTCTACCCAACGTCTCTCTCGTGTCTTACTTCTGTTACCTTGTCATAAAACTCCAGGAGGTTTGTGATACAAGATTTCCCTTCCATGAACCCATGCGGGTTTTTTCATTTATAATCTTGTTCCTTTCCAGGTGTTCGACCACTTTCCTCCTGATAATCTTCTCCATGACTTTGCACACAATACATGTCAGAGACACAGGTCTGTAGTTTAGTGCCTCGTTTATGTTTCCTTTCTTAAATATGGGACTACATTAGCTGTCTTCCATTTCTCAGGTAGTTGCCCAGTTTCAAGGGATGGTGTTGAAGATTGTGTTAGAGGCACACACAGCATCTCTGCCCTTCTTAAGGACCCATGGGGAGATGTCCGGTCCATCGCCTTTGAGGTTTGTCAAGGTCACTTAAGAGCTTCTTCACCTCCTCCTCAGTTGTTCGTATGTTATCCAACACTTGTTGGTATATTCCCTCTTGATTTTCCCCTTCTGTGCTGTCTTCCCCACAGCCCTTCTGTCTCTACTGTAAAAACTTCCTTAAATCTCCTGTTTAGCTCCTCACATACTCCTGATTATTTCTTGTGAGTTCTCCACCTTCTGTCCCTTTAAACTTTCACCTGGTCTTTGACTGTTGTTTCCTCCTGATGTGGCTATACAACAGTTTCGGGTCAGTCTTGATTCTCGATGTATGTCATTTTCTTTCTGTCGCTGGGCCTCCCTCCTTACCTGTGCGTAATCATTCCTGGCTCTGCGATGATTCCCTATTTTCGTGTGTTCTCTGCCTTCTGTATTTTTCCATTTTTCTATTGCCTTTGTTTTTTGCCTCCTTACACCGTCGGGTGTGTGTGTGTGTGTGTATGTGTGTGTGTGTGTGTGTGTGTGTGTGTGTGTGGTTGTTGGGGGTGTGTGTGTGTGTGTGGGTGTGTGTGTGTGTGTTAAACAATAGGGTAGCAGCACACTGCGGGTTTTACCCCTACTTGATTTGTGAAAAAAACAAATGTGTAATCTGCCGCCATGTTGGGTTGGGCTCCAGGCAGTAATTTCCTCGTTTTAAACCCTTTAATTATTTCCCCGATTTTATTTATGAGCAGGTAATCGTTACCAATATGGCTTTTTTTTTTTTTTTGAGTAGTGGGGTTTTAAAATTTTTTTTCTGGCGCAATTTCTTAAATTGTTGTGGCTTTGAGCTTTTTCCCAAAAATTTTCAATTTGGAAGAAATTTTTTTGTGTGGAAAAGAGTTATTTAGTTAGGGAAAATTTTATGGGAAAAATTAAGAGGGAAAAATTTTTTGAGGGGAAAATTTTATGAAAGGAAAAATTTTTATTTTGAAATTTATGTGGGGAAAATTTATTGAAAAACACTGCTAAGTTTAAATTATAATGAAT